>OZ020205.1:1200000-1800000 GCA_963971245.1 Cladonia rubrotincta | reverse complement strand
TAATACCCAACGCCAAAGCGTCCACCTCTCCTAAATCTGCTCAGCTACCAAATCGAGATGGCAGGCGGGTCACCTCGCATGTCAAGCATCGGAATAAAGAACGAACGACCACCAAGGTCACCGCCTCATCCAGCAAACTCACTGGGTTCATTACCGTCGCAAGTCCCACAGGCTCATCGACTCTCACAAGGACACATGGGGCATCATATGAGCAGTCCACACAATCCTACTCCGCCAGCAGTAATGATGAACCATCAGCCTTCACGAAGCTCAGTCCCTCCTCAGATGGCTCGTCCCTCGAACGCTCCACCAACCCCTCTAGCCAATACGCCGCCTCATCTTCGAACGACCCATACAATAGCCGTCATCAATATCCATCAACTCCATACACCACACAGAATAACCTTGTTCCACTCTTCCAGAATTTGGATTCGTTGCCGAGACGCGCTTTCAGTCCGATCGTGGCTTCGCATTTGTCAAGATGGATACTCACGAGAATGGAGCCATGGCCACATGTCAATTGAGTGGCTACAATGTCAATGGTCGCCCACTTGAGTCACGCCCATCGTAAGTCCTTGCTTCCACTATAGCACTGTCTCAACTGACTGACTTTTAGTAGTGCTCTACCTCCCATCAACTCTTTAGGCGTCGACTTGGTGCGGGTTCTTCCAGGCCAAGGTCTGTCTTCACGCTTGAGTCACGCCCATCGTAAGTTTTCGCTCTCCCATAGCTCTGTCTCAACTGACTGACTTTTAGTGCTGCTCTACCTCCCATAAACTCTTTGGGCGTCGGCGAAGTTGAGATATCGAGAAGATAAAAAGAGAAAACGCAGTATATGATTCGAATGTGTCAGGCCTCGGGTCTGACACGCTAGGATCATACACTGCGTTTTCTCTTTTTATTTTCTCGATGTCTCCGCTTCGTCGACGTCCGTCCAAGCCAGCCACTCGTCGAAGAAGACCCAAGTCCACTGTCATGCTGTCACATTCACACTGATATCACTAAGAGATCTCTCATCATTTGCTGCGCCAAAAGGTCTCGGCTGTTCAAGGGGAGGCGGCATCACAAATTACCTCCGCAAAACAATCGCTTCTTCGCCATATTCGTCTCAACACCTTGCATAAGTGGCTGGCTCCTCTCACTGGCAATTGGGTTGGAAGGATAATTGGGGGGAAGGGACAATTGGGGTGAAGGGCAATTGGGGTCAAGGGGATTTAGATAGTTTCAGTACTGTGGTGGTTTGGAAAGGGACGATTGCATGAATGAAAGACATGAATGATATCCATGAGAGACAGAGGGGGATAATTCAAACAAAATCATAAACACTTCAAATCCTAAAGACTCAGTTTACTCATAAGGCAAATGCTGAACCATTCATAGCCACCAGATCCACAACCGTCATTGTAGAAGTGGTTTCTGTTCTTGAGTGCTGAGAATCACCCCTACGTGAGGCAATCAGTCCGTATCCCAGACAGCTCTTCTACAGATAATCAGGGCGAGATAGTCTCAGGGCGTATAGAAATTCAGTCATTGACACCGCCCTTAGTGGATGGACTGTGGTGCCCCATGAGTACGAATTGGCTTACGCCTCCGCTCGCTGGAGTCCACCTTTCAGGGGTGATTGGCAATAGTCTGCCGCTTGAGGTGGACGAGGGTCACGCATCGAAGGGAATGCACGCATGTACGGTGCCATCATTCATCTACTAGGTAAGAGCTCCATAGTGAACGGCGGTATCACCCTCAGGAAGATTTGCCCGTCTAAGGATGGCTCCATCTTGCCGAGGTAATGACAAGCAAATTACCAAAAGCCAACCCCTGCATCATCGCAGATTTGAGGAGGGTGGTCCCGCAGAATTAGTTACTTCTGTGATCGTCTTGGCAGTCCTTCACACGGCTATGGCCAGGCTTCGGCTTTTGATCCGTGTGGTTGACCTCGGCAAATTATTGGCTGTATTAATGGTTTTCAATACATTTACCGCAATACCGTACGTACATAGCGCACTTCTTCCATATAAAAGTGGGGTTTTACGGGATGAGTGTAATGGCGATCACGGCTGTGCGCTCTTGTGAGCAACTTCCTCATTCACTATTGGCTGGAACGAGTGGGCGGAGCGCACCAAGCTCACCTATTGACTTACGCACGGACAATCTAATGTGGACCTCTTGTCCTATGGCCTCGGCCCTCCAGATGCTAGAGCCAATGAACGCCTTGAGGGGCTGCATGGCGTCGACATGATAGTCCATCAATTATTTCAAGGCCGGCTGTGTGGCCTTGGTAACCGTTATATTTGCAGGGTTCGGAGCAGTAAACCTTGTCGTGCAATAGCTAGGGCGAACGAAATTGCAAAGGGCGGCTCCACACCCCCTCAATTAAGTTTGGTAAGATCGGTCAACGGTTGATCTTCCCCTCCTTCTGATAATTGCATCCCGGTCAGTGGGCCCCTTGTACGCGTAGTCGTCACTAGATGCCCCAGTCTTGTGTCCTTGGCTCTCGTATTGGTCCTTGGGGTGAGATATTGGAGACTAACTTAGTTGAGGTTTTGAGGACTTGTCCTTTGAGTTGAAAGTGTCATTCAGCATCTGAGTTGCTGACACAATTGTTTGGCATATGTAAAGAGTACAGGCGTAAAGCACGAGTTGGCTCCTGTCTGGGTGAATCCTCAGCAACTCAAAGGTGCAGCCACATGTAGAAATTCCTTCACACAAAGTAGTGCTATACCTGACCTCAAGAGTGGGCGTGGGCTGAAGAATTCGAATTTGGGTTCCGGTACAGGGCCGCGTTTCCCGAAGGTATGCCGAGAATGATCGTACGGTTGACAGGTCTGTGCCTGCGCTGCTACCCATCCTCTTTCAAGAAGCAAGCTGCTTTAGCATCGAAATGCTAACGAATAACAGAGCTTATGTCCCAAAAGGCTGATGGGTCTTCCATTGCCTACTCAACTCGATATCAAGAGGATGCGGGCGCTGCACTAGGACGGTAGAGAAATTACGTGAGATGCGACTTCAAGACTTGATACTGTTCCAATGCTCGCTCTTCCCCACGATCTTGTCACTGGAGGCTGCATACCTACTCTTGCGCTTACTGAGTGTCCTCTGCGAGTAACCAGGCAGGACAAACGCTGATCTGGAAGCTCACATTTGGGCCCCGCAAGCAACTCTCTGGTATGTTTTTGTTCGTGTCCACTGTGCGATCTCAGAGTAAAGTCTCAACTTCGCCTTTAGGACATCCTTTCGAGCCGCTTATGCCGGAAGAGCAAGGTCGCATACAGGTATCGATCAGCTTATGGCACCCACCAAGGCTCTAAGCAGTCACCAAACAAGTGAGGCAACGCGTCTGGTTAAACCAAGGTCCAGTGAAGAAGGGACGCAATCGTGACATTACGAACCAGAAGACTTTCAGAAGTTACTCTCGAAAGGCTCGTTGATGATCATCCAAATGCCTCTCTTGGTGTCTCGCGAGGAAATCCAATGGTCGTCTGTATGCCAGGTTTTGCAGATCGAAGGGTTTTGGCGAAACGAGAAGCCTCTATCGCAGTAGTCGTATTTAGCCTGCAAGATTCAGAAGGAGAACTTAGCTCAGTCCTAACGCAAAATGGGTTGTGGAAAAGTGTAGCAATGAAGACCCCTATCTCACCCGACATTGCCCAAGTCGGAGACTCTCTGGAACTCCTGGTGCTCATGAATTCCCTATATACTCCAACTGGTATGTCCGCCTCACCACGAGCTTGAGGACTGAAGGCTGACTAGAGCTTCAATCACTACCACCACCTGCTACTCCTCAACCGTGATCAATCTACCCTTACCAATATGCCATACATCGCGGACGAAGGAATCGCAATTCCATGCTATGCATGGACCACGACATTTACTGCCATGTTACTACTGGACATCAGAGTCTCCGCCAACCAAACATGTCTGGCATCGCTCGTGTCTGACCCTTTGCTTGGTTGCGACAACGCGACACGAAGGTAATGGCTTGGCTCCTGTACTCAAACATCCCAGGGTTTCTCTGCGAGGCAGGTATTTACCGATTTGTATAACGAGATATCACTTGAGTAGTCTCATGTACCATAAGCGATGACTGTGGATGGGGGACTGCCCTAAACGTCTTGTGATTCATCAAGAAGGTTACTCCTGGCATCGTCACATTGACTGAGGACAGCTCATCCCTGCTCAGTCAACAATTAAGGCAGATGATCTAGCGACTCAATACCAGGGGAAATCTTACCGCTAAACGTCGAGGCATGAAGACCTCCACCTCCTTGTGCTTCAGTGCTCAGGGCTCATAGTGGCGGCCTCAAGGTCTGTAACAATCTCAGGCGGTTGTGTAAGACAATGAAACTCCTGGCTTTGTGTACGATCCAGCAGTAGAGTCCGCAAAGGATTGAGCAAGCTATGTGAATAACAAATAAGAATCCACCTAGGCAAACCAACTCGTCCTGGATGGCAAATCTTACAATAGCCTTTGTCCGTCTTCATTTGATTGTCAAACTTATAACCAATGCAGATGACCTTATGATATTGATGATGTATTTCCTGGTTCATGAAGCTTGCTCATCTTCCTGAGAGGCGGAGCCAAGAGATTTTTGCTGCCAAGCCGCGTTTGAGCATGATTAAGCGCCGGGAGGCTGCCGAACCTTATATCAATAGCGCTAGGCGCTTCTGCACCAATGCGCTTCCGCACGAATACGTCTCAGGTAGAAACGAAGTACTCCGTATTCCTGCATTTGGGAAGGATGGCTGCTAACAACAATATCGTAATTGCAATTGACCTCTACGGCACATTGCTCTCTACTGAGTCAATTGCTAAAGAGCTGTCAACCCATTTCGGAAAAGATAAAGCTACAGGTCTTGCTGGGTTATGGAGACGCTATCAACTTGAATATACATGGCGCCTAAACAGCATGGGTATACCCTACCTATCTTATGATTTTAACTTTCATTGACAATTCAAAGAACAGTATGAACCATTCTCTTCGATAACGCGCAACTCCCTTAAACATGCTCTAGCAGAGTCTGGTCTGTCCTTGAATGATGACTCCATTGCGTCGTTGATGAAGGCATATGACTCTCTATCAACATTTCCAGACGTCACTCCTGCTCTGCAAGCTCTAGCAAAAGAGTCTGGCGTCACGGCAGTGGTGTTCTCCAATGGGACGCAGACCATGGTCACTAATTCCGTAAAGTCATCGCCAGACCTTGGACCTCATGCGTCCGTCTTCAAGAATATTGTTACCGTCGAGGAAATTAAGCGATTTAAGCCTGCCCCGGTCGTGTACTACCACCTCGCGGAAAAGGTTGGTAAATCGAAGACCAAGGAAGCGATGGGCGAGATGTGGCTAGTGAGCGGCAATCCTTTCGACATTGTTGGGGCGCGATCGGTAGGTATGCAAGCTGCGTGGGTTGATCGAGCTGGAAATGGATGGGTGGATCGGCTGGTTCAAGAGCCGACTGGGAAGCCTACAGTCATTATTAAGGATCTGGAGCAGGTCGTAGACGCTGTGAAGCAACATTTGGGGAGATGATTGACAGCGCTCACCTAGTATATAACTCAGATAGTGAAAACAACTATATGAGCGCCTCGGATGCCAAATCCGGCTCGCGCACAGCCTTCGCCAAGATGGCCCCAAAATTCGCCTCGAAGAGCCGATTGTCGGTTGTGGGTGTTGGACACTGACACCAGAAACAGGGAACAGATTGACGCATTCTTACTTGACAGAGCGCTTTTCCTGAATCTAATGGCGAGATCAGGCATTGAGATCTCAAGCATAAGGTGTTGTCGGGCATTGTGCGCTCGTTGCTGTGAAAATTTGGTGATCATTTTAAGGCTTCTGCAAATTGTGAAGCTTGTCGCACGAGAACTTAGGAAGACAAGATCCCATGGCTCTCTTGCCCTTGCATATTGCAATTTCTGGCGAATATCTCCCGATGCAGTGCTTCTGATGGACGATATTCCCTTTTTGAGTTGCATGTCGAAGCTGTATGGTAGACATGACCTTCTAAGAGCGGCTTCGTGTGCGAAGCTGTGGGTTTAGGTTGATTGCTAGCTAGCTAAACCCACTGTCTGCGCGATAAATGCGCTCTCTGACGGTTCGATGGGCGGGACTGACATATCCAGGATTGGAAAAGGTGACTACTAGCAGTCGCGGTACTCATATCGAATGTTGTGGTAGAGTTCTGATCTTCTGAGTAGCTCGCAGGGTTCATATTTGGAATACTCGGCTGCGTGGTCATTCTTTGATAGTTTGAGACCGCGGCGCGTTGCCATGAATGGCAAGTGCAGCTCATTCCGTAAGTGAGAACGCCTGTTGAACAGAAGTGCCTGGCTATTCACATCTGTTCCATTCCTTTGTATAGAGTATGCACGCAATTCACTGTTGCTATATCCTGTAACAGCCGGTCGAAAAAAACTTCTCGGTGATTGATCTTGCGCTATCAAAGCTCGATAAAACAAGCTTGAGCTCGGGTTTCCCAACTCACAACTAGCTTGTGGAAAGACCTGCTTTTGGCGACCTGGTCTCAGTAACTGTAGAGTCGTTGCTGGAAAGAGCAACAGTTGCAAATCGTCTCTAGACGAGAGTTGTTATCGAAAAGACCGATTCCGTGGTTTCGGCTCTTCGTCAGACGGCCGGTGTGATGCTTCGGCTCCACGTGCAATATCGTCCATGCTTATTGAATTCGTTGATCGCTTCTGTAATTGTAGACTTTCGTCAAATGATGCGATATAAACTAGCAAGACTGACAATGTACCAAGCGTCCGAACCCCAATCAACTGAAGATTGAACAACAGCCAAGATTCCTCTCCATTACTCCATCTCGACCTCTCACACTAAATGCAATATTAGGTGATGCTGCTGGCTTGGTCAACGGTTCATCAGACATTAATCTGGACGCGCCAAGAGTTCCAAGCTGGAATGGTCGCCTCGTATGTCGAAAGCATGCAAAGAATTATTGTTATTCCAAGGCTTTGACGATATGTAGGCAGTCCTGTTGATTGTTGCCTCAATCCGATTTCAAGGGGACCAAGGCATTGTTCCAAACAGACGAAAGGGGCTAGTGAAATCATTGGGTTGGACAGAAGGATTGATAAAGACCCTTCCTGAGGTTGACTGATAGGGCTCGTTGTCTGTCTGCGAGTGACAAAGTTCTCTGATGAGAGAGCAAACTGAATCCTGTTTGCTACCTCGGGCGTGATTGCCAGCGGTCCCGCGATCGTTGTTTGCGTTTGTCTGTAGACCGGGTGTTTCCTATTTACAACCCAACGTATGGTTTCCTTGTGACATCTTCTTTTGTTATGATTAGCCATAGCATCGCAAGCATTTGGGCTGGCTGAGACGGCGGGGAGAGTATTGTACACACACCTGAAGAGATCACCCAAGGTAATCAGCCAAACGACCCCACGAAGTTTATAACATACAAGCGGAAGCCCTGTTGCCCTATAGAAAACAGTCTCTGGAAGTTTGTTAGCTATACAAGGCGCGTCAGCTGATTATTAAACCGTTTCAACGAAGAAGATGATACGTGCATCTCAAAGCAACCCTGTCTTAACCGAGTTCACCTAACTTCTCGAGACAATGAAAATCCAGGAAAGGTCCTGCCCCGTCTAGAGAGTCGGACTTTGATTTCCTGTGCCCAAGGGAACCAGTCCCATCTTGACAGCGATAGCTTCTCTTCTGAGGATCGCTGCTCCGTAATGCATTCAAGATGACCTGCTCTGATTCATATCCATCGAAGTTTAGCGCCTCAAGCATGCAGCTGCAGAAGAACCATTCTCTGGAAGACCTGACTCTTCTCGCCTGAACAGCTGTTCTATGGGTGAGAGCGACACCTAGGCATCTAGAATGTGTGTTGTCGATTGCTTTTGAAAGACCATTCGCTGGCGGTATAGATAGACAGCAGATTCTGGTTTTGGTATGTCCTAGCGCTCTCGCGTTGCTGGGCATAATTCAAAGCAATACTATAGCCTTCCTTGATACTATCAATGCTCTTGTGCCGGCTTTAGCTAGCCGCCCGAAGCGAAGCTTCAGACCGGACCTGCATTCTCGCGCGTGTAACTCACCAATGAGCTTAATTTGCCACAAGATCATATTCAGCCGTTGGAGCTATTGCTCGTGATGCTCTTCGAGCACGGTGGATGTTGTCGAAGCTCTTCGGATCTTATAGTGCCCTCGTTAGGCCAACCATGCAGTACTCCCGGTCCAGAAATACCCTTTTTGTGATGGCACCATCACAGCACATTCGCCAGCGGCTTGATCTTGGCGGCCTACCATTTATTTCAGCTCAGAGAAAGCGCTTTGCCGACGCATCTATCGAGAACTGGCCAGCTCCTTTCTCAAATTGCACTACACACTCTGGTTCCAGAAGGGGGACATACCTAGGAGACCCTAGGCTAGTGCTCTCCCGTCCCAAAGCAGCAAGCTCAGGGTAAAAAGTCGCTCATGGACTCTTGGGTAGACTTACGTACAGAAGGTCTACGCGGACCTGTGATTCCCTAGATTCTCAGGACCCGCAGCTGTGACTATTAAAGTCTTAGCAAAGATTGGATCTTGGATATGGTATTGTCAGGCTAGGAGACTGGGGGCACTACAATCATGCAGTGTTCCAAACTTCTAGCGCTTGGTCATTACTCATAGACTTCCTTCTTTACGACTCAAGTCGACCGCAAGCTAGATCAACCATACTTTGGTGGAACAAGAACAATTTCTCACCATCACAAGCTACACATACACAGACTATATAACAGCGGGCCAAATTGAAGCGAAGCGTGCATGAAAACCGACTCTCGACGGTAAATAAAGCTCGCGGGGAATTATACAGGATGTTTCCTCAAGTCCCACAACATGTCATGGATGTTAAAAGCTCTGCTAACGCGAACAGGTCTTATTCAAGCCTTCCACTGATCACTAAGCTATCCTGAAACGTTTCGACCTTGAGCAACACTACGATCAACAGCTAAGACAATGGAAAAGCCTAGGCGTTAGTGGACTGCGACATTCGATGCTCAGGCTCCACTTGGGTTTTGACGACTGATGGGATGCCAGCTAAGATCACAAAATATGGGAGCGTACAACGAGGCTAAGCTTTGCATTGTTTCTAAATGAATGTCTACGAAGACAAGGGTCGCGAGAGCCTAGATAAACCTTCTCGCTCGTAAACAATGTCAGGAAACACCGGCCCAGCACAGACGCAGGATTGCATACCACCAGTTGCATTTCCCGCATCTCTTGCATTATCTTTCATACTGATCAGGTTTCAGATTACAAGAAGAAGACGGGATCGCTCCAAAGTCTTCATGTTGAAGCCACTCGGCAGCAGGATTCCTGCATCTAACAGCACAACACGATTCCCACACGTATTACCTCTATGATGCTGAATTTGTTACATTGTTGGACCCATGGTCGACCATAGAGCCCAAACTTGGTCTACGCTACTGTGTGCCGGAAGGCTCACAAGATCGGAATCTCACACATTTCGGCCACTCGAATTACCGGTCGTTTATCTTTAGGATAAAGCAGGCCCTGCCATGAGAAGAACTTTTGAATGGTGGATTTCCATTTATGATTGGAAGCTACACGCTTTGCGAGAGGCGGAGAAGCCTACACTGGAATCCCGCGGCCTCGACCATCTATCCTTCTAGTATCTCTCCGGGTGATGGTCTGGGCAGGTAAAAGCCATAATGAACTCCTCGTTATGCAGAAAATATGGTGTACGATGTTGAATTGCTGTCGCAACTCGGCCCTCATCGACACGGAGATTCCTCGCCAGTCTAGATCCGTCACTCCATCAATACCACCATCTGGACTATCTACAGTCTCTAAATGGCGAAAAAACCTCGACGACCCATCAACAGCAGGTCAAGCACGCAAACCGACGATAGTATTCATCCGATTGAAAATTGTACCTCGATGAACGAAGGCCAATTCCAAATTAGACAGGCTTAGTCTGACCAAAAGCGTCGTACCAAAAGTAAATCTGTACTCAAGGAGCTCAGAGACGCTGAGCAGTTCTTCGTTTACGACATCAAGACTGTTGGCGAGAGATCTGCAGGGCGGGTGTAATGTCATTATCGTGTTGCGGGAAATCCGAAAGGATCTATGGGGCAATCAATATCAGTTTATTATTTGCTGTTTGCCATTCAAACGTCTTCTAGCACTCATGTTTGACATTCTCCCATCATGTATATTATATGCGCCATGCCCATAGATTCCAGGTCCTCAGGCTAGGCAATGCAACCTTTTGCAACAAGATTTGTCCAGCAATTCCAAGCAAATAATTGCCTGTAGAGATTAATAAGTCTGACTGGACAAGGCAAGAGCGATATGCCATACCAAACGCCCCCTGCACTTCGAATTTATCCTTCCAAACTGTCAACGCACCATGAAGCATCTCCATCCCGGAGACTTGGGCAACAAAATTGATGCCACAGCATCATCTGCTTGACTTTCCACTCCCACAAGAGAGACCCAATCCCACCCTAGTCTTCCAACGCCAGAAACCGAGAATGGCTGTCCTCTTGCTCAGGCAATTGTTCCTGGCATACGGTCAACGGGCTTATTTTCTGGGTGGCCCTTTGACTTGTGCGTCCTCGCGTCGTCCATTTCCACGGCCAGTACTTTACGTAGTGACAGCTCTTCAGCTTATTTTTTGACCATCATCCACCGCGTGTCGAGCGAGTATGGTCCTCTCTGCTCCGGGTCCGTGCAGTTCCATGGTCATGCGTATCAGTACAACACTTTAGACTTGGAGAGTAGGGTTCGGTTTGAGAGACAGCTATGGCGTACTACTGAGAAGTTAATTGTCAACGAGAACTCTACTTGCGAGGTACCAAACCTAGCGTAACTCGAAACCTTCGCGTAACCTTTGACGTCTGCACTTTATTTAAGGACCAGTACTTGAGGCAGATCAGCCTGGCCCGTTAGGAATTAGCCAATACACAATGAGCATTAACCGAAAGTGAAGAAGAGTATAGCGAAGAGTATCATTGCCTTAGCTATTCCAATTGAGAAAAGCTCGACGGCTCCCAGCATCCCGAGCCCAGACATCATGCCAAGAAATACTGGCTCGGAGGGTCCGAACATATGATTTCACCACTGCAATACACAAAAACTCATCTCTTTCCCTCAAGCTTCGATAAGATGACGGAGATGAAGTCACCTCAGTGGATTGCGGAGGAGCATGCAAGAAGTGTGCTCATAACCCTTCAAGAAATGAGGACAAGGAAGCTGATAAGACGCCTTTCAGCAGGAACGTGTCCACGGGACGAAATGGGCGAGCCTTTCGTAATAGATGACACGGTTTTCGAAGTTACCCATCTTTACTGTGACACGTGCAGAGCGCAAGCAAAATGCCGCCTCGGCATCCAGTAAGCTCTACCTTGCTGTATCTCCATATTACTCATAAAGAGATCTACAACAACTACATATGCTACGAGCATAGCATGACAGACTTGAGGACTTGGCTGACTGGTAGGACTAGGGACTCTCTACGTAACGATACGGCGATACGGCGACTCATTCAGCGAGTCAGATTCCACGCAAACGACTGTCTGTTCCGCTTGAAGACTGTGCTGAGAAAGGGAGTTGTATCAGCCAAATCATTGCAATAAGTGGATGGGTCTGGACGAAGATCATGAGGAGACGTTTGTATTCTTAGATTGGAACGAAGCGTTTTTAGGACTTGTCCTCTCCATGCTTCACTATCCTAGTGGCATAATTGGGGATGGGTCCAGGCAGAAATTGGGGGATGTGGATGTGGAATCGTGCGATAGCGAGTAGCTGCTGTGGCTAATATGAACTGTTCGTAACGTCGGATTGTGCAATGCGGACATGACATCTCCAAGTGGCACATGTAATATCTTTGATCGTAGGAAAGGCACGAAAGAATCCCACAGCCTTGTGAAATCTTACGCTGACCTTCTTGTTCCCGATGTCCATCAGGGTCATCATCTTGGGGCATCTTAGAAAGCGTAATCAGAAGAGAGTTATACTAGATTTGGTCAATGTATCGAATCCCTTGCAAGTCCTCCTGGGATTGAAGATCGAATTGCTAGCAAGCAATGAAGCTCCTCAATCACAGCGTGCGGTCTAACCCACAGCCTGCTACGGGTCAAAAGCTTCCAAAGCACAGTATCTTTGTAAGACAAATGGTGCTCATCTAACAACGGCCCACCGCCAACTTCGCGCCTTTCTCGTCATATTCTGGGAAACTCGACAGCTCCTAGAAATTTTAGATCCTTCAAACAAATAAGCAAACGACTTCAGGCAGGCAAGGGCTATCCTCCATCCCTTGATTCAATTTCCACCGCGTCCTAGGGTCCCAATTGCAGGAGAGTGCAGTGCTAGCGCCGGTGTAGATGAGATTAGCGGCGATTGATAAGATCACGACTTTTAAAGCACGTGTTGCCAAAACCCTCAACTGAGGTCAGTGTCGGTAGATAAGATCAAACCTCATCTATTTTTAGAAAAAGAAGCTAACTTTCCAAAGTGCAAACAGTCAGGAACCTCAACTAGGCTAGTGTGGGCCGACTGTGGGGCGATTGATAAGATCACGAGTTCCAACGGACATACTGCCTCAACAAAGGTTAGTGTCGGGAGATAAGATCAGATTCTATTTTTAGGAAAAGATGCTAACTTTCCAAAGCAGAACTCATCAGGAACCTCTACTAGGTTAGTGTGATCTCTAGGGGTCGGTAGCGGAGTATTGTCCACCACAACAGCCCATGTTATTGAAGTCTCGCTCATGGCTGCTCTATCCCTCTATACAACGATAATTTTCCAACCCACCGTTGATTTAGGCCTTCTTATGGAATATCCAGAGGCTTGAGTGATAGGTATCTAGTCTTACCCCAAGTCGAATTGATCTGCAACAATGACATTGAGGCGGCATCGCGATGGAAACTTGCGTGCATGATTCTTACGAATCTATGTGTAGCATCTTCGCGAGGGGAGACCTTCTAGCACACCAAAAGTGATATGAGGCTACGGTACTATGACTCCACCGAATCCAATTATTGCGCTGATGCGACAAGGAGGTCCTAAGCTAGAAGCCAGAATCATCAGGCTCGTCGTTGATGATCAAGCATCCGCCTTGTACTCCTCCGTTTTGTTCTCGCTCTTAAGAACCACAAATGCTCATCATCGTTTGGACACATTGCTCCCTCCTCTCAGGAACGCCCTTCGTGTCTAACCGTCTGATGCAGTTCCAAAACAGACAACGAGGTATGATCAGCACCTCACCCGCTACACTAAGGCTTACGTAGCCAAAGAAGTCTAACAGTTGGTATTAGATTCAATTTAATGCGCATTGCCGCCTTCCTATTCTTCTGCAAGACTCGGACGTCTCTTCTCCTTCGAGCCTTACCTTCCGACGAATCCTTGAAATTTCAAATCAGAACCGCCGAAAGCGTTCCTTTTCAAGCTTCAGAGCCATAACTTACAACACCGTGAAGATACGTTCACTTTAGCCTTTGCGCTCATCATACTCTTGACCGCAATGACCGCTTCTGGGGCACTGAAGCTGACGCATAAATAAAAAACGTGGTCCACTACGAGGTCAGACGACGGCTGACTCTCACAGATGGTACATTATGCGAACTTGGGGCCTGCAGTCTTGTCAACAAGGGACAAGGGACGCACGCGTAAGATAGGGAATGTTCGGTGCATCGCTGAAAACAATTGCGCTTCCGTGATCGACTACGTTAACAAGCGCAACGCCATTGGATACCTTAGCTTTGAAAGTAGTGTGGGAAGAATAGCAGTGTGATATGTAGGAGTATCTCTTCTTGATGAGGGTTCCCAGTCTTCTAAGTCATCCCAACAAGCGGACAGGATTTACTGATTGGAAAAAGGACAAAGAGAAGATTGTTCGACGCCTTTCCAGCGACAGTCCGACAGCCAAAGGTACGAGACGCTGGAAGAGGTTCTTCTTCGGTACATAAAATGAAGCTGACAGGGGACAAACTAGCACGAGAGCGATAAAGCTTTAGGGTCCCATAGCATGTCTAAGCTTCCAAATTAACAAACCTCGACCATTCAAGCCATAAGGTATGCAATCAACTGTATAAGAGCACTAAATTCAACATGCAAGAAACACATGTGAGCAATTATTTCCTTGACTTGTCATGCCCAACGAGATTCGGCTGTGTTGTTTCAACGGGTCAGATCTGCAGACTCAGTGCTGATATTTACTCGACAGTCCAGAAACCCTTTGCACTCGCTACGACTCACAGTCCATCCAAAATTCCTCATGTACCAACTGGAAGCGCAAAGCGGGCATCCCTGATCAATCTATATGATTCACGCGAGCTCGCCTCAAGCCTGTGATTACAGCGCACTAAACTCTCCAGTACGCTCTCCGAGATCTACACACTTCACTTCATGACTTCAACATCGAAGTAGCAGCGAGTATGGCTCGAGCACATCCAGCAGTCATTTCAGATAACACCGTCTGTCTGGAGTATTCTTCCGATCTGCCTAAGTCAAGCCAGTGGACGGTGTCCGGGTCCTCACCGAGCACGTGAATGGAAAAAAAGGTCACTCTACAGCGAGCAGTTGGTGATGGAAGCCACCCATAGCGCCTTCCAATTAACTTTCTAGTACGCCTTCTTATTGAAGTATCTAGGACTTAGCGCTTCAGAGGACTGGGCGGAAAAGGTTTTCGCAGCGCCAGCAGATACATAGAATTTAGGATTATCAAAAAGACTTTTGCCCAAGAAGATCTTACAGACCGTGCGCGAGACTCATATCTGATGCCGACGCAGTATCTAAGCAAAAGAATGCTTCGAGTTTATCCGCTTCTATAATAGAGATGCCCGTCATCGCCCATCCACACCCACCTTCACAGAGCTCCTCCCATAGGCTGCAATGTATTTTCATACCTCCGCTCATCGCCGGATCCAGATGAAGGATCATAGACTAGATCTATCAAAGCGGTGGATAATATACATCTGAGCAGCTATAGACCTGCAAGATGCCCCTAAGTCTTGTCTTCCTCCGTCGATATTCTAGTCAACTATATTCCAAATAAACAAGATGCCAACGAGAGGACCAGAATATGAGAAATTTCGTACATAGAATCGCGAGGCTGGTCATGTGTCGGAGATTCGGCACAGGACTCGAGAGAAGGCTGCTGGAAAGGATTAAGAAGGAGGGCCGATGAAAGCTAAAGGATGGAAAGCTACCGATGTACTGATGCAAGGGAGATCGTGTGTAGTAAGGGAATCGCTCTATCGCTGAGAGTATCGCTAAGGACCGTGAACTATGGATCAAAGACCGTTAGCGATAGATTCCACGTCAATATAGGTCAGAAGAATATAGGACCGGTAGAAAGACCGATTTGATACCATGCAGAAGGGATAGACTTTCGTACTTGGAGTCAGGAGGACATGAGATATCTTCTTCTAGGACCCTCAAGCCTACTGTAGACCTTGCCACGAGCTTCGGTTCTTTCACAACTGTTTCGAAACCAGTGCGGACCTCTGGGAGAGCGGTAGGAGTTTCAAAGGATGAAAGAAGAAGAGTAATTGTGGACCTTCAATTAGTCCACGCCATGAAGCGGTACCCTGTAGTGGAGCAGATCTGACATACCACAGCCGTACACCTAGTCTACCCTTACCATATTCCAAGCCAAGGCGTCGCAAGGAGCGCTCAGATATCTGATAACATAGAGCGTCGTCAGCATTGCACGCGACTTGGAGTAGTCAATCTGTCGTACCTTGTATTGGCATATCGTGGGTCATCTCGTTGAAGCAACTCCCAGCGACCTTCGGTCCACGTTTTGCCTCGCTCTTTGAGTGTGACAGGTTATCGAATAGGACTATCTGAAGGAAGTCAAACAAGGGTTCTTTCGATATTTGCTCGTGAGACATACAAGGAGATCGCTTAACATGTCGCTTACCGAGCAGCATCGCAAGCACTGATCCCTGAGCAAACAATAGATCTTAGCATAATGGCCAAAGTCGTAGGCAAAAAAATCATTTCGCGTAAATTTAGAGCCCAAAAAAAGATTTGATATAGCACCTAGTAGGGCTCGAACCACCAACCCAGGTGGCAAAAAGCTCAGCCGGGCGGTGACCCTTGGGCCATCCACCATCAGCGGGGTTAACCGCTGTCGACCTACGAAAACACCAGTTAAGGCATTTTTCAAATTGTCCCTGAAAGGACGTGACCCCGGACGGTCGAGAAGAATGGTCTTATTTGTAACTATGTTCTAATTTCGACAAAACTGATTGTTTTCTTATAATTTTGCACGCACGGATCAAAACACGGGCATAAAGGTCCTGCGTAACTTAACGATTCCTTAGCACCTGATTGGAAGTCACATCTTTCTAACTTGGAAGTCCTTCAGCCAGCATTAATTCGCTCCGAAATCGAAGATATCACGCATCGAACTGTCGCTGCTTATTCTCTTCATCCTTGCCTGTCTCCTCACGCCTCCGTGTCCCGTCACAAAAACGCGTGACTTTCGACCGGTAACAGCAACATGACGAATGATCTACGGATTCAGTCTTGACGTCGCAAAGATGCTCAAGCGGTCCTTGATTGTATATCTACCATCTATATCAAACGGGCTGATGTACTGATGTTACGACTACCTATTTAGTAGCCTCAAGTCGCTCCTTCCTCTCCTAGACCCTCCGCCCTCCTCGATATCCTCTCGCTCCATACCTTCCTTACGCGACATCGCTTTAGGATCAAATTTCGCTCATATTTAAGGGCTCTACACGTTTGAACTTTGCAATAATGCTTTCCACAATGGGCGCTTCCCGCGAATCGGCCAGCGTGGCTGAAGATCGGCCCATTTGCTCTACAGTCTTGACTGCCATGAGCTACCGAGGACGATACAAAGGCATTGACCGATGCTATTCGAAAAGGAGCCCTGAGGTGGCAATGGCACACTACATAGGATTGTGGGGCCATTAAGAGAAGTTCAAATGATAGTTGCGTGAGAGAGTCGTCCGGCAGCGCAGTGACGGACACTCCGATACTGCCAATGAGGACAAGCTATGCAGTGTGTAGCTTTTTGAATCTATCACTGGGAACAGAAGAATCGTAGGGAAGGTTGACGTTCTAAGCATGCGTGATGGCAACAATCGAATGGAAGGCATAAGGGACTTTCCCTTGCACAGATATAAACTTGCCGTGCTATGGAGTATCATAGAGAGCGCACAAGGGGAGTTCTCTCATCGATGTAGTCCATCAGCGATGCAAATAAAGGGGTAAACTCTGCGAGCGCCAATTAATAGCACGATTTTGATTCCTCAAGGCAACAAACATCGTTTGCCGTGTCTGCGGTTTCTTCCACGTCGGCCCTTTGTAAGGGACAATCTGTAGCATACAACGGAGACTACACGGTCTCTTTGCCTTCGACGGTAGAATGTATCGCGTTCCAGCCATCAGTCATACAAAGGAACTTCTCCCATTATGTCCCTGCAGTAAATCTAATCGAATATAGTCTTCATAAGCATAGCTGACCGATGAAAATCTTGGTTACCCGATTTGAAAATGCTGACTAGGAAAGGTTGCAATCAAAGGAGTTGGCCTCCCTGGCACGAGAGTAAGATCGAAAGGACTCGCTTATTTGAAGAACATTTGTCCAATGCCAATTGCCAATCATAAATACGAGCCACCAAAGCATAATGTTCCTTCTGAGAGTTCTTTCATATGGTTACAAGAATTCAAAAAAATATTTTCTTGCAGTACATATACTAAGGATCGAACTGTCGGTGTTTTCTCGACTTTAGTGGTAGATTTTGGATTTCAAACTGGCAAAAGCTCAGCCAACGGGGAATTGACACCCGAAGACCTACGAAAACCACCCTGGGAAATAAACTCCGGGGTATTTTACAAAAGTAGTTGCGCTTATTCTAATACTTGACTTGAAAATCGATAAAGATTTATTTCTGTCTTAGTCCACCATCACCGGGGCTCGTGGCATAGACATATGACATGTCCGAGCGAACAAGCTGATTGGTCCCCACTTATTGCTTCGATTCAAAAGAAAAAAAAAGATTGGTAGATACTGGTATCGAACCGCCGTCCTCCTCGGCGTTGATATGTAGCAATATTTGGGTTTAGTCAAAAATGGCAAAAAGCTCGGTCGTATCCGGGGATGGTGGCCCGCGACCTACGAAAACCTCGACCAGCGAGATTTTACGACAGAAAGATATCTAAACCAATATATATCCTAAAGCAAATAGACAACAGATTTCAAGGTTGTTTGACCGTTATATACGACCGTAAATCACAACACGCAACAAAGCTTCTTCAGATTTATCCGATGCAAATGTCATAGAAAAGTGATAGGATCGTAGATTCGATTTCTAACCTAAGATTGCATCGCTTTCTGAAGCACGAGGCTTGAAAGTGTCCGGCTTCTATTGAGACATGCAGGGTGCTCAATCCGACTGTGGGAATACCCATGCGGCCAGATCTATGAACAGCTCCACCGGGCACGGAGCGCCAATGGATTTCTCTTTGAACAGGATACTCATCGTGAGAATGTACGAACTGCAAACCAACATATAGATATCGTCGCTATTTGTGCCTTTGTCCGTGGCCAAAGGTTGGCGTATGGCCGGCCACAAAGGCGAATTTGTCTCTGCATCAAATTGGAAAGTAGAGGCAAAATTATGAAATATCATGGGCCCCCCTGAGGATCGGACCCTTGACCTTTCTGTTCCGTTTCAGACGTATTCGAACTTAGTACGAGGCAAAAAGCTCAGCCGGCCGTGGACCTAACCACACGACGCGCCTACGAAAACCACCCTGGGAATTAATACCTGGGTATTTTACGAGAGGATTACGTTTATAATCATACGTATTGGAGTTAATGACAATACCGGGGATGTGTTTACCATTCAGAACTAATTGGTGGTCAGAACGTAGTACTTGGCCAACAAAATAGTCTAAGGGCTTCGATTATCTAGCTGTTACGATTTTGATACTCGTATAAGTAGATACCAGTAAAACAAGCAGCTTAAAAAGGTCTTGGAGCTAAGTTCGTAGAACTGTAGGGCATAGAAATGAAATCTGAAAGGGTCCCATGCAGGAGCTTCCGGCCTTACCAGGAGCATTTTCTTAGTCAGTCTAAGCTATATGAATGGAAATTCTCCCGCACAACACTCCTCTTCGTTTCTACCCAGAGCCTGTAGAAACTTTCAAGGTATTGTTTATCGCCAGGATCAGAGGTACGTTTACTAATGACTGCAAGACTTATCATAGCATTCCCGACTCTACTGCATATTTCAAAGCACCATCCTCTCCTCCTCTCTTTCCACTAGATCAGCGACCTGCATACCGATCATACTCAATGGATCGGTAAGCTCTGTACCCAACAAAGGGTATAATGTCCCGTTCTGGGGGCCATTTAGGCTAATACGCGCAAATGAGTAGCCTCGATACAGATATGACAACCACAAATACGTCCGCGTACATTTTTGGGAAGATGACCCGCATAGACACAACTGCAAAAAAAATTTATCTCGTGTCAAATGAGGGTGCACAGTCCGTTGCTGCTTATATGGAGGACGAACACTTTGATCGTCTCCTTTATTACTTCCAACATGACGACGAAAAGGTGGTCACATACCGGCCCTTAGGGGAGTTAGGTATTTTTGTCGTCGATGTCCAAATCTATAGTTACGAGTGGTATGGGATCCAGCCGGAATAGACGGCCGGAAGAAAGAATGGACAACGCATCATAATGACCGCAGATGATGACAAAATCAAAGTATGGGATACACAATCTGGAATTTGTATAGTTACCCTTACCTAGCATTCTAGTGACGTTACTGCCTGCGAGTTTTCTGAAGGGCAATGTACTTTTCACTTCAAGCCTTGACTAGTAAGTGCGAACTTGGGATCTGATATGGTATCGGAATTTTGAAACATATTCCTTCCCTACTCGATTGTCTTTCTCTTCTGTGGCTGTCAATCCCAGTGGTGTTATAATATGCGCAGGAATCGAGGACATTGGCACCCCCTGTAACTTTGAGCATAGGATAGACCGACAATGAGCAAAAATTTTCGATGATGTTCCCTTAGATATTTTTGAATTCAATCATCATTACCAGGTTCAAGGAAATCGATGACTTTGCCTCTGTTGTGAGGAGAGATTATAGGTCTGTAAAGATTGGCTTTGAGCTGTAGGGGTGCCAATATTTTTGTCCCCCGCGAACCAATTTCGAAGGGGACCTCTTCCCGCGTTCAATTCAGGATTTCCCGCCCAACACATTCTCCTTTGCACCCAGAGCCAACAGAAAGCTTCTGATAATTATTGTGAGACAACTGCTCTTTACGGATGTTTATCGAGCGAAAAAGGCTGACTCGGACGCAAATAGGCTTTGACAACTCAATTCGCTCATTGCTCTGGACCACTCAAGATAATTTTATGGTGTTGAGGGACATGTGAGTACTCTCTGCGGAATACAGAGACAACGAATGTTGCTTCTACGACCACCTAGCATCGCCATGCTGACTTTACACGTATATCATAGATCAGTGGTCCATGTTCATCAAAGATCTCCGCGAGCCTTCGCCTTCCCTCTCTGTTTGGTCTTTGAATTGTCCAGGCTTTCGACGAGAGCCATCTGCGAGATCCTATGAATCAAACTTATGGAACCTCACTACCAAATCGAGCAAACCCTCAAGTATACACGGGTTATTCGCATCGACCGGTAAGCTATACATCTAAAACGGGAAGATGAATCCTAATTCGAGGGCCATTTAGACTAACACGCACGAAGCGCCAGCCTCTTGCAATACTATTAGCAGGATTCCTCGAAGGTCATCGCGTAGTTACGAGTGGGAGTCTATGGTAGCTGGTGGAGTTTACATCGCACATTCATTTCTCATTCTTGTCATTTCGCAATCTTCAAGCCTGCCTTTACCGAGGTCGGGACCGGCAGATGCGTTGCCATCGAACAGATGAACCTTGAGCAGCAGCTGAAGAAAGATCTCATCATCAACGGGATCCACCACCACCACCACCACCTCCTCCTCCTCCTCCTCCTCCTCCACCACCACTGCAGTCCGTCATGCCATTGACTGCGATGTGGACATCGGCGCTCCTTATTGCCAAAAGTCCCACGCACCGCCCATTGCAGCCCTTCCCCAATCCTCTGTCAAGGTCGACACTGTAGTGCCCACTGGCAGCACACTTGAGACAATCACTCAATGTTTCTCCTGTGCCCCTCGAAGATGCCGACGAGCGATTTGGAGTGCATTCCTGAGGAATATGAGGAGGGAGCACAGCACCTCTCAGTCCAGCCACCATCATGACGCAGAACAAATTCATAAGGTCACCAGGTTTTCGTTAGGCCAACTTTCATTGGTCCTCCTCGTGGACCTCATAGTCCACCTGGGTTTTCTCAGAGGGAAGTCTCCAAAGGCCCTTGAAGTTACCCCAACTGATGCTTCGTGGAAAGTATCTTATCAGTAGCTGCAATTCTTTTTGGGCGTTCGATCCGCTGAAGAAATGGCAAGCGAGCCACCATGCCACAAATGGAGGCATTTCGGACGTTACGAATTTCCTTCGATCAAAAGGGCACACTTGAGACAATCAGGCCAAAACCGAGTAGAATGCGCAGAATCCCATCTGCGGACAGTATCAGTCTAGCAATAGATGGAAACCCCCCTGTCTGCAAATCCACGTCTAGAGATGAGAACAGTCCAACCAGTCCAACCATAAAAGGAACTCACACTTTGCGTAGAAGCACATCTATGGAGAAGCTCAGCCCAACCCTCCGCAAGATACGAAGTGCCCTCAGCATCAAATCGACTTCCCTTTGTGCGGCCATCGAAGCATTGGAACCGAAAGCAATCAGTGTTCTTCGGGCAATCATCTCACCATATTGGGCGTCTTTACCTTGTTGTCTTGAATTCTCACGAAGCTCAGTCCCTCCTCAGATGCCTCATCCACCACATCAACCACAGCATCAACCTTCGCCATAATTCGGGCCGTCGGGTGCCGAAGAAGCTCCATTATACGTCAATGCTAAGCAGTTTCACCGCATTTTGAAAAGGCGTGTGGCACGTCAGAAGTTTTTAGCTGGTCACCGACATATCGCGGACAGCACTCAACTAGATCCCAGGGCCACAGATCCCTAAACACAGAGGATCTACCTCAGATGTTTTACCTTTCGCCTCCGGGTTTTCGTTAGGCCAACTTTCATTGATCTTCCTCGTGGACCTCATGGTTTCTCCCACAAATTTGAGCCCTGAGAACGTGCCTTTACTACTACAGGCAGTTACTGTGCTATGGGATCACTATACCTTGCTTGTGCAAGATCGAGCTCGAGAGATGCTCATGCATCTGATCCATGAACTGATCATTAGGAGAATCGACGAAGACAGCACTACACCCAACAAACAAGCAGTCGAAACCTTTGTGGAGTTCGACGTCCAGATATACAGCTGGAGCTGGTATGACAACCAGGAGGAAGAGAATGGGGAGTAGAAGGATTGAGGCAGAGCTACTCCACTCGCATGGAGCAAGAAGCGGTGGAGGACCCCCAGGGAGCGTTTCATGCTTGGGGTCTTCCGCCGCAAGACCGCCGAGTCTCCCCAAAGCACTATGAAGCCCTCAGAGTCATCTATTTGCGAACCAACTACTTTGCTCTGGCGATCGATCCCAACAAATTGATCTATAAGTAGCCCTCGATAAATTCCTGCATTCGAATAGAAAGTTGGCTTGTTGTGATGGTCGAAGCTGGATATCTTCATGACGCGCTCAAAAGGCTCTGATGAACCACTTAGTCTTGGGATCTTCCGCCGCAAGACGACCGAGTCTCCCCAAAGCACTATGAAACCCTCAATAAATCCTCCAAGCCTGAGGTACCAAAAAAAACCCCTACTTTCATGGACAGCTGTTGAACGCAATCTGGAAATCGCGAGGGAGAAGCGGAGGAGTAGGATCATGTAGCCCGTACCAATAAGAATTGAACTATCAAGTAATAGCCTTGTGCCAGTCTCGCTAGCTACGGTTGTTCAACCCCCTTCACCGTAGAACTGATCTGCCGCAGATCGCCTCATTCCTCCTCTGGTGTGGTCTAGATTGTATTTGGCTATTCATGCCTGTTTGACCTCAGCAAGCACATAAAGTTGAATTGCTTGCTCTTGTTTCACATTTACGTAGAGTAGGATCACCGATCTGTAGAAATTTAAAAGTATTGGTGTAGTATCGTCGATTACTTGTCAGTAAAGGCGGGGCTCCGGCGGCTGAATAATTGTGTTATTCACCAAACTCCCCGAACTTGTAACAACCATCGCCTAGAATTACGAATTCTCCTAGGGGACACTATCATTGCTGAAATACGCATATTACAATACAGTCGAGCGAGTGCTAGATCATATCATCAATCAGTAAGCCATATACCTAAGAAGGGACGATACATACTGCTCTAAGGACCGTCTAGGCTAATACGAACAATGGAGTAGACTTAGTCATCGGACCACAATGTCTTCTACTACCGACGCATCCTTCGGATTTGAGTCGCTCGACATAAACTGCACCAAGGTACACTTCGGGCATATTTTTGACATGGACACAACGTCCAAATTGATATGCATTCTCGCCTTGGACGGTACAGGGCGGATATGCAATTATGTTGGGGAGGATCAACACTTCTCCGAACTATTAGCATATTACCAATTCGACACCCAGAGAATGGTGTCATTCATCCCAGTGGAGGGGAGTGATGTCGAGGTGGACAACGTACAGATATTTAGTTGGACCTGGTGAGACAGTCAAGAGAAAGGAAACGGAGAGAAGGAGGAAGGAGGCTTCAATAGCCATCCTTGATTACGGTTCGCAGGACTTGGACAGAAATCTTTGATCAAGGGATAGTGCACCTTTTCTCCATCCCAGCTTCTTGCTGTCACAATGAATTTCAAGTCGATTTCCAAATATTTACAACTCGTCGCGTTAAGAGTGTCCATCCTAGCCTATATTACGCAGTAGCCTCTTGTCGGTCGAGTAGAATGCGATCAAGCCAGACAAGCAGATGACAGCATGGTTCTAGACTTCTCGACGATTCGAACATATACTGTGCTTAAGACCGTGGCTGCTATGATTCTTTATGTATAATACTCAACGCGTCCAGTTGAAAAGGCCTTTGCCGAATTTGAAATACCGGCGTTTGGATGAGCAGGACATTAAGGTGCGATGGAGCAAACCAGCCCATGTCCCTAATTCTGAGCCCATCATGGCCAGGTCGTTACTGTACTGAATACATACGTTCTCAATGGCTTGCACGATTGTTGTACGTACGGAGAATGACACCAAAAGTCTTGATTTACACTAAGGTCCGAGCGTGCTGAGGACTGATGGGGCTCAAGGGGCCCAAAATGACGGCTACTCATAGAGGAACTGAGCCCGAAAGGCCTTATTTGTTGGGCTAGGACCCGACCTAGGCACCCTTCTTAGGGGATTCTGTTAGGGCTGAAATCGGGACTTTGGGTGTCATTCCCCGTACCCGACATCGTGACGCCGTCACCTCCCCACAGACAACATGATTGCTGAACTTTGGACCTCCAAGCCGCGTCTAGAGATAATATGGCGATTGCAATTACACAATACATGTCTTTGCGTGGCATAAAAATTTGGGATAGAGGAAGGCAGATGCTTCGGGGGAAGTTGTTTATTCGCTTGGTGCGGGAGCTAGCGGCCCGAGCCGCCTTACCGTATTGGGCTAAGCTTCAGGGGCTGCCGCTGCCTAGAGAGTCATTCAAGTTTTTGCTATGCACATACAAAGCTTTGCAAACAACAAATAAATCATATCATATTCAATTAATCTGATGGAACTACGGATAGAGGCGCCTGATAGACTAGGGTCCTGCGCTACAAAATTGGCAGGCACGTCAATATAGGTGATGGTAATTGTGGTGGTGATGACTATTGAAAGAGAGACCATACCTGGATCGAAATTAGCTGGCTTTGATACTCCAAAGCGCAGTCCAGAAGAGTTCAATGATGCAAAACTCATATTTGACTTACTGATCTCCATGGCACAATGGCTTCAGAAAGCCCACTATCCGTAAGTCTGATGAGAGCTGCGCATACTCTCCATTCTCCTTCAATCCCAATATGGAGTCCAACGTGGCCCCACTCGGTTCTAGGCCAACATTGGCTCTGTCCAGGTAATAGAGATGGCGTGTCTGTAAGGTCTGTAGTATCGCATTGATAATCTTGATTAGGAACGCAAAGTATATCCAATAGTCTTCATATCCAAGCCGTTGATGCGGGTAAGCCGGATACGCGTGCGAGCTATGACAAACGCGCCTGCGAGGGCTACGCTGCACCAAGCGATACCGACGAGGCCGCCGGTGGGGAGATGAGATGATAGGCCGTGGGATTGGGGTTGCGAGTCCGAGGGGTGACCAGCCAGCACACCCAGCACGAGCGCCTATCCATATTCCTTTGATGTGGCTACCAAAGCAGATGTTCGACATCAAAACATGAAGGGTTCCCACATAAGTAGGAAGCAACCTGGTCTTCTTCAAGATATTTACTGGCAGACCAGATGCCCAGCTGATGTACTTCAACATCCCCCTTAGCTATGGCCTTGTTTGCGTGCAGCGGAAGTCGAGTCTTGACGATCAGGGCCTGTCTTTTCGGAGTAGCCTGAATCATGGGATACAATAACATTGCTTGCGCCAGACTTCTCCGATCCTCCACTTTGCCTCTCGGTCTTCCCGATATGCTCAGATTATGTCACAGGGACGAGGCCGCGAGCGTTTGGTAACAGAGGATTGCAGGCTTCATACCAGTTCGGATCGTTTTCTCTTCTGATCACATGGAAGAAGTCGACTTTTGCGAAACCGGGTTCATCACCAAGAGCTTTCTCCAGGCCATTAAACTCCAGGTTCTCAAATGTGGCCGTTTAATGCGGCTGAAAAGATCTTGAACTTCAATAACCACCGCCAGCGCACGTCATCGATGCGAGTAAGCCGGATTCGCGTACGAGCCATAACAAATGCGCCTGCGGGGGCTACGCTGCACCAAGCGATACTGACGAGACCGCCGGCGGGAAGATGGGACGAAAGGCCCTGGTACGGGCGTCGAGGAATGCGTGACTTGCAAACTTGAGAATTCATCTTGAGATCACGTGACTGAGAGTCCGAGGGGTGACCGGCTAAGCTGTTTGACGCAGCTGAATAGATGTTGAACTTCAATAACCACCGCGAATGCGTCTTTGAGAAGGTTATCATCCCCCTTAGCATCACCAAGAGCTTTCTCCAGATCGTTAAACTCCAGGTTCTCAAATGTATTGGACATTCTCAATGGTAAGTCCATGGCTGAGGATCGCAAAGTTATTCTTGAAGATATATCTGGAGATTTGATGGATGGTGGGTTGGCTGAAAACGACGCCTATCCAGGAAGTGTTCTTGAAGAAATCGTTGGGTGTGGGCGAGCCCGCCCGGTTTCAACACTCTCTTGTGGTGTCTCAATAGACGCTAGTAGTATGGTCCAGGGAAAAACTTCAATAACCACCGCGAGCGCCTCTTTATCGATGCGGGTGCGACGACTCCGCCCGCGAGGGCAACGCTGGACTAGGCGATTGATATCATGGTAAACTCCTAAATCATCCACGAATGCGTCCTTGAGAAGGTTATCATCCCCCTTAGCATCACCAAGAGCTTTCTCCAGGCCGTTAAACTCCAGGTTTTCGAATGTGTTGGACATTCTCAATGGCAAGTCCATGGCTGAGGTAGTATGGTCCAGGAGGGCCAGGGTGGGAGTAGACAGGATAGATCTTGGACTTCGTAGAGGACTCGAAGAACCCAAAATCTTAGTCCGGTATGGCGCTCAGGCATCACCCTCATCGTCGTCCTCATCTTCTGGCTCTTCGCTTTCACCGCTTGGTGTCTCCTTCGCTGCCTGATTCTTTACCTTCTTAGCCGCCGGTGCCTCTTCACCATCGTCGTCATCAAGAGCACCGGACTTGCGCTTTGCGGAAGGTTTGCTCGATTTGCCAGGGGCTGATGTATCCGACTCCTCATGTTTAGGAGCATACTTTTGTAATTCACCACCTTCACCTTCCCTAATGAGAGAAACTTCCTCGGCTGTAAGGATGACCACCGCGAGCGCTCCTCGTTCGATGCGGGTAAGACGAATGCGCGTGTGAGCCATAACAAACGCGCCTGCGAGGGCCTCGGTGGACCTCCATACGCATGGTGATGTCTTGCCAGGTTCCTCTGGGGTCCACACGCCGCCATAAGTGGAACCAATACCAGTCTTCAAGCGTCGAGATCTGTACGAGTATTAGAACTGGCTTGGTATATTGTCTTGAAGGGCTTTACATTGTCTGGAAGGACTGCATAGTCTAATAGAGGCCGTGGCCGCTCACCAACTCGGGGCCACTTCTCCCACATCAGCTGACCATTGTGGTCACGGGTGGCTTTGAAGTCTTTCCACAAGTCTCTACTGCTGCTCGATCCTGTCCTACCAAGGTAAAGGTAAACATCGGGAGTCGAACCTCTGTGTTTAGGGATCTATGGCCCTGGGATCCAGTTGAGTACTGCGCTCCGCCTTGCGCAGTAAAGCCTTCTGCTCGACTAGCTCCTCGTGTACGTCTTCGTTAGCGATGGTTAGTGCCGCTTTCTCTGCGTGACATATCGGTGACCAGCTGACATCTAGTCTTGGGAGAATTTGCCGGAGGGGAGATTTACTGTCCTTGCAGCATCACAAAGAAGTGTAAGCTGGTAGATCTCATAAGAGCTTCTTCGTCGTCATGCGGTCAGGTCCATACAAGTAGACTAAGTCAATCAGTAGCCGTCTCTGCTGGTTGCAGCTTTAAGATTGTGTACGAAGTTTCTGAATTTCTGTGAAAGAGCGTTCCTGGCGGCGGCTTTGGTGGTTTCGAATACCTACGCCTATTCAGGGAAGTGTGGGTCTTTCTTCCACAAATAACACCGCTCTTGTCTCCCGAACTGGAAAGTGAGGCTTTTCTTCCCACATTTGTTCGATAGAGCTTCTTCACTCGATGCCCCGGTATGGGGGTTAAGAGTCCGTTCTCGATAAAGTGGCCCGCTTCCGATAAGCATTGAGGGTCCGCGATACGGTCACCGCCAGCCATCTATATCTTCGCTAAGTGTCAAAGGGCTTGTGAGCATGTTGCTCTCCCCCGCCGAACGCTCGAAGTTCCATTCAGGACAAAATAATGATGGCGAAGGAAGCAGGCCATCTGCAACAAATCGAGATGGTGATGCTGACATGGGTATATCGATATTGTTGTTGCTGCTGTAGGACTGGCTGTTCTGCTGTGAAGGCGGGGGTAGCCTAGCGAATGAATTCGGCGGTCCTGATGCGTCTACACTTAGGATGGTACTTGCACTGGGTGAACGCTGTGGTAGAATCACTCCAGTACCCGAAGAATGGCTGGCTTCAGTAATAGCTTTCCGCAGCATATGACTTCTCATTCGAGCTATGAGGCCATAAACCCCTAAGGGTAGATATATGACGACTTTTCGTACATCCTGCTGATAGTACTAGCGAAAGTCTCCTTTCCCCAATTGGATTCTTTATGAGATATCCTGACCAGGTACCGCGCAGTCCACGCTGGTGATAGTGGCGGGGGTGGACTCTTGGGAGTGAGGCCGAGGTCAAAGGGTAGAATCGGTGCTGGCCAGCTGCGAGATTCTGACCGTATCGTTCCGGAGCAGTGCTGTTGACCTGACTAGGCCTTGCTTGTTAACGCAACGGAGGTGCCGCTGCCCCATGAATAAATCCATAAGGGGGGCGGGACCCATATTGAGCTGCGTTGTATAGAAATGCTCCTGATGGTGGATTCTGTGGGTTACGCCTCGCCGCTGTGCGATGTGCCGTCCTCCTCGGCCGTCTGACCGGCTCAGGCGGTGAGATGGGGCTGTTGTCCTCGGGGTGTATGACGGCGGTGTTTGAATGCTCTGCCTCAAAGTGCTGCTGCATTGAAAAGCTGATTTTCGCGCCTAGGAACAGATATTGAGGACGGATGACCCAGAATGCGACGTCTCGCGGCATCGAAGTGCACGGAGTCGGCACGTGAGACATTCTGAAGGGTCCATCTACGGGTGAGTGGGGCAAGCTACCGTTGGGGCTTTTGGGACCCCCAGTCGTTGGGGGAGGAGCCATGAACCTTTGTTCCGTTGTCTCCGCCTGTCCATGTCCGTTGGTGCGCTGTGACTGTAGATCTTGATTATCGTCAGATGAAGTATCTACCAAGCAAGCAGGTACCAAGTAAACTCCGGTTCGGATTCACATGACTGATGAGGTGACGACTCCCCGTTGCACTGTCGGTATCTGATTGCTCCTCAGGTATCTGCCCTTCAATCTTGGCCTCTTAGCGTTAGACTGGGCATCGAGGGTCCGTGATACTGTTTGTCCGAGTTCGGTCATTATGTGGGGCAGTCTCAGGGGGACCGAATATTCGATCTGTCGCGGACGGTGGTACGTAGAGTGAGCCATGACTACGTGCTTGCCGAATGTAGGGTGCTAATAGCTGCATTTTCGTAGTTATGAGTAGTACCAACGCTACTAGGTAGTACTCAATGTCAAGTATTCCGAATGTAAGTCACTGTCTAGCAACTATGGCAATAAAGCTGACTGCTTGTGGTTTGAGATGCGTTATCGAGCTCAGTCGGGCCTGGCGTATTGAATGGAGTAGGCAGGTGATTTCGATTATGGTCTGGATGTGGTGAAGGCGTGTCCATCATGGATTGTGACATTGTGAGCAAGGTCTGGTGCTGGTAGGCAAGGGAGAAGATATCTCTTTCGAGATCACCACGGTCAAATTTAAGGAACTCTCCGAGGCGATAGTGATTTGGCTGTCTCTGAAAGGATCATGGGGCGTGGGCGGTGCCATGATAGCTCGCATGTCGTTGGGCGGGATTAGTTGGTTGAACGACGAAGAGCTCGCCTCTCTGGACATGGCGAGCTGAGCATTGTGAAAAACCGAACTTGGCTCTTCAGGAGTCTCAGACGATCGTGCTCATATAGTCGAAGACTTCAGTATGGCCTTCGCGTGCTCAATGAAATTCTGCCAGTCATCCATACGTTCGCTAAGCGGGGATGGCCATGACCCTAAGGGGGCACCGGCGGTGGTAAGTGGATCCGGCTCGATAATACCGTGCGTGCGGCGCCAGGGAACACTAGTCTCATTCCTCGCTTCAGAATTGACAGCGGCAGGGTCAACGCTTGTTGAAGCGGTACTCAAGTCGGCATTAAGGCTGTCAGGTTTAGGAACACGTTTATGAGGCGGCGTCTGCCTGCCTCATAATTGCACACCGGCACGGCGTTGTACCTCGATAGTCTTGCAAAGTGGTCGTCCTCGAAGACGTAGGCGATAGTGTATAGACCCCTGCACCTGTCATAGCGCCTCTGCGCTTGTTATTTGACGTAACGAGGGATGGACTTCTCGGATTCAGTACATCCTCAGATGGCAGATGAGCAGCGACAGAATGCCTTGAAGTCTTGCGCCAGGGTCTTTATACTTATCTGGTATCATCTTCAATATCACCTCGTTTTTGACGCGGGTGCCCTCTCGCCTACACCAGGCAATTAAGCCGAACATATCATTCATGCCGCCGAAAGAGATGAGACGTCGAAGGAGTTGCCTTTCCTCAGGCAAAACCCAGCTCTGGTACGAAATCGTTGGGCCCGTTGATTGATAGTCCCCACTCGCTATGATCCTATTCTGTCACGCCCCCTAGAGGTTTTTGTCACCCTAATCACTCCACCTTGTGCCGCCGCCTTGCGAATTTGCCTTTCATGTAGCCATTAGGCATACGGGCTGTTTATGCATGTTAGTGTGCAGTACCACTAGACCAAGGAAGTGTTTCAGCATACCAACGAGATCGTAATCAGCGATCTCCGCATTCTGGCGGTAGTAATATTCGATATCGCTGCCCTCTAGTTCGGAGGACAGAACCACCGGCAACTCGGGGAAGTTTCGTAGGCCGTGGTCAAATGCATCCAGTACGATGCGGCCATTGTCTGTAACGTACCTCGTTGGCTGCCGTTTGCAGCGGAAACAAGCCCAACATTGCTCGTACTGGATGCAAGCGCGACAGCTGGCCATCATTGTCTCCGGTATGGGAGCGTATGTGCCGGGGTTGCTAATGTAAACGATGTCGGCTTCCCGTCGACGAGGACCGACATGCATCAAATCTATGAAATCAGCCTGCTCGCACGCTCATGTAAAAATCTAAAGCAAAAGAGTAAGAGCAAGCTTTCGGACTAATATCCACTGCCAGGCGTCGCTCTCATATGTGTACTCTGTGAAGTCCCCAGGCACAGAATGACCTTTCGGTTCGCAGTACTGAATCCTGGTGAGCTCCAGAGCTCGGCTGATGACTCGCTCGTCCTCTTCTTTCCAGGCATAAAGATGTGTAAGTAGAATGCCCTTGACCCTTGCTAATTTGGAAACCTTCAGATGGTTCTCAGAACTCAGGGAACTGCGGGGTTCGTACTTATCCAATTAAACGGTCGCCTTCCAGTCTCATCGCCTGTCTAAAGCCATCATCTTCTTCTCTGCGACGATGTATCCGGCTTTCGGCCTGTGAACCATGATGGAGGTGGACATTTGTGTCCGCTAGATTGAAACAATTTCCCGAAGGTAAATCAGGGTGGAATCTAGACGTGTGCACGTCACGACAGTATCAGAAAGGTAAGATTCAAGATGGACTTGACGATCCATCGGATGCTGGCCTGTGTTGATTAGCTTCCAATATTCTTAAAGCTCTGACAGTGATCTTATGCAGTCAGGTTTTTCTTCCAGGAATGAAAGGTCACGGTCGCGTGTCACCTTGCAGTGAGCTTGGAGACGGATGTGGAGATGACTTATACGTGGTGAGTTGCTATGCAATAATAATTACTCGCTGCCCCAACTTGCAAATGGAATGCGTGGCATTATCGCTGGTAAGACTTGCTCATTCTGCGATGTATAAGTGTTGATTGTAGACAGTGGGGCTTCTCACGACCGACAAAGTGATCGTCAAATTTCGTGGCGGTAAGGTATTTCCATCGCCTCACAATCGCCCCACACTAGCCTAGTTGAGGTTCTGATTGTTTGCACTTTGGAAAGTTAGCCTCTTTTTCTAAAAATAGAAGAGGTTTGATTCGCAGGCTAACGCAAATAGACCCTAGAGCGCCGATCTGTCAGACGGGGGGACGGCGGAACGTAATCGACATGTACCGAAGAGCATGGATCGTATCGATCTGACCATTCATAGGACACGGAAGCTTGTAGGTGCATGAAGAACAATAGGGGCTTTCCCGGCTCCAGAATTTGTTGCTCTTGTAGAGGTAGCATTAGCCGAAACGCGGACTTTCCGTCAAGTTCACTCTGAAATTGTGTCGATGCACTTGATTCTGTTCGAAGATCACCACGCATCTGCCTAGATTACCTCGTAGCTGCGCATCTTTCCATACTTCTCAAAGATACACCACGTCCTTATTTAGGTGTCTTCAAGGAGGCTGGTCTATTGAGCTGGGTCTCAGTGTCAAGCATGGTTGCGGGTGCTGGGTGTAATCTTTAGTCCAGAACTCACTGGAGGTCCGAAAGGAGGGCGGTGAGCGCATGGCAAAAGACCTGGGCGCAGTGAAGTATCTGGAGTGCTCTACACTCACCCAATGCAAGCTAAGAGATGTGTCCGACGAGGTGAGAGACCACTTTCTCTGTGACTACTTTCAAGCTTGATTCGAGTCTGGCTGATTTAGTCCTTTAGGCTATTGTCGCTGCCCTCAAGTCTCCAACAAAGAAAAGCGACTTCGTCTATTGGCGAAAGTACCACCAATTACAGCGCTGCCTACGGCCAGAACGAGGACCAGGACATGAGGCACCTGCAGGGATCGTTCAGTCCTGTGATCCGGTGGTGGTTATATCGTTCAGGAGTTAAGGTATGTGATCTTTTGGGATGCAAGCAAGCACAAGCAGAAGACCCTAGCGCTGATGGATCCTTCTTCTATAGGCTTCCGCTTTTTCGACCGAAAATCGACTCGGACGCGCATTCAAAACACTCTGCGTGTCTCTTCCTTCTTGCATTCCTTAACTTCTGACGCTTTACTTGACACACTGAAGGAGCTGCTGGCAAGATCGAGTTTTCGTTCATGGTGGGGGAGCCTACTTGACCTCTTGTCTCCTAGCACTGGGATAGCCAACACTGAACCTCAGTCAACCGAAGAGAACGGCGTCTATTACGCTGCTGTCAGGGTCTGGATCAACGACGAGATAGAACAAAATGGTCCTCGCCAACGCACAACCGACTACATCTATATCACCGACGCCGGAACATACAATCAGACTTCAAGGATCAGGAAGAATTATTTGACAAAGTAGCACAGTGGAGAGCTCAGCCAGATCAGTGAGATTGACCTTCAGCACTTGTCCAGCGACCCAAATAAACAAGGACAGTATCCGCCTCCCCAGTGGGAAAGCCAACCACAAAGAGGCGCATATCTAGCTCCGTCCTAGGCACTCAACTATCGAGTAAGGCTTCCTGTGTCATCATTCACATATCTGCCTCGCCCAATCTAACTAACCTCTCATAAAGCCTGCTCCCTGAAATTACGGAAGTTCACCATCAACACCAGGCGAAATGGTTACTCTACCCTCACCTCAACACGCGCAACACTATCCACATCCAGGGATGTGTCCTCCTCACGACATGTATACTCCCTACCCGCCAGATCCAAGAAGTGTGGATGAAAGACCGATCACTTTTCTTACCATGGACCGGACCACTTGGACGATGAATTCGAAGTCGCTCTGTTCAACAACAGAAAGATGACGAGTGGGACCGGCCTGTACGCATTTGTGCGCAGGTTCAACCAGGCCACACGCCCTAAGCTACGGAAATCAACACTGCAGGAACCTGTCCAGCTTACGCCATCAATTTAACCCAGACAACCTTCACGGCACTTCAACACCATCAATGAACAGTTACAGCCTAGTGCCGTATACTACACCGGCAACCCAGAGTTGGAATTCATTCAATTGTTACGCGGGCCTAGGTAACATGTTTAGCCCCATTCCTCAGCAGTTCGACGAGAGCAATCTGCGAGATCCTGTGAATCAAACTTACGGAACTTCACTACATAACCCAGCAACCCCATTGACGTCGGCGCAAGCCAGGAGTCTGTTGAGAAAAAGACCTGGGGTAGGCATCACCTTTGAAACTTGGAGAAATCTCACTGATCAAGTTACAGAGTGTCTTGACCTCTTCCTTTATGATCCGAAATGCAAGCATATTGTCTCTGGTGTCCGTCAAGACTTCAGTCAAGGCTCTCATGTAAGAATGCTATTCGCGGGTAACTCGAACCGTATCCGTACTACACTCCTTATCGACGGTCGGATCAACCCTACGATGATGACACCGCGTCTTCGAGAGCCGGACGTGGAGGAATATCACTGATCAACTCACAGAATGTCTTTTCAATACTGCTCAAACACGAAAGATTTCATGGTACCATCTATCTGAGGCTTGTTGTCCATTCGGGCAATTTATGCGCCAGGTGTTGTCGCCTCCCAAGAGAGATATCGCTTTCCTACCATAGTATCGATTTAGTATTGAATAATAGGATGCACAATAACAAGAACTTCGATCTTTGTCTTTAACAAAGACTCTAAGCATCAACTTTGTATGACCAATATTATAGATTGCATGATTATCTAAAACTTTGCAATGTAGATTCTTTCGTAATAGTCGATCGCGTAGAAGTCAATGAGCTGTATATATTGGGAATCGGTGCCAAGACTTGCGGGCTCGGGTCCCACAATTCAGTACTAAATCGAGTGTAAGATCACTCACCACTGCACGCTCCTGCGAATTATCTCGTATCACCAATATCTCCCCTGATCTCAGTCAATACAGGTGTCATCGACGCTTTGCACGATCTTTTTTGGAAGAGACGATGGACCATTGGTCCGACGTTTGATTGCTGCAATGACAGATGGAAGTGCTGCAGAGGACAACGAGGGAATGAAAAAGACTTGGCATAATCAAGTAAGCTCTATGTCAAAGGCTGGACAGGGTGTTCAGGCTGAGTTCATAGCTGAAGCGATTCAAGGTCTCTGAGGAAGATTTAGCGTACGATTCAGTGTACAACACAGCGGACGACTTTTCAGACGGAGTGAGCTCTGTATAAGACGATGAAACCGAGTCTCAAATAGAGTCGATAATCAGAGTAATTCAAAGCTCCGTAGCAGACATCCTTTCAACGAGTGGCTATTTAAATCATCTATTTAAGGCGCCACCTCCAACTCTAGTGACTTCGGCAACATCATCTCCTAAGAGTTCTGCGGTCACGCCAAGTCTACACATTTCCTCCGGTGAGCTCTACTATTCCTCGTCCTAAGCATAAGTGGAAAAAGCGTTCTAACTGCAAGACCTAGGGTCTCGACGTCATCTTCTCGAATCAACGACTCTTAATGCATATGCTTTCGAGTTGAAGCACATGCTTTGTTACCTTGTTCTGGCAACACTTAATGAGCAAGCTTTTCAACAGCCGCAGTGATTCCTGGAGCCGAATCCCCTGCCTCGCCTGTTTGGGAACGATTTCTAGAGCCTTACCTGGGATCCAACAAGTCATACGGCCCTGCCTGTTTGGGAGCGATTTCTAGAGCCTTACCCGGGATTCAACAAGTCATCCGCGGAGCTTTACGTTGTGTTGCGTGTCATCGAGGCTGATTTCCAGACTACAGCTTTCGTTGCGAGAGGTGGTCAAAAGCGAGAGAACTCCCCAACATGGTTGGAGACGAGAAGCTCTTTAAAGAGCTTCACTATGAGTTCATTGCGTTGCTGAGGGTCTTGAGATGGCGATTTGAGGAATAAGAGATGCGACCCTAGTTCGCTTGAGGACAAGGAAATGCCTGCAATCGAGTTCCTCCCTATGTCTCCTGGACTTACCCTAGCTCCGTCTCATGCCTCTTTCACTCTCATTCTCCCAAAAGTCAAAAGATTACTCACTGTGGATTCTATTTTCGAAAAAAGGAGCGACTACTGCCTTGGGATCCGCCTCACAGAACTCCTTAGGGTCCTCGCGCCTTCTCATTTACGCGATTGCCAGACCTTCGACCCTCGAATTGATGTCAAGCCATTGGAACCATCAGATCCCAACCATGCCTTCAAGTCCTGATACAGAACGTGTGGCGCGGCAACTGAGGGGCTCTCTGTAGGCCAAGCAAGCCTCATGGCGAGCTCAGACAACATGGAGCGCACCAAAAATACAGAGAGAATGATTTCAAACAGAGAAGGAATGAATAAGCTTAACAATCTTAGCAACACTGAAATAAGATCCCTGTTCGAACAGGTCTCGCGCCTGTTGGTCACAGGGGAACATGGACAGGAAATGCTAATGGCAAACACCGAGACGAAGACGTACAGCCTCGGAGAGTCTTGCTTGATAGTGAAATCAGGCTAATCGATTTCGGCTCCGCTACGTTTCAAGACGAATATCATTCGTCTGTTGTATCTACCAGACGTTATTGAGCGCCAGAGATCATATTGAATCTTGGCTGGAGCTATCCTTGCGACATCTGGAGCATCGGCTGCATCCTAGTCAAATTCTTCACCGGCGATGCACTCTTCCAGACGCATGACAACCTTGAGCATCTAGGCGATTATTGAATGATAGCGATGCAGTCAGTTACCTTGAGTGGAGTGCGCCATGTATATTGCCCCCAGAGAATACATTTCATGATGGAGCTGAAAATGTGGCAGCACCGTCAATTCCAGCCACCAAACATAATTCTCAACACCGTATCCTGGGGATGCGGAGGCACAGGTCCTAGTGTCCAGGTCAATTGTCTTGTTGGGTGGACGGGCCAAGGCATCCTCATGTACCGTCATGGGATATGGAATGTAAATCGTCCTCATCCCTCGCATGCATGGTCTCCATGGACCGAGTCCTTTCAAAGGCTCTACGAACCCGGAAGACACCTTGTCAGACGCCACCGAAGCAGTCCACACCTGCGCCAATTGCAGAAAAGATGCCGATGATCAACAGGATCTAAGTGGAGAGTCTAGTCTCTATATCAGAGGCAGCCATAGGAATCTCCGAGTGGGATCAAGCCACTCAGTGGCTTTCCGAACTACTCACCAACATTTTGAGCCTTCATGAGCTGAGTCTTACCAGTAATGTTGGAGACCAAAGCATTGTGAGAATCCAGACTTTCCTGTCTCAAGTCAGAATCTCAGCATCAGAAAGTCGAACGGTATCTTTTCGCCCTTAGGGCACGGCGTTACATTGCAAACTCTGGAGCTTCGAAGTTATCATGATCCTTTTGTAAGGGAATTGTCACACAGACTCTCCTAAAACAGAGCGAATAGAGCCCAATTAGGTTATATCCAAGCAACGTGTCCACATTTGACTACTTTGGCATTGTATTACCCTCCATGGCTATGTTTCTACCTTTGGATTTGTAGCAGCTGCTAGTGTAATAGCTAGACAATAGGTCAATGGTCTGAAGGGGTCAATGGTCTGAAGGGGTCCACCTTGCGGACGAGGATTGCGATTTGCCGCTTTGCCCCAGCCTCTTTCACCAAAAGCTTATTTTACAAATATCCAAAGCCTTTCGGTACGTCGCTTTGCCTTCAACTCTGGTAGATTGGCCAAGCTTGATGAAATCCTTCGCCAACTGAAGAATAGTGGTCAGCATTTACTGCTATAGCTCCAACACGATAGAGAACTACAAGCTTTTTCGTCTACGCTCGTGGCTCAGGAACCACCCGCTGAGGCGCTTTTTTCATAAATTACGTGTCGGCTGAGACATGTCACGTTGTCCTCACCTATGAGAACCACGAGTATGTTCGACTTGATGGTTCGACCAAGCTAAAGCTGAAGAGACATGGTCGCGGCCTTCTTGAAAAAATCGGAAATCTTTGTCTTCCTTCTTTCCGTGCTGGTGGGTTGGGTGTCAACTTGACGGCTGCTGATACGGTTATCATCTAGGATTGCAGCTGGAATCCCCCTATCGCTTCGCAAGCCATAGACTGCGCACATCGCCTCGGTCAAGCAAAGAAAGTAACCGTGTACCGCATTTCTTATCTCATAGATGGAAGTATAGAAAGGATAATGAAGGCAGTTCAGAAGACTAAAAAGGGTCAGGATATCAGCGTATCCTATGTTGAGTCCCGGCAGCCGACAGTAGCAGACAATGAAGTTGTCTTTCTTGAGCAATCTCAGAGAACATCAATCAATTAGGCACTTGCTCAGCTTCTACATAGTTTTGGTGATTGAACTGTGCAATTGAATGAGTATGCGCAAGCCGCGTATGCAGGGTCCCGCACGTCCGTAGAGCTTCCCCTCTTTTGAAAACCAGTAGATCATCAATTATCCACCACCCGCACATACACACCTTCGTCCGGTAGCATTCAAACATTTTTGAAGCTCAGAGCGTAGCAACCCGCCTTGCTTACCTTCTAGGCTCCCAATTTCCACAATCCTCGTACAATACAGTATTCTAAGCTCGCAGGCCCCACATGATTCTCGACAGCTGCCGACCATACTGTTGTCACGTCTTCATGTACTATCATGCCATCGTCAGAGCATACTATCAGCTCCTTCCAGGACTCACTAGTTGCCTCCGTGCCGGAAAAGTACAGACCTATGTGCTGCGAGCCCGAACGCACATTCCAATACCCCTTGTTTCTGTACGAAGGTCACAGGACAGCACAGGCAGTTCGAGAGATATCCCTGGCCATGAATCAGCAGCAAAACCACACGTCTTACGACTGCACTCTCGTGAATAACTTCCTCCTCAACTCTTTCAACTTGTTTATCCTTCTCTAACGGGCAACGCCTGAAACATCTACGACTTTTTCCCATCGCCAACCTTGAACTATACGCCAAAAGATCGGTTTTTCAAAAGTGGGGGGCTTTCTATTCTTATCCTTAAGTCGAGAGAGGGAGCGCCGTAGCCCTCAGGAGGGTGTGAGCCAAGACAATTCACCAGCCCAGCCTTCCAGACGATGAGCCAAGGTTGTCACCAAAGCTTCGATAATCATCGTCACAATGAAAGAGCAATTGAAGCCAAACTATGGCCATCGATAAGCCAGATTGAAATTTATCCTTCCGTCTGTGTGAAAAGGTCCACCAACATCCGAGCTTGAATGGCAATAGTCGGTGAAAGCAATAATCGGAAAGCCATTGTTCGGTACCTCGCGGAAAGCAACCATGGCAATCGCACAGCAAAAGTTCACCGCTCGGACAGCAGAAGCATCGTCACTACCATTTGGCATTATCCCACCCTTTACGAACTTCCACTTCTCAGGTGATCTTCTGTCTTACCACCTCGACCAGCCTCGTGCCCCAATGAAACAAAGCCAGCATCATGATCATGCTTTTCTTTCCTCACTTTCATGTACTCTCGAGTACCACCATCACCTATGGTAATCCTCTACTCGAATATCTCAATCGAAGGCTTTATGGATGGTAAAAGTGGATCATTTCGCGAGTGCCAGTCTATCTTATTCGAAGGTGATCGCGGGCGAGCAATTTAACGTCGAGACGCCGGAAGCGTACGAGAGTCGCCTCATACGTCAACATGGTGATGATGTTTTTGACTCACGCCTTCTACCAGCTACAATAGTAGTTTCCGCCCGTGGTAAGCACTATCCAGCGCCATAAGACGTGCAGAAAGAGGGATATACTTTGAGCAGATCATAGAACAAAGTGCTGTGAGTGGGCCCCCAGATAATCTCTCAGCCTTGACTAACCCACCTTTCACAGTTTTGACTGCTCGTCTCTCTACCACCTTTATCACCACACTTAGGGTTGCTTCTACCATGGCTTTTCTGCAGCGTTGCGAGACAAGTTTCGGGAGCTCGGAGCCTTGCTATTTTCCTCAGGCGACTGCCTATTGACGGCGGACAAAACGCAGATAGCGACATTCTACGATCTGCATCGAGACAAGGTCGCAGAGTCTCGCAAAGTCGAGCCAGCAAACTCACGCATGGCCACATTCCGCTACAGACGCGCACCAGGAAGAAGTTGATGACAGGTAACATCCATCAAGAGCGTCATATCGGGCAGAGGAAAGCGAAACGTCAGAAATATGCAACACCACCCCACAGCTTTATTGCAGAATTCCAGACCTTGTCCAGGATGAAGTGCAGTCCATTGAGGAGCCAAAGAAGCTGAAGTTCACGAGGGACAAGTCTCTGCGTCCATTAAGACCGAATATCTTTCGAAAAGATGAGGGTGCTCGCGATCGTGACCTTGCGATAGCTTCGTCGCAAGGCCATGGCTAACACCGAATGTACGAGCAGGCCCCAGCTCAAATGCGTCAGAACATATATGCATACCCTCAGTACACAGTCCCTTGGAGCCGGTGCTCAAGGCCGGTATCTCCAGAGTCGACAAGATTTGCATCATTACTCCGTACAAAGAATAAGTAGCCTTGAAACCACAGTCGCTTTGCAGAGCTAGCGTCCTCAATCTTGACTTCGGGGATCACCAACTTCCGAGCAACCAATCTCATCCGTATTTTGACCCTACTGATCTATATCCTCGTGCTGAGCAGCCTCCCCCACACCTCACCGGCAATCCCAAACTTCTACCCGGCTACAGGCCTACTTCTGGCACAACGAGATTACTTGCAACGTCAAAGTTCACACTGTGGCTTCTATGCAAGAGGATGAAGTATCCATGGAGATCATTGATCTCGTGCCTTTACGCACACGGCGACAAACTGCTAGCATGAATCCCTTGTCGAATGTAACCACGAGCTCATCTGTCTACGCTACCCATATCTCAAATCTCACTTTACGGTCTTGATGCGCCGTCATGCATAAAAAAGACCTAAGGCCGGAGAGTCATGATCAAGAAATGGAGGCAGGCCGTACGCGATCGATAGCTTCGTCGCAAGGTCATCGCCAGCACCGAATGTACGCGCAGCAAGTGATTTTTGGATGAGCGGACCACGCAGAAACAATGAAGAAATCAAAGTCTTCTAAAATGAACAACGCATCAACGATGAGAGAGAAGGTCAAGACCCCTAAGTCGCGGACTAGAAGAATAAGACATAAATCATATGAGTGGGTCGAGGGTCCAGTATCAGCTGTGCGCTTGGGTGTTAATAATGGGCAAGGCAAAGAGCAGATGTTCGCAACAAGGATCCAAAAGACTGGGAGGAAGCCATGAAGATACAGCAGGTCCTGGAATCCGTCATCCGATCCTTTGGGCGTGTAACAGCACATCCACCTCCAATAGCCTCTCCGTGGCGCTCCTATAGCCACTAAAGAGCAGTCTTTCAGCAAGCTTCGGACCACTATTGGCGATTGGAGAGAAGGCCAGGGCCACCACTAGAGCTTGCTGACCTCGGGCTCTGGCACGGCTCGATCCAATCAATCATCAATGCCCCTGTGGAAATCGCAGAAGATGATCTCGAGTTTGCTACCCATCCATCTTCGACTCTATTTCTCATAGAGCCTGATACTGGGCCGCACCCAATCGTCTTCGCGTTTTGGAACGCCCACCCCGTCATCACCAGGCCCACTTTGGGGGCGCATGTACTCTATAGACTGGGAGATTTTCCAGATGTGATCCCCCAGTGGGTTATACTTTGGGAATTGTTTTGGGAATATGTAGGCCCTAATTAGGGGCCTTCAAGGAGACCCTTCACCTGGGTTGCACCAGCTTTTCATAACGCCATTGATGACTATTTTGAGCAACTTCAATTACAGATAGACAACAAGGACGAGGCTATCCGTCTCATGTTGGAACAGAAGATCGAATGGTATGATGTTATGTCCTCAATACAGAACCAGCTTGTGAAGCTTCAGGATGAGAACACTACGCTTAAGACAAAGAACGAATACTTGACGGTGATATTGAATGCAGATGTCTCAGGTACGAGAGACGAAACGTATGATGTTACGTTCTCAGTGCAGAACCAGCTTGTGAAGCTTCAGGATGAGAATACTACCGAAACGGTTTGCAACACCAAGCAATAGGCTTTCTCCAAGCGATCTGCTTCTTCGAACCCACCGACATCCGGGAACGCTGGCTCCGCGGAATAGATGTACGCTCATCTCTCATCTTTGTCTTTGAATTTTGGTGGTACGGGAGGAGCCAATTACAACAATGAGCGCAACTACACACCCACAAATGAGCGCTTTTTCCCTACCACCCCCTCAACCTTCCCTCAGTCGATGTCCCCACCAATCAGGCCAACAATGAACATGGTGGTGCCCAGATACAGAATAACCATCTGGAGCGTGACTCGTCAGATTTCCTTGAAGAGGTAGAACCACTGATAACACGTGGCCCGCCACCCGTTTTCGCGGGGCTTAGGTTGTCTAGACTTTTATGTGCCAGCTACCTGGCACATAGGGGAAGATCTGAAGCTACGCTCTCCGAGTCTCCCATTCAGCCGGATAATCTGCGATCAACCCTCGACGAGCTAATAAAGGCATCCGGGATATGACAATGAAGGAAAATAAAGAAGGTGGCATGTCACCAAGAAGAAACGTTGGTGGGTGGGCGGCTCGAAGAGCTCATACATATGAAGATGAGTGTAATTATGTCAGCAAAGGAGTGAGAGATTTCTTCACAGGAACCTCCAATCGCCCAGATATCGGAGACCCAAACCACAAGGCAGTCAGTGGACTTTGAGTATGAAGCCGCCGAGCAACTCCTGCAACACTTGCGAAGCGAGTAGCAGCGCGAATGCGAGGTGATCAAGCCTCGCTCAACTAATTAGTGAAGACAGCCAGCTCAACCGACTTCCCACTGATGCTAGAGGGTTTGAAGAGCTGGCCACGAAACATAACATTGGCGATTCGAGAAAGCCGGCGCGAAGGTAATGGGGACACCGTGACATTAGTCGCAGAATCCAAATCTTTCCCAGACTTACGAACGAAAAAAAAGGGGTTGTGGAAAAGCGCTGTGCAGCTCTTGCTATGATTACCTAATGCCTCTTCACAGCAAGGAGTGGCAGCATGCCAGCGGGATACCTTACGCAGCGTCAGACCTGAGCCTGACCGCAAGAGTCTTTAGCGTAATCCTTTCAAAGCTACCACAAGCTGAGAACGAGCCCTTAGAGGCCTACTAACTCCTGATATTCTCCGGCATCGAGAAGATGCATGAACGAGCTTATATCATTCTGGCACAGGGCCTCCTGAGTATGAGCGCCTGGAATGATGCATTGGCTGGGCTGAAAGAAGCCACAATAGCGTTTCCGGAGAACTTGAATCTCAAGGTATTGCGCGAGCAGTGGAAAAAGTAATATTGGCTGCTGGAGAATGATTTGAAGGTCCAAGGCAAGGACACCGAGACTATTGTCGAACTAAGTAGCCAAAGATAAGACAAGTGCCAGTGATGTCGAAATCAATTTCGAACAACATGATATTCAAGAGCGGTCAGCTGGAGCGTGTAGCTTATCCGTGGATTGCTACCAAGAAGCTGGAGAGATGAGATTGACCCGATTACAGCCATCTATCATTACAAATTCAAAGCAACAACTCGTACGGATCATGCTCTGGCACCCCTCGATCCTAATACATCCAGGCCTCTTCCTACAGTTCCAAACAGCTCCAATGGTGTCACCACCAGGGTCTCTACTCCAAGTAGCCTGGATGAATTAAGAGAGTTACAGATAGAAGCCAAGCCCCAAGAGTATGAAGAAACTCAACGCGCAGTACTGGGCCTCTAGGTGCCAAAGAAGCTCCATTATGTCTTAGCTAAGCAGTCCCATCGCATTCGGAGAAGGCTTTCAGTACCTCAGATGGTAGGAGAAGCATTCCCGAACCTACTTGCACCATTTTAGCCACCGCTCTGACACCAATGTTCAACGATGTACTCGTTAAAAGATGGGAAGTAATACTCGAAGAGATGTCATACTGACGGACGTCTTATACTATGCGCGGGGACCGCCTGGGGCTACAATAGTGTGGCATGGGAATCAGTATGTCAAGTATGAGTTTTGCATCATCATGCTCTTCTGAATAACCTTTAGAGTGTCAATGCGAGGTGGCTGGCGCTCTACTGGAATCTATTCAGGTGGTTGTAAGTCTGTTAGAGGTGGTGGAAAGGTGTTATAGCGTTCGTCTTTGAAACGTACACTGGTTACTGAATGGCCAGCTGGATATGTCAGCTTCCTTTTATTTTGGTAACTTTTTTTCCTTCTTCAAGATTCAGAACTTTCTGTTGACTTGTTCGATAGGCCAATGCGAAGAAGTCGGCTGGAATCGCAAGAACAGTCCAGTCATCTCATCTCGAAGGCTTCCTAGCGAACCAGCGCCTCAGTCCATCAGCCCGCTAAGCCGACCAACAACAGCAGCTATCGCACAGTCCAACCAATTCCACGAGTAGTTACCATCTTCACCTCATTCACTGGTGGCTTCCGACGGCATAGGCTCGCTGCTTCAGCGCTTTCAACTGTGCCACGGCCTCCATCGTTGACATACCGCGAACAACTTAATATTGGGGAGGAAAGGAGGTGATGGATAGGAGTTTGGATGAGACTACTGAAAAAAAGGAGGCAAGGAAGGGAAAAAAAAACAAAATGGAAGGATAAAAGAGAGAAGGGAAGAAGGCGAGATACAAAAGCAAAAAATTGAGAATGAAAAGAAGGAATAAAAATAAAACAAGGATGGAAATAGAATAAGTTCTCAATTTCCAAGTGAAGAGCTGAGATCGCTAGGCTCTAGGGTCCAAACGGCAACAGTGCACCAGCCACCATAAGATAATACCCAGCATGGAAGATACAACTCCTCGGTCCTTCGCATGGCGTAATAATGACACCAATACTTTCCCGGTATGATCCAGTGGTACCTCGCCAGCATCATTTGAGCACCTTCGTAGGTACTACCTGGACTTCTGGCGGATAGGGAAACTGTCATTGTCGACATTTTATCCCACGATGCTATAAAAGGCACACATGGGCCCCTTAATCTCAAAGACCTTGCCACAGAGCTCAGATTTCGAAACAAAAGCTACGATCAGTAGCAGTCTTTGACCAAGAACATGGTGTTAGGCGGGATCGTGAGGATGTTAGTTGCTGTAGCAGCGACGGCGCCAAATCGAGCATTTTCAAAACCCATCTCCAATATCTCCGCCAGAGCTTCGTCTACAGGGAGAATGGTCTATTCTGCGAATATGTCAAGCCCAAGGAATCCAGTGAGTGGAAGGAACAATAGGCCACGGGAATTTGCCCAGACAAGGACTGAAAAAGGCCATCTGCAGTACACAAACCACATGCAAGGGACAAGTCACGGATGCACCCGCGGGAAGCATTGTTTGCCCACCGATAGGGAGTACTGTAGGGAGTACTGTTGGCTTACCTAGGAGAGATGATGTTAGCTCACCTACGAGGGGATGCTTTTCAAGCTCCGCCCGTTCATACGAAGAAGCAAAAGTCTTCTAAAGCAAACGATACGTCAACGATCAGAAAGAAGGCCGAGGCTCTTGAGGTTGAAGATACATGTCAAGGCGCCCCTTGCTTCGCTTGCTTTGAATCGTCTTACATCTCAGTCCGCACATCGTCAAAGACGACGAAGAACTGTTCGCGCCGAGGAAAAGAAGATGTATGTGTTCATCTGTGTAAAGATGGGAAGGTGCTAAGAAGTAACACAGTCCTATATCTCTCAGCGTCGTCGTAGGATGCCCACCGAGGAAGCGTTTATTGACGACCCTTTGGATGAATACCGGGGCGACGATATGGACGACAACATCGACGAGGAATTGACCAGATACTCCGTTTCCCGAGACCCAGATATTCAGCGTCTGAGGGGACAGATCGACTACATCAGGCAGAATCCGCCGCGCCGTTGATATCTTCCTCGCTTTGCTAGAGAGCTTTCAGCACACTCTTTCATGCCGCCGTTGTATCAATGACTGACGCATTCTAACTTCATCGGGTGACATGACGTGCATGCTGTGGGATGTTGAAACGGGGTCCAAAGTTACCGAATTTGCGGGTCACTTGGGAGATGTGATGAGAACCAGCATAAACCCCACCAATCAGCACGTCTTTATCTCTGGAGCCTGCGTTGCATCGGAAGAAAGAGAATTTCACTCCAACGATACCAAGGATCCATTCTCGCTGTTATATTTGTCGGTCCTGAGGGGCTGAGGCAAAAAACAAAACCCCTTCCAATCCCAATGACAAGGCTTCCCACATCCTGCTAGACCTGGACATTGCAAGTTCTTGGGTTTGGATGCATCTTCTGGGCCGGTGACAACTAGACGGAATAGGAAAAGCGATCCAGACATTCGCAGGCCACGAATCGGATATCAATGGGGTGTTGTGCGGGTGGGATGTTGAAATAGGAGCCAGCGGGTGAGTGTAGGGAGGGCAAGGACAGATCTCAAACTGAGATCAACCGTGGTGCAGAAAGCATCGAATATGATGTAATACGCAGGGATGCTTGCGTTGCTGCGAGCTCGTACGATGTCTAATGCGGTCTCAGATGTCACGCGATGTCGATTCAACAATAGTATCTTATTGGAACGTGGATTACTTGAAAAACAAGAAGCCTAGGGCTCGATATCATTATGACCCTGATTCAAAAATCCACAAGCTCTTGGGGTGCCCTCTAAGAGCAATCGCTAAGGAGAATAAGGACATGTAGTTAGTATCATTAGAAACGCAATCAAATGTTCCTCTCCCGCATATCTCCCCGAGAGCCGGTGATGACTAAGCTTAATTTCTGCGTTCGTGATTCGATAATCATGGCACTTTGGTAACATGTAGTGAAGAATGTTCTCGAAATCGAGGCGCGATGTACCGCACCCGACCTCCGGTGATGTTAATTACTTCCTATTAGCACACGCTCTTGAACAACACCACTCTTGTATCGCAGCGAATTTCAATTACAACCCCCATAACAAACACTTTACTTAAACTACCATACGCATAAGCTACAATCGCAACTATCATTGGTAAATTACAGCTGAATATCAGAGTCAGTATCAAATCCAACACCGGGATGAATCACTTCCCACACCGCAACCATCCTGACAACGGCATTATGCTGACTACAAGACAAACGACAGACGTTCAAGCTCCAGCAAAATCATCAGCTCCTCAGAACAGCGACTATTCTACATTTACCATGTGAGCTGAGTTCAAGACACACGGTCGGGCTTCAATCGCTGACCTTTCATTTAGATGTCAAACTGCGTCTGGGCAGATCTCTGGGAAGAGCGCGCTGGTGCCTTCACGGGCACCGTTATCGATGTCTATTCCGGCAAATCCACGTGTCTGTATATCATAAGGCCTGATCTCACTGCTGGCCGAACCAGAAATGTATTCGCCCTTTGGCACTCCATACACGGCGTCCAAAATCCTATCCTGGGGGCGCGGGTGGCATGTGAGCCTGGACCTTTTCACGATGTGACCCTACTGCAGATATCAATGTAGTACCTCCAGGAGTCTACACCTCCAACAGACGTCCTCGAGCCTAAGGAACGAATACAGAGACAGTATCCTCACGTCTGGCTGCTTTACATTCTCCTGCCCAGCAAATCTACGTGCATTCCTGAGATTGCTCAATCCCAACCAGCAGCTACAACTTCAGCGCTTGGCTTTCACCGTATTGATCCAAAGTAATCTTGCAGGACTAAGAGCACAATACGAGTATACGAAGTACTTGAACTCGAGGTTGGTTTATTCGCAGCTACCAAATACCCTAACTTCCATGGTGATGGTAGCGATGAGTTTGGAGATTTACTTGGCTGCTGCGCGCTGAACATACCCTCCCTGGGGTTCAACACCGGGTCAAAGATCATTCCATGAGAGTTTTACGCCCTGAGTGGGTTGTTATTACCTCGATGTGGTGGTGGGACTAGGCACCAGTAGGGCTCTTCAAGCGCGCAGGCTGTTAGCGTTGCAACGTGTACTCATATTCAGCCTCTCACCAGCTTGCATTGTATTTAATATTTAGTGAATCCCTTGTGTCTTGATATAAGGCGACCTTATGCAATAATTACAATTCTGGGATCCAAAGGCCATCTCTCCCTTACCTCATTTGAATAGTATAATATCTGCTGAATTATATATGCGAGACAGTTATCACAATCGCGCTTCCCCTTGCCACCTGTAGGTACTCCCTAAGTTTCCATTCCATGCTTTCCACTAAGATTAAGCTCCTATTTGCACACCGTTTGGGATTTTCAATAGTATACGCTATTGGTGGTAGAAACCAGCGACGCGCTGTATAATATGATTATATAGGAGCGACTCTCGTCCTTGAAAATCCTTTTTATCCATAGATGCCGCGATTCCATCCTCGTCGCAATACCGTGTAAAGCACTGTTGAAACCATCATGCCTTCTCAAAACAACCCATCACAAACGGAGACTTGACGTTCCCCCCCTCTGCGACATTTGGGAGGACGAAATTGCATCGATTTCCCCAGGTGCTCTCGGGTTCAAGCATCCATATCGCGTCTCCTCTTGCATACCACTCGCTCCATCGCTCTTGATCCGTCCGAGTCTTTTCCCCAGAGAGATTGACCACGTAGGCGAGAGACGACACGATCTATGGGTGTCATAGTCCCTGGTTCTATATATCGTACTTCATCAAGGAAACCGCCGATTTCTGTTCACGTCCGTAGTTGGGCTGTGGCTTGCAGAATCAGATTTTGTTGCAAAATAGTCATTCGCTCGCTTGCTTATCTTAGATCAGCCATCTCATTTTCCATATCTTTCACCATACCAGCACCTTCTACCCCTAATCGATGGCCGCTACCCTGCGGAGCTTTATGTATATAATCGCGTCCTTCCATAGAGCTCATCAGGTCAGGCAATGCAGTGTTTATCCATCTGAATCGTCCATCCATTTGCGACAGATTTGTACACCTCGAATCGAGGTTGCAGCACAGCTAGTCAAAATTATCTCGATGGAATAAGCCAGGGAGACGGAACCCAGGTGTCTAAATCACACGGAGAGATGACAGTGAACAGTTTGAGCGAAGACTGCAAGTGAGGTTGAGCTCTGGGGCTGGACGGGGCGGTTTGACCGGTTTGGTGGCTCTTAAGAACTTGGAATGGGATAGTTGCTGCCGATGACGGTGCAATCATGTACTAACCACCAATCAAATCAGTAAGAGGGAATGGAGTGCATAGGTGCCTGCTCAGATACCTGGCCCACCATAACCGATGACCCTCCCATTGTTACTATGCGCCTCCTTTCCACGAGAGAGACGTCAGTTGAACCTCGAAGGACGAACTCTGTGATGACAGCGTTTTGACAGCGTTTAATTGGACTGGAAGTGCTTCGTCTGCACGTGGGTGGGTAGTGGTAGGTGTCCTAATGATTGGGCTACTTTGTTCATTGGTCAGTGTACAAGGCGAGAGCCTCTTGGTGAGGACTGTCTTACCAACGCTTACGGGGTTGCACCGCTCCGTCGAGAGCCCAGTCTCAATTCCTCGGCATCCTCAGACATACACATGTAGTGCTCGGAGGCATGGCCGGTCGCATCGCCTCGAAGTATCTGGGTTTCGGGAACCTTGTAGACAGGAGAGTACCTACGTAGGCCATCGAGATCTCCGCACATTCAGGTCAACTGGCTCTTCCAGTGAACTAGGTGGTCATTTTAGCTCGTCTAGACCGAAGTTCAAAGATTGCAACTACATAGATTTGACAGTTTCTCAAACGAATGGGGGCTGGTATTCAGCAACTACGAATGGCAGCACCTTACATTTGCTCTGTAGTTGACATGGTGCAATAATTCCAGTAATGAGCTTCTTACGATCCCAACCAATTCTTGATGTTAGTCAACAAGAATACGCGGAGAAACAGCGAGTGGATAACACCGCCTAACACGCAACCCTGGTGAATACGTAGCAACGAAGTGGCAATACTCGGCTCAATTTGCCTGCCGTAATAATGAGGGGGGCTGGATCCTTATTAGAGCATGGCAGCCCCCAAAATCAGACGTACAGCAAAATCAACACTACACTCCCCAAGCATACGGACTCCAAAACCACGTATCTTCGAGCATCAACATCTCGATCACACTCGTACTAAAGCACCAATCGGAAGAGCCATCAAATTATTGCATCTGAGACGTGTCAACAACACAAATTCCCGACATCAGAGTCAGTATTAAACCTAACACCAAATTTAATCTCTTCCTACGCCGCAACCGCTCTTACAACGCCTTCAAGCCGACCATAGAAACAATAGACGCTCACGCTCCCGCAAATTCCTTATCTCCCAACAGAAGCGAGTACTCTGCATAGAGGCAGTTAGTTAAGTTCGAGACACATGGTCGAGATTCAATCGCTGATCTTTCATAGATCAATCTTTGACGAAATGTCGACCGTAGTTCATTTCTCTGGCATAGTTATGGGGCAGTGGAGCGATGCCTCGTACCAAATCCGTCCAGACCCCACCTTGTTCGGGCAGTACCAAGACGTTTACGCATTCTGGCACCCAAACAATCCAATCCCACTCCATGCCCGGGTAGATTGTATCGAAGGGGGGCTACCCACCATGAGGGTTCCTGGCGGCTTCGTATTTATTTGCATGATCATTTCCTGGTCCCCCCCTGCGGTTCTGATGGGCTTTTAAGCAGGCTATTTCAACAGCTCGGCTTCGGCGCGCTCTTACGTCTGGTTTATGAAGGAAAGGGCGGGTCATTTCTTGCTTGCGATTTTCTATTGTTTAGTTCTCTATTAATTGCTTAGTTATTGCCACAAGGCGACCTCATGCAACGATGCCTTTATATGAACTAAATCCCATCTCCTCCTCTGCCTCGTCTGAGATCTGCCAATCCATTCACACAAGATACGTATTGCAATCGTGCTGAATCGAAGCGCGATGCACAAGACCCGATCCTCACCGATGGCAATGCATCCCTGGCACTAGTACGAAGCTAAGGACTTCATTCTCCGCCCCCATTGGCCGTAAAACTTCCAATGTACATACGCTGGGAGCTTTAAGCAGGCCAGTAGCTAGAACTCACCAGTCATGTGAGCTGACACTATGATACCCGAGCGATATAGATCAGCCATTGAAGTCTACGATGGAGATTTTAATGCGTTTTCAGTCTCTTGATATCTTAGATTTCCGGTCTACGCTGCATATTATTGCCATCTTTTTCGGCCTCAATTCCAGGGGTGGGCTTGAGCAATACCAATCCTCGTAATCGCTCATCGCTACACTGCTAAATGCTCTGCAGTTGATTATAGTATCTGAGAGAGTAGAATCAGTACTAAAGGGGGTGTCACAGCTTAGACCTCTTGTAATCCTGACCGATTCTCGACGGCAGTCTACCAGGATGCGCGAAGAAAGATGAAGTGAATGCCTAAATAATCTGGAACATTGTATGCACCCTCTCCGGGCTGAGAGCCCCAAATGAATACGTAGCACCTCGGACTTCTAAGGAGCCGAAGTGGCAAACACTCGGTGTAATATGAGTGCCGCAATGATGGGGGAAATTGCCTTCCGCGCTAGAGCATAGCCCCCATTTCAAGCAAAAATTGGAGTGAAACTCAACACCATATCCCTACCAAAGCGTACCCGAATTTCAACCCTCTTCGACCATGGTCAACTTAAATCACAACACTCAAGGATCACAGACCCTTCAACTCATACTCAGAAACAACCATTGCTCCTTCGTCTCTGAAAAGGTGACGACGTTAGAAAGTCAGTCCATCCCACACCGCAGTCATTTGTACCATGTCATTAAGCTGACCACAATAGGAAAGAACAAGCTTAAGCTATAGCCTTACCAATCACTACTTCAACGCATCAGCCAGACATCTAGAGAGCTACCTCTCCCTTCAGCGAAATAAGTTAGCCTCGCCAATCTTGTTTCACCAGCACGTCCATATTTCCTACAAAGGTGATCGAGAAGCGCCAACTCTACCTCAAATACCGTGAGATAAGTTCGAGACACACGGTCGGGGCTCCATAGCTGATTTTCTATAAGCTCTTCTCAACAAAATGACGATGCATACATACCCTTCCAGTGGCAGTGTCGTCTTGAACTTCGAACACGATCCCTTCGTTTATCGCATACGGCCATACCCTGACGTCACCGCCCTACGTGGCGACGTCCGCGTCGTGTGGGATCCACAAAAAAGGGACCTTTCCATGGGAGCAAAAGTCAGGTGCGAACCAGGATTTCCCGCTGGAGTTCCCGGCTCCTTGAAATACTTCGTCACCATCACCCATGTCTTGATCTATTGGCCTGACGAGACAAGGATGCAAAAATCAGTGAAATCGACCGAGAGAAAGCGGCACTGACCATAGCTAACGAGGACGTACACGAGGACCTAGTCAAGCACAAAGCTTTGCTGCGCAAGCCGGAGCGCGAGATCTATCGATTGACTCAAGAGAATGAGTATCTTGAAAAGGAACGAGAACAGCTAGTCGAGCAAAGGAGGTTTTGGTCAGGCGGCATAGTTCGTACCAGTTAAGGGGCCACGCCTCAGGTGCGAACCAGGATTTCTCACTGGGGTTCCGGGCTTCCTGGCCTACTATCTCACCTTTGCCTGATTGGACACCTTTGCCTTTTGGTTTACCATAATCTGTGTCTGGATCGAATGTTCTGACGAAGTTTCATGTCGAAGGTGCTCCCGATCTAGTGATAGATGTCCAAAGCCCAGGGTCACATCTCCAGTACACCACAAACGCACTTTATCATCAGATCATTTGTCGAGAAGGCAAAGGATGCATCTTCCAATCAACGCCATGCTGAGAACTCGCCGTGACGCCGTGAATGTGTTGTTAGACGTCGAAAACTCTGCTACCGTCAAATCAAGAGCATAACGAGAAACCGAGTAAGGCACAGACATCTCCAACATGGAAGGGGCAGGAAGGAGCACGGAATGGCCGCACAAGAATCCAATCGTCCACACGTCCTATACAAATCATCCTGGATGATGGCTGTTTTGAGCAGGCGGCATAGTTACTTGTTCTGGTGTTTGTTTAGGAGGGAATCTTGGTTGCGTCTTCATTCATAGCTAGTCGTTCATGGATTCTTCGTGCCTTGGTTCAAGCCGACCTCATGCAACACATATCATTTCGCGCAAGAGACTCCATCTCTCTCTTGCATGTCCTGAGATCTACCAGTCCACACAAGCAAGACTCGTATTACAACCATGCTTCCCCTTACTGACTGAGTAGACGCTATTGGTGATAAAACCTAGCGATGAATTATATAGAAGGATAATATACAAGCTCCTACTCTCCTTAAATTTATTTTTATCTCTAGATGCTGACATTCTATCCATAAATATCCGAATTCATTTGTAGAATGTAACATATAGTCTCAATCTACCGCTTCCGAATCGATTAGACGCTCGGTAAGTCGCTTGTATTATACCCGTCATACCACATATTAGAGCCAGAATCCACTCAAAATTTCGCTCCGCAACGCTCGAACATCCACTAACCTTTAAGTACAAACACGCCTATCCAGCATTTCCCATCATCAATCGTCGTGTTTTCACCCAAAAAGCTGCACATCTGAGCCAGATTTCAGCCATATTCTCGCTCGACAACGTTTTAAACACCAAGAAAGGCTGTAAGTTAAGTTCGAAATATACCATCTGGCACCAACAGCTAATCGTTTATAGACGATTTCACAGAATGTCTAGACTTAATTGGCGTCCTTTTTTTATGGGCACAGTGGTCGAGCGTTGGGGCCAGGACACGGTTCAATATGAAATTCGCCCAGATATCAACTCCGGCATTCAAGAGTGTGTGTACGCAATTGGGTTCAATGAGGAGAGCCAAATTCCCACAGGAGCGCGTGTCAAGTGGACACCAGGGCACACTGTGGGGCTCACTATTTTTTAAGGCAGTTGGGTGAAGATTATGAGCTGGTGGGTGGAAGAACCCCCACTGGAGCGGACTTTAAGGGAGCAGTCGGAGCTTTAGTCTAAGGGCGTTTGGGAAGGGGATACTGGGGATGATTGCTCTGTCTGATGGCACGCTCTGGTGGTGTGGTCTGGCGGCTCGGGGGTTGGTTAAGGGAGGGAGGTCCCTTGTTCGCGTGCGTTTTTTTTCTGTCTAGTAATTCTAATCAATTTCTTACGTCTTAACTCAAAGCGACTTCATGCATTGCCATTATGCGAATGAAAATCCATCGGAATGATTGGAACACTTGTGAGCCATGGTTGTTCTTGGAACCACTTAAAGGGGGTTATCTAAGCCCAATTGCAATTGAAGCACCCTATTTCTGATGCGTAGAACAGCTAGAGTCCTCAAGAGTTGCTGACGAACATTTGCTCTACTGAAGAGGGCTTGAAAGGGAGCAATCGGAGCTTTAGAGGTGGATAAATGGGCGGTAGCTTTGTTGTGGGTGCTTGAGAGTACTGTAGAGCAAGCTTGAGAAAGATTGATCGTCTGATAGTAGTGATTAGCATATAATAGTCTCAAGCGGATGTAATTGGGTACAATAAACCGTCTGAGGTCTGGCACAGTTTGCTCATCTCTTGGTTTGCTATCGCTATGTAGGATGACACAAGCCATGTTTGCTGTATTATTATTTGAAAAGTAGTGTTAGATCACACCCTCGTCCTCTGTAAAGTGGATGAAGGCTGTTTGTTGACTTTTATTGTCCTTACGGGCGTATTATTGGGGCCAATTGATGATTACTGCGGTTGCAAAGCCATATGGAGGGTATTATCGCTGCAGAGGCACAAATGCTATCTACTCTATCCTGGATATCAATAGTAAGCAAGGAAGTAGAAAGTCCTGCGCGCTCTTCTGATGCTCCTTAATGGTGTCTCTTCCTCTTGCCGTTCGTCTCTCTCCCTACTATTCTATGGTCATACTAGCTAAGCATCCACCAGTGGGGCTCATAGCTCAAACAGAACATGCTCCTCTACAGCTCCATAGCTCAGACCTTATGGCCTTATCGCTCCTATGACCTCTCCTCGTCCTCAACCCTCACACTGATCCTCTCGTCCCCGAAGCCCGACAAGCCCTCCTTTACAACTGAGAACGAATGGGACCTCAGAATGCTGAGCCATGTAAGAGAATGATGGAGATTCGTCGATGCTCTACTGGACGCCAAGACGGACAGGCGCTGTATAGAACTCATCTGGGGTTGGACTCTTCAGCTCTAGGCCTCTACTCTACACTACCGTTGGCAATTGCATTACAGTACTATCGAGAGTGAGCAAAGATACATCACCAAGACTTTCTCTACTCTGAAGGAAAGGAACAATGGTACGGTATCCAGGCTATCTTTGAGGAGAGGATAGGTGGGAGGAGCTTACAGCCTGGTCTGAATTGCGAAGGAGTGACCTAGTACGAAGTTAAGAATGGTCACTGGAGACAGCAAAAGTTGGGAACAAGCATGGGTGGTAGACCCTGGAAGCAGAACTGCGCCGGTGCTAATTTCCTACCGGTGGTGTTGCTCATTGGTGCCCGTAGCACTATTATAAAGAGCCTGCAGCTTAGACAGCTGGAAAAATTGGAAACAGAATATGCAGGGAAGATTGAGCAGAGACGAAGAAGACCAATGAATAAAGATAGACGGTGGCCCCTAGCGCCAAGGCTGCGTCGAACCCAATCTCCCTAGTACGCCAGCCACGGCGCCATTGAGCACTAATTCATATTTAGGTTGATGCTAAAAGAGCCACTGAAATGGATCGTTCGAAGCTCGCTTCACCAATTACCCTCCAACAGGTCGAAGTGTTCTGCGATGCTGACCTTGTACTAGGCTGGTTAGCTTCAATCGAATTGAGACACTCAGCATCCACCCCTACCGATTTTACTCGATCGTCCTCCTCCCTTCCCACGCTACTTTCTACCTACGCCTTCATTGCCTACGCTACTCACTACCTGTACGTCTCTAAAGGCTCCTGGTAGTCCATCGTCCCCAGACTTGGCTTTCTCCACAGACAAGTTTGCATATCCAGTTGGAGCTACTTCTGTCTAGGCGAGATGAGATGTAAGCAGTGGGAATGAATGATGGCAGACCATCGGCTAGACCGATGTCATGTATGGAAGCTGGAGGAGCAGCAGCGTTATGACTCCGGGTTAAGAGAGGAGACAACCAGGTGCGGCGATTGAAACTGCGTTCAGGAGCACTGAACATACAGAAGCACATGAAGTGATGGAGCTACCGCAGATCTTATTCAAATGAAATGGTGAACGAACTACTTCTCGATCTATACAAGCAGCCCAAATACTGGGCGCCGGTGTTCGGTAGTGGTGCTTCATATGAAGATGGGTCTAACAAACTTAATATGGAGTGTTGATGTACGATATCTGTCGAGAATTCGTCCGTAATATGACCGCTGTCATTTGTGACCAAAACTTGCTACGATATCCAATGAAAACTATAAGACTTCCTGTGATTTGTTCCATTGATAGTCGTTCTTCGTGCATGTTTTGGTTGATACCTGCCGAATCGACCTCCCTCTTTACTCAAAGGCCCACCGACAGCAGGAAATATCGTAACGTAAATCGTGAAAGGCTTCGTCGACCAAGTTTTGAGTTTAAGTCGATGCTCTGACCGTATAATCTGAGGTGCCTACCTGCAACCAGCGATGCACATCTTTTCCCACACATCATTTGTGGCTGATGGAGTTCCCGAAGGAGTTCATAAATGGAAATGGAAACGTTCATGATCGGCTATATGCTAATTAAACAGGTGACCACAGGATACTTTTATTGCGTTCAAATTGAAAACCAGGCATGAGAGACCTCTTTTGAAGGGCAAAGACGTCTTAAGGAGGAAAAGCGAATTGCCCACAGTCATAATACTGTTGCTGTGCCTAATCTACCATATAATAGCTTCGGTCAGTGGGAAAGCGGTACAAAACCCTTTTGATTCCGGTTGTATGGAGTATTGGCCATGAAGAGACATCAATTGCTGCAAGGGAAAGAGAAGCGTGAAAGCTACGATTCCGAGAGACTACTGGAGATTGGTGTGGTGCATGACAATGTCCATTGCGAAAGTCGTGGACACAATGCTGGACGCACTGCTATCTGGGACTTCCGACTTGTCAGCATACGCCGACACATGATAGACGAGCAGCAGCGAGATCTTAGGGACTAACCTAGTTGAGGTTTACATCACTTTCGCCTGGCATTTGACGGCCACTCAGATTCCAGTATTCCAGACGCTAGTGAAAGTATGTGGCATACGTAAGCGGCCCGAGGTGACCTGTTGAGCGAACAACGGAAGATCTGAGAGGCTAGCCTAGTTGAGGTTTCAAGGGCCTTGGCCTTTGGAAATTGACGGCCACTCAGGGTCCAGTATTTCAAACGCTAGTCCAAATGGTGGCATACGTAAGCAGCCGGTGTACGTGCGAGGCCGACAGCGGTATGCCATAGATAGTTGAACTATTATCTGCAGCTTAAGCATCCTAATATTTCTGTTCGGAGGTATTGGGGAGCTGGAAGACTGCGAGACTCAGGCAAGGCTATGTGTAGGAAAATTGGTGACTCTGAGGAATCACAAGCTGATATCCTGCACAGGTCAGGCTTTCAGGCAGGATTTACGATGCTTTATAATGCAGAGTAGAATTAATCGAGTTCTATGACCCACTGGGCAATCGCAGAAGCTTGGAAAGATGTTGCGATGCTGTGATGGTTGTCTAACTTCAAGCTTTTCAAAACTATGTCCATATGTACCTCCAACGCCGTAGGCACTGGCGCCCTAGCATCGATAACATTACTCAAGAGCACCCACAGTCTTTCTGCGATATATTACAGTTGCACTAAAAAGGCAACGCGCGCCGCCGATCGTTGACAGTGCTATGTGGGTTTATATTGCAACAATTATCCAAACCCCAGCAACACTTCCTCATTTTGCAACAATTGCCATTGACAATTAGATTCATGTTCGCGATTGTAGAGAGATTTTGGCCTTCCTTACATATACCCGTCGTACAATTAACGAGGTGGTCAAGCCAAGGATAAATATACCAAGAGGATAAGGTAACACCGATGGTGGTAAGGGACTGTTAACGAGTGTAGAGTTTTTGTCCTTAACATGAGAAGGGCTGTAAGCCACAGTCTCTGGACCACAGCGAAGTAGAGGAGTCCGATTGTGTGTCACAAAGCTCTTGCGATGATTTCCGAAGTCATTAAAGGCGCCTTCGTCGTCATTGCAGACTTGTCTGTGAGAAGCGAGGACTTGGGAAATTGCCAGTCAGTGAGTGCCTTTATTGTTGTTCTTCCGGGTGCTACTCTCTCCAACATGTGGCACACCCTCGTATAAGGCGAGGAAAAGTCCTTGTCATTGCAAAAGCGTAGCATTGGTGCCAGCGTAAGCCAGACATCTAGATCAATGCATTGACCCCTTTGGTGTGACTGTTCGTGGTGAGCGTCGAGTGGGAAAACGTATTGGCTTATACGAAAGCGTCATGGCAGCAAAGCTTCAAAGGCTCGGTGCAAGAGTCAGTGAGGCGCGTGTTCAAATATCGCTAACTCTTGATGCTAAAGAGGGCCATTATACTGGGAGGATGAAGGAAGCTCATCTGGTTTTGTGGTACACGATGGTATCTGACTCTGAGAAACCTCCAGACCAAACAAACAAGTGCCGCGTAAGATATATCCCTTAATGACCAGTATGAACAGTGAGCGATCTCCTCTGTCATCTTCGACTGCGCCATTTGAGTGACATTTGGAGAACTTGCAGGCTGGATGAAGCGCCTCTGCTGCGCATTGGTCGAGCGCTACAACGACGCTTCTCGCCGACATGAAGGAGCACGAGCATGGTGTAGATGATGATGACACGGTCGCCTTCAGTAGGCTGCATAACTACAAAGTCAGCTACTGAAAGCTCTTCATATGTGATGTGGAAAGAGTCAAACGCAGCGAAGTCTGCTACAAAGCGGGCCAAACAAGCCTTCTGTCCAGATCTCATAATCCCTGGACCAAGCATGACAAGTAGAAGTTCGCAGGCTGTTCGCCGTTTGATTGCAGGGCCAAAGATGAGGATGTATGAGCATATGTGAAGATTGATTCGTGGAGTTGTGGTCATTTGATCCAGAGTCCTAGAGCCTAGCGTTCATCACAGCGCAAGTAGAGACGTAGAATAAAGTCCTTGATCTTTTTCACTCTGGGACAGAGGATACGTTGAAGAGTCGAGGAGAGGGTAGCATTGCGGAGGATGTAGGCTCGAAGGGAGGGCGGTTTCGATGGCCCAGGGCGAGGTGAGAAGCAAATGCCAGGACACGTGAAGGCCGACACCATGGAATTTTAAGGTAGCGGCGATACAGATTCGAGGCTTATGAGGATGTGGTCTCGCGTATGCAATACTGATACGACGTTTTGGTGATAATGACAGGCTATAGCAAGGCTAAGTAACAATGGTTGAAGATGGAAACGACAGACATAGGCCTCTACAAGTATCGAAGCGACTTTCATAGCCTACGAAAGCCATTCAAATGCTCCTTGATCATCAGAGCGTGCACTCCTGAAAAAAGTATTAATATTATTCGAACTACATCTAAATACATAAAACACCGTTGCATTTTGCGATTAGGATGTTCCAACATAGTGGTAAACTTGTCTGGCCTAACTTGGCCTTTGACGTTTCAGACGGTAAATGTTGTTTCGCAACTCATGCAAACCACCAATCTCTCAAGATGAGTCCAGTCTCCCCGAAGCCCCGTAACCTCTGCTTATATGTCGTATGGTTCTCATGACGGAAAATCGATGAGTCTAAATGAGTTCGGTGAATATAACTGAGATGGTCTGAATACTTTCGACCACTGTACCAAGTCATCGTTGTCTCGCAGAGTCGAAGCTATTCCGGTAGGATGGAATACGAGATAGCCGTCGCAATGATTTACGTCGTCGATTATTTCAACTTCTGGATTCCCTTCACTCGGCCTTGCTCTGCTCATGACACCGCCTTCGTCTGTTTCATAACCACCAGATCCATATGACTCAGTCCTGTTACTAGCACACGGCGGCAGTATCGAGCCATGTATGGAGTCTACTTCGGCGATATCTGAGAGTCCATAGCGGTTGAGGAGATCAAGCCTTGATGCTCGCTTAGGGAAGAGTACGCTATCGTCGTTGGCCTTTCCTAACATTGAAGTTGGATCATCCTGTTCTCGGAGTATACTGAATCTTGCGCTAAGTAGCCGTACCTAGATTCCTCCGCAGCTCCTCCTCACGGAAATTTCGAGCCTGATCAAGCCACTTTTCTCGATCTTGCTTTCATGGTCAACCGTCTTTGGCGCTTACTTTTGTGGTCAGGCAATTTCTTTGTGATTCTGTTCCGGACTAAGATCCGCTGATGGCTGAAGAAGGGAAAATAATTCATGCCTTCGGCATGAAATATTTTCCACGATGAAGATCAGTGATGTGTGAAAATCGAGATTTGGAGAGGCTTGGGTCAATGGGCATGTCATCAGTAGTAGACTGCTGTAGGTGGTTCAGAAGAGATGAGATGGAGCTCAGACGTTTGGTAGAACTTTGTGGTGTAGATGTTGAGGGACCGTCACGCTCTTTATTATCGTAACTTCGTTTTCGAGATGAGGAGTTTGGAAGCGGACTGATGGAGAAGGAACGATATTCTGTTGCGTGCCACTTGTGGGGAGGAGTAGGTACGTTCTCTTATATCACACCCCCCGCAGTATGTCTTGACAAACGTTTAGCGATCTCTTCGTTATCCTTGAATCTTTCTATCTGGAGTCTGATAAGTTCGGGCATCTTCAGATGCCATATTACCTCTTGTTAAAGGTTGTAGCGGCGTTGCTGGAGAAATTTTAATCCTTGAATCTCTCGATCTGGAGTCTTTGACCCAGACTCTAAGATGATCAAGAGCTACTGCGGCTGTCGTGGTGAGAGCTCTGAAGGATTATCCCAAATCTGGCTGTTTGGATCACTGAGTCCGCGACTGCCTGGATCATGGTGACTCTGCGTCAAAGCGTTGAGAGCGGACGCTGAGGACGCACATGTCGGATCGTTGCCAGCATAGGCTCCATAATCGAGGTGACGGTCGACGATAAGTTCGAGCTCCTTCAGATGCCATATTCCCCCTTGCTGAAGGTTGTAACGGCGTTGCTGGTAGTGCTTACAGCACCACCGTAGCATCCGCCTCCTTGAGCTGCTTCGTGGCAGGATTAGTGGCCTTGTCCCTCCCAAACCCACACCCTGACGTCGTTCTTGGACTACAGCGAGCAAGAATCTCCCTACGGCTTCAAGATCTCCCAAGAGTCCTACATGGCCCCTCTCCGTCTTTACTCTTCCGCCCTCAGCACAACGATATCCTTCGGGGAACATGGCTGCTTTTGCAAGACAAACGCCGTCACCACTCGCAAATTGGAGGTCGTCATAGGCTGGTGTGCGGTTATACGCATATAGTGCAACCAATCCAGGCAAACTCCGGATACCTTTCGGCACTAAGTAAATGACATAATGGTATATAAAAATATGAGTTACTCAAGTCAAGCTCCGAGTGCCCCGTGAAGGACACCAAGTGGATGACCGTGGGTCTCCGTTACGAAGGTATTCCAGGCGTGAAACGTCATCAAAATTGAAATAAGCTGACGGCGGATGGCAATTCACGGAGATAGCAACCCAGTAACCAGCATACGATAGGGAGACGAACACCACAACAACCTTCAACCACCTCTGGTAGACTTGCAACCGGTCGAATAACTTCCAGTAGAGTGCCAACCAGCTTGCCTTGACGCTCCAGATAGTGGTCCAGAAAAGTCTAATTATGCAGAACTCATATCTGACATACTGATTTCCGTGCCACAATACCGTAGGCCCAAAGGGTTCCAGCCCAGGCGCTGACGAGGGCGGATACGCCCCTGGTAAGCGTCTCTCCCATAACCTATTCGTAAAGAGAAGCCTACTTCTTTTGCTGCTGCTGTCGCTTCCCGCGCTGACAGGAAGAAAGCGAATTATGCGGGCCACACCGTTCCAGCAGACGAAGATGGGCAAGCTCAGTCCCGACTGAAACGCTGGCCAACAAGACCTCGCCAATGTCTACCTGATCTTTCATTTTTTCTATCAGTTGGTGTACGTAGACTGCATCAAATCTGCAATTGTCAATAAATACCCAAGAATTCGAAGTGGATGGTTCTGAGCTTTCGTATGGGCTCCGGTGGCGGATTAATGGACCATAGGCGAAACGAACGGTGCAACGTGTGATTACCTTTACTTTTGGGGGCCATTGCTGGCTAGGATGAAGCTCGCTTGAGACTAGGGATCAGAGTGCGTCGTGGACATCTATCTCGTACCCGATCAAGCCACTCTTCTCGATCTTGGTCCGCCGTGATTATCAAGATGACATTCTTGAGATTGATGAAGTGCCTTAGGGCGTGGAGTAGAGGGCTCATTAAGAACTTTCCAGGCTTCAAGATGACTATTCGTGCCGAGAAATCGACTAGCTTTCCCATCAAGTTTCCCCGGAGGCGACCTTCCTTGCCCTTTAAGCGGGCTCGAATCGATTTATTTGGAGATCCGGACTTCTGCAAGGCTTTTGGTTGACTCGCAGTATCATTGTCCATTCAGGTAGCAACGTGGAATTGCAGTAACTGTTCAAAGTCGTCCACAACATGCGCGGGAGATCCTTCCGTTTCGCAACGCCGTATATTGCCGTCGGCACGGATTATGTCGCCAAGCTTTTATCGTCTCTGAGAGGGGTGAAACCTTCGTTACTGACACGAAGGAGATTCAGCCCGACCGGCATGACTAGACTCAGTATCTGCTTGCCAGTCCACATGGGCCGTGGCTTGAATATAGCAGGCTGAGGGATGACCCCATCCCACTCCGGGATCCACAGCAGGATATTCATGGCTTGTTTCTTTTGTCAAAATTCCTTAGAAAGACCTCACGGGAATCTCTCGGTACGCTGGGATGATCGCGGAGATCGGTTTGCGTACCGACGATCAGGCAAGGAACGCCTGGACAATGGTGGTACACCTCTGGAAACCACTTTTCACGGACGTTCTCGAATGATGCGGGCTATGTAACACTGAAGCAAACCAGGAAGACATCAGTTTGGGGATTGGACAAGGGCCGAAGACGGTCCTAGTCCTCTTGACCCGCAGTATCAACTAAACCAAGGGACTAATTCTTTCAGTTCTGCAGGATGGAACATCCTAAGGACTGGTCTAACACTCGCCCTACCCATGGCTCATCAGCAGAATATCCTTGGAAGGAGCTACCAATGCCTTTCTCCCTGGTGCAACCGAAAGTCTGGGGCCCGAAGTAGTCGTGCGTGTGCGCGTCATCCAACAATTCTCTTTTTCGGAATAGTGCTCTATTGGGATTTTCTGGAGCAAAGCCGGCAAAGTAAAATTCTAGGGTGAATGAGTGGTTTTTCAGTCGCTTGTCTGCGATGCGGAGGTAGGCAAAGTTGAGGTGTGTGGGATGTACATCCTAGGCACTGGTCTAACACGCGCCCTATCCACACTAGCAGTGTTCATGTACGGTGCCATGATGCTTCTTTCGCGAAGACGCGCTAGTTGGGGCTTGCCACGAAGGGCTAAGGAATTCCAGAATAGCCTGATGTCGCTAATTGGGGCAGGGCCATGCTGATACTCCAATAATAAGTCTGAGGCGTGGGGCTCCAATCCAGCATTACTAGCAGAGGTTCGAAAACAAAAGCTTGGTAGCGAGAGCGTCGACGTTGAGGGCAGACTCTGGGACAGGAAGTGGAGGTTGCGGCTCCGATTACGTCCACGATAACGCAATATGGCAGTGCCGGCCGGGGTGCTTGGGGGGTAACTTGGTTTTGAGCTACCGTTTTGGGGAAGTCGGCTCCACTGCGACTGAAAATTGACTCTCGTTGGCTCTGTTATTTTGGGGCTTCGTTGCGATAGCTCAAGCTCGCCGAGTGATGGATGAGGGTGCTTTTGCACGGCGGACGACGCGAATTTTTGTTTGAAGGGGGACCGATGTTAGTGGCGGAAATGGTGGGTGAGGGGGTCGAAGTCGACATGATGGCGAGGAGGTCAAGTCGATGCTCCTTTCGTAGTATGTATATATATATATGTATAGATCTTGGGATAGACGGCAGACTGGCTTTGCGGCTTTCTGCTGCTTGCTGTGATCTCTTCTTGCACATATGAGTTGGCAGCCCGTGCAACTGAATCTGGCGAACGACACTGGAAGAGGCGCTGGAGAAAATTCGTGAGAGTGGGCGGTACGGTAATCAGTGGCGAAGGAATTTACGATCGAAAAGTCTCTGTCTTCGAACCACAGATTGATGGCGGCGTGTTCAGCGTTGTCTATCAGCAAGGTAGGCTTATCCTGAACGAGCAGATGTACTGATAGTAGCCCAATTAAGACGATGGGTCTTCCGACAATAGCTCCATAAGGGTAGGAGGCGTGTGAGATGCTTATGGTATTGCTTTCGAAAATGCTTTGTTCTTTATTCTGCAAAATAGGAGATAACGATCGTGGCATGTAAAGCGAATACCTAAATTTGAAGCTGATCCCAACCCGAGCCTGACTCCGAGGAACAATCGCGAGAGAGATGGCCAACTTCGCCGCCTACTGTTGTTAGCCCAAGAAGTAGCGAGGTAGAGGTAGGTTCATACAGTTGTAGCACTTCCGACCGTGCGTACAGCCCCTGCTCATGTGCCCATATCCACCACATTGATAGCATGCCCAGTCAACAAAAACTGAGCGGGCTCTCTTGCCTAGTCAGCTGAGCCAGACTTGTCAAGATCGTATTGGCACTGCTATTTGCTTCGCTGCTCAATCATGTCTCACCCCTAAAATACAACATGGCGTGACTGATCTGTATTACTGTGCCTTTACAACTGTCTGCAGTTCCCACCACTTAGAACATATTTGCGTCACTTCGCTGCCTGCTGATGTTCTATATATCTCATTGTCAATATGATCCACTAAAAGAAAAGCCTACTCACAAAATATGGTCTCGGATAGCCAATGTATCCTTGTCCTCTGTGATCGGTAGGAATTCGATTGAGTTGGTTCTCTTGCCTAGTCAGCTGAGCTAGGCTTGTCCACGTCGGATTGGCGCTGCTATTGGCCTCGCTGCTTAATCGTGTCCTCCTCCTAGAAGGCGGATGCCACCTCCAATCGGTTATTGGATCGAGGTAGGCTGAGATGATTGCATAACATTTGCTAGTCGATTGGCCTGGAATTCCAGGGCCAACGTAGTTGATTGACGTAGGTAGATGTGTTTCGTCTGGTCGATATGTTGCGGTCTCGGAGAAGCGAGTAAAATGGCGGTAGGCAACCAACAATTATCGCTGAGATACGAAGTAGTGAGCGAAGGTAACAAAGATTGAGGTATAAAATTCTATTTCTTACAGACGGTGGACTCAACGATACCCCACAGAACAAATATAACGCCATCTTTGTGCGTCCTACTGCTGCTCTCGACAGCTCGAGCAATTGCCACACCGATGATGATTGTTGCTAAGGAGAATACAGCTGCTGTGCCTGCTGCTGTGGTTGTGGCGGGGGATTCATAGATTGATCCCAGGTCACTTGAGTCAGTTGTTCTAGTCTTAGAGAAAACAAGCTACTATCTGTGGAAGTGTCGAAGATGGAGCTTGCAAGGAGCCGTCGATAGTGTTCGATGGATCTTGTGTGTCGACTTGCGGTTTTTTATGCTGGAGGCAGCCAGCACGGCGTCCATGAAGGTCTGCATGAAGTCTCTGTCGGTCCTTCTGTATGATGGTGCGGCGTGACCCATGCTGAGCAGTTCAGTAAATTCCTTTCAGCTAAAATGACGAATGATTGCTGAGTAGAGATATACTCACCATTCTTCGGCTGGACCAGGGGCTAGGAGTATGGTTGACCCTGTGGCGGGCCAGGCGCTGACTGATAAGAAGTCGCAGAAGAAGCAGGTGAAACAGGGACAAGCCCCGTGGGATCTGGCTTCAGAAAATAAGTCAGCCACGAATCGACAGCGAGCGAAAACAAGGACTCGGTGGGTTTGTGGATGAGTGAAAATGGAAGAGATGAAGCAACAGACGGTAATGTCTTTCTGCTTGGTAAATGTCGTGTGTGGGGGAGAGGGGGGGTTTGAAGTGAAAAACTCACGCGTCGACAAGGACCCGAGCCACGAGGCCCACCGCTCTCCCGCGAGGGAAATATGTACATATATATATGTATATATATGACAAGTACCGCAGAGACAGAGAGAGTGAGCTGGAGTGAGGAAGGAACAAAAGGGAAGAGATGGATGTGAGGTGGGGGAGGGCGGGGTGGGTGATCTTGTATGAAGTACTAAAAACGGGTCGCAGCTGAAACTTAAGCGAGACAGGCTGCAGCTCTACCTAGTCCCGATACAGATAACAATTGCCACTCAAAAAGGCAGGAGGTGTGCAAAGACCTGGCGACTTTGGATTCTACGGGGCAAAGAAAACAGGTCGGAGGAGCGCAATGTTCTACACTTATGCGCTTGAAACGCCCAACTACCAACTACTTAACTATAATGGAATTAGAAAACTTGCAAAGACCTCCATAAGAGCTGATCTCATCGCTATCGCTCGTGAAGCCGTCCCATTCATCCTCCTCCAGAAAAGGAATCAGGACCTATACCGTCTCCGCTTGTGCTGGCGCTTGACTTTGTATATGCGTGAGTTGTGCCTAACGAGGCTGCCTCGCTGTGTATTGTTGTAAAGAAAGTGATCTGACTATCGATGTATTGTAGAAATACAATATACTGTTGTACCTTCTTGGCTTATCTAGAGCTTTGTAGAAGCGTGAAATAGCAATCCAGATTGCAATCTTTGGTAAATCTATGTGAGGACGCGAGCTATTGACGTGCTTCTAACAGGATAGCAAAGGAGGCTGCCGGAAAAGGGACTTCCATGGAATATACGTCATGAAAAAAGCGTGCAATGTAGCAAAGTTCTTCAAGGCCCCTTGATTGGACATCATGAGCCGCAGCCGATTTCGTGGCCTCAAGGCTTTTGCTGACTGCGAATGCAATTTCGCGGCCTTGTAGTCTCGCAGCTCACGGCGTGGTTCGATGGGAGTTCTGAGTGAGCCGAATGTTTAAGGGGCATTCAGAGATTTTGACACTGTTCAGTCCTTCAGTATAGCTATTTAAGCGTGACTGCCACGCTTGCGAGAGGGAGGCAGCCGGCCTGAGCCCGTGCGTCAGTTTCACAACCAAATGCCAGATTTCTGTTGGAGCTTGTTAGCATTTTAGCAACGGAGCCGATGTAGTTTGTCTCCTAGGCAAAATTGAGAGGATGCCTTTGAAGAACAGGGTATTGTTGTATGTCGTTTTGATCGTCGTAGTTGCCGCTCAATGTCCTACCCTATTAGTATCTTGTGAGCCAAGTCTCATCTGCAGTGCATCAGTCCGCATTTCACCGGATCCCACTTCCCTGAATTACTCACTTAGATCCAAGCCCCTGCTCTTGATTGAAGGCGTCGCGATGACAGTGCGATGACAGTGACCAGTGGATGAAAGTGCTCCAACCATTCAAAACTCGTGAAATTTGTTCGGCTCCATCGTGGCCGGGAGCATGTCTAGGTGATCATGCCACAGACCAGGTGTTAGGATGGCGGACGCTTCGACCTGGGCGAAATTTGTATCGCTCATGGTAACCCTAAGTATTATGTCCTTCGAAGCTCTGCAAGGAGGCTCATGGAGCAGAGGAGCGATAGAGATCGATGACGAAAAGGTATAACCCGCTCCTGTCACCAGAAATTTGCCCAGGTAGACACTGGAGACATAGATGGAAGCCAGCACACCAATGGTCATCGATTTATGAACAGGGTTCGGGCGTGAATTGCTGGAGCCTAATCCGAGATACTCTTGCTGGGGGACCTTTGCTACCCGGAAAACTTTACGGTTGGGCTCGCTAAGGGTGAAAAACTCTCAGGGCAGTGCTTTCGCTGGAGCATTGTGTTTGTGCCTGTCTGTCGAATTCTGGCAGCACAGCTGCGCCTAGTCATCTCATCTCCGCAGACCGTGCTGGGTCATATATCTTTTGGAGCTGCTGTAACTGTGCTGAGGCCAGGAAAGGAACTGAGGAGGTCCTGGCTGCCGAATGTCTCCTAGCCATGAAGTTTCAGATGTTTGATGCGCTATGAGGCTGTTGAAGAAAGGGAAAGCGGGAAGTTGCATCTCGGGGCAAACAAACAAGCGCTGTTTTCCCAGGCCCTTGTGCTTGATCCTTGTTCATGATTGCCGACAGTTCTTTGCTTTTTCCGCATGGAGTAATTGCTACTAGAAAAATGTCAATGTCCACTTCACGCAGGATCACATACGACCAAAGCGAATTCTCCAAGGTGCCAAGCCGTGGCTCCAAAGTCAGGGGTTCCCTACAGGCTGGCCGCGTCATTCCCAACGGTCTTGCAGGCTCAGGGACAACTTAAGTATAGAATGCCAATATGTGTTCTTTCTTAGCCTATCCTACAAGTCGATATCGACTTTTGCGCGGAGAAGAATAGAGAGGCGATGGCTTAATTGGCGACCAAACTTTCAGGGGTAATGAGCGGAATTATGCCGCAGCTACGGGAAACTAGCCCGATGTTTAGCGGCTCCAAAAGCTTGGCGTTTTTCCTTGTTTCCATTGCACCACATGCCTCATACAAATCTGCACCACAGAGCACTATTGCCTCCACCATCTGTTTTCATCTCTTGTTGAAGCTGTAAAACCTTTATCCATACTAACACTATGTACAATTAGGTTCCCGACTTCGTCCTCCGCTCTACCAATGCCTGCATGTATCGTTGTTCATGCCTCCCAGTCCAAAGCTGTTGCCTAACTATAAGCATTGTAGAGCTTCATGGCAATGCTTATGCAATCCAGCGCTTTGTTTCTGCCGAATTACTGTGATGCAGCTTCCATGAATGGTTAATGCACGATAGTAGATTATCCGTTGAGCGTACATACTCGTGTGCTCAGTTGCCCTCGGGTTGGCGACCACCCGTGGTTGCGGCGAGTAGGTCACCGTCGGGCCCAAGTGCGAGAACTCGACGCTGAAAGGGAACCTAAAGTTGCAGATGCACACGCTCCTGAAGATGTGCCCGGCCTGGGACGCAACCCTCATCACGAATGAGTAGCACCTTGTGAGCGCAGCCTCGAAGTTGACGGAGGCAAAGATGTCGGTATTCTCCACGAGCTCGTCCGGCGCTGGCTTTGACTCCGACTGCGCCTACCATGCTACCTTTGTGTAGGAAGGGCAGTATGTGATCCCGTCCGAGACCAAGCTTCTCCTCGAGATCATCCTATAGATCGGCTCCTTCTTCTGCGTGCTGAGGTCGCTCGAGGCCGGGCCCCGTAATGAGAAGTCATCCCCGATCCACTCACAGCCGCCAACACTATCATGCCCTTCTTCTCGTGCGCTTGTTCGTTCCCCTGATCATTTGCCACCGTGTGTGGGGGCTATTCCATCCTCATGTCCGGCTCATTGTTGCCCGCAACTAGTTTGGCAAGTTTTGGATGCCTATACGATTAGGATGAGCCACGAGTGGGCCTTGAGCTTGGCCTCGTGGTCAAGGTGACGACCGCGTCCGACTGTTCGAACGTCTTTCTGTGCACTGTCGTGCAGAACGAGAGCCTAGACGCGTTGATGAGGTCGAGCTGGTGCATCATGTCCATATGGATCGAGCCCAAGAACTTGTATAAGTATGAGCGCGGCCACGGGAGCAATGTCAGCTTCAGGATCGGTAAGAGGCAAATGAAGTTGTGAGTTGTTATATTGAGTGATGGAAGAATAGGTACGTTCCGTTCTCTGGCAAGGAAGTTGAATGGAGCATTGAGCGGCAGAATCTGGCGACGTCTTGAGTGACGGCTCGGCCAGATGACGTCTGGATTCTCGCTGGTATCAGCTCCTAAGGTCTTTCTTGGCCAATACCAGATCTTTGACCGGCAGAACTTGAGCCCCGGTTTCTGCGCGTGATCCTGCGATACAAGCCGGCGGTGTAAGAGTAGGAGAATGAGGTGAGATGTACGAACGAGTCGAACGGGTGTAGGATGTAGAAACTGCCGAGGCCACAGAGTAGCCAGCAAGAACGTCTTGATGGAGCTATTTGGATACGGTCTCCGCTCTCTTAGCCTAGTATCTTTATTTCTGTAGCTTGATGGTGGGCCTTCCGTGTCGGTGTCTTGTAATCTTATGGATGGATATAAGAAAGGGTGTAGAAGATCCTAGAAAGGAGCGGAGCAGTTTCGGAGGCCTAACTAGGACATTAGCTCTGCCCTGGTCTGAGAATTTTGCCTGGAAACAAGACTTTACTAGGGCTGTTCGCGCACGAGAGCCCCCTTTTCAGTAGGCTTGCTTACCGGGTCTGAATGCTACAGTCATTGTAGCAGCCACGTCCAGGTCACTGTGCAGAAGCCTAAAAGCGACACTTGCGTGGCCTCGGACCCGTCCCCTGTATCAAATCCATCGTGGCACAGCGCAGCCTTTAAGCGTCGAAGCCCAATCTTCTTTTCGTCGGCGAGTGAAGAGGAGGTCGTAGCGGTATGAATGGGGGGTTCGGGTTGGAGAGCGTCCTAGGGGATGTCAAGATAGGCATTCGTACCTTGCCTGCCGCTCGTGGAGACCTGGTCGTCCATACCACATAGAAGTCAGCATTTGACCTGCCGTTCCAGGAGCGCTATTACATACCCTAGCGTTCGTCTTGTAGTCGGGATGGAAGAGCCCCCAAATGCACATGGGAAAGGGTGTTTGGCGGTGAATACGGCCTTTTGGAGATCTGAGAAAATCGGGGCTGGGCATTAAGAATGTGGTGTCCGTGTTTATTTGAGGACCGCGCCAGAAATTCACGTGCACATGGTCATACATGATATGATCTATGAGGCGAAGAGGCTTTGATTCGCATACAGATGTGTCAGTGCACGGATCGGAGGTCTGACGACGGGCTTCTGCTACAACGGGCTTACGCGGAGAAGTAGTCTCCCTACTCAAAACGTCTTGAAAATGTACGATGGGCAAACTTCAAAATATTAAGATTCATCTAGGTGCGTTCGAGTGCTTTGATTTAAGTGGTTTCAATCTAGTGATCAGATTCCATTATGAACTAATTCTAAAGATCTATCAGACTGTGCCCAGGCACTTGCATCTACACGTGCGAAGCGTAGAGCAAAGGCTCGGTGATGGTGATGGTGGTAGACTGGAGTTTCATCCTGCACACGCATGGCTGACGGCGGTTTTGGCTGGATGTTTCCGGTGGAAGGTAAACAGGGAGTGGCTACCCATGGTCTCGAATTGCTATTAATGATCGAAGACGAAGGAGTCCAGCTGACCGCGGTTTTGGGTCACCATAAGCCTCTGAGTGGATATTTGGTAGGTTTGGCGGCGGTCTCGGGTTCCTATCAACGATTGAAGGTAGAGACGAGTAGTTGAAACCCTTGCTCTTAACGTGGTATAATTCAGCATGCCGCCATCGCTTTGACATCTGCTCATTCTTGCATTGCTTTGTTTGTTCGAAGGTAAAACGAGTAGTTGAAACCCTTGCTCTTGACGTGGTCAGTGAACGAGCAGATGTCAAAGCGACGGCGGCCTGCTGGAAACAGGGACAGGCTATCCCTGCTATGAGTAACTTGGGTGGAAAATGCCCTGGGACTTGAGGCGTTGGCGGCTGCCGGAAGCAGGGTCATAGCGAATCCATTGAGCGTCTGCGAGCTACTCCGAGCCGATCGCGAATGTTGTAGCATGCTTTCGGCAGCCGCATACTCTTAAGCCTCTATAGAAGACTATCCCGGAGCGCTGGTCGATGCCATGGCCCTCCATCCAACGCTCCACTGAGCGTATGTTCCCCTGCTATTTGAATTGTGTCCGAGTCAAGGCGTATCTTCGATCCAACGCTCTACGGAGCGCACGTTCTCCTCGTGATCCTCAATCGAGAGAGAGGGTCTGCCAAAGGAGACCCACTCTCGCTCCTTGTCCTCGATAAAGCCTGCAGGATGAGATTCTTCCTTAACGAGGATACAGTCGTTCTCCACCTCGTCTGGCTCTTGCTCGGCACATTCCGGATCTTTGGGTAGCTGCGCTTTGAGCTCCTTGTCTCCTTCTCGCCATTGCCTTGGATTTAATCCGAATAGATCTGGTCTCTGCTAGATGAGTAACCATTATGATAGTGGTGAGGATCGAGATGGTAGGCATGGGCGTGCCCACAAGGCTAATGAATTCGACACCCTCCGCCTCTGCTTTCTTTTTTGCTTCCCAGTAATTGTGAGGGCCACAACCAAAACCAATATGGAAACGATCTGGACACATCCTCCCGCGTGGCAAATCTTCCGTTTTCTTATAGCGATAAAGACAATGCTCTGATTGTGGCGACAGCGGGGAAGCTTGAGTTGATGAAGTCGCGGGGTTGTACTCCGTAGGTAGGGAACGGTAGAGAAACTGGGAAATTGCAGGCCGTCAGTAGGAAGCGAGGCTACGATTCGCAACGAGCCTATGCGGGCGGGCGACGTTTGAAGGTGTCGCTGTCCATGGACAGTTTTCAAGATGGCTGATGATCCTTGTGCACTGTCTTGACAATCCCATTACCGGAATAATCGCAACCGCGTCCTGCAAGGGGATAGTACATACAGGACTACTGCTGTTGGTGAGTAGGGCAGAAGAGTATGAGAATTCAGGGTCCAGCGCGCGAGTTATAGCATCGTGAATGTCCATCGAAGCGTTGTGGGTAGCGTACGAGAGATTCGATGTCTCGTCCCCCGAATGAGACAAGGTTGCCCTTCTCCCAGGTAATGGCAACAAAGGGAGCGAGAGTGAGGTGACGGGATACAGGAAGGCAAATACGGCAATAATTCCGAAGCCACCCGAGACGATTACTACACTCAAGAAGAACGTAGGATCCTGATAGCGGGCACAGCTGGGTCCGCGGGTCTGGTGAGTGCGCTCGACCAAGAAGAGGCAGAGGCATCTGGGCGCTCCTCCACCAACACACGGCGCGAAGATACTCCTACCCCCTATGAACAGCGGCTCCTCCTCCGAGTCAAAGAAGAAGGCAGGTAATCCTCCACTGAAACTAAATACTTTGTCTCCCACGTAAAAGACGAGACACAAGTCTATGGCTGTGCGACATAGGCCCTCAGTGACGAAATCCCATCCCGAGATGAGAATGCCTGCCGAGACGCATAACAATCCAACCGGAGACCAGTAGCTGCAATTGACTCTGGATCGGGTGGTCGTATGATTATCAGGACTAGTATATCCGAGTTGGACCGCGCCTTGAAGAGTAGAAAGTCTGTTCAAATTCGATGGCAAGGGTCGAGACTACTAGCCCCTGAAACAAGCATATCATGGCACCACTCGCCCACGCTCGGAAGCAGTCTGCTATGCCTCCATGGTAGAGAGGCTTTGTAGTAAATGTCGCTTTTTTATGGCCGTCCCTAAGACTGGCTGGCAGCAGGCTTGACAGTTGCGTGCGACCGTGGGACTGGGTCGTTGAAAATCAGGTGACCGAACGGATCTCTCCTACTCGACTGCTCTCGCATCAGCCCCAAAACCTGGTATTGAATCACAACCCGAGAATAATGGATTGCTTACTGCAATAGGCCGCCTTATAGGCAGGTTACGATCTTCCTCGGTCCTTCCAGAGCTGTTATGACGAAAAGCTAAGCTGTAATGAGGCTCGATGGATATTGCCCGTTTGCTATTGACTTTTCCTGCATTGAGCTACCTTCCCACGTCGGTCCTGCCACCATAATCCACGCTTTCTAATTTGCTCTGGATCTTGACGAAGAGTGTGTAGATCCTGTGACTGATCCGCTCCTGGGAAAAGGATTGGATGGGGTCCGATCCCCAGATGGATGTAGTCCGTTGTGCGTTGGCGAGGACCATTCTGTTCTTTATCGTCGTTGATCCAGACCCTGACAACAGCGTAATAGAGACCCTTCTCTTCGGTTGACTGGAGTTCGGTATTGGCTATCCCAGTGCTAGGAGGGTATACTGGCTGCCCACCCCTCACTTGCGATCAGACCGTAGCACTTTGAATCTCCCACACCCCGTCCGAAACCACATAGTGTTGCTGTCCGGTTGTTGCTGTTTTGTAATTAACTAAGTCACTCGCAGGAAACGATAACAGCTCTTCGTGCGAACAAGTCCCTACGCTACTCATGAGGTCGTAGAGACTTGTAGCATCACCCTCGCAGACGATGTTGTTGTGAGCCTAAGCTATCATGTGGGGAATGATTCGTTCCATTTCCAGTCTCTGTCCGTACGTAGGCTGAGAGCTATTGATCTCGCATCTTCTCATTGCCATTGAGATTCGTCGAGGGGCCAGACGAGTCGTTCATCTCACCCAAGTGATCAAGTATGTATGACGATCTTTTCGAGCCCGTCTCTTGTCTTTAAAAGTACCGAGATACTTGCTAGTGTAGAGATCAAGTTGCGTTGTTGAAAGCTTGATACCGGGGCTGAGCTCAGAGCCACGGAAATACGTATGCCTTGCAAAACCTAGAGGTATCGAGGTATTTTTTGTTGCTCGAGCGGCTCCCAAATACCCTTGTTGCAGTGCGGTCGGACGCTTTACTACCGCCAAACGCCAGAGGCAATGACTGCGAGGAAGAAACACTGAGTCGACTCTGCCTCGAATCCTCTCGTTTGGCCTCCACTAAAAGCTCTAGCCTTGGTGTCAAGGGCCTAACGCGACAGCCATATCCGGCGTTTCAATAAGGACCGACCGCTGTAGCTCACGAACATATTGCCGGCAAAGAGACACATGCTGGTTGATAGGAAGATGGGGCCACAAAGACTCAGATGCTTGTTGGTGGTGATGATTGGAAGAAGAGATGACAAGTTTAGGCAGGTGCAGGAGCGCCTGGATGACGCTGTTCCGGTAGTATGCAAGAGCTCTACGGTTTGATTTGCGCCATGTGCTAATAAGACTTCGGTTACTGATGCAACGTCTTTTGTATCTCCGAATTTATCTAATGTTGTGTGCCCGCTTAATTGTTCGTCCGTGGACAAAAAACATCAGTATCTGTTTGCCATCAGCGTCACCATTAAAGGGTCTTCCAGTATTGATTAGAAGACGTACGTTAGGAATGAGAGATCCGAGGTGTCGTCTCAAAGCGAAGTAGTGGTCGTAATACCGAGGATCGGGTGATCCTGAGTGCCTCTCAATCTGAGTCCCTCTCGGCGGATTTCAGGCTGGACGTTCCCGCAGCCACCGTGTTCATGCTTTGGTTCTTTTTCCTTTTCAGGTGGAGTACAAGGTCCACATGCAAGATCAAGGAGCCAGAAGGCGCAAAGTAGCTCTGAGGGCGGTTGCGTCCATTCCAAGCTCTAAGGTGTTGAAGAAAACGAAGAAATTTGAGACCGAGAAATGAACGCAGTGGGGCTTAACCGAGTCTAGTGCAATTAAGCGAACATAGGGCAAATTGGGCTCATCATTGTCGCAGCACTGCAGATATTGCGCTGCAAGATAGTGAATCGATGATTCATTGTCTCAAGATCTAGAGCTATGGAATGGCTCCTAATCTACATGATGGAATACTACTAATAAGGCAAGGCTAGCATGCTGATGGGCCAGCATCTTCCAGCAGGAAGGTTAGGTAAGCCCCGGTGAGCTCCTTGTCAGATGGTATAACGCAATTGGCTATTAGGTGGAATATTGCGTGGCTACGAGTACGTTTGATCGAGAGTCGTGGTGAAATCGAATATGCAGATGGGGATTGTTAAAAACCGGAAGCCAGCTGGTGCTGATGGTCCAAACAGTTTGCTTCTCGACGCCACTGGCCTGGTCGACGTACATATCGTTGCCCCTTTCTCAACTCTCGTGATTGAAATCTTTGATAAGGCCTCATGGTGGCGTTGGAAGATGAGTTGAGTCGTACGGTGTGCCGGGTATACGGTCTGACGGTAGTCGACTGCTCTGCAAAAGCTTGTTTTCCACTTGGGCCCTTGACGTCCTGCCGCCAGCAAGGGACATAAAACTTGAAACATCGGGTCTTGAGGAGGTTCTTTCTTCGGTACATGAATTGCGTCAGATTATTGTTTACGGCTGATGTGGATAGTGTCGGATAGTGTCCTCGTGGCTAGTCAGGTAGCTACGACTGAAGATCATGTTACAGGGATTGCCAGTAGACGGATTTATCTTCTCGCACTTCCGGGTAACAAGGGCATGGTTGCGGATACATCATTTTGCGTGAGACGCCAACATCGACCGCGCGGAGTCGAGGAGGACGTCACTTGGGTTACGTTTTTGAGGTCATGATGGGTAAGGAAAGAGAGGTTCAGCCGAAGTCACCAAACACTAGAGCGAGAGGGGGAGTTTTCGCAACAAGAGTAACCGTATTATTGAGATTGAAGAGGAAAGATAATGTGGGATAATGGAGTAGGAGATCGAGATATGCCTGGATTATTTGCAATGCTTAACAAGCTTTGAATAGTTCTGCGCCGCCTTCGCCATTTCAAGGTAGACATTATCAAAGAATAGCGCTTTTATGTCGCACTCTCAGCAAAACTGTCCAATGGCAGACGGTGGGCATTGTGGTCTGCGTGAAATTAGACTTGAAGACGTTCCACACAGTATCTTAAGACGTACGCTATAAGGAGAACAGAGAGGCCAATTAAAGGTCGGTTGAATGAGTCATAGGGAAATTAGTTGCGGATGTAGTCGGGTCAAGCCCGGGCAAAACGAATGGCTTGCGGGTTGTGGCTGGTGGAGCTGGAAGATAGAATATTAGATGAGGAGGTTGGGCCGTAGGGTGATGCTGCGTTGTGCTTACTTCGGTGTTGCGCAAACTATAATCATCTAGAAGTGATTGTACGGCTGCAAGAAGCCCCCATTTGTCATGCCTCGCGTGGATGGGGCCCGGAGCTCGTGGACGTGGCATTGGAGTTTTCCAGAGCGGGTCGCGGAGTCGCAGATTCGGCAAGGTGTCTTGGCTTCGACTATGAGGCGTTCGGGGATGTGGTGGGAAGGGTTGGTGTCCTCAGGGGCAGGACAGTCCCCTTCCATAGGATCTAGTTGTTCGGTATGGCCGCAAAACCACTCAAGGACAACCTTTAGGTAGCGATGAAGGCCAGGGAGGACATGGCATTGGAATTTTCCAAAGCGGGTCGTGGAGTCGCAGATTGGGCAAGGTGTCTCGGCTTCGACTATGAGGCGTTCGGGAATCTGGTGAGAAGGTTTGGTGTGCCTAGGGGTAGGACAGTCCCCTTCCATAGGATCTAATTGTTCGGTATGGCCGTAAAACCACTCAAGGACAACTGTTAGGCAGCGATGGAGGCCGCCCACTATGAGATGTAGAAATGAACATCCTCTTCGATAACGAAAGCCAAAGACGTTGCCTCGAGTCGACTTCATCAAAGACGTCGCCGTCAGCTCCTCTTCTCTCCGCATGTTGTAACCACTCAAGGCTGTAATGGAATATCATGGAATGAAATAGTAGTGGAGCGCGTAGCTGAGCCGCTAATTAACCAAAACAACTTAAGCACTAACCAAGTTGAGGTTTCTTGGCTTTGTACTTTGGAGTTTGACGGCCACTCAGAGTCCAGCATTTGCGAATTAGGCGGCGGCTATCGCTAAGCTTTCCAGGGATCGCTAGGTATCAGCTAGATGGTGGTGCCTCCGGTACAAAGGCTAAGATTATATGATTGCTGCGTGTCCCTAGATTACAATTTCTTTGATGGGGTGTTGCGGACATAGCTGACAGTAAGAAAGATCAATTCATTCCACCACACGGTAGATCAAGGCAGGTAGTGTGGTTTAGGCACTCTGACTATCTATTTTCGAATTGCTCTAGCTATACCTCGGAAGTCCCTTCTTTCTTTCATAAACAATTGAGGATCCTGTCTGAGAGAGTCATAGAATGTAAGTAACAGAATTACCATCTACAAAGAAGGCCTTCCCCGTACTAGAAACATTCTTTAATCTTACTACTCCAGGATCACTCCTTTCCCGAAAGATATACAGCGCCATGAATTTTGATACCATAATCCATGGCTCCTCGCTCCAAGAGTTCAATGGGGCCCTTCTTTTCGGAGTTTCCTTCTAGGCTCGGGCTGCGCTACAATACCATTAACATACGAGACCTCAGAACACCGTTACAAAGCAGCATTGCAAGCTATCGTCTTGGAATGCCGTCCCTTGCTAAAGCCCCAGGGCATTTTTTACTACCGATATTGTATCTTACTCCGAATTTACCTGGTCCTTGTCGACAATCTTAGGTTTCTGTCAGAGACAGCGATCTGTATTGCGGTACAGGAAGGGAAAAGGAACCACCTGGAGATACTGTTATCATCCCAATATGTGAGGATGGAGGTCACCAAGTCACATCGACTTGTAGGTAGCGAATCGCTTCAATAAACGAGCTAATAGAACCTTAGCCAAGCCAATCACCATCCTATAGGCCAAATGCATAGCAGGGAGCGAACGGCCACTAAAGGAAGACTAAAGTGATACCTCCGTATCGGAAGAGGCACGATGATATACTCCGGTAAAGAGCGGATGTTACCTAAGTATTCGAGTCCCGATGAAAGGGCTATCTAACAGGTTCCAGAAGACTCCTGGTGTTTCTTGACGTCAAAATCGATCCACATATACGCAACTGTTTCTCTGGTCAAAGTAAAGGATGCAAAATCTAATTCCAACATGGCTTGGCACCAGAGTCTTATAGAAGCATCAACAAGGGACTGAATGGACGCCGGATTGCACGACCCACGTGTTCACAAGATTCCGCATGACTCATCGATGCTCTCAAGACTTCAAGTAATCGTGACTATGAACCAGCTCAAAGCTGTCACTGGTGATGAGACTCTATCGAGCACAAACAGCGTTTTTCTTTTGGGAGTCTTGGGCTCCTGCTTTGCCGTTGAAGTCGTCATACTGTAAGTAATGGCCTTCCGTGTCGACAAGTCCGGCACTAAGCATTGTCGCTAATAATCGCTCACGAAGGCAAGGTCTGGGACCAGCAAGACGTTCATCCTCAGAATTTAGCTTAACTGGCTTTACTCCTTGCGAAGCACAGGGCAAAGGCGATATCAAACAGCATGCAAAGATGCAACGGGAACCCTATCTTGAGCGGTGGACACTCTCAGGACACTACATCTCAACTCTTTCTTTATTTGATCACCAGGCTTGATATCACAGTGTCTGTGTTCAATGATGGCTGACATCCGAGTCTTTTGAAACCCATGGATGTACTCGATCGAGTGGAGACATTAGCAAACTGATGTTCAAGACGAAGATTGAGTTTAAAAGGATTTCTAGACCTCCCTGAGTTATCGGACACACTCATCTCTGCCATCATACATTCATAGTTTGGTTCTGCGCCTTCACCCGATGGTACCAGACCCAGCTCAAAGCACAAACAATGGAGAGCTCCGGCTTATAAGTTTTTTATTTTCGACGAAAGAGCAAGGTCCATGAGCCAAATCTGCGCCCGGATTGTTTGCATGGGAAAGAAATGGCCTTCTTATTCTTGCAAATTTGATAATTTAGCGACTGATAGCGAGGGCAGGGGCAAATAGATGGAGAAACAGGATGGAAATACAGGTGAAATTCATTGCTATCCGTAGGCGTGTTGTCTTTCATCGCTTGTAAAAGTTTGCACTTTGCATATCATTAGAGCATAAGGCGGAAGGCTGTTTGCCTCTTTCCGGTAGATATCAGGCAACCCTTGAACCCCGAATTATGCAAACAACACCATAGAAGGCAAACAATTTCCACCTAGATTAGTCGCTCAAACTTTACACCTTATGGAATATGCTACCACGCCAACTCTTCTATGACAAACGTCCACCAAACATGCCCTGGTTTGCTCTAAGAGGCGAAGAGACGGAAAGCTTGCACCTATGCTTGCACCATGCAAGCTTCCGGGGACGTTCGCAGCCATGGCAAGTACGCGCTCCTTTAATGCGCAGGAAATATCGAAAGCACCGGAGAAGTTTCTGCACCGTCTGGTGTTGTCCTCTGCAGGTATATCAGCTTATATACTGATCGGTAGAGCCCTCCCTGCTGCCTAAGCCTCACTCCAAAGCCCAGGTCATCCGTACCCCTCATGTTCCTGGTGGTCACCTACCGTCCAGATGTCTAAACCAACAGCAAAATTGACGGCTTGCCGCACGACGCGCCGGTCGACTGAATGTCCCGAGGGACGAAGACCATCAAACGGGGCACGGTGTACGGGCGGAGACCTTGAAAGGATCAATTATGTTCGAAGTTGTCTGGCTGGTCCACACGGCAGAGAGTTCCAAGAGTAATCTGGACTCCAACCTTCTTGGATCCCTTCAGTGCTCGTTCAGCGTAGCTAATTCGTCTCCAGACTTGGCCCTTACATTCCATCGCCCTTCCCATCCTCGGATTTACCTCTACGAGTCTCTCATGCGAATGTACCTCCCATCCGTCCCATCTCCTCTGTCCTCATGTATCCCATGAAGTCTACTTGAATCCACTGGTGGACTCTACTGTCTATGGATGGATCGGCCGCTGCCATGGATGGCTGGCACATCAATCGATTGGAGAAATTATCAAGAAGTTCCTCCCATACAACTCTCAAAGTGATGACGAGGGCAGGCTGTGAGAATCAGGAAGATAAAGACTGTTAGTGCGGGCAATGAATAGCGAAAGAATCTATGGATGTGCCCGTTATCCAAAGGTCGCTGTCTCCGTGAGTAAGGGCGAGCGACGAGATTTATGGCTGGATAATGGAATTTCCTGCTACGCATGCATGTGCCTGCCGTTCATGAACGGAGATATCCATGGGGGAATGCAACAACCACGTCAATTACTGCAGGCATCTGAATGCAGATGTTCCTTTTGGCTTTGGGAGAAGAGTATCGCCTTCCTACTCAGCGAATGCTTGGCCAGCTGCTACGGCAAGTGCGTCTCTGATTAGAGTAGAAAGCGGAAAAGAGCGCGAATCTACATAGCTCGATCGTTTGGCTAAGTTTCAGCTCTAGAATCTCACTGTTCGCAGCCATCGGCTCCGTGCTGAGGCTATCGACTGGGGTAACGAGTAGAGGCCCATCGTCGACACCCTCCTCGTCTAAACGATAGGACACGTAGCTAAGCTATCTTGCTACAAAAAGCTGTGGGAGGGTGATGTGAGCTTGTAGCAGCGGGCAAATTGCTGAGCAGAGGGTGCAGGACATTGGCCCGCAGAGATGAAGAAGATCGAGGGGCGGAAATGGGTGGTGGCTCCCAATGACAAGACTATGTTGATCTCAATCTCCTCAGGACGCCGGCGGTGCTACCAATCGCCGCGAGTGACGGTGGTAAAAATCGAGGTCTCGTAGCTGGCGGTGAAGCTGAGAGCGACGGCCTTCAGCAGGGGCAAAAAGGAGGAAATGGAGCAATTGCTTACACACCTATGATTAATCACCCCAAAAGCGTGGTGGCTTGCATGCATATGTGAATCTCTACCGGTCAAACGTGGTGAAACCTCGACTCTCGACCATTACACGGAGTCCAAGACATTCTTCCGCCGCTAATACTACTACTACGAGCGTCAGCCTATCAAGCGCACTCAAAATCAAGCTCAATCCCCCCCCAGCAACTGCCAAGGTGCGTTTGAGCCTGCATGACAATTAAATACACTCATTGGAGCAATCCTGCAGTATTTACTAGTGACAGCGCCAGCAATTTCGCAATCCTAGGAAAGTCGAACACAATCTTTCAGTCCGAACGCCAAAGAAGTGGAACGATGGTGGAAGTTTTGGTATAGCCGTGCGATTCTATTGCGAGCAGACAGTTAGCGGCCTTCAGAGGAGGTGAAGAAAAATCGATGGCAGAGGCTATAGATTAAGCCAAAGCCTACCAACGACTACGCTGAAGACACGCTACGCAGCATGGTAACATTTATCGACCCTAAGTCAAAGTCAAAGACTGTTGTGAGATCAGTGCAGTGGGTGTCTGCTTCCCAATTACACCGCTTTCGGAGCCTTCGTTCAAATGGGAGCCACTGACCATTATTCTCTACCAGGTTCAAGCCTCCTTCTCTTCAATTTCCGACTTCTTCCGACTCGCAATACTTCAAGCTAGCAGCGACCATCCCAGTACCACTTAAAGAAACACCACAACCACAGACATCCAACAGCTGTGGCCGCCATCAAGGACTAAGTACCAACTGAATTGGTGCCACGGTTCAGGAGGTTATTCAGGCGAGACTTGGCGCGCCGACAGGAAGTACCTGATTCGCCTCGCGAGCATTGTCTCAGTCCGCAATTCGCTGTGAGTGGAGACGGAAGAGATTTGGTGCAACAATAGGATTCCAGCCAGCCACGCGGAGAGTTGGGCTTGATGGTCCAGAAGCGATAGAGATGTCGTTTGAAGTCTCTCTAGGAGAAATATCTATGCAATTAGCGACAGGTACTTCTGATGGTCTCAATGCAAAGTTGCATGGAACTGACTGAGACGACCTGCTCAGCCAGATGAACACCTTAATGGTACGAATAGCTCACGGGCAGATCACTGTAGGCCTCGGGGAATTGAGCTGGAGCACTGGTTGTATTCAAGCATGAAAGGCTTTTAGATGCATGGAAAAGATTACGTTCATTTGTAACTATCTAAGAGCTTTCAAACACGTAATAGCCGAGTCGTTCGCCGTAACCAAATCCAACGTTTTGCCATCATAGAGGCTTTTACGGGTATTCGTACACTTCCCGGGAAATACATAGATCTTTTCCTTCCCGTGCATTGCCAAATTATCCCGAAAGAGATGCTTCAATTTAATCGGGAGCTGGTACTCGATGGCGCCGGTGGCCACCAGCACCCCACCAGCCTGCTTGGAAATTGAAGATCGTCTCATGGATATTATTCGGCGGCACCACCCGCATCTGATTCTTATTTCTTTTCGTCTCTAGGATCTGTTCCTTCCGCATCCGCTTCTTCTAAGCACCTCAGCAGCCTTTTGAGCTGCAAGCTTGCCTGACCCACCCACGCCTGTACGTATATACCTAGCTAGCTTACCAACACACCCTGGGTATCCTATCGCTTCAATGGAGGGGCTCTCGGCGATAGGCGTCCACTCCCTGTCACGGCCAATGGCAGCAGCGCCAGTTTGGCCCGCTAGTAACGAGGGTGAAGGCCTGGAGCTGAGTTTCCGGCCAACGAATAAAGATTTCGAATATCCTCGTATTGTCAGCTTTCCACCCTGACCAGATGAGTACTAACCTCCCAAGATATACGTAGATCTTTCGTCTCCCGTACACAGCCAAATTACCCCGAAGGAGCAGCCAAATATAGAGCGTCGGCTTCCCTCCACCAGCCAAATGCTCATCCATATTCCGATTTCCGAGACTAGGAGCTCACGAAGCGACCAAGCGCTCCAGAGGGAGGGTTTCGGAGCCTTTCACGCAAGATATTCTCGTAGACTAATGCAACCGTCAGCGAAGGCCACCAAGCCCCGTGAGAGAGCGCAGAAATGCAAAATGCCTTTATAGAAGCCTTGAGGGGTATTGACATACCTCCCATGGTATACAGCCAAATTATCGAAGTACCAGCCAACTATAGAGAGTCGGTATCCCGTAACCAGCCAAATCCTCATTGATATCGAGACGAGGAGTACTTGAAGCAATCAATAGTGGAAGGGGGACGATCTGCGGAGGCATTGACGCAAAGATGTTCTCGTAGACTAAGCCAACAGTTAGCGAGGCCACCAATTCCCGTGAGAGAGCACAGAAAGATAAAAGAATATATGAGAACGATGAATATCGAATATTATTCATACCGGAGCGTTGGGCAGACACACAGCGCCCTTCGTAGGGAAGTCAAGCGATCACTTATCGTGTAAAGAAGATCAGACTTCTGCTAGGTAACGTGCGGTAGAAAAGCAATTTAAAAGGATGCTACGGTCCAGTACGTGTCTCAAGGACGAGATAAACATAAGGACCTGTCTCTAGACCTCGGTGTCGTAGAACAAGCATCATCAACCTTCAGTCTTGTTCATAAGACCGTGCATGACTATTCATATGCATGCTTGGAGCCCGATTGGCGAAGGCAGAGGCCTCGGCTATGCAACCCCTGTACTCCCTTGCTAAGGTATTGTTAGGAAGGCAAAAGCGGCAAGGCCGGCCCCTCTTTTCTGTTTGAGCGATAATGTTACACCTCACTTCACCGCTCGGGGATCTTCTTACATCGACCTGACTGTCAGAACCACAGATCTCCTCTATACATAAATATATATCGATATAGATCTCCACTGTAAGCCTTCCATTACTGTCGTCCTTTGGAGATGGACTTTTGCTTACTGATTTTAAGTCAGCGATCACGCAGAGGCGCTCGGAGACAGACGACTCCCAATCACGAATCTAGATCATCACTCGAAGAATGAGTGCCACATCTAACTCTGGCAACTCTACGCAATCCTGGATGGCACGATCTCTCTTCTTTTTCTTTTTTTGAAAAGCTTCAGAGCGTGGCCCATCCAGGGGCTACTGTCGCTGAATGGCCATGAGAACCGAGTCAGCTGCCTGGGCATAAGTAACGATGGCATGAGCTTGTGTACAGGATCTTGGGGCTCTACTGTAAGCTTGACGATCTTGAGGAGATACTTCTCTGTCAACAGACTAATATTGGTCTTCCGCAAAAGCTCGAGCATGCGTTACGAGCCCGACTGCTGTCTTCCTTGGCGGGGGGACCCGTCGAAATCCAAAACGCAAGAATCCCGGATCACTCAGTAATCGTTCGGACCCAGTCGCTCTCGCCGACCATTCACCGACTCAGAGGCTCAGCACCGCCTCATGCGGTCGAGGATTCCGTTGACACCCTAGGCAAATGGCTTCCAGGTCTAAAACATTCCAGAGAACTTCAGTAAATTGGGCGTCCCCAAATTTACTTTGGGTCTTCTAAAAAGCGACAGTCCGCAAAGGCGTCATTTCAATTTTTAACGAGAGAGGAACCTTAACATGTGGGTGCTGCTACACAAAGACTCTCCTGAGGTCTTGATTGGGTTGATTCGGATTATGGCAACCGGATTGACCTTGATTCGTTACCTCTCGAAGCTGCTATAGCAAAGTTCGCTCGTCAACAGGCGCTAGTCTTCGAACGAGTTGGCAGGGGCCTACCCATGGCCTTTTGGCGGACAGGGGGACTGTCATTATCGGCGTTTCGTTCCACGATTCCATAGAAGGCCTACATGATCCCCTCAACCTCACAGATCTTACCACCGTGCTTCAGTTTCGAAACAAGCGCTACGAGCACTAGCACTCTCTGACCGAGAATATGGTGTTCGGCGGATTTGTGGAGATGTTAGCGGCCTATGAAGAACCTAACAGCACCTTCAAGGGTTGGTTCATGCTTCATCAAAAGGATCCTACGGGCGACAGCAATGACTACCTCAAGGAGATCAAAGCCCAGCTACTCAAAGATTTGGAACGTGCTGAGTAAAAGCCGGACGAGAGTAATAGCAGCTTCGTTAGAGCTTTATCGAGGACAAGGAGCAAAAGTGGGTCTTCTTCGGTAGGCACTCTTTCTCAATTGAGGATCGCGAAGAGAATGTGCGCTCCATGGAGCGTTGGATAGGAAATACTTCTTGACTCGGACCTATTTCAAAAGGCAGTGGATCACTGTAAGGTTCAACAGATACCAGGATTCCATCTTTGGAGGGCTGGTCTGAAAGTTCCCTCGGCGATTACTCTAACCAAAGATCTCCTTAACCCAGATCTCTTTCCCTATCCACCAAACAATTTTTCTTTTCAACCTCTAATCGAAGGAGTAACAAGTCGCGGAGTAATAAGAGCAGAATGGGGTTGGGAACTTCTTGAACCCCAGAGGAGGCGAGCATTACTACCTCTACAGCAGCACCTTTGATCCTGCGAGCCATTCGGCCTCCACGCCCGCTAGACGCACTTCCTTACAACCGCCCCGCCGAATACTGTTGCCAGCACTGCCTTATTGCGTTGTCGTGGAGCTCGCTAGAGGAGTTGACAGCGCATACTCTCTGACGCCTTTTCCTGCGGCATTGAGACCCAACGCTATTCGCCTCAGATTCTCATAACAGCCTCATCATCACTCCCTCGCTGAAAGCTTCTGACGGCATAAGCTTGCTACGCTCATCTTTTTCCCAGCTCTGGCAGCTGGAAATGTCTATGGCAATCAGGCTCCTTGCTAACGAGGAGTGCTAGACTGTCCTTCAGCAAATCCTTGCAGCAAGTGCATCCCATCAGCAAGACTCTTTTCCGTTTTAATACAGAGCCACCAATAGTTTCGACAACTATGAGGTTACCTACTGTGCGTAGATGCCATCTTCTTCGCTTTCGAGCGCACTCTACCACCGTCAGCTACCTCTTTCGGTAGATCAGCCGCAGTTGTTGGCCAAGGAGAATGTCTAAGATGAATTTCACTATTCTCAACAGTACAACGGCCTCCATCGTCAAAGAAAGGCTTCTCCATCCGTCAAAATTTTTACACCTACCGTTCAGCCAGGTCCTCAACCGACTGGGCATCCAGTCGACCGTCTCAAGACGAGGGATTCGACTCCTGGGACACCTCCGCAGCCTTGTCATAAACCCGAGAGACCACTCCTTATGAACATCGTTTTAAGCGGTCACAGCTGGCGAGCATGTCTGCATCGACGTCTTTATCATCAGGAATGCAAGCGAACTTCAAGGGTTTTACATTTGTGGACGGGTGTACGATGAAAGAGCAATCTAAAGGCCAGGATCTCGACTCCATTGCTCAGCATTAGTTCGTCACTTTAGCTACAAGAATATTGCCGCCCAGAGAAGATCCCATTCTCCAGTTCAAACCAACAATATGTCAAATATGAGTTTCGCATCATCAGGCTCTTCTGGACATTTCTTTGGAGCGTCAAGGCAGAAGCACGTACGACATTTGTTAAGAGATGTTTCTGGGAAGCCAGCGCTTCTGCTCAAAAATATCGGAGATCAGTGTATTTGCCTCTAGATTCTAGGTCGAAGTATGGGTCTACCATTTCTACCTCTATCGTATCGAACAATTCCAAGTCCTAACCACATGAAGCAACCCTCAACATGTCTGCCCCTCGAGGAACCCTTACACTTGAAAGCAACGATTGAAATCCTGGGCTGGCCGTGTCGTGGTCGTCTTGAAGGAGTATTTGAAGCACTGAATTCCCAGAGCGCAGGTGTGGTTGCTGACTGTTTGATAGTATTCTTGGTTGTTTTGCGAAAGCGATCTTCTTCTTGTGAAGGCGCTCCAACTTGTGGAGAGCTCTCCACTCAGGTCATGAATGAAATGGGAGGAGAACCAAGTGTCTCCCACAAAGCCTAGCTCATTACTGCCTCTACCTGCCACCACTTACACACCACCGTCAGCCAACAGATCCAAGGCCTCTACGCTTGAGCAAAACGTTGCAAGTGTTCCTAAGATGGCTCAGTACTATCGTGAAGTGCATGACATTACGTGCGAGTTGCTTGAAGCACTTCAACAAGGAGATCCTTTCCAGAACCAAAAGGCAAGCAAAATCATCTTAAGATTGGTCCTATGGATCTCTACAAGTTTAGCCATCATCGATACCCTGGCGATAGGCGGAGCCCAAATCCCTTCTCCTGCTACGCTTGCGACAGGCCCGACGACTTCTTTGCCTCCAGGCTTGATAGCGCACGTCGTCGTGCCTACAGAAAGCGGTGGATGGTGGCAATTAACGGTCGCTTAATCCATTGTGTGGAGATCCTGGATATTCAACGTTGGAAGCTGCATGGCTGGTTGCTGGTGCCAACAGCATCGCAAGAGACGACTCACCTGAACCCACACGACCTTTACCGGCGTCCTCAATGCCGATTTCACCTTGGGCCGTCTTGCCAAAACCCCCAGCGTACAAGGTGATAGATTTCGTCAGGAAGGCACGGATTTCGGTAAAATAATCAAGAATTGGCCAGCCTACACTGAGAGGACTTCACCAGTTCCCTCGGAGAGCGAGTTACCACTAATACAAAACGTCACCATTGACATTGATCGCTCCTCCCTCTAGCGCACGTTCCTTAGCGACACCAAGCTATTCTGAGATTCCTGGGCCCCTCGTGGCAAGCCACAGCCAGCGAATCTTCCCGAAAGGGGCATCATGGCACTGTTCATGAATTTCGAGAAGGAAATACCACTAATCCAAACTTTATTATCGACACAGATCACTCTCTGCTCCGCCGCTACAGATGCAGCCGGTACCATGGAAAGCAACCATAGCGTAAAGTCGATACGATTGAATGGCACTTCGATCGAACACGGCCTCTTCTACTTGTGGACCAACAGACTCCAGGGTCTCTTACGGTCCTGATAGGTATTCTAAAAATATATACGGCTGGCAGCTGGGCCAGCAGGGCAGGTGGTTTGGTACAGCCCTCGACGTGCAAACGGGTGGAAAAATGCCAGATAGCGGTGCCCAATATCAAGGCGGCAATGGAGGCCAGCCCAGATCTGCTGGATGGCAATCACCAGGCAGCGATTTTATGGTAAGATGATTTCCATCAATCTCGAGTCCTATGCTTTTATTTGTATTACACGTTCTTATTCAGTCTCTGACACCCAGAGGATTCAAGAACAATTATGGAATATTGACTGACAACGGGACAGACCTTTGTCAGATTTCCCCATTCTTCGCAATGTTGAGACCTAGTGTTTCTGAATTGACTACAAGGCGCCAATGGCTATGTTTATATGCGCACGCCTCCAATGAACAATTATCAGGCTATCCAAGGCATGCCTGTAGCACCTCATCACGCCCAACAAGTCGTACACTACGCCCATCGCATTCCAGTGATCCTACAAAGCATTCACGCTAAGCTTCTCAGTGCGTGCAGCAGATTGATAGTACGGATCCGCTTGTCGCCCAAATACCACAAGATACCTCATCAAATAAGCCTGAGCGATCCACATTTGCCATATCTATCACTCTTCTAACGCCAGGTCTCAATGTCCCTTACTCCCAGCCAAAACGGACACCCGAGAACCCAGCTTCTCCAAATTTGAAATTCACATGCGAAACGGCTTTTCAGAAACCAAATCTCGGGCTTTTCTGTTCCGGTGCCACTCGCACAGATATGAATACTATGCGTCCGACCAAAGAGCTCGCAGACCGTCCATTTGAGCAATACCGGTTGAACGTGCATCCAATCAGCCGGACAGTCCACAAGCCATCACTTGAGCAAGTGTACCGTGAGATCTATGGCGATTCGTATCCACTTCAGTATCCAACTCCACTCCGCCTTCCGCTGCACAACGGGTCGTGAAGGCCTGTTAAATCTGCTTTTGTTACTACCAAGGCCAATTTTTGGTATGAACCCTCGACCATGACATCTTCGCTTGCTAACATGCTTTAGGCATGCACTCAAGTTGGATTAGAGCACCGAGAGACCACCGTCGGTACTCTCAGAGCTCTCAACGTTCATTCAATGCTAGGAAAGATTCACCAATAAGGTCTATCGACCTCTTACTCGCAAAGAAGCGCTTGGGACGCTGCAGCTTCGTTGCTAATTGAGGTCGCATGGCGCCAGATATGGCGACACATATAATCAGCTTGCTGGGCGAACAATTTTATCAATCTTTTGAAATCTTTGTTTAGTAAGAAGGAGAAGCCAGCACGGAGAACCCAGAAAGAAAAAGGACACCATAAACAGGATAATGCTGCTCCACTACCTACGGTCTCAGATGTTGCAGTCCTCGATACACCGCAATCGCAAGATCAGTCTGACGAAATGAGCAGTGAAGGTGACCAAGCCGGAATTTACGGCACCGATCCAGAAGGAGGCGTGGGATGCCGAATTCTCCGTATCCCATGGCCTAAAAACCTTCGGAGGTTTACCATCGCTAAGAACTCTGATGTGCTTCTATAAGACAACCAGGGCCTTATGTAACGCTGATATCACGCTACAGTTCTATAATGCATGTACGTCAATGCAGATTTGCAATTTAGAGCTCAGCTCGGAAGGTCTTGACCTCATTCTACGGCACATCAAAAACTTAACAAGATTCGCATATGTGGATAGATATTACTCAGGCATTGCAAGACATCTCGATGCGACCCTTCAAAAATACGCCGGCCGGAGTCTAAAGAGATGAGACTCCTGTGTTGGCATAACCCGATATCAGAACTACCCAGCCATGGATTTCAGCTTTCAATCGTTTCCAAAATTTAATGCCCGCTCCAGGGGCCTACCATTGCCCAATAGATCAGGGCATGCTGTCAACCTTATTCGAATACCAAACAGTATCCAAGTTACGGGATGTTTGAGGCAAGTGGAAGTCATGGTATCGACGCTTGAACCTGTGGCTAAAGCCCACCGCACCTTTGTAATGAGAGAACTGTACGAGAGACTTGGTATCTATGATCTAGCGGCTCAAGACCAGGATCAGCTCAACACTTTAATCGCTCATTGGCGAGTACATTATCAAACGAAGGATGGTAGGCTTGGCTCAGATTTGGTCAATTACCATCTTGCAAAGGACGATCTGAATACGATGGCCCAACACTTTCTTGACCACAATAGCAATGGGTCCAGTTATACGATTTGTCAATAGTGTCGCGTGTCAAAACACGACCTATTTTCTTGAGTTCTACATTCCGGCTGGTGGCGAAAGTGGAGATGCTCTGGCGAAAGAGACAGGCCGGACAGGGTGGACTCCGATCTTGCTCTGGTGGAGCTAAAGCTTCAGCGAAGCAGTGCATTAACGTGGAAAAAGCCTTCTACGAGAAGCCAGGAGAATTTTGCTCAGAAGCACTCTGCACAGTCATCGCACTCTGGCTCCACATATTCTGACAGATCTAGCAGACCCTCAGACTCCCACGGTGGCAACGAGACCAGATCTATTCGGATGAAATTCAAGGCAATGGCGAGACGGATGGACACACCCATGCCTACCATCTCGATCCTCACCAGCACCATAATGATTTCTCATCTGGCACCGAGCGGGGTAGCAATAGTGGTGTTTGCGGTTGCATTGCTCGCACATTTGCATCTACGAGATCATTGGCTCCCCAAGGGAGCAACGACCCCCTAAAGCTGGTCCCCTAGGTATCTTAGGAAACGAGATTCGGGCCGAGGATACCTGGCTCTGGGCCCATGGATGCCCCCGCCCAAAGTCAGAGCAACGCCTCACACAGTGGTCGATGGAAAGAGCCGCCCTCCCTACACAACGGGATGGCGCCGCCCGACCCTCTTGGGCTAAGGCTAGAGTGAAGGAGCTGGGGCTCATCGCTCTTTGCAGTGTCACAGACTGAGAAGAACATCAGCTGTACATCGAGATGTTTGTCGGTGTGGCGCCAAGGCCGCCACACCGGCAGGAGTAGGACAGATCAGAACCAAATGCAAGCTATGCATAGTTCTCCCAGCAGCCAAGAATCCCAATATGACCATCGCAACGATCAATATCATGGGTACAATCTTAACCATCGTTCGTACCATCCTCCGGTGCAACCCAGCCTGCCACAGATGGTGGAGGAACAGCAATATGGACACGCCTGTGCCTATAATCTCGATCCTAACCAGTATCATAATGGTTACTCATCTGGCAGAGACCAGATCTATTCGGATGAAATTCAAGGCAACGGCGAGACGGATGCAGAAGGATTTGTTGACAGTAGCTCCGACAGCTTCGGTCCCATTCATTGAACCACCTCCAGATCACGCGGATGGGCACGAATGATGGTAAGCCAACAAAGCATATCTTATGGGCGACCCATGAGCCTGCAGATATTGGTGCTGACATCTGGCTTCCCTCAGACCAGGTCAGGAGAGCCAAAATTTCCCCAGTGGGTTCTGCGGATATACGATATTGGCTCGAGGCCATTAGCTTCCCAATCAACTATAGATCTACCCGAAAACCAGACGAGGAGAACGCTTTTTGGGGAGATTCTGGCAATGAGCCCTAGCAATTCTGATTTAGGCTATAGAATACCTTCACTTAGAGTTGCTCATTGCACCTGGCGTTCTAGCAACATGGACCACCAAGCCCGAAAGGAAATAAGACTGAGTCTACCCTTCAGCCACTTGGGGTTACTCCTCAAGATACAGTCCTCTTCAATGAAGATATAATGTATAATCTTAAATATGCCAACCCGGATGCCTCTGATGAAGAGGCTTACGCTGCCTGCTGTGTGGCCAGCATTCACGAAAAGATCTTGGACTTTCCCGATGGGTACAGCTCACGAGTGGGGGAACGTGGACTGAAGCTGTCTGGGGGTGAAAAGCAGCGGGTCGCAATTGCGAGAACCATACTCAAAAACCCTCGCATCATTCTTCTGGACGAAGCAACTGCAGCCTTGGATGCACAGTCCAAATCCTATATTTCCACGAGAGCGAGGTCGCCCAGAAATATAATCTTCATCACCCTCTTCTTGGTACCTAGGAGCGACGCCTACCTTAGAGGAGATCAAGACAGAAAAGGCTATACCAGAGTCACCCCAAAATATGCATCGTCGCACAAGAAGTGACCTCACATCGGTGACGAGGGTCCGAAGATGCGTGCATTGGGAAGGCGTTTTGTCAACTACTCAGCTCTCATCACGAGTAGCCTGTGCAGGAACGAACACAGCCCAGTCAACCACTCAGCTCTCATCACGAGTAGCGTATGCAGGAGCGAATCAAACGAATCAACTACTCAGCTCTCATCGCGAGTAGCCTGTGCAGGAACGAACACAATCCGGTCAACTACTCAGCTCTCATCACGAGTAGCGTGTGCAGGCACGAATCAAACGAATCAACTACTTAGCTCTCATCACGAGGAGCCTGTGCAGGAACGAACACAGCCCAGCCAACAACTCAGCTCTCATCATGAGCAGCTTGTGCAGAAACAAACACAACCCAGTCTATTTACCAAGCCTAGTGTGTCGCGTGAAGGTTGATTATTGGATAGTCTTGGGGGAGGAGGTGAAGCTGACGAAAAGTGGTAGTCGAGTGTTCTATATTAGAAGCAATGAAAGAATTTAATCATATACCGTCCGTGCAGTATCTATTTGATATACGTAGAACCACATAGAGCATAGACTCTGCTCTCGAAGAGTGGGTGGGACTTACTACTCATTGTCTGATAGCAAGTGTTGCCTCCGTGCTCCTGGGCGTAGCACGAGTTCGACTTGAACGCAAATTCGGAGCGGAGGACTTTGCTGCGGAGACTTCAGGTCTAATTGGAGGCAAAGCCAATTGCTTACAGTGCGGTCCTTAAACCCATGGTATCTTGATTTTGGTTTTGAATAAGATCTGCATTCGCCTTTGTTAGATCTCAAAATCTCGACAGAGCGCTGCTAAGATGGTAAGACTCGTTGGTAACCACAATGCTGGCAGCGAAGGAAGAGTAGAGAAGGTCACACCCTGAAAGACGCCGCTGCTGGAGCCGCTGCTGGGAATATCTTGACAGCTGCTAGCCTATAAGTTGCAAGTGTGCCACTCGGCTTTTATCATCCCTGTTGAAGCGCTTTGGCCAATGCTGGACTTAGAATTGCTGAGGAGTGGAATCTAGCAAATGAGAAGTCCAAGTCCGGCCACGGAGTGGGTCTATGGAATATTAAACATGCTTGATAGCGGGATCCGGAGGGGTGGGCAAGTGGAGAACGTAAAAGACAATGGCCCGCTGAAGAAGAAGGTATTGAAGATGGGGAGGACGGTGATCCTCGTGGCCTATGCGGCGCTGATTGGAAGCCTTGTCCGCCGACATTGGTATTTCAGAGGAAGCAGTCGTGGCTGGGATTCGGCATTGAAATGGTTGACTTTATTCTGCCGTTTATTAGCCTTCATAGTAGCCTCGGGGAATTTCCTCTCAACTTTTCCAACGGATGACCCACTGCTATCACTGCACTGACGGACTAGCTCGCCGCCCCGTGCTGGCTCCAAGGCATCGGGATTGGCACTTCCTCGGGCTTCTAGGAACCTTAATTCGAGTGCCAGTCTGAAGCCTGATACTCTCCGTCTCACGACCGCATTGCCCGGTAAGAGAAGGTAGTTGGGCTTGAGCGACGAAAAGACTGGACGCATATGAGTTATCCATCTTACATTGTAAATTAAAGGAGTGAGCGTTTGCTCATATAGCAGTGGAGGTAAGCTAATATCCGCTGCGCTGGGCTCCCTTGACTGAGGAGGTTTTTGACATTTGGCTTGATCAAGGGCATAGTTGAACGCTGGATTTCGGTGAACGTATCTGCAGGCTCAAATATCGTTGTATGTTCGCCGTACTATATTAAACATATCAAAGCTCAGGTCAATACCCCAACGTTGAGATGCTGTAGTGCGATGAGACATCATCGATGGTGTTCTTTCTGTAAAGGCCCACACGCAGCGGCGATGTAGGCTGCTAAGTCCGAGGAAAACCCGAGTGCCAAGGCTGGGGTACTTGCGGGCCGCACCGTTCTGCCTCATTGGGCCTAGCTCAGGGGCCGCTGGCCCCTTCGTGCGCGCTGCGCGCCGAGGTAGATCCAGCAAGCTTTGCAAAGACATACTCAATCAACCGCAAAGTATCAACAATAACATCGTTCAAAAGGTCGCAGCTGCTCCTTTCGCATAGCTGCGGGCGATTACAAGGTAGAGTATGAGTCTCCTGAAGGTCATCAAAGAATTGCAGTAACATTTGATTATTGAGGTCTGCTGATGGCGATACACCTAAGGCATTCCGACTGACAGCACCGCACACAGACTCTTGTGTATGGGAACATCGATCAACGTCTAGGTCGCCGAGGCTCATTTGTAAGCTCTGAGCGGGTCTAACGTGCCCTCATCCTCCCATAAGTCTACTTGCGTACCAACCAAAAGCCCAGAGGCATGGACAAGTTGCCAATGAAGGCGGCTAGAAGCAGCAAGATTTGTAGTAATGACCGCAACTCATCCTCCTCTTCATCATCCTCCTCTTCATTCTCATCTTCCTCACTTTCCTCGGCCTCGGAGCTGCCAGCTGATTGAGGGCCAGAACCCAGGCGTGTTCTGCTCAATGAAATCGTGTTTCTTACAGAAGTCGGCGTTGAACACGTTCTCAAGCTGATGACCGGCCGTATCGATGAGATCGCCAGGTCGGTTAAACTTGTAGCGGTAAAAGTGAGAACGCATTCGCCGACTACTGCTATCCTTGCTGGCACTCGAGACAAGACGCACGTCTGCTTCGAACTCTTTGGCATTCTCGAGCTGGCCTTGATCAAGCTTTGTTCTTATCGTACTGAAATCCATGGGCTTCTTAATGACGCTGTAATACGTCGCCTTCGCTTCCGGCAGCACACAGCACACAGGTTGGGGCATTCGCGCGAGGTATGCCTAATCTCGCTGCAGCGGTACCAAGGTTCCTCCAGGTTGGCTCTATCATACTGGTGAAATCGTTTGCCCTAGATGTGCAATCAACCATGGTAACCAAAATGGTCTAATCATATAACTACATTGTCCAATTAAGCCTCCTATGGAATTCTGCATCCGCTTCTCCGTATCTGCGAGTGACATTGGGCTGTAACTGCTTAATGATGGTGTTGATGTGCCGTGAAGGCTGTCAGAGCCGAATTGATGGCTCTTGCGCTCGTAACCAGAGAAAAGCATGCTCGTTGGCGGATTTAGATTGTACATCGAGCAAATGTTGTCTAGGCTTCCACACGCTACTGATAAAACGGCAGCTGGAAAGGTGGCCGGAGTGTCCTGAAAGCTCTCTGGCAACGCGAGTGGGCCCTTCTCGTGACGATAGACTGTACACCGAGCAGATGTTGTCCAGGCCTCCACACGCTACGTAGCTGCCACTTGGAGCATAAGCATCCACGTTGCTGGCCCATCCACTTGTACCCCAATATTCGATTGGATTCGATAATTCTCGTGGACCCCTAGCTCAAGAAATGTTGGGTCAATTCTCACCACCAGGTCAGCCGGGATGGAGTAGTGTTGAGCTCCGGTGCCACTTGGAGCATAAGCGCAAGTCATAACCCACGAGGAACATAGAGGTATGGCATGGACTTTGTTTGTGGTGTATGTCACCCACATTCGACAAGATACCTGAAGAGTTGAGCTGCGTGCGAGTTCTCGAAAGGCCTGCCACCCTTCGCAATCAGGGATGAAATGGCGGAGGTGCGTCCAAGATGATGAGCTTTCCGTCTTGCGAGGCTGACACGAGATAATCCACGAGGAATGTGGAGGTATGGCATGGACTTTGTTTGTGGTGTATGCGTCCCAGATGATGAGCTTTCCGTCTTGCGAAACTGACACGAGATGTCTACGATCAGTAGACCAATGCATGAGCAATCATGTCTTGCATGACGCTGTCGTTCGTGTCCGCAGAGTTGCCGGTATAGATCGCAGACTTTCCAGCGCAACACCAATCCCACGAAGTCGTACGCCCGAACGTCCCCGTCGGCATCTGATTTTGTCAGTAGATGAAGTAACAGGAAGAGGGATATCGTCAGCGTACTCTTATGGGCTGGCAATTGGAACCTACTACCAAAGATGCTTCAAACATCGCGATATATATGGGTATACGTCGTCCCGGCATACATTTTGGCCAGATACCTTTTCAGAAGTTTTCGAGCCTTCATGCCGATGCGTGGTAAAGGCTCGGTGTGGTTCTGGACTACTCCAGTAGACCAATGCATGGCATGCATTTTAGCCAGACGCCCTTTCAGAAGTTTTCGAGCCTTCATGCCAACGTGTGGTAAAGGCTCCGTGTGGTTCTGGGCTACTCCACGCGGTGGAGATAGATCGAATTCTTGGTAATCCGAGTTGGAATGGGCGATGATATGAGGAGACCGTATGCTGAGGGAAGAAGGCTGGAGGTGCCTTTGGAAGAGAATCCAAGAATGGTCGGTTGACCGGGCTAGTGGGGCTTTTCGTCACCAATATTATCTTATGCGGAGGGGTACTTGTGGATAGCAACGAAGATATTGATATTGGCTGTTGCTCTCCAGTATTTAGAGCTTCATCTATCGACGGTAGCGATTGCCGTTGAGAAGCTGATTGTTCTTTCTCGTCAGAGCTCCGGCGAGTCTCTGGTGGTGACATATAATTTCCAGGGGCGATACCTTGGCCACCTCCGCCGTCGCCAATCACCGAGCTAGCAGCAGATGATGGATATGAATATGGGGGTGGAAACGACCTCTTCGGCGAAAGTCGTAGCCCACTCCACCACTTGTCTCAATATCCACCTTCCCTCCGTGAGAGTTAGGATTTGCCCTTTAATGAGATTTTCAGAATTTGTATTGCTGAAAGCAAGACAGGAGTCGAGGGGAACACACCGGCGTATTGCAACGCTAACACGAGATGTTTACGATCAGTAGACCAATGCGTGGCATGTATTATGGCCAGACGCCAACGCGTGGTAAGGATCCACGCAGTTTCACCGCGCAGGCTCTAAGGTGTTGAAGAAAAACAAGAAATTTGAAATAGATACAGTGGGGCTGGATCGAGTCTAGCGCAATTAAGCGAACATGGGGCAAGCCCCGCTCATGACTGTCGCAATATCATAGGTGCTAAGCTGCAGAACGCATAGATCTAGGTTTCGTTGTATCAAGCTTCAGAATCGTATCTAATACACATAAGTGGTAAATGGCTAATGGGGCAGGGCTGTGTTGATCCTCCAATGTGTACCATCGCCATTGCAGTCGCCATTGCAGTCGCCATTCCAGTCGCCATTCCAGTCGCCATTCCAGTCGCCATTGCAGTCGCCATTGCAGTCGCCATTCCAGTCGCCGTTTCCTTCGTCGTGCCAGAGTTCCTACGTCTTCCTCCTTTTCTCAGCGGGCTTGAAGCTCTACACTGGCCAGTCCCCACCTTTGGTGGCTGGTGTTCAGGTGTTCCGGGGGTGTCCATACCATCGGTTGCGCGTTGAGAAGCAACGATTTTCGCTTCTAGCAACAGGCTATGTCGTCGGAGTCTTTCCAACATGTTGTGTCCTTCCCTTGTCAGATGCAACCCATCATCCACCAACTTGTCGCGCGTAGCCTCGTTCAGGCTTGCGTATGGAATCTGGCTGCTGAGAGCAAAGATATCGATCACCAGATCAAGAGCGCCTTCGACGTGAAAGGTGCTTATTGTCTTGGGTGGCAGGTGAACTAGGGCGGCGACAGTCCCCCCCAATGAATCAACTTCTACTCAAGTGAGCCTGAAAAGTGTGGGCCTTGATATCTTTGGCCTGAACATTGTGTGGTTGAATGCTGTGGCTCAAGATATTAGGCCTGTGTTGGGATACTCTGATAACTGTCCAAGAAAGGTGTTGATATTTGCCCGGGGCATGCGGACCTATCCTCCAATAGCACAGGCAGTCCTCTTTAAAGCTGGAGAGGCGCATGCTGAAATTGACAGCCCACGTAGCTTGAACAACTACCGTTGCATGTAACGCCAGGGTGTTGTACAGGTCCTCTTCCAGTCCAAGCATGGACTCAGATAGCTTGCATGGGTGGCAACATATTCTCGGAGAGTCTGCAAGGTTGACCCAACCACGTCCCATAGCTCGGGATCCAAGCCATTCGCCGTCCATGGAACTTAGAGCTTTCTCAGCGTCGCCGCGATCCCTGACGTGAGGTATCAGGGAGGCTTTGTAATCGCTTGCGGGACTCATTAGCTTTATCTAGTGTCCGTGGGGTGAAGCACGTGTGGGGTTGACGACCTCTTCGGCGAAAGTCGTAGCCCACTCCACCACTTGTCTCAACATCTACCTTCCCCCCACCCCTGATCTGGCTCTCTCGGTCATGCTCGCCCGCAACGTCTGGCTCTTGGCTTCGGGATCTGCTCCGTTTGGTGCGTAGCCATGGACGCGTTGTCTTCAAAGGCATTGGTTGCTGGTCGAATATTAGGGTTGCTATCAGAAATTCCGTCAAACAATTTGAAAGTGCTGTTGAGCCGTACAGGCTGGTGATTGTCTTAAACACTTAACCTGCGAGGGTGATGGACTTCTATCGGGGATCGGTGGTAAGAATGTCTGGTTGCAATCGATAGTACTAGGATCGGTAGCAGATCTTGCCAATGAGCATCGGAGACACTCTGTAGGTTGGCTCCCGCAGTCCTGCTATAGCCCAGCCAACAGTGTTGCATTCATTCCGTATTGAAGCCTATTCCCTCTGCAGCTATCCTTCCCAGTACATGCGCGCGGGTAGCCATTTGGTCCAGTGCTTCGCTCATGTGACGCGAGTAAAAGCGCTCCTGTGGACCGTGCTGATGCATTTGACCGTATCTATCCTTCCCAGTACGTGTGCGTGAGCTTTTTCTGAATATGTCCCATTCAACAGGGGGATGAAGAACGTAACAGACCTAAAAATTTTGTCAATGGAAGCTTGCAGATGGGATAAGGCAGTGCTATCTCACATTTGGGAGGTTATCAATGTTCCAGTAAGCCGACCTCCTTTGAAGCCATACCAATCGTATGGTTATAAGCGACTCTATTACTAACATAATCCATCCGCATGTCGATATCATCCTGAGTAAGCCGAGGAACTGGATGCGTAATGAACTCAAACTATTCCCAACCACCTTGAGTACATATTTTACGTATATTAGCAATTGAAGATGTCATGGTGGGAGTCTCGCGCACTTTATCAATGTTGCGAAGGATGGGAAAGTCCAACAAAGGTCTCGCTGCAGCCTCTCGGCGAGGGATGTCGTTCCCACATTGCTCGACCAAGTTCGTCTCGCTTCTGGATCGGACGAGGGAAGCCGCGAGTTCGGGTCAACGTTAGCTCCACGATGTTGCTGCTGTGGGAATGGGAGGCTCCCAAGAGCAAGCCAGAATGGTGGAGAATGGAGTTGCATGGTTGAAGGCCGATGTGCGAAGGAGGTTTCTTGTTGCTATACCAAAACAACCATGGCTTGCTTGGCCAGCTGTACTTCCAAAGTCTTTGCCATCTGTATCTGCCTTTGCCTCTCTGCGGGCGATCTTAGACCATTGCGGTCACGCTTCTGTGGAGGCTTTCGGGAGGCTTTGACTTCTGTCCATGGCTCAGTGGGCTCGAGCATGTACATGATCTTCAGACACGTTAGTTCTTCCTCGCACAGCCTTGAATTACGCGACACTCACGTTTGGCCAGTTATCCATCGTCACTTCTGCCCATCTTCTCCTGCCCAACCCCCTCTCCACATGTATCTACATCCAAGAAGAATATCGTCCAATATTCCTCCGCACCTTTCGTCAACGATGGCGGCGATTTTTTGGGCTTCAACCTCTCGACTTCTAAAAAATATTGCCAGTAGCACTTCTTCAGTGGTCCAATGGTTGTCTGGACGTCGTGCCTTGCCTTTTCCCGAGCCTTGAGGCATTTTGTAAGGAATTAGACTGTTCGAGCCGCAGATTTTCTGTGGTGCTTCCCTGGTCGGCATCGAGTCTGCTTGGGTAAATATATATATATATATATTGGGTAATATAAAGTTTTAGCGAGCCATGGTACTTCAGTATTCGAGATGGAATTTGTTGTTTGACATGTGGAGAGATCTGTAATCATCGTTAGAAAAGCGGAGCAGGACATCTGAATAGCGAGCACGGGCGATGGAGTGGTTTCGATATTAGTGAAGATGCTGAGTTGTAAGAGACACGGAACTTTGAGCGAGTATCACTTGATTCCTCTCACTGTCCGCCTCATGCGGTACGAAGTTATAAGGGTGATCTGACTATTGACGTACATCTTGTGAAATTCGCTCGAAGGCAGTCCACATTAATGGTGCATTTGTCGTCGTTTTCCATGTTTACGTCTCATCCACCCATTCTGGACTGAACAGATAGCGTTGCCGAAAAGAGACGCCGAATGTCTCAAGATTATGCCCACGAGCTAGCAGATCCAACGCCTTCACAATGAGATCTCCGCCCTCGGGTGAAGGTTTCATTGTGTCGTCATCGCCATGCCACTCTCCGAGGACTTTGGCGAACTGAGAGTCGGAGAAACTGATATGAACATGCCTACTATTGATCGAACACACTGAGGTAGCGTTGCCGAAAAGAGACGGTGAACATTTCTGGTTTGGCGGCATAGCACGATCCGAGAATTGCTCGCTTCGCATCAAGATATCCAGTGAAGGTTGAGGTGTGTATATGTATATATAAGACTTTGATCCAACATCGTGATGTCTCAAGATGATTAGGAGTCCTGAGACTCTTCTAATCGTGACTCGGATAGATCATTATAGGTAGTATCTATTCAATGAGTTAGACTTGGGTCATTGAGAAAGCGTAGTGGCAGATACTAACATCGTTCGGGGAAGTCTACAAAACGTTAGTCTGCGTAAAACTAGGGACCAAAAAGTGAAGGCTGCATACTGTCACTATTCTCGTTCTCATTGTCATGCTCGCTATTATGCTCAGTCTCGCCTAAGCAGAGTTCCAGCCAAGCTCCCGTATGGTGGCCGGCTATTTAATGCATGACCTTGGCAACCTTCCAATGTAAGGCTGTGCCAGCGGCTCGCTCTAGTAGTCCCCACGAACGTCTATGGTAAGCGTAACCATTGAGCATTTCTCCATATGTAGCGGAGATGGTGCCTAATTCGTATAGTGATTCCCCAGTCCTACGAACGTTAGTCTATGCTTCTTTTGATATTGATGAATGTATTGACTTACTGCACACCCTGTATATCATCCATACCATATGCCGCTTCCCGATTACGTAGATCGTAGATGTCCAAATGACGCTTCACGGACTCTCTGTAGGCTGGTCGTGGAGAAGGGTTTTTGCTTAGTGCATAGATCGAACAGTAGTAGCTTATATATCGTTCGGCGTATTTCGAGAGGAAAATGGCTCATAGTGCGGAATCTCTTAGTCGCGGTTCGTATCTCCTCGAGATGATCCAAGTCACCGCCTATACCTCCTCATGTCTGCCGATGTGCGGTTGGTCTCCGATACGAAGTAGCTCCAGCTGTAGCTAGTAAGTTCTTTGTTGAAGTGCGATTGGGTCTATCTATTTAACCTCAAGGTACAAGATGAGAAAGAAATGGATGTCCCGTCGCCGAACGAGTTTGATATCGTGAAATCGACCGAGCTGTTGACCACTAAGTTATGGTTGATAGACCCTTCTTGTTGACGAGGGTGGATACGCGTAAGCAGGCTGGTAAGTAGTATAACGAAAGGTGCAGTTGTGGCTGCAACCGAGCGTGAATGCATTTCAGTGGAAGGGGACGAATTCGAACAAAACCGAAGTATCAGTCCCGCTGATTCTTGGTTGGCGGAGGCAGGGTACGTCTAAACGTATATTTATATATATAAAGTTGTGATGTAGAAGGTGTCAAAGCCCAGCGTGGAGGTTGCATGGTTCGGCCAAAGAGGTGTATTGTGCTTGAGCATGAGAGCTAGCCCTAGATGGATGGTTGTACAATAGGCATTGAAGTGGATTCGCTGGCGTCGCGGCGGATGTCTCCTGGTCAGTTGCAGAGTGTGTCGTAGCAGCTGCCGTAGAGGGACGATTGAACAACAGCTGTTCCAGCGGATACCCTCATTTTGAAGTAGACGGCTGAGGGCAAACTGTAGACTGGAGTTGTAGAACCTACCAGCTGCCGCAGGAAGCGTGTGGGGAGATTGCTGCAGCATAAGTGGCTCCAATCTCATACAGGCCACAGGATGTGCAGGTTGGTCAGAATGTCGTAGACAAGCAAGGGCAGGATTATTGCTGAATGAAGGGTCATCGTTCTCCTCAAGCTTTGGCAAAGTATGGCCACAGGAGTGGCGTGTGTACTTGAATTGACACATTATCCTGGCTAGTAGAGTTTCGTAAATGACGAGATAAGATGTTATCGATCAATGCAAGCGGTGCGGAGCAACAGTCGGAGTTCTAGTATCGAAAAGGTATCGATTTTAGTGTCTACCACTTTTTGTATTGATGCCCGAGAGCAGTGAGGCTATGTTGTTTGAATCACTATTTCGAAATTTATTGTTGCCTTGCCTTCGAAGGTATTCAAGGACTCTGCAAAGGAGTGGCGTGCGTGCTGATATGATCTGCGAGCTACCGAGACTGTTATGCACAGCTTGCATGAAGGGTCGTGAACTCTCTCAAGCTTCGGCAGAGTGTGGCCACAGGAGCGGCGTATGTACTGTCTCCTAGTCCGGGAAGGAGAGTAAGGGTGTCAGTCACCACCTCAATCAGAAGGTATTGAAGTAAGTGTATGTGACTGCGAGCACGCTGAGCTGTATTAGCTAGTTTAGTGTGCTTTTAGATCTCGTTGCCCATGTTTGACGCAGGGAGAAGACAGATCAGCGCCAGGGAGTACAGCTTACGTCGCCAATTTCACCCATACTCCATCGGTCGACGTTTCGTGTATGGGTGAAGTGCTTGTCATATGTCAGGTCTATGCGACCTGAATTCCTCCCGCTGGCTCGGACGGCTAGCAACTTCTCTCGTAATGACGGTCCGTGCCTTAATTTGGGAGCGTATCGCACGTTTAGGATGGCAATGATTGCTCGGTCTTTGTTAGACCTAGGTGATGCTTGTCCAAGGTAGGTCGAAAGACTGATCGAGGCGGAGTCTTAGGGTGCAGAGATGTAGTAACCTGGTATGTTTATATATATATATAGGGAAGGGCACGAGTGGTGCCAATTCAGTTGGTATTTGATGCTTCATGATGGTGTAGCCGGCACCGTTCAGTAATACCGCAAGTATATTGGGGAAGTTGGGATCGAACAAGTCCTGCTAATAGGGTCCATGAGCTTCCGAGGAGTAGAGAGGTAGAGCGCAGATTTCGGCAAGCAAATTCTCTGGTATACGCTCCTGTCACCGGCCTACTTCTCAGACCAGTAGAGTACTAAGTATGGCCAATCACTGCAGCGCTGCAATGCTCTGCGTGGGCTCTCACCATCGAGATCAAACGTTGGATTATTCTCCTGTTCGAATAAAAGCCTCAGCCGACGGAGGACATTGGGTCGTGGCACAACGGTCGTGGCCCGGAAGTCGGACGGCCTCTGCCGCTTCCGGTGATTCTGAACGTGAGAGCGATTATGCTACGATCAAAGCTTGCGTGGCTCGAGGTGATTGCATGTTTATTGAATGCGCTCGACACGTACCGGATGGAGGCTTGTTCGTGGTATGAGAGACAACGAGGCGGTTGTTGGGTGCGACTAAGATTGACGAGGTCCATAGCGATCGCATGATTTTTCATCACGATCTGCACATACACGGGAGGAGGTATGCTTGTAATATGAGACATGAGGAGTCGGTTTTTGCGCACGGCATCAAGTATACTCTTGCCAAGGCACACATGTGATGACTCTGCGAGTAAGTTCGATAGAGTGCTTGCTCATCGACGATGTTATGAGACTTATCGATTGTTCTGCGTAAAGAATGGGGAGGCAAGTCTTTGCACAGCGCCATACTTAATTTAGCTAACAATTGGAGGATGACTTTGGAAACTTTCCAGCGAGACAGAATTATCGTTCATGCTGAGCTTAGTGTAAGAATGTCTTGAGAAGTGACGATTTGCCGTAGACTTCGGGTTGGAAGCTTCGTGTGGCTGGCCTGGAAGTCCTCCTGTGTCACGAATAGGAGAGCACTGACACTGTGAGCTTGATTGGAGATGTCATTGAGGATTAGAGGTCATCTATGAGGGGTGTAGGGAGCGGATGGAGACGTCGTTGATGAAAGTGGGTTGTAGCCTAGTTCCAAGTTGTAATTGGACTGTAGAGAACGGTCGCCAAAACTCCAAGTTACAGCAGGTTGACGACGAAGCAATAGCGACAATTGTAGGACACCCTCGTGACGCTCAGTGCTGCAACCGCTGCAAATATCATCTTTCCCAGGAGATTTTTCACTCTGGCTATCGGCCCTTGGCGAAGATCGCTCGTCCTAGTAGGGTCCGCCGCTCTGTATCTTCTGCCTAAGTGATGAGGACTTTGAGGGCTCACTAGCCAGCCCAGTGTTTCCATACTCCGCTCTCACTAAATCTGACAGTGCACAAGGATCTGTATCGAGCTCATGAGCAAGCTGGGTCGCGGTACTTTGAGAGGTGTCTCGAGAGGTATTTGGCTTTGAATACCAGAGCACAGACATGGTACCTATAACTCGATATCAACTTGAACGACATGCCGGAGCATAATGAAGGCGACCAGAATGGCCTTGATAGATGTTTAGGAGGAAGAAGGATCTTATGTTCTTCAAGCGTGAGCATGAACGTTCCGCGATGGAGGAGCCACCCCAGACAGAAGAGATGGTGGGACAGTTTGCTTTGCCAGCTCTTGACATCTTCTTTCCCAAGTGACTTTCGAGGTCAAAAGCAAGCTTTTCCATATGCTGGTTTTCATATGGACCGCTCAATGGCTTTTTCCGGGGCCGGGATGCGTTCAATCTTCTTATCACCATATCTGTTGAGCAGCCACTGCGCCCAGCTCTATTCAAGCCTGCTGTGCGTCGATCTGGTTCTCGTGCATTCTGAATCACTTTCCAACACCAGAAAGGCCTGACCGAAAAGGGTCTGCTCCGGAAAGAGTGTGATTGGGAAAATACTGTTGCATTCGTGCGTTTGCGGGTTGATTAGATTGCACAAGTTGCAAATCGATGTCCGAGATGTATTGCGATCGATTATCCTGTCCCGTACACTATGTCTGCTGTATTGGTGTCGGTTATATTGTCATGGAATAGTCGCCCATCCGCCCGCTCGCTGTGGCTGGCAACGCAATCGTGAGTCCTTTGAGCCAGAATCGGGGCTAAGGGGTCGCGTATAGTGTGTGGTAATGTGACTGAGGCAATGTGAACAACCGAATTACACAACTTGCACAGGTCTGACCGATGTATGACTCTCTGGACTTGTTTGGCGATGAATCTCTGTTCAATGTATGTCTGCTCGAGTACCAATATCTCTTAAAGTATGTATGTCGCTCTGAGCATACACGGCGATCAAACGTATATAGCTTTCAAAGACCGCCCACCCGGCCACTCTTAAGTTAGAAAGCCACGTAGTTGGGATCGCTTGGGCTGATGGTAGCGGCATGGTCGGGGTCAGGACTTGGAGGTTTTCGGGCCAGGATCAGGGTAAGTTCAGCGTCAGAGCGAAGCCGTGGCCAGGGTAAATGGGCATAGCTGGCAATATTTCTGTCATTGGATCGGTCTAAGGTAGCTAGAAGGGACCTAGTCCCCATATGTGAGGAGCATATCGATTAGAGTTCTCAAAGGAAACGGATGCATATATATCGCTTTCCAGAGACTTATCTGGCGTGCGCAAATCGGTTGCAAAACCTGCCAGATCACCTGGAAACCTGAGTAAGAGACTCGTCAAAACGCATACGACAATGTGTAGGATCAAAACCACTGGTGGCATGACGAAATCAATGTTGATCTCCGACGATCACAGATCGGTCAATGTGTAATCTTGAGAAGCCACCTGGAATGTGTGAGCGTGGTCTTGTGTGGGAGTGCATAGAAGATCGGGAGCGATCGGACGAAGCACAGCCAACGATCGATAAAGTCAAGCCATTTGTCTCGGTCAACACCAGTCCGTGTGCAGGCTCGAGTCTAGACAAAGCGATGGGGAGATGAAATGCGAAGGATATATTCTGATCGACACAAGAAGGGTGCTCAGACTCCATGGGAAGATGACCCATCAATTTGTATCGCTTCGATGGAGCTCTGAGTATCGTACCAGGGCCACAAGATAAAAGGAGATCGTGGAGGGTGAATGTAAGAGTCAGGACAGTGCTCGTAGGTGTCTCTTGGCCTTGATTGACCTCCGAAGCGGGTGTTCTGCTGCACAAAAGGACGGCGCTGAGACTCCAAGGGAAGATCACGTATTGATTTGCTTCGCTTCGATGCTACTTTAAGTACAGCAGCAAGGCTAGAAGATGGAAGGCGATTGCAGAGGGCGAATAAAAGAGTCGAGGCAATGCTTGTTGGTGTCTGTTGGCCTTCTTTACCTCCGGAGGGCGTGTCCTGCTGTACAGAGGGACGGTGCTGAGACCCCCGAAGAAATCGCCCATTATAATTAGGTTCGATGGTACTCTAAGTACAATAGCAAGGGTACAAGATAAGAGTAGATAGTAGAGGGCAGATGGAAACATCGAGGGAGTGCTCGTCGGTGTCTGTTACCCTCATATGTCTGCTGTTGCAACTTGTATTCTTGGAATGCTCTGGCTCTATATTTCGATTCGATTGCTGCCTAGACATCATACTGCTTGTGAATCTTCTCTGGCTTCATAGCTCGGAGTTCCCTAGCCAAGGATGAAGGGGTCTGGTGGGCGGCCTTGAAGTACCTTGCCCTGTCCGCATAGGTCCATTTGTGCAAGGTGAATGAGTCCGAGAGATCCCATAATTATTCGATAACGTGACACAGGGCGGATTCTCCTCACGTTCACTGATCGTGTTCAGTTAGGAGAGGCGTAGAGGAGGACGCGTGAGAGAAAGGGTGAAGAGACCACTCTTATCACAGACCACAATTGTGGCCACTGATGACGGTGAATGAGCTTGTCTGGCGTTTGATAAAGCTTTCTTGCTTCATCTCCTATCCACGGTCTTCCATAGATCGGCCTACATAGGCCTGGGAGTCCTTGCATAGGGTATGGTGAATATTCTTCGTTAATTCCGTCGATCAGCACCCAATCTCCTCAACTCAAAACTATCTGGAGCCGTATTCAGCGTGCTATTTGGCTCGAAAGGACTGGGGACTGTATTACAGATAGCATTGCGCGTGGATGAGAGGATAAACAATGATTTGCTGGTCGCGTGGTAACAAGGCTGCTCAAGAGCGGTATGGGCGGCGAGGAGTAAACTGACCGACAAACCGAAGGTGCACAAGAGAATGAATTCCTGCGATTGTAGCAAAGTCCTAGAAATTCCGATTGGTACCTTCCCGGTCTAGTACCGCAACACTAATGCAAGACTAATGCAGGCAAACGCAACGTGCGAGCCATTGTGCTTGAATTTTTCCTATGAAGCTTCTTTGACAGCGGATCCCTTCACGCGCACTTAAGGTCTAATTGTTGACTTGTCTAACACATTAATAGCACCAAGGAATACGCCATAACTATTACACACAACGCCAATAATCTAGTCTCTTTTGCGTTTTAATACAATTCGAGATGTGGACGCCAGCCGCCTTTTTCAAGTCTCTTTGGGAGTCTATCAAAGCGTTCTGTATGAACTTTATTCTGGTGTTTGCCCGGATTTATGGAGGAGACCCCTTTAGGGTCCCCGTTTATGGGACGTAATAGACACCATCCCCACTCTTGTGTAGGAGACCCTCTCCTTGCAAATACGTTCCTTACATCTATTGACACAGCAGATAGCGAATGCATTTTACTCTATGCGCGCATCATTTCACTTTCGTGCGTCCTGGATCTGTGAGTGACCAAATCAATCTATGATTCGGCTTTATCTAATAATTTCGAGTTTTAGTTTGCCCTCTCGTACCAGAAGCGCCACCACAAACCCCTAGCACCTTCGGCTCGACACAATGAGCCTACTCAGTCCTTACCTACGTTGGCTTAATCAAGCAAAATTTCGTGCGATTAATGAACCAATCCAAAAGCCTTGTTGTCTTGCATCTCTTGTCGTGATATCACCCGAGATTCCACGTGCACCGACGTTTCTTCCCACTAAACGGTCTCCGCTAGCCTTTATACATATCCTGCTTCCTATGGCCCAAGATCTTCCTTTTCCAACGTCGTGGGCGACTCGTCTTGTCCGGAGGCGTCTATCTGGGTGTGAGAAGTGGTCGACAAAACGAGGATGCTTTTTCATGATTCAGCAGTTTTGATAAGAATATGGTAGCGGTAGAAGTATGAAATAAAGCGTGATGGCTGAATGTATAGGTGTAAACGCTGCAGAAAGAGGTTCAAATCGCATTCATTGCTTCAGTAGGGTCGTGAGACCATAGGAAGCAGTGCTATTGCTACTTTCTTATTGATGCACATAACCTCGCCTTAGCCAGGAGCAGCAGAATTTGTGGACTCAAACAAAGCTACCTTCTAAATGCATACTGTTAGCCTCTGACGTGATAAGGACAAGGGAAAAGAATGACATGTTAGCGACACATGTCTTCACTATTGGTTATATGCTTGTCTGTGCTTCATGGAATCTCCACCATACTCTCTACTTCATCCTATGCTTTCATCAGTGATTGTGGTATGAGGAATATGCAGAAGAAATCTGGACTCTAAAGAAGAATGAAGTGTTCGAGCTTGAGTTACTTCCTTCAAGGCGTCACAAAGCGCCATCGACATTTTCTTATGCAATGTTAATAATAAGGAGCTGTTCAAGCCATTATGTTTCTAGCGTTGTTAAGTTTGATTGGCCTCTACAGCCATGAGAGCGACTACAGATTGGTTGAAGAGAGCCAATTATTTTTGAGAAAATGGAGCCCTAGAGGCCTGGATCTGGCCATCTCCCTGGCCGCATAGACCCGTACAAGTGGCCCATGTAGTGCGAGTATGATTACACCTGTCACCAAATGGCCCTGGCGAAGAACGTGAAGTGAGATTCTGCGACTATTCAAGGTCTTGCCGCCAAGAATTAAGTGAAGGTTGTTGAATCAGCGAGAAAACCTATGATGCGTGACGAGAAAACGTACAATGCGTGACGTGCACTTCAAGGCCGGTAGAGGAACAATAGTCTTGCCGTCCAGTTCCTTTCACAGGATGGCAATGTTTCCAGTGGAATAAACTTAAGTCATTACCAACCCACATCTACTTATATCCTCCACGGCCCACATTCTTCTAGATATTTCCTTACCCACGTCTGCTGACACGCTGCCCAACCCAAGCCTCGAGCAGTCATAGAACTTTGCTATATATAATAATACGGAAGATGGTATAGGTCGGTTTTCACTTTTGTCCTCACTTGATCGAGATCATTACCAGACTCCAAGCGAAGTTGATAGTCCTCCATCTAGCACTGTTGGAGGACCTTGAACCCTAAAGCCCCACCGATCCGCCCATTGCCCGCCTCTATGGGCCAGACAGCGAGCTCGAGACTTAGCACCAATCAGGTAACATTCAGGTATCTTACTTATTGAATAGTGCTCTAGTGCAGAACAATATAGTGGCCATCAAAACCATTCGAGACACCGTGCTCAAGGACAAAGTTCTGACAAAGAGGACGAAACTCGCGAGAGCATACAAGAAGATGAGCGCTCCAAGTCGAGCCCACCTTCGGAATTCATACAAACCAGCTACTAATTCCTCTGTTCAACTCTCCACGATTTGTCTTTCAGGCAAACAATGCAATCTCGATAATGGGAGACGAGATTGAATTGAAATTGACAGTACGTATCAAATGAGAACACAAGGCAGAACGTGTTGACAGTAATCCAATTCGCCCATCTTCAAGATCAATTCCATGCTCGGCCTAGTGTTTCTCAGGAGAAGAAGCGATGGCTCCTGGGAGCTATTTCATTTTGTAGGAGCGTATTATTACATGTACAGTATTGGTAGTGATGCCTCAAGAAGAAAGTCCATAGCTAGACCCAATAGATTTGTTTAGGACTGATAAGCGTCTTTACTGTCGGTCTTGAAAGTGGTAAACCAGCTAGGGTTTAGACTAGAGTCCACGATATCCCATCGATTAAAGGTCCCGTCTTGCAAAAATCTCAAGCATCGCGCTTTCTAGTAAGCTATTTGGAATCTGTGGTGATCGTGTACTTTGACTCTCTGTGGCTGTGATGCTCTGGAGACTGTGTGCTACCCACGACGTTCTTGCAGACCATTTTCTCATTTGTAGTTGCTGAAACATGTAATTCTGTTTGCCAAGTCGTCAAACTCCTGGTCGCTCACATCCCTTAAGGCTTCAAGTCTTCTTTGGAGTGGGTTGTGGAGCGTATCCAGCGAGGTATGATGACAGGTCGAGATAGCCATGATCTTCCCACTCATGACTGTCACACGGCGGAGACCTCGACGACTGAGAGCCGCGCAATCCATAATAATGATGCTCCGAGCCTGTGTCGGGTTTGGAATATCTGTTGAGAAGGGCTAGTAGTAGCAGAGGTATGTGTAGATGTTTTCGGACCTAAGATGCCTAGTAAGCCACGTTGTTGACCTCAGCTACGGTTGCAAAGAGCACGTATCATTTCAATGGGTGAAAGTGCTAACTTTGCTAACATTGAACCCCTTAGAAGCCTGCTCGCTGCAATAGGGCAGATAATTGTGACACTGCAAATCTGCGCAGGATCTTTGATTTAGTCATAGACGTCCGCTTTCAGATGGAGAAAATGCGCGCCTTGCTGTTCAATAATATCGCTTGTATCCACGAAGGCCGTTCATTGATATCATCCGCTTGCGCCAGAGATTGTACGCAAAGGATGGTAGCGATTGTGAATTAGGTGAAACCCGTAGGGAGTGGGAATGATGTTTGGTGCATCTCAGGAGCCTACCAATGGATGCTCCAGTTTGGTTTGGAGTAAGCGCTCGATGGCACAGTCACCGGTGGCCACCGGCACCCACTGGCCTGCTCGGGAAATGAAGATCATCGCAGCGATATCAGTAGGGGGCACGTCTGCTTCTCATTCTTTTCATCTCTGGGATCTATTCCTTCTGCACCTGCTTCTTCTCAGCGCCTCAACAGCGTTTTGAGCTGCAGGCTTGCCCCGCCCGCCGACGCCGGTACATATCTAGATAGCTAGCTATCACGCCTGGGGCATCCTGTCGCTTGGACGGAGGGGGCTTTGGCGATGGGCTTCCGCTCCCTGTCACAGTCAAAGGTAGCACCACCAGCGGGTCGCTAGCGAGGATTGAGGGCCTGAAGCTGAGATATGTGGCCAACCAAGGAAGGTTTTGAATAGCCTCGTATTGCCAGCTTCACATCCTGATCAAATGATCACTAAGTGGTCCAGCTAGAGGTGAACGAGAAGTCTGAGTGTTTGCTGCATTTCCTCAGCTGCATCCTCCCGGAGATCCATTATCCAGAACACAAAGAGGAAGTTCTTTGCGCCTCTATTGGCAAGCTCCTCGTATCATGGCAATCCACAAAGTATTTCTGTAGCGATACCACAGAGCCCTGCTCTCGGGAAGAAGCAGGAAGGCTATCAGGAAATCCATTCACTGCGATCTGATTTCGACAAGCAGACGGAATCTCAAAGAGAATCGATCCTTCGACGGCTTTGAAGAACAATTGTTGGTCCAGATGTCCCCTTCAAACCCCATTGAATTCAAATCAAATCGATCTTTGGGTGCTTCTTCAAATCTTTATATTCCATGACCTCTCGCGTGCCGTCGATAACAAGCTGTAAGGAGGCCTGAAAAACGGTCGAGAGTGAGAGAAGGCTTTGGGACGTAGGAGATTTTCCGATGGTTTGATGCAGAGACAAGTAGGCTTCTAGGTTCGTGGTATCCTTGGCGTCGTCGACGAGGAGGCGAACTTCTCCGGCCACTGGACTCAGAGAAGGAATACACATATGTCAGGGAGCCTTTAGGGGTCCAAGTGCAAACACCAGTAGAGCAATACCAGAGAAGAATGGCAATTCCTGTTGCCTTGCTTAGCTGAAACGATGGGTAATCTTTTGAGCAACCTCTCCTACAACGCAGCGCCGACATAGATACTCTGGGAGATGATACCCGTTTGCACGAATGTATTCGGCTAATAAATTACAGCAGTATCATATTTAATGAGCCGTTAAGCGAAATCGATTTACAGCGCCAAGTCAAACACCCCAAAATTCACCTTTGAGTTCACCCAGAAACGTCTCCACGTACCATCCACACAGCCATCCACCCAGCGCATCAAGACAATCTTCGATAAGCAGCGAGTACATACGACACGTTCGCTCTGCATTATTGCTTTGGATGACCGATCCATTCGTTTGGAATTGGCCAAATACTTCATTTACCTACGAGCGTTGCAATCCTGGATAAATGCTAACCGAGTCAAGCGGACACACAACACTTACGAAGGCCACTCTACTCACGAAGAATCTTATTCCCACTTGTTTGACCTTTATAACACTTCTTTCTAGAAGTGCACGCTTTCACTGCACTCACTCGCCATAAAAGCATTCTGTGAGTTCCACGTTTGCATAGAAATTCGTGCGCTAAAACCCGGATAGCGGCTTTGCCTACAACAAACTCAAGATGCCCAGCGAAGGGAATAATAGAAAGCCCTACAAACCACCAGGGTTTGCCAGGGTGGACTTTGCAGCAAGGAGGGAGATAATACAAAAAGCGGTTACACAAATTGTCAGAGAGAATGAGCGGCAAGACGAGCAAAGGAGGGCATCTATGTCTTTTTTCCCAATCAAACGATACGCTTCCACTCGTCATTTATATTTACGAAACACCTCGCTTTCTGTCCCACACAAGATCTTCCGACCCCATAGCATTGGCACCACACTCACGATATTATCGAGCTGGATCAACTTACCATGGCTGGTCCCAGCATTTCCACAGCATGAGCGACAACAGCAACACATACCCTCACCGCCACAGCCTGAACGCGAGCTGCAATCGCAAGATGATCAATCAAATCGGCTGCAAAGCCTCGAACTCTCAACCCTCGTACTAGGCTATGTCGTTATATTTCCCCGCCGGCGGACTCATCGCTATCGCCTGGTTCAGCGTCGACCTTGCGGACTGGTTTAGCTTGATTCCGAGAAGCAGCCCAGGATCGATGTTATCCCGGACAAAGCAAACAAGACGCCCACCATCCGTTATACTGGCCTGGGCATGACCAAAGCCGATCTCATTAACAACCTTGGCACCATCGCTCGTTCAGGCACAGCAATTTATAGAAGCCCTTAATGTTAGTGCTGATATCTCTATGACTGGCCAATTTGGTGCAGGTTTCTACTCAGCCTATCTCGTAGCAGATAAGGTCACTGTCGTCTCCAAATACAACGATGACGAGCAGTACATATGGGAATCAAGTGCTGGTGGCACATTTATTCTCACTCAAGATGAAGAGGGAGAGCAGTTTACTCGCGGTATCAGCTTGATAACTCACATTTATCCTACATCAGCTATCTACAACTTCAGACAAACTTACTGGATCACATTCCATCCGCAAGTCTGTACTCTTTTCAGATGTCAGTTAAACCGGCATCTAACTTTTGACATGACGCACAATATCACTAAGAAGAGGTGCAAGTAGGTGAAAGGTTGGGCAGGCAGAACAAAAAAAGGGTTTTGAATTTACAATCAAGACCACAAGCTGAATCGGCGGGACGGTCACCCCTCAAACTTCCGTCAGTCGGATTTCCCACCCACTCAGGCCAACAACGAATATGGTGGTGCCCAGATACCAATATGCCAACAGCAAGCGGGCTATTTCCTTACTGGAACTTATCAGCCTCAATACAGCCAACCACAATTCCCCTATCGGCAAACCCAATACCAGGGACAATACTAGACTCAATACCAAACGCAGAACTTTCCTGCGCCGCAACCGTCTTACCAACAGCGGCAAACAGGAATAGTTCGAATAATTCAAGTTCAAACCTCGCTTGACAATTCCCCGATCAGAATCTAGGAGCACCTCCACGACAATCCAGCCCCTTTGGTTGACAACCCTCGCCGATAGGAGCGCCGACCACACGTGGCCCGCCACCCGTATTCGCGAGTCTTGTCTGGCTTAAACTCTTTGGAATGGCACACAATTTACGAATCTCGCTTCTTCTAGCCGCCTTCAATGGCTACTTGTCTATCGCTCTGGCTTTGGTGAGGGCGATTCGGGTTATCAAGAAGGGGACGAAGGTTTGCATCTCGTACGTCGAGCCCCGCTTGCCGGGAGATTGTGAGGAGGAACGAGATCTGGAAGCGAGTTGGAAGGCCATGCGATTGTCTAAGATGTATGTGTATGAGGGAGAGTGGGGCTGAGGATATGGGATCTTCTGATGGAGGACGGAGAGGAAACACAGTATCATAGCTAGATTAAGGTCAAGGGTCCAGTAGACGAGAAGTGGTAGTACGAATGGATCGTGTCATCCATTGTTGCGGATATTCCTGCCATGTTGGTATTAGCGTCACTCTTCTAGGGCCTTCTACCCCTACCTGAGTATTTGCCACATGTAGGTGATCTTCCGTCATGTACACTAGGGGTTCCTTCCCGTAGAGTCCCGCTCCTAAGACTAGGCAATGCAGTCACACTCCCATCCGTCCTGCAGCTCAACACTGCAACTTAAGTGGAAGTACAACGTTGAAGACGAGCAAGTCATCTATAGCACCCTGTCTGTCTACATATATGGTGCATGGGCCAGGAGCAAGAGATGTCCAGATCTACAGCTGGAGGTTTTTTTTTTTTTTTTTTTTTTTTTAGTAGCCCTTGGGCCAGACGAAGATCGAGAATGGCCATCTGCAGTACAAGAATCCTTTGACGGACAAATGGGGTGAGCGACATACTTTTGATGGAAGAGAAGCTTCTGATAGCGATAGTCCTGCCAAAGGGCCGATATCACCGTCAATAGCAGCATCAACAGACACTCCTCTAGCTCCCATGCGGGCCTTCGCCGGCGGATATTATAAGAATCTACGAGCAATATACGATTACTTGGGCGTCCTATATCACCCCCAAAGGTTCCTTTGCTCCTTCCAGAGCCCGCTGTACGCCTGCAATTAATCAGAGCCGATATATTGAGGAGGCACGACCCAAAGCAGTACAGTAAGTTTCTTTGGTTAATGAGAAGGACACCATTAATTAAAGTCACAGGATACTCGAAGGCCCATGGAAATGTCTATGGTAATGAGCCAACGAACTATACCGCATTCCTACCCAAGGATACGAACGTCGGTACCGCAAGAGCTCATAGGCCAGATCTCCTCTTCCAAAGGAGACTGTCCAAACAAATATCCAGCATCTCTTCCATCACACTTGAGCCTTGCAACACTTCTTGTTCGGTCGATACATCTACAACGATAACGTTCGTTGTGTAAAGCCAACAGGGTACGTTACAGACAATGGCCGCATCGTACTAGATGCATTTGATCACGGGCTACGAAACTTCCCTTCCTTTAACGCGCGCTCTCTCAAGCGTGTCATTGAGAACGACCTTGACCAACAAAAGATGATCTCGAGATTGCCACCCATCTATCGGCGGCATCTTATCAACCAGTGGAAGGGTCAATAGCGTGGCTAGAATCAAACCACATCGTTGACCATGTGCGCGACGAGCAGATGCAATTCGATATGTCCTGAGAGGTACCCGAACAGTATCACGTCCCCGTTTTGCACATATCAAAACGTCAGAGACCCGAAACCACCTTTCGTTAATCTGTCACGAAAGGCGGAATCAGCAAATAAGGTACCAACTGCGCCTCCGTCATTGAGGAAGATGATCGAGAATGTAGGCGAGGCGGAGTTTGAGCAAGGCACGCGGTCAACCAACGGCCGGAGCTTTTTGCTGGGGTAATTTACACTGGTGTTCCACAGTATTGCATCAACATTCTTGGGCCTCTTAGAAACAGCGACGCGGTGCTATTCAGCAACAAAGTGCTTACAGCCCAAGTCAACTTCACGCTACGAACCAGTTACTTACTTCTACCGGATGACGGCAAGTGCTTCATCAACAAAGAGACCAAAGAGAAATACAAAGTGGACTTTTTCGACGTAGAGCATTGGAAGCCATATGCTTGGTCTCCTTCTCAAGTCCAGAAGAAAGTGATGCTCACGCGCAGCCGGCAAGGAGATCTCAGGGACTCAGAACGTCCCCAAATCAGCCTGCTAATTTCCGAGTCAACGAAGAAGCTACTCGTGAACAAATGAGGACGCCATGTCAACTGGGACCTTTAGTAGCCAGCAGGCTAGAGGGACCCATTCCCGAAAATGATGGCCAAAGAATGTCGCCTATGGGCAGTGACGAGCCGCCAACGCTACCCTTCCAGCTTTGAACCCCCCAGACCGGCTCAGGGCGGACGTTCTGGTGCGATAGCATCGGTGGAGGGGGAATGGGGTTTGTGGGGCGACAAAAACGTACTTGAAGAGCTGGTTGTGGCTTAACTCTTCAACGTCGTTCCTTCCGACAAGATTGCTGCTTGCAGCCAAAGGCTGGTGGTTCTGTCCTCCGAATTTGAGGGCAGCTATATCGGGTACTACTACCGGCAGAATATGGAGACTGCTGATTATGATCTCGTTGGTATGTCGAAATACTTCCTTGGTCTAGTACTGCACACTGACATGCATAAACAGCCCGTATGCCCGATGGGTACATGATGGGCAATTTTGCAACGAGGCGACATAACGACCCACCTCAGGTGGGGACTACCAATCAACGAGCACAACGCTTTCGTAACAGATCGTGGACCAGACGTGACCGTGACAGATACTCATCATCTTGGGGACGGTGCGGAGGAGAGACTTGTGTTTGGGGGAAATGCTGCTACCTTCGGATTTCCATTCACTAACACGTGCCTTCCTCCATACTGAAGGGAATTATTGCTATCATCAAACAAGATATAGAGCTGTAAGACACTGGCGTTCCAACACCCTTAGTCTCCAAGAGACAACAAATACATGAACTAATACTGATCTTCCGTTGTGGCAGCCTGCATCTTCCAGCTAGAGAGATAAGTCGAGCGTACACGTGTTACTTTGGGATGATTCCGAAGTCGTTCCCTGCATAAGATATAGGTACGTACCAGAAAATCGCGTGTAATTAGACCATGCACTTGATAGAACTTCAAGCTAACTCTTTGAGTCACTTGGACCCAAAGGCACGTGAAGGCACCTGTGACTCCGATGCGCGATTTTCGAAAAAGTCCTGAGGCAGTCGGTGAGGAAAGCCATGTGGAAGTAAATTGGGCTCTATTGAAGGTAGGGTGACCTAAGAAAATACCTCACTTGCATTTGATACCATCTTCTTTCTTAACGCTTTTTTTTTCTACAGTGCTGTTGCCTATTCCACCAAGCGATGCACATTCGCCGCGTACCTACGCGCGATCTACATCGCCCACAACATACTTCGCTCCATTGCCTACGAATTCTCGAACTGCTGAATTGGACCAGCCTCACGTCTCTGGAGCTGGAAAGAGTACCCATTCTCCAGTTCTTGAACACAGTACCGACTGAATATCACACGCAACTACGTGAAATTGACAAGGCGAGATATCCCCACGGGCGGAAGGAGTACTTATGGTATTATCAAGGATATTAATTCACGCGGAATAAGCTAATAATGTGATATTGTTCCGCATTCTGTGGGTCCGACTCCTACGGACTTGACGACCTTCGCCTACGGGTAAATCAGTACAGGTGTTCAATACCGACAGATTCTGCCTCGACAACTCCGAGCGGGATGAAGCCACTCAGTTGCCTTCCAATCGACTCTCCATTTTGAGATACCTCAATCTTCGAATTACCTTGGGGACTCAGCCACACCCCAGGCCAGTCGTGGGCTTCTCTCTGTTGAACCAAGGATGGAGACCATCCGTGACGAATATAGCGATGACTGCTGATTCGGTGACTTTGAAAAAGATGGGCATAGCTGCTCATAGCTTACTGGAGCTAGTCCGCGCAGACACTCTTAGTAAAGAAAGGCTTGAAACAAGACCATTGCATGATCCGCCTGCTATCATACCACCCTCAAGTCTGGATCGATCGCGCTGGCACCTTTCTGAACCCAGGATACAATGTGCAAGACAGGTCTTGAAGCAGAAAGGATCGAGGAAGCGGGAGAGGCGATCAGATTGGCACGGATTCTACAAGAATGGGCTCCCAGAGAAGTCATTGTTATTGATGATGATGTTACACCTCCACCTATACGACCCCCAGCATCACGGAAGGAGGCCTGCAGAAGGTGGTGGTGCGGGCAGAGCGCTGGACTGCAGAGGCAGCGGAAATGTACAATAAAATTTACCTCCAGACGCAAGCTCTCTCCTTTGTTCGTAGCAAATAAGACGTTTCATTGCATTCAATCTTGATATCTGTGATCTATATCTGCATCCGGACTTGCATCGCTCATTAACCCGTAGGGAGGCGGGAAAAGCGGTACAGCACAGCCATTATGGTCTTGGGATCGTTGAGTCAAAGATATTGAACGGCAGCTACCCTTACTGTTCTCTCTTCTAACGAGACGACAGACGTTGCCAGATAGTCAGATCGGATCACTATTCGTTCTAGTTTAGCTATGGTTAGTGCCCGATGATATCGTCGCCGGTGGCCACTTGCAACTCCACAAAAGGGGATACCACCCACTTCTGCTGCTCATTCCTGTTCATCTCTGTCGCTTTCCCCTGCTGGATCTGCTCAGCGTCTCAACAGCTTTTCCAGCTACAAGCTTGCTCATCCTCACGGAGGGCACCTCCGTCACTATGCCATCTGACCCTGGTAGGATCAGGCAGAATCGCAAAGCAGACCTCTAGGACCTCCCTGACTAACGGGTCCTCCGCCGCCAGCTCATCTGCTGCAAACTCCACCTCCCGCTTACGACCCCACTATAACTCCTCGAATCAGAACTGCCGCTCCAAGCTGACTCAGAGCCGACTTGATGTCCCCTCTACTCGTCTAGACGCTACCTGCGTGGCTACGGTAAGGAACAGTGTTGCGGTGGAGGAGGAGCGAATCCGACAACTCGGAAAGGGTGAAACAGACGCTGAAGAAGACCTCGAGTCAGTACATACCTCACTCGTTGCGAGAAGGGAGGAGCAGATCGGATCACTATTTCCCTCTTTCCATCTTCTGATTGAAAATCGATCGCAAGGATTATCCCAATGAACTTGCATGACAGATCCATGCCAACATTTCTTTATTTCTTACCCTGAGACGACTTGGGTTCCGCACTGATCATAGATGTGTAGAAAGTACTTCTAATTACTAGTAGGAACGTATTGGAAGTGTTTTCGAGATCATGGCCCTTGGAATGGTCCAGAAGTGCGGCGTGCTTACGTACGCACTTCATAAGCTGTCTTGATGCTCTGCTGTTTCTATTACTTTTGAAGGCTTCGAGTAAGAAGCAGTCGTCACATTGCACCTACACAATTAATCTTCGGGCGAATTATTCTCCAGGACCAGGGCACTGAGTACGAACGTGAAGCTTCGATCAAATCATACTCCGAGGTCACAATCTACGATTGGAGTATTTCTCTTCGCCATGAACAGAGAGACGATGACCTATTTGATTGGGGTATCGATGCAATTCAACAAGCTCGTCTGCCATCTCTTTGTTGAATATGGAGCTCCGAATTTTCCTGAATTGATATCCAAATACCCCCGTTCTTCAGGTAAAGACAATAACAAAGAACCCATCATCCCCTCAAAAGACAAAGTCCATTATACGCTTCCCCAACAATAGCCAGCCCCTCACGCATGAATAATACCCCCTAACCATTGAATGAAATGGTAAATCCACCGCTATCCATTCATAAAATCTCTCAGGGATCCAAGTGATTTGATAATTAGCTTTCGTCTCACAGCAAAGATACGAATACTATTGAAGACATCCCCATCCTCTCACCTCCCCCTCTCCCTGCCCTCATCACCCCTACCCCTATTCCCATCTTTTCTCTGCCCATACGCGCTCCAGTGCCGCCCTCCCCCTCCTCTTACACCCATCGTATCCACCTTCGCCATATCCCGTTTCTGCGCGTCAGCTGTATAACAATGAAGCCGCGGAGTTTTAAAACGCGTCCCCTTGCCCAAATCACCCCTATCCCTATCCTTTCTCTGCTCATAAGCACTCCAATGCCTCCCTCCTCCACCCCTCACACCCATCGTGTCAACCTGCTCCGGCCTTCGTCTCTCAGCTGTGCCCATATGGTGATGATGATGACGAACACGTCGAGGAGGTTCAGGATGCGAGATGAGAAAACGGTCGGATTGGAAGAAGGGTGTGTGGGTGGGGATGGTGCGGGAGAGTGTGCAACCCATTCTCTCTCTTAATCTTGTTTTGGAACGAAGGAGTGGAGTGTGGTGGTGTATAGGTTTTGAGGTGGGATTTGGGGTGTGGGTGGGCGTGGGAGGTATGATTCTGGGGGTTTTGATCTCAATAGGAGGCGAAACCCCTCGTATGGGGACGATCAGAGTACAAGGTGGAACAAGCACACTCTTGCCCGTAAATCCCAATATCCTGCGTCTCCTTCTCAATTATCAACGCTGGCATTGACGGCCACGAGCTTTCGTCGCTATCTTTTTCTCCAAGATTTGATACTCCCTTATATGTATGGTTGCAGGAAACCAGTACTGCTTCGGCTCCTGAATGCCTCTCAATCTTAGGTGAGCTCAGTAGACGTGGATGAAATACAGATTATGCAGAGACTGCCTCGTCGACCAGCTATGAAAAGTTACCACTCTACTCTCAGGTAGAAGACCGTATGAGTCTTGAAGTAGCCTTTTTGAACTCTAAAAGTCCACTCTAAGCCATCAAGCCACCAAGAATTGCAAAGGACACACACAACTCGACGGGCTTCCTCGGGGCTGTGTCCTCCTAGCGCTGTTTCAGACCTTCAGCCCCGCTTTGTTGTGATTACTAATTTAACACTTTCCGTGTCACGGTGATCTTGGTCTTGTTCTTCACTTCATCTGTAACTCTTTCTGATACCCCAAGGTCGAGGGACGTCCGAGGAATCCATCGCTACCTTACTGTCCGAACCAAAGACGCCAATTTGACTTCTCCAGACCCGAACCGAATCTCTGCAGCCCTGAGCAAACTCACGGATAAGAAAGCATATGATCCAGAGGAGACCGAATCTTGGCTTGGGGCTTTTTTTTTTTTTTTTTTTTTTTTTTTTATATTCCCGCAAGGGAACCCAGTGTGGGACGATGGGACATTCGAACCAGAAGAGATGGAGGACCACGTCGCTGGCATGAGCGCAGACGACCTGAATCAGTAAATTCAGAAACACACAGACGCTGTATTCAAAATCTACTCAAGGTTGATCGCAATGAAGAAAACTGTCGATAATCACGTCAAGGGTCTCTCAGCATCTGTTCAAGGGGAGAGCAACTCCCTGATGGCCAGGCCATTGGTACTAGCTCTGATGATGCCACCTGCCGTCTATTTGATATACGTGCAGATCGCGAAGTCAATACATATGCTAGTGACCGAATCCTGTGTGGTATCACATTGGTTACCTTCTCCGCCTATGGACGCTTACTGTTGCCGGTTATGATGATTTCGAATGCAAGGTCAGTGAAGAAAGGCCCTGGACGAACTTCAGCTTCTGACTATTCCACCACAGGATCTCACCTCATATTGTGTTGACCTTCCTTTTTTTTTTTTTTTTTTTTTTTTTTTACGGATCTTCTTCGATCCAAATATCAACATCCCAACAACGTGCCCGTCCACAAATAATTCGTCCGCTTGCAGCTTGTTTGAATCTGCTTCGAGCCGCCCTCGCCTGCTTCCCGATAACAAGCCTGAGCCTCGGTCTCCACTTCAGCTTCCGACTATTCCACCACAAGCAAAGGGGATTCAGGTCCCATCCGATTGAAGCTCTCGCAGCCCAAGAAGCAAGTGTGCAATGTCCGACCTCTCTCCACTACGTCTAGTGATCAGTCGAAAATTGGAGACTATGACGCCGATGCCGAGAAGGTTCAGCAACCGCGACCAGAGCGGAATTGCCAGTGACATCAAACCTTACTACACACGCAATATTCAGGCGTCCGATACAACACTTCACAGGCTTCTGAAAGTGATAGGCACGAGTACTTTGCTGGCATTAGTGAGATGTGGAACTTGAAGCTTTTGGTTACCGATAGACTATTCCGCGGGTGGGGTGCTGGTACAAGACTCATCAAAATGGGGTACTACTGAAGCTGATAAGGAGGAGTATGTTGTGGAGTTGCAGCCAGCGGTATGTTTGCCCGAAGCCTTGGAGATGTCTCAGAACGAGCTTAACAAAATACCTCTCTAACAACCTTATCCCAGAGCTGCCATCGCGAATGTGCTATGGTGGGCGACTCGAAAACGCGGGACCGACACTGTCGGCCAAACACCGACTTTCAATGTGATCTTCCTCGCTGCGAGTGTTTACGAATTCAATATCGATCGAGCAAGGAAAGAAGCTGGACACGGGCCCACTCGCGTTGCGAGAGAGCCTTCAAGACAATCCGGCTACCTTTCGTGTTGCCGTTTTATCAATGACGGTGCCCAACCTACATGACTAGAGAGGTGAGTGTTCAAATGATGGGCAATTGCCTCTGAAGCTGTACTGACAAGACTTTCAGATCTTCGATGTCATTGGTGAAAAGGGCGAGCTTTGGCTTGGAAACAACCAAGACGACTCCGACAACCTGGTTGGCTAAATATGTGGGATCTTGGGTAGTGGGTGGGCTGCTGGCGTCCCCAGGATTCCTCAGCCTTTCGACGAGAGCAAGTTGCGAGATCCTGTGAATCAAACTTATGGAACTTCACTAACTAATCCAGCGAACCCTCAAGTGTACACGAGCTACTCACATCAGCAGAATTATACACCGAATGCACAATTCCGTTCGCTACATGCAAAGTAGGGTTTTTACGGAGACGACAGTATTTTTAGGATAGGACAAATATAATCAAATTTTCGAAAATGCCTCCTTTGCTCTTGAATCACCCATGACTTTACCTGATACTGCTGTTTGCCGTCACCTTTCTGTGTGCCCGGGCAGAGAACAAGATTGGACAGTGCCCGTCACAGCCATGCTGTGTAGCACATGGCTCATCATGCGCTCTACAGAACAATGTCTTCGTGCCCAGGCTCCAGCATCAAAGGTTTGATGAGAGATAATAGATCTGTCACTTTGATCACCGTAGCTTCCTTTTGATCTACACAAGATCCATCGTAAAGATGTATGATTACAACCGCAAGTGCTAATGCAAACTTTCCCGGTATGTTCCACCTTCTGGGGCAAACAAAGGGACTGATTGGGAACGACGTTTCTTATGGTTACACTTTAAGCAGTTTGCTCTTCTTGAATATTTTTCGATAACGAAATCTTAGGGTTGGACGCCTCTCGAGCCCTTTCTGATCGCGCAGCCCTGATTGCTTCGCACCTTCATGCGTAGTCCACAAAGTCGCCGGCAGGAGCTGATTTCTCCCATCTGCAGCGAATGTGACCCGTCCAGCTACGAAATCGATATCAATTATGATCACTCCGGAACTGTTGAAATCCGACTTCCTGTTCTTTCTGGAGGAGTGAGATTATTCGAGCGCTATTCGCCTTGCATGAAACCCTAATCGAATTCCCAATTACCACAATGGTCAAACCGCTCAAAGATCATGAAGAGGCAGGATTGGCTGCACATACACGGTCTCGCTTTCCAGATCATGCTCAGATCGTAATCGCAGCTCAGGAATCACCAGCTTCAGAGCCACAAGCCACGCCCGTGTCTTGGCCCTGCTTGCCTTTAAGCAGATGGTCCAATTCAAAAGTCCCTTTATCCAATGCCTGGATGATTATGTTCCACACAATCAATCCTTTCGGAAGACAATTCCGCCGATTTGAATACCACCAACGCCCAAATCAGGTAAAATGCATCAAGAATCGACTCCCAGGATCATGACCTCCAGGACCACGCAGTCTACCATCGATAGGTGACGGTGGTAGCTGCATATGCACTCTTCTGTGGCCTTCAGCGGCGTTGTAGTTCCACCATCTGAGCCTGGACCTAGCGAGAGGGATTTGGACGAGGCAGGACCTAAAGTAAATGGTCAGCTTCCAGCCCGAGTTTGAGGTAATGCAGCCAGCGCATGATACATTACATCAGTGTTTGTATCAGCTATATGATAGCCAGCAGCAACAGCCGGTATGGCAACATACTGAATCTCCAGACCCGGCCCAATATTATTGTAGACAGTAGCAGCGCTTATTGACCCAATGGTGCGTGGGAAGAACCTCGCAAAAGCAACAGGAGGCTTCTCGAATGAGATTCGTGGTGTGATTTAGGGTTTACTTGTCGTCATTCCAAAACCAAGATCCAAGATTCCATTTCAAGGTTCGTTCTGAGCACCCTCATTCTCGCCCTGGACCCCGGTCAGTCATTACCAAGTCGCTCGAGCAGCATGAATTCAACTCTAGCGCTCACCTCAATTTTCGCAGGTGCATTTATTTTCGCGTTTTCGCGCACAGCCGCGGGTTGTTTGACCTTGAATGATTGGAAAGTGTGGATGAATGACGGCACTGGTCCAGTATGTTGGTTCAAAAGTCATCCCGCCAAAATTGCAAGCAACTTCCATCGCTCGAGAAGGGATGGCCGGCTGGGTAGAGTCCTAAAGTTCTCGTGACTAAGGTGGATAGCCAAGCCAGGATTACGTAACGGTGTATGCTCGGTGTGGCAGGGAGCACCAACGTCATCGCTCGGCTTTGCGAATATGCAGAGCAGTCACGATTTCAGGTTTTACGTCTTGTCACAGATTACTGAACGCCAAATGACACTCTCAAAGCCCTGAGCTCTTCCAGTGGGCTACAGGCAGACTAGACTGATGTGTGTTCATTGATGTATGTCTCTCCTACTCTCCCCAATTGTTACTGACAGATTTCTGCGACAGCTATCCTCACTCTTACTCGCCTGGTACTTATTGGAACCACAAGTATGTCGAGATGAAAATTCACGGGTAGGTTTTCAATACAAACCAAGTGCTCGGGTACTGGTGGGAAAAGGATTCTGAACTATGTGCAACGCATGCTAGAGGTCTAAGCCCCCCTAACCCCTTTATCCCCAATCTCCCCCAATCCCTCAGTACCATTGATCGCGCAATAACAGTGTCGGATACGCTCTCTATACTTTAATCGTGGCCTATCAAGTGCAGGAAAGCAACCGGCCATGATACGTACCTCAGATGGCTCTGTCGTCCCCTGGTAGGCGAGAGATCTCTAGCAGAATGTCCCGCGCCAACGCTGACGCATCAATCCATGTTTGGAAATCATCGATCATGCTCCTTAATTGGCCATTTGCCTCTCGGGCGATTGTTATGACCTCCACATCATAAGGTACCAATGTTGAACGAAGGGCTTTCGTCACGTCCATAATACCTCCGTTGGTGGAAGGGTGGCTGGCTTGCCATCTAGTCAGCAAATCGAACGCCGAAAAAGAATTGCAGCGAACTCACTGATGGAATGCTCATGTTCGAGCATCCCAGGGCTGGTAAAATTGAGAACCGTGCCGTGACTCTCAACAAGCAGGTCTTGGAATGCTATAGGAAGTTTTTGTGCCGTCAACAGATGTGCGGCGTATCGCTGGTCAATTTCTTCTTGCGAATAATGTGAGGGTATCTCCAACCCCACCATACCAGCATTGACCAGCATTTTTAATGGCTCTCCGCTCAACCATGTTGTTACATTCTCGGGAGCGCTATCGATAGTAGACAGCGAAATACCGTTCATCACCATTGCGGTGATATTCGGATGGTGTTCCAGCCCTTCCATAGCGGAACCATTGGAGGAGCAAGCAAACACACGGACAGCATTTTCAGCGAGGATCAACGCGAGTGACGCGCCGACACTACCAGCATCGCAACCATTGATTAGGACATACTTAAATGTACCCGATTGCGGCTGTGGTTTCTTTATGATTGATTTGGCAGCGATGATTGCAGACTTGAGGATTCCCATTTTCAAAGCTTTTGGTTAGATGTTGTGGAGGTCGATTGATGTGTTGTATGAATAGCTGATGTGTTAAACGAGTAGCTGGTGTGCTGTCTACGTTGATGGTGTGCTGAACAAGTCTTTGTTATACTAGATGATTCGATGGTGTACTGAGTAGGTCGTTGTTATGCTGAATGACTCGTTGGTGTGCTGGTTAACGCGCTGGTGTACTTGAAAAATTATTCCCGCATCGCGAAGAGCTCGGCTATAAATACGAGGCAGCAGCCTTGCCACCTTATAATTTATTACGGGTACACGACGTTTCAGCTTTACCTGTGAGCCTTTAGCAAGAAACCACACGCTTTTCCTCCTTAATCGTCACTCTCGCCGATGATCTGTCATTGAATCATAATTAGTCTTACTACCTTCAAGAATTTATGATACCAAGGAAGTTATGATCATCGTATTATGATTTAGACGATTTAAGAACAAGACCTTGTTCAGCTGAAAGAGCCTGTTGAGTTGATCTTGTAGAGACTCGGATGGCCTACGGGCTTGATGCGAGATCGCATGGTGGCATATACTGTCAATTCTGAGCTCTCAACATCGATGATACGCTATCAGTATCGGCAGGAAGATGCATGTGTCGCCCTGCCATAAGAAGGACACAAGCAAGCTCTCCAGACCCCACGGCATAACAAATGCACACCAATAACAACCCATCTTGGCTTTCCACAAGCTGGATAACCGACACGACAAGTAGAGGCTGTCTTGCAGCTGGCCAATGTTCCTGAACATATGCCTATCTGTCTTGACAAGCACCTCTTGAGACGAACTTTCGTGGGAAAGATTGGAATTGTATAACTTTAAAATTGAAATGGTGACTTGGTTGGTATTTTATGGAGGTTCTGTGCAATTTGTGCGCTGGAGTGCGACATTTCCAACGCTAGCCATCACATATTAGACCATGCACCTTTACCAAGTCGCTATAGCTCTCCTTGAATCCATCATGTCTTGCTTGATAGCCTCCTTCAACCCGTAAAGATCGCTCGTACAGGGATATTGGGACAAGTGTTGATCGAATGGCCTGTAGTAGGGCATTTCTGGCCGCTAAAAATAGCCCCTATGAGATATCACCAACATGCCTCCAATCCAGCTCCAGATGTAGCCCTTTCTTTTGGCCTGGACCTTGACGCGGTGTAGATATCATCAGTATACCTCTGCTAATATCCTTTTCGCCTGCCTAGTCTTCGCATCTCTTGTATCGTCCAGCCCGATCACCTGTACTGGGCCTGTCTCTTCTTGTCTCTGCCGGTTCAAGTCTCGTATTTGCTTGTTCCTGCCTTTACCAGGCTAGTAGCTTATATCCAGCGCGAGGCTGACCGATAATTGAGGGGTGGCATGTCGCTATTAAGGCGTGTTGCCAACAAGGCGTGCTATCTTTGAATGCGTTGAACTGCAGCGTTATTAACTCATCGAAACACCGTATAGGATACGATGTAAGTATATTCAGGAAGCCATCTGGCGATATTTTACGCTGGACTTAGGCTCATAATTCTCTAGAATTCAGATGATGGCTTAGTTGATATTCTATTATGGAGGTATTCCTGCTGTTTACGCGGCTGCACTAGTACAGGGCTGAGAGGTGGTATTTTCCAACCTATAACGAGTCGGATAGATTTAGCATGCTGCCTCGATCATATGAGTTGACCATCCAAGAGAGAGTGACATTCCAATCGCCATCGAATAGAAGCATTGATTGAGTACAGCAAACTTAGATCTCAAGGCGGGCGGCAGCTAGATAGCAACAGTGCCCTTAGGATTGAGCGCCGCACTATCATTCAGAGAGATTGAATCGGGCAGATTCATTTGAAAGTCTCAAGCGGGTAGGTATACAAGGTCCCGAGTCATGAAAGCAATTAGCTCATAGCTTTCAGACTACCTCCGGAATTAATCTCCAGAGTACAAGATGCCTACGTTCTTTCACGCCTTCCTCCTTGTCAGAGTGACCGAGCGTCCTCAACCCGACCTCCCAGCGAGATGGAGCATAGAGCTTATAATCAATGCCAAGTATGTCCTTCAATAATCTTTTCGCTTCTCGCTCCTACAGCTAATGAGCCGCAAGCCTTATGATTCCGGCTCTGATCCGCTGGGAGAACTTGTTGTCGCTATTGCAGCAGATCAATGGGCAACCACAGGCGTAGAGCACGAGCAGGAGCCGCAAAGTGGTAGTCGATGACCTAGGTAGGATTTCCAAATATCATTGGTCAGCTTAACTCTTGTATACTGCATTGGAGTAGAGCGATTAGGATTGGATTTCAGGTGGGGAGGGTCTATCTGGTCCTGAGTAAAGCACAACTCTGATCACAGAAAGATCGATGTAGTACCGTCCGATCTTCTCCTGTCAACTTCATGCTATCGAGCCGGCCGGTGACGAGTGACAAGTCTTGTAGTCTTTGCTTGTTTCAATTGCAGCTTCTCGAGGATTACAGGCCCAGAGCCAAGCCACTAATTAAAGTTCCAACCGAGATCACCCATCCCCCATCCCACAATTGCTCCTACACCGAGTAAGTTCTTCTGAGAACTTCATGCATTATTTTGGAATCATAGACAATGGCAAGCAGTAGTCCGCAACGTGATACAGCATTATACCCAAGGTCTTGTTTGAGGTTGAGGAGTAAACCAGCAACAGCCGACTGGATGGACGCAATTTTGCCCGCAGAAGACGACTTCTCAAGCCACCAACGTTGGCAAGGGTCTTCATCTAAGAGATCTATCGTCCTGCTCGATCCGCAGTCCATCAGCAATGCAGAATGTGATCCAACTCGGCCAACCCACCAGCCATAGACGAAGCGTCTCGTCTTTCACATCTACATTCGTTAGTGACCCAAAAAGAAGTGGTCAGCAGTGCTTATCTAAGGAACTGGAAGCGGGTACGAGATCTGAATCTTGGAAGACCTCATTCCACTGTTATTCCTGGACGAGCTCCAAAGACCACAGGCTCTTCTACAACGTGATCCTACGCATCTACAACGACTTCCTCCCATATGGCAACTTGAACAGTTTCGAGCAGGCGCTTTTTAGTCGACTTAAAGACTGAGTGACGGTCGTAAATGTTAGTGACCCTCTGAGTAGCAGAACGCTATCGCTCAGCAGTTTGTTACTCATACAAAACCCTGACCCCCGATGAGTCCAGCGAGACGCAGAAGTAGACACGTCGACACGAGCCTCTCTACGAATGATCTAGGCCCATATCTAGTGGGTCTGACGATGAAATGAAAGAAGATCACCATGAGCTTGGCACATCTTCCAACCAGAGAGTGCCATTTCGTTTCTTTATCAAGGGCACCGTTCCGATCACGACCTAGCTTTACATGACGCTTTATCCCGCAATACACCTTTTCTTCTGACACCGAGACCTTCGATGGCTTCCTTCACCATTCCAACCGAGCGTTCATCTCATCTCACGGCATGGTTGAGGACGCAGAGCGAGGTAACTCCATGGCCTGTGGGGTTCCATACATTCTTGAAGGCTGGGGACGCCTTTACATAGTCAACGGTAATTGAAAAGTCGAGCCTGATCAAGTGGAGAAGTCTGTGCTAGTGAACTTGAATGTAGATTGACTACTTCTCCCCAACACTTTCCCGAAGGGTTACCAATCGATCAAGGATATTGATAAATCGAGCATCCTAACCACCGGGACAGCCCTTTCGTTCCGGGCGACTACGAATGATCGAGCTCCGCCCTGCTACGACTGAAATTGATAACGGAACGACTGCTTCTTCTACTCATCGACGGATAGGAGCTGTAGGCGAGATCCACAAGTGCCGGTAGAGACAGCGACGAGGTCTCTGATCGTACAATGTGTGATACATTCTACAGGAGCGATAGGAATTCATGAACTCTGCTCGAAGATTGAAGGGTGATATACCAGGGCAGGCTATCAGTGACTAGGTTCACTGTCTGCATTAGTCGCGGTTGTTCAAGTCATGGACAGCGGACAGGTGAGATCAGACACTTCCTGAAACTCTTGTGAAGGTCTTGATGAGCCATGATCGACATCCAATGTGCCTGGATCCGAATGTGAATCCCCATCTGATGGAGATCTGCCCGTGCTAGGAGGGTCACAAGCGTGTACAGCCAACGCTTACGAAAGAGCCTATCAGGATACCACTAGGCGAGCTATCGGTTTCTGGAAGACCAACTTACATCAGATCTACGCGCAAGCACGGGATACGAACCCTCTTGTTCCTTTGGTTGTCCGAGCTTACTTTTACTGGTCAGACTACATGACTGAATCCGTCGCACTGAATACCACTGGACACCACACAATAAAGCTTCTGGTCAGCTCTTCCAGAGGTACTCTGATCTCGAGCCGTTGAACGCTTGGATTTAGCGGTGAACTCTACAATCTCTTATCTTCTTGTCCATGCGGCTCTAATAAACTTCGCATTGATCCACCACTCTAATTACAACTCACTTAATATCTACGCATGACATCATTTTTATTTCGATAGCGGCACATAATTTTCGCCCCCGAGGACCCCACGATCCAGTCGACCTATTCGATCAGAAGACTACCGATGTTGTTACTGCGAGACGTCGCTGTTCTTTACGATAGTAATGCGCCAATAAACATCCCCAGTTATCTCCTCGGATAGCTTTCCGAGACGGATTCCCAGGAACCTTATACCGTGAGAAAGTTTCGGCGCCTGGTAACGGCGGAGACTTTGCCTCGACAAACCTACAATAAGAATTGTGGAGATGAGCAGTGGTGGGGCTCTAGGGTTGTGACTATGGCAGATGCGGATGATGATAAGGAGGTGTCTTAAGAGGAGGACTAGGGATGAAGTGTGTATAAGATTGAGTCTATCCTTCAGCCTGCACTTGGCGTTTTGACTTCAAAGGCGGCGCTTCATTTGTATAGCGCGACCATGCACCAATGATGGAAGACGACTTCGCTAAAGAATTTTCTATACCGCTTTTGAGAGAGAGGAAGATTTCGCACACCATGGGCAACCTCGATTACGACTGGGACGTTGAAACCCGCATCATCCATTTCTGCAGGCATCTCGTCATCAAAGATCGAGTGCCGGAGAAGTACGACGTCGTCAGTGGCCGCTGGTACGTTATGGAGCCAAGCGAGCGAGGCAGACCAATCTCAGCCTCGCGTGTCAAATGGACCAGGCCGCCTCCTAGAATCCCGCGTCTGGTGTTCCTCTATTTCGATCATCAGATGATGCCTGGGGGATATTGGGATGGGTGGTAAGTCCTCTCCTTTATGTAGGCTGTTTCGTTGATCCATAAATTGACACTGTCACCGCAGGAAACTCGCGCAGCACGAGCAGCACCAGCAGCACCGGCTACACCGCGCACCCTGAAAGCACGACATCCGTGCTCATAGATACGGCGCTCACCGCGGAACACGGCAGACATTTGATACTTTCGCGGGCAAAGAGATCCAGAAGCTGCACCCCGGGCTTGCTACAGATTATGCAAACACCATTCTCACTTCCCACACCCCTTCTCACACCTATCGCGCCACTGGAATTCCAATAATTCTGCCAATAGACGAGAGCCACGGCACGTGAGGCGCGAGATGGCTTATTTGGCATCAAGGGTAAAGGGACAATGGCGCGGACGTCAAGAATAGGTTACTGAGCTGCTAATCGCGGTCCACTCGTCCCCGTCTCATATGTTTGACTCATCAAGTTGCCAGTAAAGGACCGTTTGAGAGATCGTTGGTCCATAGGATAATCCATCATTCATCGCGCGACTGGAGCTCGCGATAACCTTTGGTAGAACTTGCTACCAAAGGGTATCGAGAACTCAACAGGGTCGAGGTGTTGCAGGTGGAAAACAAAGGCATCGTGCCGGAAAGGCTGAGGAAGCAAAGAAGAAAGACGCATGGAGCAGCAACTGGAGTGGCGATGACACATCGCAGACCAAGGACGAGTGGACGCTAGCCTCTGTCGTGACTCCTCGACTACGACGCCCCCCGCACCGAACACGATACCCATCTCGCAAAAGCTACCCCAGAACCCGCGCTTGCATTATTTCTGCCCTCAATAACTTCACGCAAATATGGCTTAGCTCGTCTTTGGACCAAGACATCTCTTTCTCACAAGGCTACTCCAACCGCATTCCCGCTCGAGGGCCCCACAACCCACCACGGCTCCAGCTCCTCCGCGCTCCTTAGTGCAACAATTCCCACTTACTATCAGCACACTTGAGAAAATCACTCAATGGTTCTCCCGTGCCCCTCGAAAAATGCCAACGAGCGATTTAGAGGGCATTCCTGAGGAATATGAAGAGGGAGCACAATGCAGGAATTCGCCCAATTGCGAGGGCAGCTCCATACGCAGATGCAGATCACCAATTTGCTGCAGTAGCAGCATCTCTCCGTTCAGCGGAGGACCCCAAGGGAGCGTTTTATGCTCGGGATCTTCTGCCGCAAGACTGCCGAGTCTCCCCAGAGCACTATGAAACCCTCAATGACCAACTCTCCTCCGATCTACCCCAACTAATTGATCCCGGAAGATTGTTGTGCGCTCTCTCGGAGACGGACGAAGGCATAAGGTCCGAGAAGGCGGTTGATGTTCTACAAGCCTTATCAATATCATGCGATTGAGGCTTTAGCCATGTTACGCAAGAGAGGCTTCGGCCATAATCATACGTCCAAGGCCGATGTCCCATAGCTAGAAGAATAGATCTATATGATTGATTCATAACGAATATCATCAGCCCATTTTCATAATGTTATTTTCTCAGACATATGCATACTCATTTCTCTATCTAACGAGCCAATATCTGCTACGGATGGACAAACGCTGGCCTTCGATAGTCATTCTCCCTTTTCAAGTTTAATCATGCGTCGAAATCAGGCAGAAGCTAAGAGATTTACTATTACGGCAGCAAATTCCTTGATATTCAGTACAATGAGCCAATTCTCTTTCGAAGTTATGCTTATCATGCCTGTAAAAAGAGTGTGGCGGTGCCGTTTTCGTGCCGAAATAGCTGGCGCACACACCTTAAAATGCACGTATCGATCATTTTTTGTAGGACTTAACCATCAGCCATCTTTGTGACCCCAAATTGGGCAGATTTGAAGCGATACATCTGGACATTCTTTTATCCCTGTTTTCCCCCTCATAGAAGCCTTCATTGTCGCTCTATAACCCTATTACCAACATGATACTTGCCCCTGTGACCACGCACGTAGCACCCCACCATCAACCATCTGTTATAAAATGGCTATACCATCCCCATGCTCGCGTCGCTATCTCAGAAGGTTTTCTTCATCTCCACATTTTCTTGCTATTTTAGCGTCTTCTGCCCCTATTTCATCGCGTCTGCCCTGTAGAGCATCATGTATCTAGGAGCTACCCCATATAGATCCTATTGAGACAGGCAATGCAGTGGTTACCCTTAGAGTTACATTCCTATATTGCGACACCCTCTTTTTGACACTAAAATAGGCAGATTTGAAGCTGCATATCTGGATATCGTTTTTCTCCCTCTTCTGTTCTGATCGTAGCCATCGTCGTCGCCCTGTAGCTCCGTTGTTCAGTGGGTAGACGTGTTTTGATACTAGGGAGTACCTAGTAATACCTAAGTCGTCAGTCAGCGCTTGGGAATAGTATAGGAAGTAGATGAAGACTAATTACGTATGTACTGAGCGCTAGGGTAAGAGTAGAGGCATCTTAGTAGTAGTAGGGCTGCAGGGCAACAACAAGAGCTGAAAAGCAACGACGAATGCTGCTAAATAGATATTCAATTATATAGCTCCAATCATGCCCTATTAGGAGTTGAATAGATGGTTGATGGTGGAGCTCTATGATAAGATTTAGATATGCGATTTGTTGTATGCGGAACATATATGCGCCCGTAATAATATGCCAAGAAATATCAAAAGATGTCGAAAATATGAGCTGCAGAGCATGGGCTATAGCGATAGCCAATATATATAATTAAGGGGTAAAAAGCAAGCTTGTGCATAGAGCATCAACGTTGCCTGATTTGAAACGACTTTATGTGGTTATGGTTGAGCAATAGCTGTTGTCGCATTGTTCAGAAAGATATGTAGTGCTCTATCTATCTTGCACAAAAATTGGCGCTATCACAGATTTTTTAGAGGCACGACAATTGGCACCAAACCAATTTTTTGGACAATGCTTTTCCTACGCTTTCACACGCCTTTCTATCTACTTCTCTCCCCTTTTCATACAAGACCCGATACTTTAATTGACATAATGGCCAAAATATCATGAAGAAAGCTCTCAAATGCGTTTTTGGGTGCGCATAATCCAAGAGTCGTCCTAGCCCAAGATGCCGCCGTCAAGCTGAAACGGCCCCCGGTTCTGTTCGTTCGTTCTAGAAATCTTATTATACAAGAATCATCCCGCATCTGCAGATATAGAGAACTATGAGGCGGGAAATACAATGTTATCGCAGAGATTTCGATCTTCAAGGTCAAGTTTGATGTACCTAGCGCCTGTAAACAAGCTGACTTTCAATGTGACTGTCTCATGACCGAAAAGCGACTACAGGGTTACGTGCCGTAGACCGTAAGAATTTGAAAATGTCACCTCTCAGCCCTATACCTAGCAAAACACCTCTATGGAGTACCAATTGAGCCATCTTCTCAATTCTCAAAGGTTGTGAGCCCGGGATCAGCGCAAAGCGTCGCTAGATGGGTTCTTTCGTATAACCCTATGCCTTACGTCGTATTAATCTTTCGATTGATAAGAAAACCGCTGCGGTTCAGCACATTCAAAACTCGCCTCGATTGTGACATGCCACCCCTATCGGTCACCCTCGCGCTGGATAGGAGCTGTGAGCCTGGTACAGGCGGGAACGAGCAGAGATAAGCCTAAAAATGGAAGAAAGAGCAGACACAGCCTTGGTACAGACATACTCGGGCTGGAACGTTGCCAGGAATGGGGGGACTAGGCAGGGTATGTTGACAGGGGCATACTGGTGATATCTAGACCACGCCAAGGACAAGGTCAAAAGAAGGAGCTACAGCTGGAGCAGGGGGTAGAGGCTAGTGGAGGCCACGGTGGTGTTGCTGCAGGCCTACCTCTTCGATTCCGACAGCCAGGAAAGCCCTTCTACAGGCCATTCATCCTCAGTACTCTTCCCGACTCCCTATACAGGCGAGGTTTAGTGGTTCAAGGTGGCTGAAAAGCACGATTGAACAAGATAAAGTGCGTTCAAGGGGAGCTATAGCTGCTTGGAAAAGGTACATGGTCTGATGTATAAAGGGGAGCGTCATTAAATATCACCTCTCGACCCTATGAATCCATAGAATACCAATGAAGTCATTGTTTCAATTCTGTTTGAATTATCTTAGACATTTTGATAGGAAACCAAAATCTCGAGGTCCATATTTGAAAGGATTATATCCTGTAGATACGGTAATTTTCAATGAATAAATGTGTAGTAACGGCGCAACGAAACGGATATTAGGAGCTGAATCTTCCACTTTTATGATCCGTTCACCCGCCAGCGCCTACACCACAGTAGGCCCCCGAATCTCTCATCTGATTCAATATATTCGACGTTCTGACCATCCTTTCGCTAGGCATATCGGCTTACTTCCTCACATCCGACTCCTCTGCTATGGCAACAGGATTGAGATCAGGCGAGCAAACAGCTTCAGTAGCACCCCATGAGGGCAGCCAGGACATGGTCACCGCCTCATCAACTTAGCAACAGCTAGCGATTCGAACATTCTGATCTGAGCAAGATGCTGCATTAGATGAGCTCTTGAAGAGACATATTTCGTACTGGCTGAGCTGACGAAAGAAATTCGCCTCCTTAGGCAAGACATCCAACATCAGTAGACCCCTTCCTCATCGTCCCTACCTTCCATCGAAACGTCTCCGCCAGCTCCACCGACAGATCCACTGACAGCTTCATCAGCTCCACCGGCGCCTCCACCAGCCCCACCACTGCCACCTACGTCAGTATGGAGTCCTTACAAAAGGATGATAAGAGCTGAAGATGTTGGATTCTTCGATCAGAGATTCTAAGCATCAGAACAAGAGCATCGGAAAATCTACACCTGGCCCAGAGATCAATACAGGCAAACACGCGGCCTATTTCGACGTCTTTGTTTTTGTCGATCGTCTCAATAAGCTTTCGTGAAGATCTGGCCAAGAAGTAGCGCAAAATGTGATCCCAAGCTGTCTACGAGGATTAGCTCTGATATGGTGGACCACCGAGGTAGAAGATTCTACAGGGACAATTCTAGAAGCTTCATAAGATCTAGATCTAGGGGTCAACACGATGATCAAGCACTCTCGGATGAATCCTGTAATGGACCTATCAGCATTGACGAGATCTTGATAAACCATGCGTGTTCTACATCAAGGCATGTCACCTAAATGGAATCAGATGCACCCGTATTTCCAGGAACAGCTAGCGAAACCATCGTCGAGGACCCTAATCAGTCATTTCCAGAAAGATATTGATGCGAAAACCGCTGCATAGTAGAATCGGGGGACTGAGATGCGTCAGCAGCAAGCTCATGGCTCCTACCCGCAAGATCGCCCGCGAGACCAGAACAGCGGATCTCAGACGCAGTGTCTTACTCAAACACCTGCTCAAACAGATGCATCAAAAGGCGTGCACTCCGGTAACTGATCCAGGATATATCGGGGCAAGGAACTGGGCAATAGTTGTTCCATTATAGAAAAGCCACTACAGGATAACGTGCTGTGAGCCGTAAGACATTCGTTTTACCTCATCCTTTAGTCCCAGAAGGTAGGTTAAAAGCCAAGGACAGATGGATTGGCTTGGTCAAATAGCTGTACAACTACGAACCAGTATCGCCAACGCCTGTCGTCGTCAAGGTTGATATCACAATAGGAAAAGGAGTATTGATGGTAAACTCTGCATGGCCTGAGGTTCTAGGATCCATCGAAGGAAGCTCTCATATACATAAAGCTCTGTAGGTAAGCAGGGTCTGAATAGCGGTGGAATGCGCTAGAACACCAATATTTCGTACTACGTTGGTGGAGGCCGCTAAGGGAGAATGGAAGCTTGGAAAAGGAAGAAAAGGGGTAAAGATATTGCAACATTTGATTTTACTCTGGAAATCTGGAAATGATATGATTTCTACTGTTTTTTAGCCTCTTAATCAAGCTGATAGAACTTGCGCACGCTGGACTTCAGATCCGCGTCTGAGTAAGCTCAATGTACGTTTAAGTACTTACGATAATATCATCTTATGGACAGGACACCTCATAGCAACCATGGTAGTTTGTGCAAACCGCACCAATTATTGCTATGCTTTGTACTTGGTAATAGTGCTGCGGGCATCCATTTGCAGCGCTATGGGCTTCTTAAAGTGATTGCGATTGTTGCAGTCCTGCTACTAGGGGCAATCGTCCGTTCCTACTCTTCATTTTTCTTCGTTTCTATGAGTTTCTCCGTACCTCCTGTTTTACTCCTCATCCGTGTAAACATTGTCCCCCGTACATACGGAGACAACCTTACACTCTATTCTAGGTATCTTATCGCCTAATTCAAGGAGGTCCTAGAGATAGGTTTTTGCTCCCTGTTCTGGTGAATGTTATTGGTAGCAGCAACGCGGAACAGCCGGCTGGAGCCGAGGAAGTAGCCGCGCAATGAATTTTGTTATTGTCTCTTAACCATCTACGCTTCCTGAGCGCTATTGCATGGGATTTCAGAACTTTGGTTCCAGTCCTGTGGTGTGATCAAGAGGTCACAGTTCTCACATTCTTAACCTTGAGTCTTTCGCAATCAGGACTCTGTAAGCTCATTTTTTCGAGATCACTATCGCAATTCGTCACACGCATGTCATTTGCCACGGTTTGCCCTTACAATGTCGGAGCTTTCTGGCGCCTAATCCATAGTATGGCTTGCGTGGGTATGAAGCCATGTAAGCCTAATATTCAATCATTCATTGATGTCCACATATCCTAACTTCATTTTCAAGCATTGCTGGAAGTTAGAACATGATATACCTCTGCACCGCCTTCTCGCCTGCCTCTGAGTCCACAATTCTGGCCACACACTCCTCGATCACACGACTTCGTGAATTTACTACGCCCTCTTCAATCCTTGATTCCAAACCTTCGGCCCGGGTCTCAGTGAAGGCTCTATGGATTGTGGACCATCCGTTCTGTGAGGCCCTCTTCTGCTCTTCGCCGTTTCTCTAAGGGCATTCAGAGCTACTAGTGGCCAAATGGTTCATGGTACGGCCCTCTGTAGAGACGTCTTCCGAGCAGTACCGCCACACAACAGACATGAGAAGCCCAAATGGCCATACTACAAGCGACTTTTGCTAGGCAGGCAATAGCGGCATTGAGTCCTCTGGTGAAGGAAATGATGGGCCACAGTCAATTCGAAATTGATACTTCTTTAAGCATGGACGAAGCATATTCACGGCGACTTTTCGCAAGAAGAGACTTGTATGACGCTTCCTACAGAAATGAATAAGTAGCCTGCTGACAACAATCAAGAGTTTTACTCCTGATAGGTAGTTCTAGCCGCGAATGTGTTGCCAAGGTATAGTTAGCGAGCAGAAAAGCATTACAGATCTCCTCTAGCCAGCAATGAATCAAGCATCTTTCCTATTTGGGTGAACAACACGCATGAGCAGTGATCGTGACTCGCAGAAACGTCCAGTGAATTGGCCCAGAGTTGCATTCAGACCCCTGTCCGTACAAGTGGCAAGAACGCAGTATCACGCAGGTACTTCCTCGTGTTGCAACAAATTCACCCAGCGTCTTGTCAGATGCACAATGTCAAGAGTGAAAGCCTAGCCCGCAATTTGAGCTCTGACACACAGGAGTGCTATATATGGAGCTTCTCCTCCCGGGAATCCAACGATCCTAAACTCTCCAGACAGCAGCAAGGTACCTCTCCCTCCTTTAAACACTCCACTCCTTTGCTAGCAAGCCTCATGCTGATCTATTCATACATTATAGGAGCAAGCCCAACCTCTAAGACCTCCAAGTGGTCCACACGCTCATTACCACATCCCTCACTCCACTCATTTGCTAGCAAGCCTCTTGCTAATCTTTTGATGCATCACAGGAGCAAGCCTAACCTCGAAGGCCTTCAAGTGGTCTACACGCTTATTACCACATTGCTCCTTATCACATCCCTCTTTACCACATCCTTCTTGACTATATCGCTCGACCACATCCTTCTTGACAACATCGCTCTACCACATCGCTTCTTACCACATCCTTCTGAAGCGCATCGCTTTACTACATCGCTTCCTATCATGGCTGCTCGTTGCCCTGTCGCTCAATATCTTGTTTTCTACGAGCCCGTCGCTTCTTACCATGACGCTCTTTACCCTATCGCTCTCACCCTATGGCTCATCATTTTGTCACGCATCGCCTTATCGTTCAGTACTTGGTCGCTTATTACTCTAACGCCGAGTACCATCTCGCTCGTTACTAAATCGCTGGTCACTATGTCGCTGTAGGAGTGTTCTGATGAAGCCGAGACCCAAGTCTGAGCGATCTGGGGGTGATCGTTTCCTCAAACGTGTGAGTACCAAGCAAGCGGGACTTCTTTGACACCATTTATTAACGTTCGATGGTGCAAGGGACTGGAACACATACACGCTGTATGCCTATTGCTCTCAGCCTATCGCTCTCAGCCTATCGCTTATCACGCATAGCCTTGTCGTTCAGTAACTGGTCGCTTGTTACTCTGCCGCCGAACACCATGTCGCCCGTTACTACATTACTGGTCACCATGTCGCCCGTGGAGTGTCCAAATGAAGCTGAGACATGAGTCCGAGGGATCTGGGGGTGATTGTTCCTTCAAACGTGTGAGTACTGAGCGAGAGCGACTTCTATGTCAATATTTATCAACCTTCGATAGTACAAGCAACCGGGACACGTACAGGTTGCACATCTCAACCAATATCACTCTCGGTGCGAGTACTCAACGAGCGAGAGTCCTATGACAACACTTGGTGCTCCTCTGGTCAGGGTGAAAAGCTACAAAGCTGCAAAATGGAGCTGCAGAATGAAAATATTCAGAGTCTTTACTGGTTGGTCGAAATTTTCAGTTCCAGGCTCCCCACCCTCTGCAGCCAACGGCCAGGCTGGCGCTGCTGCCAATGGTCGATCGCGGTGCTTGGATGGGCCACTATACTACACTACTTCGATGACTTCTTTGAAGTACTTTCCCCTCAGGCCGACCATGCGCGCTATGGCCAGGACTTTGATGAGCTCTGTCGCAATCTTGGCTTCACCCTAAACACCAAAGAGAGTACTACTGGGATGACCGCTGAGTTCCTAGGCATCGAACTCGACTCTATAGCAATGAAGGCCCGCTTACCTCCAGCTAAGATCAATCTAATAATCAATCTAATAACTATGGGATAACCGCGGCCTTGCATTATTACATTTGCTGGCTGTAACGCACGCGGGATGAGGTCGCCACTATGTTCACTGGGGACTCGACACCCTATGCAGGCCTTGAGTTGTTTGTAGGGTTTCTATCTTGCGCAGCCCCGGCGGTAATCCCAGGGAGAGCCTTCCTCCGCAGCGTGGGGAAGAGAGAGAGCGCTGTCTGGAGCTCATTTATACAGTCTGGTGATGCGAAATGGCGTACGATCTGGCTATAGACTTCGACGCCCCGGATGCGCTTGTGGTGGACTTGATCTTATGTACGTTTTTCGAAATTGGAGCACCGTATGAATTTACTAATTGCAGCAGACTACCAGCGTCGAGTTTGCAGCGATCAATGTTTTCGGTATGGACCTTTGCCACTGCAGGAAGGCGAAGATGTATGGACGAGACGAGGGTCTTACCGTGGGTATGATATGCCGAAACAGAAGAAGCGAATCGATGGCGGCGCTGCGGGCGATTGAAAGACCGGCCACGATGAGACTCAGCTACACTTTCTGCCTCGAGCTCTTCCCTTCTTGCGACGAGCGAAGCATCTCTCTCCTCAAGTTCTTCCTCTACTGCCGCTTCACGACTTTGGAGTCGATGGATTCGCGACGGGGGTCATCGTGATAGGGGAGCCGGTGGTACCCTCTACTAATAATTCTGCGACGAACCTCATTTCCCCAAAGCTCGCCGGTGGAGTTGCTAGTGGCCACTGGCGATGATACCATCGGGCACTGAGCACCAGCTAGACTGGCGCAATTATTAACGTTCGATAGTGCAAGCAACTGGGACACATACACGCTGCATGCCACGACCATGATCACGTCCGACTGTTCGTGTGATCTTCCGTTCATTCAACAACTGTATCGATCTGTCGCACTACCTCGTCGCTCTCCCATCCTTTCGCGGTACTCTTAGCTACTTCCTTCTTGCATTTTCGTACCAAAACATGCGCCTACCTTGAACACACATCGCGAAAGCAGTATCTGCTCAGGACTTGTTCGATCCTTTCATTGATCAAGACGCCTCTTCGCTTCGCCTGCTTTCAACCGTCTCGCAAAACACGAACGCACGAAGTCCAACAACACCACCCACTGCACCAACAACGTATTGAGATCAGTTAGATTCGAGGATCCCTATGACTTCAAAGACACCCTACCTAGGCGCGCTAGTTGCCTTCTTTCTTCTTCGCTGGACGAAGTCTCTATATATAAATATAAATATATATATTAATATTAATAAGGTGGGGTTAGAGGGTGAGTTCAGCTTCCCCAACTGCATCACTATTGAGTACTAAGCAGTGACTTGTTCGGTGCACAGCGGAGCGGTAATTGGAGTGGCGATGACACATCACGGACCGAGCCCGAGTGGGCCCTCCACCCCCATACTCATATCCCTCATCTGCTGCTAGCTCGGTGATTGGCGACAATACGGGTCCCGGTGTCCAGGGGGATTGTCTCGTTGGGTGGACGGGCAAGGTATCCTCATGCATTGTCATGGAATATGGAACGTAAACCCTCCCCATCCTTCGCAAGCATGGTCTCCACTGCCGGTGGGATATCTTTACATCGACTACGGAGAAGCTCCAATTCGTCAACGCCTAGAAGGATAGAGAGCCGAGGCGACTAAGATATTGATAGATATTCCCATGTACAAGTGTCTATACGCCGTTCTCTGCGGTAGGCAATCAGGTCCCTTGGTACAAAACGATGAAGGGTATTTTGTTCCTGCACTTGGAGCCAGTGTACCCGAGATTCCTACTGTCTATCCCTTTTTTCGAGACCTCAGACAACTTCTTCGGACCTCTCCTATTTCTTGGAGCTTACTTTGACTAGCTAAGATACTACTAGTCTGGATTTCGCCTTCAAGAAGCCAGCACGACCTTCTCGAAACGATCACCTACTCAATAATCGTGGGAAATACCGAAAGACATGCCTCACTACGTCAAATGTTCCCACTGCGACGGGTCCAGGAGGAGTAGCAGGCACAGATACACCCGGCAAGAAAGTGAATCCAGCCGATGAGCTCAAAGGCCAAGGCTTGAATGTTGGCGTTCCCGCAGCTTTCAGTGAGGACTCTATATATAAATATATATACATGGGTGGGTTCCTGCAGCTTTCGGTCAGTACCTTGCACAACAATCTGCTATATTCCCCGCTGTAATTTGGCTTACAATTTGTCACCAGTGTCCAATGTGAATTTGCCATATGCCCAATGGCCTCGGAGTATACGCTACCAAGAGAGTAAGAAGGAAATGGTCTCTGCTCTCCAGGAGATGATGGAGGAGCGATTGGAATATTCGATCAAACAAAACAAGAATATCTGCCAGCTGAACGCAACTGACAATTGGCTATCATGCGGGACGATCGTACCTTTGGACGCGCACTTGCACAATTTGAAAGCCTAATGGCACAAAGGCCAACCTTCTTGCACCATTACTCGGTCCTTGGAAGCATCAATCACGCTATTGAGAACGTATTCGAACACAATCTTTACAGTTACTCGAGCTACCAGTGTTCCCATTTGCCCTAGACGCAAGCTGCCATGCAGGACCATCATGACCTTGAACGTGCGCTTGCACCCTTTGAAGACCCAATGGATCTAAGGCCAACGTTCTTGTACCATAATCCTGTCCTGCTAAGCATCGATCACGCTATTGGGAGCATCTTCGAAAATAATAACTGCGATGAAGTTGGCAAGTATATCGTCAAGATTAGAGAGCTGGTGGAGTTCGTTTAAAAGATGAACGATCTAGGTGTCGGCACCACAGGCATTGAACTCCCTCTTCCAAATCCACACACATCTGGGACGCAGACCCAGTACCAGAAAATCAATGTCAAATACGAAACGTTGGAAGTTGCTCAACGAACCACATCCCAATCATCGCACCTAATTTATGTTTTGATTTTCTAAATATATATATACCTGGGAATTACATTTCGCCAACAGAGACCCGCGGGGGTTCTGACGAGAAAGAGCAACCAGCTTCTCAACGGCAATCTTTTCCGTCGATGAATGAAACGCTGAACACCGGAGAGCAACAGCCAATATCAATATCTTCGGTGCTATCTTCCGATACTGGATCAGGTTCTAGCGATGACTCCTCTACCGATGATACAGCTAAGAGACTCCAGCCGTATGCATTCCGCCAACGTCCAAGGCATGATTGTTCAGGAGCTTCCATTTTCAATGGATGCGAATTGCCAGACTTAGCAGACGTCACGCTTGGTCATCCCACCGCTCGAGGGTGTAAGGGTTGCTTTGCCAAGCGAGAAGACTACCCTTTATTAGAGGAGGGATCAAGAGACCCTTGTGTGATATGTCAGGCTGATGATATCGACTGCGAATTGATTATGCAACCAGCAAGGAAACGTGCATATGAGGCATACAGCAAAAGGAGATTCGTTTATTCATATAGAGAAGAAGGAGGTGACCATGCTCAGCCTTGCATAGAATGTGCCAAAGCTGGATCAAAGTGCATAGCTGGCCCATTGAGTGGAAGGACAAGGACTGGCCCTTCCCTTGATCAAAATTGGCCAACCATGGCATGTCAATTGAAAGCTGGGCTTCAGCATAATTCGGTCTTGCATTCCCAGTCCTATTACGCGACCTTGTACCGTACGGAGACGCACCATTTGCAATATTGGCTTGCTGGTCCGGGCCCACTGATGAAGAGGACGATGTTCCACTGATACCCTTTATTGACCGTCATCTCTAAATTGTAACAGAAATATTCTAGCTTTTCATCGAATCACAAATCACTGACGCTATGCGTCCAGACCAGCCGCAGGGCCGCCGAGCAAGGGAAAGACCTTAGGTAGCAGGTATAAACAGATGAGCAGAGGAGCCACCAAGGCCACAAAATCGCCTCTTAGGAACGGACAGGCATCGTGTTCGGCACATACATACATAATCACTTCTTCACTAGCAAGAATACCAACTACAAGTGGATCGTAATGATGGCAAGGGGCTGGAGACGAGCGTGGAGGAGAAGCAGACAAGGGTTGAGGAAAATGACGTGGTTCTAGGGAAATTATCGCAAAAAGAAGGCTGTGAAGAAAAGGAAGCTGAAGAAGGGAATCACCAAGAATATCAGAATGCTTATGGAGGTCCACCAACGAATTGCACAAAGTGACTCGAAAATGCATAACCGGATATCAAACATGTCACGCCGAGTTAGGGGAAAACATCATTACATACTATCTTGGTTCAACAAGCAGGCTATCGACAAGACTCCTGTCTATAATGCACTCCGGGATGCGAACATCCTGCTCCACCTCAACACTACCAGAGATCTTTACGCCTGGCTTGAAGGATCATATAAACAGGTCTTTGTCTCTGGAGTTTGCGATGCTTTTGCCAAATTATGGGACATTCGTACAGGCAAGGCCGTCCAAACATTTGCTTGGCCATGAATCGGACATCGACGTGGTGCAATTCTTCCCGGATGGCCAGACCTCGGGTGCTTTACGAGGGCCTAATAGAGGTATACGAAGGACAAGACCAAAAAGCGGAACATGGTCTAAAATCGACTAATGGTGCTAGGAGTACCACAGCAGGTGTTCAAGCTGGACGAGCTACAGTGGTGGTGGAAGTGTATGTTGGTGCAGCCTGTATTTAACTCAAACATGTTGATTTCCAAACTTCCTGATGCTCGCTTTTCTAACTGCCATTGTGAAAGATGTCCTCAGATGGTCCTGAGCAGGACCTTAAAAGGCTCATACTAATATATATATACATGCGCAGTGGGCTTCTCGGCATGGTGTTCCTATCAGCACCAAAGAGCAGTCTTCCAACTGGCTTCGGACCACTACTGGCGACTCGAGAAGGGCCAGAACTACCACCAGAACTTGCTGACCTCTGGTCATACTAAATCCAAAGCGAGGTTTATGCGCGTGCTATGACCCATACACCATGTGCGCCTTTGAAGACATTGAGTCGATCGCTAAGTCGCAGGATGTGGAAGCAGGCTCGGCAGCAAACATTGGAGAGCAGCCTATGCGCGGTATGCCTATTCAAGGATCTGGTAACACATACACTCTCCAGAATTAAGGGGATAAGGGAAACGATTTGTGACTGGACCTCGTTGACGCGTCAGCATCCTGGAAGCTTGAGTGACGAAGGAGCAAACGCACTTGAAGGTTTTCAAGAAGTCAAGAAAAGCATGGAGACTGGCTACGCCGATGGTCAGATGGTCGAGAGCGCTGAGCAAACCCCATCGATCTCCGTCATGAGTGGCTTCTGTCCTAACAGCCTTGAGCAACATCGACTACAGCTCCTGTCGCGGAACCTCACTAAAAGTCTTTCGTACTATCGCTGCAACGCAACACAAATATCTTATCCTTATCATGTCATCAACCGGTACTCCCAAGTGTTCAACTCCCCTATGTCGACCAGTCCCGACGTATATGGGCAAGCCTATAGCTATCCCGATGAGAAGCAGGCAAAGCAGCTGATACTGTGCTCGATAAGCTACCATTGTCCCGACCGGCAGCTATTACTGTTGACAACCTGAGTTTGCTATCAACGACCTTATATCGCCATCTACCCGCGTACAGTTTGAATTATGGCGCAAAACCTGCTTTCTACCGAAGAATCTACCATTTTTGAAATCATGAAGATTTTAAGAGAAGACAGCAAGGTTTCACTCGACGATATGGCTTTCTTAGAGAACACGGCTAGATTGATACGCCATGCTGACCATAAGACAAGAATACGTTTCGACCACATATTCGCCACAATACAGGCAGCGCAAAGAAGCACCCGGCTGCGCACTTCTGGATCCCCAGAGCATCAAGCACTTTGTTCTGACTTCGCTGCAATAGAGATATTAACCAGGAGTGATACTTACGCAGGAGCCTGCAAATATGCTGCAAAGCTTATTGCAGAGGCTTGGATAGACTATCCAAGGACCGGCACAGAACAGCTATATATATATATCGAGGCATCGAACGAGGCTAAAGAACAGCTTGCTGCCACAATCCCTCTACCAAGGCTCACAGCCAAGCAAAGAAGGATTTCACTTCCAAGACCAAAAGATCAGAGGGCGGTTCACAGTGGGAACCGAACGCGTCTTCTGGTATGCAATGATTCATTCCAATGCGCAGCAATTCTCGTCCAGAAGCTGGAGGCAGCTCCCCGGACGATACAGAATCAGCGCTTGATCACCACACTCACTCATTTCAAAAGAATCCCTCGAGTTCCACGCTTGGGACATAGCGGATGCTCTTACTCAAACCTTGGTCCAACAACCCTGTATACCCTGAGAGAGCTTCTGAACTGGATCCAAGATTCTAACCTCGTGCGCTAAAGTCTGGATACTGGTAAAACTTGCGGAGTATAGCACCAATCCGGGCGATACCTCTCCATTCGAGCACACAGAAGTATACCCAAGCAGCTCAGATACATTAGAGCCAGCCAAATAGTGACCACCTGACACAAGACCGCAGCCCGAGAAACCAGCTTTTTTGCGCATCGAGCCAAAAACAGAGTGCAGACACTGGGTCTTATAACCTTCATGCGGTGGCTGCGAGGTAACAATTTCGACTACTTTCTCTATCGTCACGTTGTCGCATAAGCCTACTTGAGCGCATCAGGATCAACCTCATGGACTTTCCAGGTTAGTCGGTTGAGGACCAGAGGCGAAGGAAGTCTAAGTACCCAGCAAAGAACCAGCGAGCACCCAGCGCCCCAAGACCACAGTGTATAGGCCCACACTATTCAGGTCCACAGCATCCTAGTCAACAGTATCCTGGCCAACAGTATCCTGGCCAACAGTACCCAGGCATCACTATCCAGGCCCACAGCATCTAGGCCATCAGTATCCAAGCCTACAGCATCCCACTCCAGGCCTACAGTCTTCAGTTTGACGACAAATACACGGCCTTGATAATACATACAGGCCAATCTTTGACGAATATGGCATCTCACGGCGGAAAGTCAAGACGGAGCATAGCGGGCGCAGGTATTGAGTTGTTAGATGGATGAGATGTATGATGAATTATTTAAAGATCTATGAAGCTATCGAATAGTATTTAATATACATGAACAGAATAATATCTGACGGTCGCAAGCTTGTGGTGATCTTAATAGGTGCATATACAAATGTCTTTTTGAATTGGTTTTTCTCAGCGAGTAGAGTAGATAGAGTAGCCCCGAAGTGGCTAGCTACTTTCATTCACAATTCATTCAATTGCATCAAAAAGTAGAATAGCCCCTGTTACGCCGCGCAACGGGACGGGCTGGCCCCTGGACCCCTAAGCCCTACCCAAAACCCGACCCGCTGGGCGGTATAAGGAGGTCCCCCAGGGCGGGCTCAATCCAACAGGTTCAGGTCGGGTTGGCCCTTGGACACTAAAACCCAGCCCCAAACCCAACCCGTTGCGTGACATAGCTCTTGTAATTCAATTAATCTTATTTAAACTTAATAATAGTAAAAGAGCTCTAAAAAATTTATATATTAAAAATGTTTTTAAATATTTAATTAAATAATTATAATCTTATTATATTAAATATAATATTATTTTAACATTAATATTTATAAGTAATAAATAAATCTTTCTTTATAAAATATTATATTTTATTTATATTTTTTAATTTAATTAATAATTATAAATAATAATGTAATAATAATATATAAATATTTCTAGAGTTTTATATATTTTAATTATTAAGTATTTAATAATAATAATAATAATAATAATAATAATATATTTATTAGAAGTTTTATTTAAAAAAAATTATTATATTAAATTTTCTTATAAAACTTGTATTTATAATATTAAATATAAACTTTAATTTATTTTAAATTTAAATATTAAATAATAAAATTCTTAACTATTTACTTAATTTATTTATATATTTATTTTTATTAAACTAAATATTATATTACTATATATAGTAATTATAAACTAGTATAATTATTTCTTTAATTTATTTATAATTTTATTTAATTTCTAATTAATTTATAATATACTATTAATATTTTATTATTTAGATAAAAAGGTATTTATTTATTTATTTATAATTAATAATTTTCAATTTAAAATAATTTTATATATTATTATCTAAGTAATAAACTTATATTTATTTTATTTTTATTTTTATTTTTATTATTAATTTTTATTTTTATTTTTCTATATATTTATTAATTTTCTAATACTTGTTTAAAATTTCTTATATTAATTATATATATAATACTTAATATTTTTTATAATTATATATATATATACTTTATATTTCTTTATATTTCTGTGATAGGCCTAATAGGCTTGGTAGGTGCTGCCATGCTTAGTACCTACCATAGCAGGATCCTAATATACTTAACATGCTTCTCCTCATAAATAGCTCTCTAAGAATCAATATTGCTATAATAATAATCCTGCCCCTATCAGACCTCTAAGCACTATAATATTAATTCTTCTCCCTATAGATTAGGCCTAGAATTATTAATAACTTACCTCCTAGCCTAAAAGTATTATAGGACAGCCCTTATAAAACTTAGCCCAATTATTAGCTTCTATAATAATAAGATGCTATTATTAGGTAGAAGTTTCAACCTCTTATTATCTTCCCCTATCTTATATAGCCTATTAAGGCTTAACAGCATCCTTTAAAGGCCTTAAAATTTTAATAACTTACCTATATTAGAACTATTAGCTTATATAGTAGTTTTAGAAGAAAACTAATATAATAGTATGCTAGCCTTTATAAATCTATAAGGCTATATACTAATAGACCTTTAAAGCCTAGCCCCTAGAAGTAAAACAACTATAATAATAGCACTTTAACTAAATATAGGGCAATGCCCTCCCCTCTAAAATACACCTATAATAACTACTAATTTAATATAAGAAAAAAAAAATTTAAGTGTGCCCCTCTATTAATATTTATAGGGCCTCTAATGAATGTCTAACTTTAAATAATAGATATAAATAACTTCTTTAATTTATAAGTTATAGAGGGGTTAGATATTTAGATATCTATAGCCTATACCTACTTAGGCTAAAAGATTAGGACTAGAATATAATTAATATAACTATTTAGATAGTATAGTACCTTTAAAGATTAAAAAACACTATAAAACTAGCTATTAAAGAACTATTTAATAGGGGATATAAAATTAGATACTAAACTTAAAATAGACTAAATTTATATAAGATAGAATAAAATAGTCTAAGACTTTATTAATCACTTTAAGATACTTATAACTAATTTATTTTAAAATAATATAGTTATATATTACATTTTTTATAAAAAACTTACCTTTAAGATTTTAGACTAAGTTTACTAGTTATCTACTAAACTTTTAAATACCTTTATTAGCTTTAAAAGAGCTACTTAATAGGTTAAAAGCTATATTAAGATAGGGAAAAAAATAATAAAGGATTATAAAGGATAGGATTAATAGAAGTAAGTATAATTTATAGATACCTAATAGGGTGAAGGCTAATAAGGTAACCTTTGAAGATTAGATTTTACCTAGATTAGGCCCCTTTAAATAGGAAATCTATTCTTTATATCTAGTTCTAATAGCTCTAAGATAGCTAATATTACCCCTAAGGAATATAAATATTAATAGGATAATAAGTTATATATATATTACGCCTAATTAGGATATTAGTAAAAGATTTATTTTAATAAATTAAAAAACGTCTACCTATAATAGAAGAGGTATTATTATAGGTATAACTAGCCTTAAAAGGAAGCAAGCCTTATATACTAGATTCCCTTTTAAGGTAGGCTAAATATATAATTAAAAAAATAGAAGTTAAACTCTAAAAGCTATAAAATATTAAGGTACTAGAAATTTTACACGTCTTTATAATAGATACTAGGGGTACTAAAAATTATATAGATACCTTAATTATACTTTAGAAGCCTTAACTATAAATTAATTAAAATACCTAACTAACTCTTAGCACCCTAATTAACTGCGGCGCTACTATAAATTTTATTAATAAGTAATTTATTGCCTTTCTAAAATTGATACCCTTAGAAATAAAGGCTACTAAGGTTATAGATATTAATAGAAGAACTATTAGCCCTTCTAAATAAATATTATTTCAAATTCCTATAAGTATTAAAAATGCTCTACTAGTATTATATATATTCTAGACAATTTTAATATAAGGCTATTAAGTTATTCTAGGCCTTTTATAGCTATAAAAGGTTAACCTATTAATAAACTAGAATACTAGCTATATTAAAATCTCTAAAAATATCCAAATCTTAAAATAAATAGACTTTAATAATAAATTAAATAATTTCTTTATCTATACTTATTATATAAACTAGAAGACCCTAATAATATTACTAATAGCATACTCTAGTTATACTAATATATTTTTAGAATAAGCTAGTACTATACTTCCTCCTTATTATAAAGACTTTAATCACGCAATTGATTTATTACTAAGTATAATATCACCCTTTAGCCCTCTTTATAACCTATTAAAATCTAAACTTAAAATACTAAAAAACTATATTAAATAGAATTTTAAGTCTAAATTTATTAAGCGATCTAAATTACCTACTAGATTACTAATACTATTTATTAAAAAAAAGATAGAGGCTTATAATTATATATAGATTACTATAACCTAAATATAATAATAGTAAAAGACTAGTATTTAATACTATTAATTTTAGAAACTCTAAATAGGCTTAGAAGGGTAAAGAGATTTACTAAAATAAACCTTTATAAGGCTTATAACCTTATTTATATTAAATAGAGAGATAAATAGAAGATATTTTTTAAGACACATTATAACCTATTTAAATACTATATTATACCATTCAGCTTTACTAATACACCGTCAACTTTTTAATCCTATATTAACAAGGCCTTATATTATCTCTTAGATATTATAGTTATTATCTACTTTAATAATATTCTAATCTACTCTAATAATATTAAAGATTATAAAGGCTATATTAAAGAGGTACTATAAATTTTATAAAAAAGTGATTTATTTACTAAGCTAGAAAAATATAAATTCTTAATAAATATAGTAGAATTTCTTAAGTATATTATTAACCTAATAAAAATTACTATAGACTAGAACTATATTACTATAATAATAGAGTAGCCAACCCCTATATTAATTAAAGACATATAATCTTTCCTTGGATTCTATAACTTCTACTATAAATTTATATACTAGTATAGTAAAATTATTAAAGGGCTTATAAAGCTAACAAAGGGCTTAAAGCTTTTTATATAAACTAATAATACAGCGCTATCCTTTAAAAAGCTAAAGCATACCTTTACTTAAACTATACTACTAATCCATCACAACCCTAAACTACCTGCTATAATATAAATAGATGCGAGTGACTACACCCTTTTAAACATCCTCTCCTAAAAATAAAAGGATATTTATAACCACCTAATTACCTTCTAAAGCAAGAAATTAATCTTAGCCGAAATAAACTATAGAACACTAGATTAAGAGTTATTAGCTATAGTTATCTCCTTTTAAGTCTAAAGGAAATATCTTAAAAAAACTTAACATAAAATTATAGTCTTTATAGATTATAATAACCTCAAGTTCTTTCTAACCACTAAAACACTAAGCAAAAGATAAGCTTACTAGGTTGAATTCCTTTTAATATTTAATTTTAAAATCTAATATATACCTAGTAAATATAATCCTATAAATAGCCCCTTTTAAAGAAAGGACTATAATATTTTTTATTAGCCCTATATAATAGTCCTATTCTTTAAGTTAGCTATTACCTAGATTATAAAGAGATAAGAGGTCTTTAAAGGTATAGTAAGAGATATAAAAGATTTAAAACTAAAAAATAAAAAGATTAACCAGCTCTTAAAAATTATATTAAAAATTATTAAATAAAGTTTAAAGTAAGATCTATCCACCCTAGTAGTCTAAAATATAGATTATAAATAAATTAAGAGCCTATTATACTTCTAAGGGTTATAAATCTATATACTAAATAATAGAAACCTTCACCTCTAAGTATTAAAGAACTTTTATAACTCCCCTATAATAAGCTATTTTAGTAGGGACTATATAAATATTATAATCTACTATTAGTTCTACTAGCCGACTATAAAGGTAGATATTAGTAAGTATATTAAAACTTATAATACCTACTAAAGGGCTAAATAAGCTCGGCATCTCCTTTATAAAAAATTATTAATAGTGCTTATCCTAGATAGGCTATAGGCTGCTATTATAATTAACTTTATTATAAACCTACCCCTAAGCTAGGATCCTATTAATAAGGCAACTTATAAATATATTATAGTAGTAGTAGACTGTTTTAGTAAAATATACTATTATATCCCTAATATTATAACCCTCAATTCTAAACAGTTCGCAATATTATTTATCTAAAATATTTTTCAACTTTATAGGATGCTAGAGTTTATTATTAATAACTAAAATAAATTATTTATTTTATATTTCTAGTAATACCTATTAAAAGTATTAGGTAGTGACTATAAACTATCTATAATCTACTATTAATAAGTAGATAGCCTTATAAAAAGATAGAATTAGGTATTAAAATAATACCTTTATATCTATATAAACTATTAGTAAAATAACTAGGTCTCACTCCTACCCCTTATAAAGTATATATACAACAGCTTAAAGTATACTATAACTTATAAGATACCTTTCTATATCTATTATAATAGAGAACTAAAGCCTTTCTAGCTCCCTACTATAGTAGTTAAGATATATATAAGTACTAATAAAATAGTAAAAGAGTTTAAGTCTCTCTATAAAAAGCTTAAAAAAGAATTTATATACACTTAAAATTAATAAACCCTATACTATAATTAGGGCTATAAGCGCTAATAATTTATAAAAGGCAATTAAGTATGGCTCCTTATTATAAATATTAAATTATAAAAACTTTTTAAAAAGTTTAATTATAAATATCTTAGCCCTTTTAAGGTCTCTAAGGTTATAAATTTTATTATATATCACCTTAAGCTACTAAAGTATATAAAAATATACCTAGTCTTTTATATTAGTTTTTTAAAGCTTTATTAAAAGAATATTATAAAAGGCTAGATATCTCTACTACCTCCTCTAATAAAAAAGATTATAAATAATAAGAATAACTAAAAATAGGAAGTTTAGAAAATCTTAAACTCGCGCCTATATTATTAAAAGTTATAATATTTAGTATCTTAAAAGGGTTTCCTTAAAAAAGATATTTCTTAAGAGCCTTTAAAGGGTGTTAAAAACTACTATACCTTAATATAATAATTTTATTATAACCACTCTTTTAAGCTAGGACTAGAAGTATAAATATAAGGCTTATAAGAGCTAACTATTCTATAATATAAAAACTATAGACTAGAGATTACTTATATTATATAAGATATAATAAGAATATAGTATAGAGCTATAGGATAGGTTATAGAGATATAAAGCTTAAACTTATAGCTATAAAAGGGTATAAAGCTCAATATAAGAATTTTAAAATATATAATTATATATAATTATATATAATTATACTAAAAGATATTATATAGCTAGGCTTATATAATAATATAAATATATATTTAAAGTAAATATAGAAATATATTTATAGTAAATACTTAGAATTATTGAAAATCTAAAATCTTATTTACTAAATCTTATTTAATATTTAACTTTAACTACTTTAATCCTTTATATAAAAAATATCCTACTTGAAATAGCTACTTACTCTAGGAGAATAAATAGAGAAACTTAATTAAATAAATTTAGATACTAGTAGAAGCTAAGTAATAGTAATAGAGTTAAGGGCCTTAATTATATTAACTATCTATTCTTTAATCTAACTTAGAAAATAGTAATAACTTTACTAAAATTTATAACCCTAGAGAAAATAATAAATAAAGATATTTTAAGGGTATTCCTATACTGTGTATATCTTTCTAATTTAGCTATAGGTGTTGTTATTACTATTAGTATTATAATTATAAAATATAGAGATTATTAGCCATTAAATTTCAATGCTGCTAGATATATAATCGCGAACCTACTATTAATATATATAGGGTACCCGTTTAAAGTTAGAGATATATATATAGGCTTTAATAAGAATAAAAGTTATATTTATCTTCTTATAGGAGAGGATAGAATATTAGGAGATATAAAATATATTATAATTAGCTATCTTTTATAGGTTAAAAGACCTACTCCTTTAATATAAGAAAATAATAGTTCTAACCTATAGATTTTTAAAATATAGGAGACACCTTTAAAAATATTTAAAAAATATTTCTTATAAAAGGCTCTAGATAATTATATAGTAGCTAATTTACTAGCTAAAAAACTAAGGGTAAAGAGGACTACTATTAAAGTGAAGATTAAGTAACTAATAAAATTTATTAAAAATCTTACTAATAACAACCTTAACCCTTAATAATAATTACTATAATCTTTAGAGGGTTTATAGGGCTTTTTTTTATAACTTACTTATCTTACCCTATAAGATCTTTCTTAATAAGATAATTTATTAGATTAAGATATTAATATTTAAAAGGCCTAATAAGCTTTAAATACTCTATTAAAAATATTAAAAGCTTAATAGCCTTTATATACACCCTTAGAATTATTAATAAAAAGAGCTAAATTATTAAAAGCCTATAATACGCTGACGCTAGAGGTATAAGAAGTATTTAATAAATTTTTATTAAAATAAAAGACTTTACCATCCTCTATATAGGAAAAGATAAAGAAGTCAAACTTTATAAAAAATTTTAATCCTATTTTTATAAATAATCAAGCTAAAAATAATAACTAGGTTAATATAGCCTTTATACTAAAAAATATACCTATACCTATTATAGGAGAGTTACTGAAATTATATTTTAATAAAGACTTAGAGGGCAAGTTCTTTATAACCTTAAATAACCTTTTATACTAAATTTATCTAATCTATATTCTTAGGCAAATAGATACTATGAGCGCACTATATAATAGATTTATTAATTTTTATTAATCTTTAAAGGGCGGTTTTAAAGATAACTTTAGTATTAACTATATATTCTTATCTAGGCGGGATATAAATCTAATAGAAGATAAATATTATAGCAGTTAATAAAGGTATAATTATACTCCTGTTAAAATAATAAGCCTATTTAATATTTTTTTTACTTACTCTCTTAGAGAATTTAAATACTAATTAGTTTTTTTAGACTAGCTAATAGTTATTTCTACTATATTTAAAATACTTAAAAGGGTTATTATTTAATTTTTTCTAACCCTACCTCCTAAAGGGAAAAATATAGTTATAGTGGAAGATGTATTTTAAGAGCTAGATGATACCTAAAAAGCTTTTGGTAAGGTAGTGTGTAACTATATAAGGGCTGTTTTAGTGGTTAAGTGCCTAGATATTATTACCTTATTTTAAATAAAGGACTTAAGGAGAGCTATAAAGATAATAAGGTTATTAATATCTAGAAAATTATAAATCTTAAAGGAGGAAGAAAAAAAAATGCTTAATAATTATAGTATAATCAAAACGAACTTCTATATGGTGGCTGGGATTAGAGATGGTTTAAGAGAGAAGTTAATAAAGCACTTAAATATAAATTGTATCTTTAAGTATAATAGCTAACTAAATATACTAATAGCTATAAAAGAATAAGTGTAGGGGGCCTTAGAGGCTATAGATATAGAAAATCTTCGCGCTTGATATTATATATAAGAATGGAAGCGCGAATATGAGGCTTATAAGGATGAATAATATGAATATAATACTTATAGGGGCTATTGAGTTATAAGAGGGAGGATTATAATAGGCTTAATAGGCCTAGTAGGTGCTGCTATACTTAGCATCTACTATAGTAGGATCTTAATATACTTAATATACTTCTCCTTATAACTAGCTCTCTAAGAATCAACGTTGCTATAATAATAATCCTGCCCCTGTCAGACCTCTAAGCACTGTGACAATTTCTTTATATTTCTTTATATTTCTTTATATTTCTTTATATTTCTTTATATTTCTTTATATTATTTACATATCTTTATAATTTATTTATTTTTTAATTCTTTAGATTTAATATTTAAAAACTTTTAAAGTTTATTCTTTAAAAAGTAAAATATAAGAATAAAAACTATTATATTTAGAACTAGTTTCTTTCTTTAAATAACTACTTTAAAAGTAATTTTAAAGAGTATTTTTTTAAATAATAATAATTTAAAAAATACTTATAGGAAATTAAGAATTTTATATTATTATAAATTATTTACAAGAGTTTTTTAACTTATTTTTTAATAAAGTTTTCTTATTAATTAATTATTAAATACTTTATTATATAATATTAAAGCTTTATATATATAAATTTAATTACTTCTTTTTTCTATCTAATAATTTTATATTTATTTTATAATTAATTATTATTAAAAATTTTCTTTATAAATACTTTACTTATAATATTTTATATATATATTTTATTATATTTTATATTAATATATATATATAATAAAATAAATTAATATTTATATATATTTTAAGTATAAAGCTTTAAATTATTTTATTAAAAAGTAAAGTATTTAAAAATTACTTATTAAAGGGCTTTTTTATTAAGTAATAAATTAATAATAAAAAATAAAAAATTAAAGATTTAATTATTTACTAATGACCTATTAATAAGTTATATATAATATTATATTAATATAAATAGCTTATTAATAATTATTAATAAACTATTAATATATAGTTAAGCCCCTATTTATTTTCTTTTACTATTAATATATTACTTAATAAAATAACCTTTTAATAGGTAGCTAATTAATAATTTTTAAATAACTTTTTTTCTATAAAGTATTAATAAAATACTTAATTATATAATTAAGATAATTTATAAATAATTTAATATAACTTTTTTAATTTTAATTTTAAAATATTTATATAACTATTAATTTTAATTAATATTATTAATTATAATTTAAAAGTTAATTAAATATTTAATAATATTTAAATAATACTTAATTTAATTAATTTAAATAATTCTATTTTTAATAATAAAGATATAGAATTAAATACTTAAAAGTTATTATAATATTCTTTATATTAATATATTATTACTTAAATTTTTTATATTATAATAAATAAATTATAAATTTAATATATTAATAAATATTTATTTATTAAAATATAAAAGTTTTTTTATTATTTAAATTTTTTAAATATAATTTATAAAAGAATATATATAAATTAAAAAAATATAATAAAAATATATAATTATTTAGGTTAAAAAATTTATTATAAGATATATTAATTTATAAGTTTTAATATAAATATAAATTATAAAATAAGAAGTAATTATATTACTATAATAATACTTATTTTTATAATTATAAATATAATATAATATAATATAATTTAATATTAATTATTTAATTTAACTAATATTAAAATAAAAAAAAGTAAAAGTTATAGAATTAAAGTTATATATTTAAAAATTCTTTTACTTTAATTTCTTATAAATTTATAATATATTAATTAAAATTAAAATTTTATATATTAAAGGAATTTTAATATATTATTTTAAATTATAATTAATATATAAAATATAATTAATTATATAAAATTAAATTAAATATTTAAAGATTTATTACCTTATTTATTTATTTAATATCTTTCTTCTATTAATTCTATTAATTCTATTAATTCTATTAATTCTATTAATTCTATTAATTCTATTAATTCTATTAATTCTATTAATTCTATTAATTCTATTAATTCTATTAATTCTATTAATTCTATTAATTCTATTAATTCTATTAATTCTATTAATTCTATTAATTCTATTAATTCTATTAATTCTATTAATTCTATTAATTCTATTAATTCTATTAATTCTATTAATTCTATTAATTCTATTAATTCTATTAATTCTATTAATTCTATTAATTCTATTAATTCTATTAATTCTATTAATTCTATTAATTCTATTAATTCTATTAATTCTATTAATTCTATTAATTCTATTAATTCTATTAATTCAAAGTAATAATCTTTATTTTATTTTAAATCTAATTATTTTATAAATATAATATATAATTACTATATATAAGTATAATTTTCTTTTACCTTTATTTATTTATTTTTAATAATTTAATATCTTAGTTTTTTAATTTTAATTTCTAAGTAATATTAATAATATAATACTTAAATTAAATTATCTTATAAATTATTAACTTAATTATTTTAATAACTTTAAAATATATATTAATTCTAAATACTTTATAAATTACTTTTTTTTATTTAGTTATTAATTTAAATACTTAGTAAATTATAGTTTAATTTAATAATTTTATTAGTATTAAATATTAAATATTAATTTAAAAATTTAAAAATTTAATTATTAAATTTATTATCAATTAAATATATAATTAAATTAAAATTATATAATATTTTATAAAGTAATAATAAAAATAATTAATATAATAATTAATTATTTAAATAATAGGACTTATAAGAAAGTTAAAGATAATTTAACTATTTTTAATTAATAGTCTTAATTTAGTTACAAGATAGGTAGAAAGCATGTGTAGCCCCCTAAGCTATGGAGAAGAGTCCTACTTTCTGACTATGAACAAAGTCCACGAATCTAAATTACACTACTATTCCTATTGGCGGGCTCTCTGGCTACAATGAGATCGACCGAGTACGACCACTATCATCTCTGCAAGCTGAAGTTGAAGGATTTTGTGAGGTAACGCCTGTGGCTCCCAGTCTCGAGGGTGGCACCATGTATAGGAATGCCAAGATATCTTCTCCGGAAATCGGGATTGAGCGACAGCGATGTAGGCCTCAGCGACCAGAACATGACTTACCAGCGACTTTTTGTGCCTATCGTTCTCTATTCTTGTCAAGCACGTTATCAGCTCCAGAACGGCCTCCACCAGCGACTCAAATTCCCCCTCTAACCCCTCCACGCTGAATGGACAGGGGGCGTACTTCCACGGTTACTAGCTCGTTGGAGCAGGTAGCAGTAGGCAAGAGAGGAGCGTATGGACGCTCTAACAGATCTCGTGCCTGTTGGTCACAGGGGAACATGGAGAGGAAATGCTAATGGCAAACACTGGGAGACACCATGTTCAACGCCTTTGACCCTCTTGAGAGTCTCGCACTTGTCACCATAAGCTATTCGTGCATCAAGATTGGCCGTCGAGGCCCACCTAGTGGCATGCTGGTGCTCAGGTCCAGAGTACACTCGAACCGAAAGCCCATCGACGATACTGCAGCGGTTGGAATATTGGATCAAACAAAACAAGAACGTGTGCCCACGGAAAATTCTGATTTATCGCGACGATACCGCAGCGAACCACCTAGCAGAGGCTGGTGCAAAGAAGAAGATTAAAGGGCCTGCAGTGGGTCGCAAAAGATCAAGGGAGAAGGAAAAGGTTGAGAAAGATGGTCTGGTCTAATATGCTTCTCAGCCATCAGTAGCGTCTAGCTAACTTAAATCTTACAGTCCGGCGAAGCTACGCGAATTTCTGAGATCGCTCACTCCCCACCAGCAGCTACACCTCCAGCGCTTGGCTCTCATCGCACGCCCATCGAAGGGCACGTCATCTACTGGGGCTTGGTTTGTTCGCAGCTACCGACGACCCTGACCATCATGCACCAAATGTGCCTATCATTTTGGTTGGTACGAAACTGGTCGTGGTGGAGGAAAGCTCCAAACTCGGTGACGATTCTTGGTAGATCGGTTGTTCACGTACTGAGATTGAGCATCATGCACCAAATAGGCCTATCAATATAAGCAGGAAATCGTCCTGCCAACGGGTCGCTGCCCTCCTCATCTCTATCTTTGCCGTTCACACCCGCCAGACCCACCTTCTCGGGGCCACTGCTCTCCTTAATGGCAGCAAAGTCCAGTCATATAAAACTGGAGATACAGTCCCGCTCTGCCGAAGGGAGCATAAATGTGTAGAATTCGGAGCAGATGCGGGCCGTCTCAGGATCACCATCATCACATATTCAGGATATACGCCCAAACCCCGCTAATGGCCTGCCACACGCGCTAAGCTACGGAAATCAACACTTCAGAAACCCGTCCAGCTTACGCCATCAATTCAACCCAGACAACCTTCACGGCACATCAACACCATCATTAATCGGTTACAGCCAAAAGTAGGTGGAGATGACGATGACTATGACCACGAATATCGCTTTTGAGAAACGAGAACGATAATCTTACAACCGCTTGTCAAATTCTGTTTATGTCAGGCAACCGTCTCTCGATATTCCAAGGATCGTGTCGGGCAATACACCTTTTACGTTACATACGTGATACCCTAGTACCACTCCTGGCCCCCTTCGCAACTTCCCCTCGTGCCTCCATCAAAGCCTTGCAACCGCAAGCAATCAGTGTTCTTCGGGCAATGTGCTTCTTCGATCCCACCGACATCCGGGAACACTACCTCACTGAAATATGTGCCCACTACTCGTCACATAATGGCAAATCTGAGGCTGCGCTCGCCGATTTTCCCATTCAGCCTGATGACCTGCTATCAGCCCTCGACGAGCTTATGAAGGAGGAGTTGATTTCATTTCCAGCGTACTCACCTGGGATGCGCGTCAAGGATGACGTGAGAAAGGAGATCTCGTTGGGAAGAGCAAGACTTCGCAAATACTTTGCTCGAACCGGTCAAAGCTACTCCCAGCTTTGATTCCTCCCCAATTCGCGCAATAGCGACATCGACGTGCATTCAGTATTTCTAGGGTATATCCCTTTCCCTTCCCACTACACCGGCTAGACTGGCGATAAGCGGTCAATACTCACCATCCCTGTCTCGGGTTCTTCGTAGTTATTCGTCATCTTCAGACACGAGCGCCGACACTTCGGGTCTACACAGCGCACGAAATCCTCGGCGGTAAACCCAAGACATATTGGATCTCTCATTTACTACGGAGGGAGCAGGAGCAGACGTGGTTCTATCTGTTAAAGGAGGACCCTCTTCAACATAGCTTCTTCAATCGAGGTTGCTGCTTAGACTTCTTCGGGCTCTACTCCTCATTTTCGCCGTCTTCTTCACCATGGCGAATAGCACCCGACGGATCCTCCCCTTTGCCCTATGCCATCATCTCTGTTATTGCTATCCCACTAATGGATCCTGAGTTCCTGGATCTTAGGGTCCAAGGTGTGAGCGACCTGCAGGCCTGCTACAACCATGCCCTCTCTGGGCTTATTAAAGCCGGCACAGACTTCGATCGGGTAGGCACGGAGCTTGATCGCGTGCAGATTGCTTTCTATAAGCGCTCCTGGAGGGAGGAGGAGCAGACATGGTTCTGTCTGTTGAAGGCGGGTGTGAAGCCTGATGGGCTGTTGGGGCACCTTCGTAAAGATAGTGAGCTGGCAAATCCCCTCCCGATGCGAATGGATCATCAGGCAAGTCCATATTTGAAGAAGATGATGGCATGAAATGGTGATAGATCAGGGAAGCTGATAAGGGTGGGTGGCGGAGGCGGCGATGAGAGCGGCTGCGGTCCTGGAGGGGGCCAGTCAATTACCTACTTCAGCCAATCACCCACTCCAACAGAATGGGGTTGGGAACTTCTTGAACCCCAGAGCAGGCCCGTACGCGGACACAAACATGGCTCCAAATCCAAACGTGAATCCAAAAGAGTACTACCACCCCTTTCCCCTCTCTTTCTTTTCCTACTCTTCCAATTAAATCTCGTTCCCCCAACTGACTCTTGTCCCCCCTTCAGCCCGAACCCTACTACCAGATGTTCCAAGAAGTCTACACAGCGCACGAAATCCTCGGCGGTCAGCCCAAGACATATTGGATCTCGCAATTGCTATGGAGGGAGCAGGAGCAGACGTGGTTCTACCTGTTGAAGGAGGGTGTGAGGCCTGATGGGCCGTTGGCAGGGTGGGTGGCCTTATTTAACTCGGAGGAGGAGCCGCTGATCATAGGGGGTAGAAGTGTCTTCGCGCCGTGTGTTGGTGGAGGAGCGCCTGCGATCCTGGAGGGAGCAGGAGCAGACATGGTTCTATCTTTTGGAGGCTGTGAGGCCTGATGGGCCGTTGGCAGGGTGGGTGGTGGAGGCGGCGATGAGAGCGGCTGAGATCCATCATCGCCCACTGACCCGTGAACACAAGCTTAGCGACTCTGATACGGCTCTCGTTCGTTTAATTTTCAAGAAGCTCAAGTCTACAACTATGACACTGGATTTACTGCGTTACTCAAGGTTGGAGAAGGCATTGATGGGCCTAATAGCCGCAAAGTTTCACATTTTTCGTCATCGGTCCTCAGCATCCGTTCCTAGGCAGCCCGGATCAAAGAACCTTACATCCGCAAACTCATGAATAAGCGTGCCATCATGGTGCTACCGGTGACTGTCCTCATTGGTTTATGCCTGATTGTACTTTTCATATTCGTGCCAGGCCACAGACTTTTCCCGTCTCAGTAGCTTTGACTCATGGAGCCTCATGCTGGCCAGTGGATCCTGACCTGTCTGGGGTCAAATGTGAGCTCATCGCTAGTGTGGAGTCAAGCTTCGCCGGTTCATAATAGGGACTTTAGTCCATTGAAGAGATAGCAGACGGAAACGAAGACGCAAAAGCCCCCGCAAATAGCTCTCCATGTATAGATCCAATCATAATATAACCTCATAACCTTCAGCGTTTCATGTTCGTATAGTAAAGGGCCTAGATTGTGAGTTTTCAACTGACCACTGTTGAGAGCCACTATCCATGAGACATGCCACGTAGTTGGTTCCCAGAGGTCAGGATAGGATTAAATGCTTGCGTTCCAGCGAACAAAAGTTGCCATGAGCTTGTTACGTAAGCAGCACATCCTTCGTCCTCTGTTCCTTTCGCCTTCTAGTCCAAGCAATCCATGCTTAATCATGCTTGCTGACATACTATATGACTGCAATTTGAAGCTTAGAAAGCTCACTTCAGCGCAGGAGCGTCAGCCGCGAAACAACGAACCAAGCTCCATTGTGTGTAAGCATGAGCCTTTTCGTTATGCAAATTCTTCACTGACAAGCCATCTGTTCCTCAGGCATTCATGACCCTCGCGAAGTTGCTCGAATAGCTTGATCACGTTGCCGACGGAAAGAGAAGAGCTCCGGATTATAAGGACATAATGGCCAGCTTCCATGCTGCCGAAGAGTACCTCGAGGATGGTCAGACCTTGTAACGCTAATAGCTTGAAAGATCTCGCCGCAACAGGGAAGATTACCATAGAGGGAATGGATTGTCGATCGCTGAAAGCCTCAGGAACCACTGCTTGGTCAGTCTGATCCAGGACTATCGCTTGCCGTACTTCTGGAACGAGTAAGGACGATGCCGCTTTTCAGAGCCATGCCAACACCAGCTACCTCGATGTTCGACGATCAACGCTTACTTGGATCTTAAGCTTGCTATCCCCATTTTGGTTCGAAAACGAGTCGTACTATCAGGCCATAGAAAATCGTATGAAGACCGAGATGGCTTCCCTATACATCTGAACGGAGCAGAAGACAGACACCAAGATGCCATTCTTATGCACAGATGCATATTGAAACAAGGAGAATAAGCCAGCGCAGATCATATCCAGACTTATTCTATTCCTTTTCACGCCGAGACTTGGGATCCGTATCTATAAAAGCAATTCCATAGGACAGTCGGATCGTCACAAAGTGATCTTCACAAGCGTCTCCGCAGCCCACCAGCTTTTCTAGGGGGCGACTACTCAGCTGAAAAAGCCCCCGCTGGCATAAAGATTTACTCATATCAAGAGGCTCTGGAAGGGCGGAGACGCGAAGAGCTCGGGTCCTCGGAAGAAAAGGAGCAGATATTCCCAATTCATAAGGAGTATCCGGAGCCTGCGGCTTTCAAATAGCGCTAAATTCATTGCACCAGAGAGTCCAGTGCGTCTAATCTATCTGGTATTTGTTGATGACACGGGACAATTGCTTCCTGTTGAGTCTCGGCCTCCCAATGGACAATCCTCTGGCGTCTGAAGAAACTAGAGCGAAGAAGCCGCGACCAGAAAGAAGCAGCCATGGTGAGGAGCATTAAGTCGATGATGTTGCCGAGAGGTTACTATCGCATGAAGAGGAGAGATTGCAACGTTGACATAGCCATAGTAGAGGAAGTCGACCAAGGATGATCTAGTTGTTTGGGCCCAGGACGATGAGAGTGTTCGTGCGTCAGAGTCCGAGCATGTATCACAATGACCTGATAGAAATTGAAGAGGCTATGGTGTGATGATGGTTCACAGACGGAAGGTGAGGCAATTGCTCCAGGAGAACATAGCCCAGGCCGGAGACAGGCTTGTCTGCTTTCCAATGTGTCGTTTCTGACGGACTCCATCATACGGCAATAGGCGCCTTTGGGCTACATCTGGCCATTTTCTGTAAACAATGCATATTGGGAAGGACGCATTGATACTGATGCTGCTGGATTGCTCCTGCAGACTGATTTTGCAAGGAGCAGTCATCCAAGCTTTCACTCAGGCTCCAGCTTCAATATCATTCCCCCAACTTCGTTCAGCGAAGGCAGAGTAACAAACATCTAAAACAATCATACATGTATACTGCATGTTCCTTTTTCCTGTGCAAGTTTGCGCAAACACTCCATCCCCAACCGCACTCTTTCCACCACCACTCTAACTCAATCAGGCTACGACTTCCGCCGGTATGACGTTTTCCAAATGCCATGTATTCGCGCATGGCATTTGCTCATCGCAACCCATTTCATCACCAATTCAAATCTGCCAACCTCCCAAAACACCAAAAAAAACCAACCCACCACCAAACGACCATCTTCGCCCTTATTCTATACAAATCTACCCAGCAATTCAAATTCTTCTCAGCAACCAACCACAAATGTCGCTCCGCCTCCTCACCACCCGCGTAGCGGGACCAGCGCTCCGCCTTCCCTCCCCATCCGCCCGCTCATTCACCACAACAGCACCATTCAAGAAGACAGCAGCAGAGACAGCGCAGGAAACAATTCAAAAGGCGAATAAGAAAACTGGTGAGGCAGGCGTTGCCGCAATCGAGAAAGGCCGTACGTCATTTTCCTTCTCTCCTCCCAATCCCCGATTTTCCCCTTCCCCCTCAATCCCATTTCCATCCAACCCCCCCTCTCTCCCCTTTATAATCACCCCCTTCCCCACCACCTCCCCATACCAGCTAAACAAGAAATCAACTGACAATCCCTTTCTTTAAACAAATAGAAGAAGCCTCCGCCGCCATAAAATCCTCCGTCGGCCTCAATTCCAAAGAAGCAGCCGGCTCCGCAAAAGAAATGGCCGGTTCGACAGCTGGGTCTGCGAAGGAAATGACAGGGGAAGCGAAAGGGAAAGCGCAAGAGGTGGCGGGCGAGGCGAAGGGGAAGGCGAGTGAGTTGAGTGGGGCGGCGAAGGGGAAGGCGGAGGAGGTGAAGGCGAAGATGTAGGGAAGATCGATTGGGGGCAGGGGGGGAGGGATGGCATATGTGTTTTGTACGTGTGAAAAGCAATTTTTTTTGAGGCCAGGGAGAGGAGTGTATAACAAAGAGAGGGGATAACAGAGAATTCTGCAGTTTTTGATGCGTATCTGTGCGGTTTGATGGTGATGATAAGTTGGTGGTTTGCATCTGGCGGCTCGGTCTGCATTGGTTTCCTTCTTCTACGCCTCTTCTGTTACTCCTGATGCTCATTCTTGCGGCGTCTTCTGCTTCTTTTTCTCCAGCTCATCAGGGTTTACAGCATATTGTCATCCATGCGACGCAGAGTCTGCACTCAACGTTGTTGAAAGATGAAAAGTCCACGGACTAAACAATCCAGAATATCTTCCATTGGTTTTACAATTTAGATATCGTCCCGTCTTCTTCTCAACCCAACATGGGGATCATTGAACCACAGCCCATCCAAAGATTTTAGAAAATGGCAATCACCAACACAATCCGCTGCTTCATGGTCAAAAGTACCGCCATATTAAGTCTGAACTATCACCCATGCATGGATCTATCCAGAATAGTGACTCGGACGCAGATATCAAGACGTCGCCCTTGTGCCTAGCACATAAACCCCTATCCCTCACGCCTAAGCCGCAATAGAAATCCTAAAATAAGTCAACAAATCCCATTCTTCGCCTGTGTGAGAAATCCAGACGCCTGGGTACCGACTCACACCAACACATCCGCGCACATTTCCTATCCCCTATGTCTCTCAAAATACAACGCGAACAGGATCTCAAATCGGGACTTTTCATGTTCTTCATGGCGTTGAAAGAGATAGGAAAAGCGAATAGGAGGGAGATATAGTTATGGCGTTGAGGTTGAATGTGGCTATATGTAATGTTTGCTTTCCTATTTCTGAGGGGATTTGGAAAATATTTGAGACGGAGTTGGAGTGGAATGGAGTGTGGATAAGACAAGGTGAAGTAGGGGAGGGGGTATGGAATGGATTGACTGTGTGGTGGTGATGAATGGATGGATGGGGTTGAGGAGGTAGAAGGGAGGGAGGAGATAGGGGTGGATGAGGTGGTTGGGGATGTGGGATGATGGTGCTGGGGGAATTATTTATCAGTGATTTCGAGTTCATGGCACAGTTGGAGCTACGGGGTTGGTAACTAGTAGGTGCGAGAATAGCTGACACGGAGAAGACGTCGAGTTTGCATTCCAGGAAATTCATTCCTCGTATATAGACGCTCTATCATTTTATAACTATACAAAATACCATTATGATCCCGTCCTCATTACATGCACGCTAGAAGTCAAACAATGAGCGAATAAACAAGCGCTCTTATGCATACATCGCTCAGACTTTTTCCCGCCCACGCAATGCATCATAAACATTTAGAAAGCAGACAAATATGAAAATGACTCGCAAAGGGGAATATCTAGATGGCAAACTTCAACCAAAACACCGCAATGCGTCCGTGAGAAAGTATCATTAGCCCATTCTTAACCCCAACCCCACAGGATCCTCCATCTCAGGCGCACTCGACCCCCTAGGCCTTCTACCACCCCCGCTCTGCGCCATCCCTTCCAACTCCATCGTATCACTACCCGTAGGTATAAGGTTGATATCCGGATAGGGAGCACTTTCCCTCCTCTCGCCTCTTTCCTTCGCCCGCTCAAATTCTCGATTGATCCTTTGCAAATACCTCTCCTCATTCAACTCCCTCAGCGCTTCTTTCTCTCTTTGCAGCTCGCGAGTACGCAATCGCGCTTCTTGCACACTAATAGGTGGATGTTCGCCAAACTGTACGCTGCCAGGGTAATTCTCGAAGGGGACGATGCCAGTTGATGCGCCCTCGACAGCGACGCCGGGGCCAGAGGAGGAGCGAGACATGGTCATGTCGTAGGAGGTGGGGGGTGGGGATGATTGCTGGGCCCAGCCGCCGGTGCCGGAGAGGTCGTGAGAGGAGACGTGGGAGGATATAGGTGCTGGGTAGGCTGGGTAAACGGAACTGGTTTTGGGGGATTTGCGGAAGGGCTGGCCGTCGGGGTAGCGGTCGCGGGGGGAGTCGCTGATGGGAGGGAGGAGAGGGGAGACGGCTGAGGGATAGCGAATCGGATCTGTTTCGGCGAGAGAGCCGTAGGATTGGTGTGAGGGGTTGCGTGATACGGGTTGGGAGTAATAACCTGCTGGCATGATTGTAGCTGGGAATGGCGTGTCGTAAATCGGTTGATAGGGGCTGATTTGGCCTTGGGATGATGTATAGTTTGAAGCGGGTGTATAGTAGCCTGCAGCCTGGGAGTTCTCACGGAATTCAGCGGGGAGGGGACGTTTGGAAGTTATAGTGATGCCTTCCGCAATAGGGAGCGGTGCTGGATTTGGCCCTGATACTGGAGGCTGTATATAGTATAGTGGATTATTGATGTCAACTGGTCGTGCTTGCGCTATTTGATTGAGGCTCCCTGAAGAACCCGGATAGGGCGTGCTATAGCGGAAGCCTGTAGGCGGGAGGCTAGAAGAGTAGGTAGAAGCAGGAGCATTGGTGCCTAAGACTTTGTTGCCAGCATGCACCTGGTCCGGGAGGAACTCAGAGGCTAATGGTGAGCCTTGGGCGGTGCCTTGCTTGGTCTTCGGGCTATCCCGTGGCCTTCCACGGTCCATGAGCTTAGGCGTATTCTGAAGGCCAGTTTGGGGGCCAAAATCCTGGCTGCTGCCTTGCTGGACTGTCTGCCCTACCTTTCCTGCCGCTACGCCAGCCCAAGTTGGCTGTGTGACAGTCGTGGCCGGTAAGTCATCGCTAGGTCGGGAGGGTGGTGCGGCTCCGTTCCTCGAAGGAGGCGGGCTTTGGGACTGGACCTTCTGTAATAACTTGAGCGCGGGCGAAGACTCTCTTCGATGAGGCCTTCTGTTGGGATCCGAGCGAGGGATGTTCTCCTTGTTAATCCGCGTGCCTGCAGAACTAGGCCTGAAACTCCCCAAATCACGCCAAGCCTTCCTAGACTTTCTCGTAGACACAACTTGCCATTCTTCGTGATTGCTCTTACCTGTTTGAGCACGGGACCCAGGGGGAGGCCTTGCAGTGATGTCGGACAGAGTTTGTTCCATGAGATGGGAGCTAGGGTGGCCTTCTTGATCAGCGTCGTAGCCTGCATCATCATGGTCTGAGCCGACAACGTGGACTTGTCTTCGCGGCGTAGGAGTGCTAAGGCTTCCAGGAGAGTCTAATGGCGGCTTTGCTTTCGGAAATCCATACTCGTTTTCGCTGGCTAGAGGAGGAGGTGTGGGACGGTGATTGGGAGTCGTCGGGCCTGGTATCGAGTTCTCGGAGCTGCTGCTTGTTCTGTCGAATATTGAGATCTGGAAAACGCCCTCCTTCAAGCTCTCTTGAGACGAATTAGGCTGTCGTTGCCGGATTTCTTCGTCAATCGAATCTATCACAGGCTTAAGTGCAGCCCTGATACCATCCAGTGGCTGTGACCTGCTCCCATAGGCGAAAGTATGGTCCCAAAGCCTTTGACCATGAACTTTGTAGTACCGATAGTCCGAAACACGTCCTTGTTCCGGTTTCTGTCTGATCTTAGAGTTCGCTTGCCAGTAAGAGTAGGAAAAGAGCTTCACAGCATACTCAAGCCATTGGGGAAGCAGACCTCGCGCGTTCAGTGTATCGCAAATGAAATTCTGGACCACGTTATGGATTTTGAGCATATCGATAGGCTCCGGCTCCACCAAGCTATCTCGGCTAGAGGACGTTGAATTCCTATCGTCTGGTTCATTCCTCTCGATGAGGGCGTATCTCATTAAGATGCCGAATGTGGTATTAATGTCTGGCTTGCCTCCAATTTCGGTGGCCCTCACTTCAACATTTGGCCAGAGAACCTTGAGACCAAGGTGTATCATCTCAACAGGAAGATCTTGGGCAAACCAGCAGAGGACATTGATCAGATTCCAAGCTTCTATATGGCCCAACCGTAGCAAGTCGTTCAGTATAGTGCTGTAAGTATTCTCGAGCGTAGGATCTGCGTAAGATAGCTTATATTTCGTGAGAGGCTCGTGAGTATCAGCCAGGCGATGACTAATGGCATCAATAGCCAATGGGAGGCCACCAATTTTCTTGACCAACTCGGTCGCCTTCCTTTTCTCACCCTCGCTTGGTTTTTTGATGTGTAACTCCTTGAACAGTAGTTTTTGCGCCTCTTCCTCCTTCAGAGGACCAACTTTTATAGGATGTGGTCGTAGCAATCGCTGCTTTGACTCCAGGTTCTTGGCCCTTGAGACGTAGATAATGCTCGAGTCTTTGCTGTCAGGTATGAACTGTGTCAGCTCCGCTACATCGTGATCTGAATCGATAGCAACGCCATCAAAGACAATCAGCCAGTCATGTCGTTCCTCAAACCATTTCTTGACGAGTTCAACGAACTCGCTTGGATTAGTCCCATCTCGAAACGAAGGCGAATCCCGGGGAATGACTTTTTGAAAAATGTTCCAAAATGCTTGACGACTCTCCTCTATTGACTTCACACTGATCCAGAATATACCGCCACTGAACTTGGTCTTATTGTTGTTGACGTATTGCCGAGCCAAATGCGACTTGCCGCCCCCTGCTTGACCATGCAAAAGGACACACGCTGTGCCATCTTTGCGCCTTTTGTCGAATAGCCGTCGATCAAGTTCTTTGTATTCTTTTTCCATACCAACAAAATGGTTGTTTTTACGAAACCCTGGCGGGACGATGAAGTAGGGCTCCGGTGGTTTGGCGGGTGCATCAAAAGTATCGGTAGCACCGTCATTCATTTGTGGTCTTGGTGCTTCTATGGGTGGAAGGATACCGGAATTATCTACATAAACGCTAAAATCAGCCAGTTGAACCATGAAACTTGCTGCAGATGCTCGCCCAAATGCAAAATAGCAACCCATTGTAGTCATAAAAGCATCAAAGCGGTCTAAAGATCAGGATGGAAACTGAAGTCATCTCTCCACCTCCATCATGTCTTTTTCTAGAGGCTCCTCAACTTCATATGGTTTGTAGATCTTCTGTATGGGGTCTCGATCTTCGAGGCCAGGCAAAGCCAGTTGCTGTGAGGTCTTACCGGGTGTAGGGGTGTGCGTAGCACTGGTAGAGTCTGAATGGGGCGTTCCTGCTACGCTACCTATGCACGTCAGCATGATGATATTGTTGACGACTGGGGTTGGGAGTTCTTCACCTGGAATGATCTCCTGAATCATGGCTTGCCTCCTAGCTGAACTTTCCGCCTCCTCCTGATTCCAACGCGATTTGATAATATCTGGTGCAGCACCGGCGTAGCGCAGAATCGCTTCTACAACCAAGTCAAACCCAGGAGACTCCATGCTTTCGAACTTGCACATATGGGAGTGGTCTGCTTGAATGCCTGCTCGCTCAACGTCTTGGACGGTGGGAGAGGCAGATGCTTCATCCACGATGAAGCGTAGTTGAAGTCCCAGCTTCGTAGGCATGCCCTCATGAAAGAAGAAAATGTGGAACCTATTCATGATTTGGATAAAGCCGCGGTCGATGTTCTGTAGGGTCTCATTGTTCTTCTTTAAAGCGTCAACGAGCTGTGGTTGGGAGTCCATAACTTTGCTCGGTAGAACAGCGCCGCAGATCCATTCGAGACGAGAACCCCACTCGGCCACATCGGAGCCTTGGTGCGGCGTTCCCAAGAAAAGAATGCCGTATGTAGAGACGAAGATCGAACGTAAATGTTCCGTATTGTTGCCGCGAATCCCAGCAGAGTAGATCAAAGCACGTTTGACAACGAGCCCACCAAGAGAATGAGCAACAAATACGATGGGTCTTTCCTTTGCCTTCCGCATGTTTCTGTTCGCCACTAGACTTTGAACAAGAGATTCGGCGTGATTGTGTATCTTGTCCTTCGAGGCACCGTCTGTGAATGACGTGACGTCCGCATTGTAGCCATATACCAGGATCCTAGCTCTTTGTTCCTCAATGAATTGTGGTAGGAGGGCGAGTGGCCAGAAGGTCTTGTATTTTTCGCTTGTCCATGTTTTGTATGGGTCGCCATTCAACCCGTGAACGAAGACAACATCGACGAGCCCACCGCCTTGAGGGGCATATACCTGTGTAAGCCCAAAACGATTGACGGTGGGTTCCCCGGTTCCTGAGGTTGCCTAGCATGGGAACGTCAGCAAAAGTACCTTAATCTCTATATGATATGAATTAGACGGGAACGAGTGCTTACCATCATCGTCATAGGACTAGAGCTCTAGTACCTCTAGGTTTGTGTTCTTCATATTACATATATAGAGAATCGAAGGATTCCAAGTTGCAATGGGCACGAAGAATCAATTAGTCACCAGTTGTCAAAGGCGCAGAGCGGCTGCCTAGGTAGTGTTCTTGTTCTTGCGCCGTGTATCCTCGTGCCTGAGGATCAGTGACCCAAGTATTACTCATAGAGAGTCGTAGAGGGGGCTCTTGACGCACAACGAGTGGACGATGTGAAAAACAGAAAAACCAGAAAAGGGTCGCGAGACCTCGCAGAGCCTCGTGAGTGTGGGCGGCGGCCATAGCTAGTACCAATTAGCAGAATCAGCTGCCGAGCCGCCCAGCAGCTGAAAAGAGTCGAGACATCTGGGGGCCAAATTTAGGTTGCACTTTGACTCTTTCGGCAGGCTGGCAGCTGATCCGGGGGGAAGGGGGCTCCAACCGTAGGGCTACATAACCCCCTACTAGTCAACGCCCGGGGTACACTTACCTAAGCACCCCTCTCAAAAGTACCTGAGCCGGCTAAGGGAGTGTTCCTGCTTTCTAACGACGGCATCCTTCAAGATCATGGCGAGTCCCGCATGCTCCTATGTCAGCATTAGTAAGTAGATGTTCCCTGAAACAAGGTGCAAGCTGTGCTCTTCATCGATTTCGTTCTATGAACACGAAGTTACATCAGAGCTGAAGTTGAAAGCGCCGAAGCCTCCTTTGGGATTTTGAGGCTCAGCAACTGAAACACTACCAGCGCCCACAAAAAACAAAGAAAACATTTCCCAATCATGCGTGTATACCTGATGCTGTGTAAAGGGCCGGGCGTTGAAAGTCTTCGTCCATCCGGTGACTCTTGCCTCCTCCCCATGTAACGGGAAAGATGGATACGAGACCGTTTGGGAAAACAGATGAAATGGTCTGAGAGGCATATTTGGTTTATTCCGCATATGAACCAACAATACCAAAAATGCATGCTCCCGATCTATCAGTTATGAATCATATGCCAGGAATTTCCTCAAAATCCATGTCCCAGCACGCTGCTGCCTGGTAGTCCACTCCGTAATCGCCCTCCGTATCTTTGCTTCCGTATTCGCCCTTCAAGTCTTTGCTCCCTTCTTGCCACCCTTTCCTCCGCTCCCCATAGCAGCCTCTCTCTTTTTCTTCTCCTTCTCCTCAATCTCTTTCAAGCGCTCTTTCTCAGTAGCCTCCTTCTCTTCCTTCTCCGCCTTCTTCCTAGCGGCCTCCTGTTCCCGCTTCTCTCGTATCAGAGTCAGCCTTGCCAAGTCTGCTCTCGCCTCGTCTGTCTTGCCTTCAGCGTGCAATTTCTGGTAGCGCTCCTTTGCCTGCTGAGCTTGCAGTGCCTCACGCTCGCGACGTGAGAGCTGTGAGACAGGTGTAGCTTTTGAGGGTTTGGAGGAGGGGCCGTCCGCTGGTTGCACGGGTGCAGCAGCGGCTTGCGAGCGAGACTTTGCAGTATGGTTGGGATTGGCGGGCATTAGATCATCTTCCTCCTCTTCTGAAGACGAAGAGGGTAGATCCCCTGGCGCAGCAGGTTTTGATTGCTTCTTCTTGATAGCAGCTTCTTTCTTGGCTTTAGCGGCTGCTCGGCGTTCTTCGCGGGACATTTCTGGCTTGTTTGGGTCTTCCTCTGAGGATGATTCTTCCTCGGACGACTCTTCTTCTGATGAGGACTCTGCTTTGGCATCACGAGGATCCTAGACAGGATTAGCTTATGCAACAGTTGGATGGGGGTTTGCAGGCTCGACTCACAACCCACATGCTGGTTGGGTTGCCATCTGCGTCCAGTGGTGTAAGATTCTTGCTAAATTTCTTGCCCCCTACGTCTCAATCAGTGATACTGTCAAGAGATGTAGCGAACCATGAATTACCGCCTCGTGTAGGCTTGCTGAACTTCCCAGCTCTTCCTCTGCTACCTGGAGGCATGCTTAATTGACTCTATGCAGTGTGATCTTACAAAGAGAGTAGTGTAGCAATTAGTAGAGTTTTAAACAGTAACTCGGAAGTTATGCAGCTGATCAATACCAGACTGTGTCCGTACTCAAATTGCAGAAGCTGGTATCGTGTGCTCAGTAGCGGGGTCCTTGGTCAGCATGCGAAGATGTATGCTAGCTGTGCGCTATACCGAGAGAGTATTAGCACAAGCTGCTCAAAAGAATCTGCGGCTCGCAGCACTACCACTTTTCTTTCCTCATCATAAAACACAACCCTTCATATTCACTCTGGCTTGTCCCGCATTCATGCATCTATGGGTAGTCTTGGAGGGGAAAATGAGGGGCAGACTAAGCATTTGCCGTTGAACAACTAATCTTCGACTTCGTGCCTGTTATGGCAAATTGAGGTTGAAGACATTATACTATGACGGGACATTTTGGCAAGCTACGACAGGTTATCACGTCACTCAGAACTGGTTTTGAAGCCAGCTCTAGCTGAAGGAGGTGAGCTGATTTGCTCAGGTTGTCAGGTGGACCACCGACTGAATGGAGCGTTGCCATTCTGCCCAGACTTCCAAGATTCCGAACTTGATTTTGCAGAAAATGCCTCCGTTACTGCAAGTCCACGTAGCAAAGCTATCCTTGTCCAAATTCAAACCAAATCCCACGGTCTGTTCTTCGCGAAACCCGCTCAAGAATATTAGACTACGCAACCAGCATTTCCAACGGCAAATCCTCGTAGAGCTTATGATCCAACTCATTACTCAATTGAAGAACAAATAGTTTGGTCAGCGCGATCACGACGTCCGGCTCTAGTATCTGCACTGGAATTTCCCCGTCAATTTTTCTCCCTACCTGACTCCTCCAAAATTTCGTATCATCCAGCTCCTCGTCTCTCCCCGACCAAAGCAGGAGTGCTACAGCGGTGACAATGCGTACACTGTCACCACTGTCGCCGCCCTCCATCACTACGGATGCGGCTGCGGCATCAGCCATGTAATCGCGAACGAAACTTGGCCTCCAGCCTTCCCATTCGAGTTGTTTTCCCTGTCTCTGGATCCCCTCTCTAAGCGTGTATGCGAGAGCTGGACGGTACGCCTTCATGGTTGGTTCGCCATATGCGACCAGAAGAGACTGCATGCCACGGTGTACAGACCAGCTCAGTGGACTCCAGGGCAGGCAGTCGAGTGCTGCAGCTAGCAATTTCTGCTCGAGATCCGGCACAAATACCAATGAGGATTGTTGTTCCTGATCCCTGGGTGGCAACGGCTTACGGTTGAGATCAAATTCTGGGTTTGGAATAGATAGCTTCAATATGTCCTCTGGTGGCTGTTTGCCGGGGTGATAAGGCCGCCGGAGTAGATAATCCACGTCATAGTAATTACCACCCATCATGTTGTACAAATGCGTAGTCTTGCCGTGGGCAATGAATCCGTTCTTATGGTATTCGAGGACTGAGCAACCGGAGTCTTTGGGCTCTGCAAACCCCAACTTACCAACAGCTGGACCTGTGATTACACCCATCAACATCAGAATGCACTTGTCGACCCTTCTTTTGAAAGTGCGAGGATGCATTTCTTGCGCTGGGTCGTGGCTATCAAGAGGAAAGAACTCAACCTCCGCCGACGCACCCAGCGGCCATTGCAATTCCCAGATTCCAGTGTATCCGGAATAGGCTACACGAAGGCCAGCCGCACCAGAGTATTTGTAGATTTGGTAAGCATTGGATAAGACTAGGCAGGTGATGAATGCCGTTCTTGTAATGGTTGTGCATGCTCTATCCCTGTTCTTCTTTAAAGGGATTGTTCGTAAACGACCTTTCCAGGGCGACTCCACTGGAATGACAATTGGACCATTGTCTTCCGGTTTGCCATCTAATAAGACGGGCAGGTTCAACGAGTCAGGATGAAAAACTTCTAGAATCTTGGTCCATGAAGCCCTGGCGACCGTTCCAACGGGCTTCCGGCTGACGTGAATGACGTTTAGTCCACAAAGGCCTTCGGTGCATTTCCCCTCGATTTTGGGTCCACGAGGCGTTGGTCTCTTCAGATACAGGTGTGCGGAAAGATCCTCGTCCTCGGCCCATGGGCCCAGAGAAGCGGAGCCTCTACTATCATGGAAAGGGTCCAGTAGGCTCCTGTATGCTCCAATTTGCGTAACGAGGGAACCCAGGCCTGCAGCGGTGATTAGCACTGCAACCCATTCTGCGGTAAGGCTTGCAACAGCAAGGTTCGGCATATTTGAGGCTTGGAGTAACAAGGTGCAAGAGGAATGCCAAGACGATGTGAAGAGCTGCTCTAGGGATACGGTACTTAGTCGTTGGGGAAGCTGAGGCGAAGACCAATGAGGAGAATATGCCTAGAATAATGAAGACAACGAATACCAAGGACACAAAGCGCAGAATACATGAAAGCGCCTTATTCTGACGATGGAATACTTAAGAGGGACATGAATTCACCGACAGTACAGTTCTCTGAGTGCCAATTCAGTCAGAGACAGTCGGTGCTCATGGCAACAAGAAATTTTCGCTGCAGGAAGGGTGTACGAGGACACCGCCCTAGCCATAGTGCCTGTAGCGTCAAGCAGAAGGCTGCTGGATGTGGATGATTTCGTGATGAACGAGTAACGATTCAGTGCTGAAAGTTAGCGCATCTGCCCAGCCCGCCAGCGTACCTCCAGGCACCACTACTAAGACCACCCGGAAGGATTCGTTCAACAACAGGAGCATTCCATAGGTATCTTTCATTCTTGAAAGAAGACTTGAGAGAATGCATAAGTCCAAGTAGCTGCGGGAGTCAGATAGTGCCCAAGCCATCATATTAAGCAGGATATCATCGATTGGTGTAGCAACAGCTCAGACAGAGATCATGATCGTTCTGTGACCGCAGGAGAATAGCTGCCAAGGCTTGCCAAGGGACCCTGGCCTAGCTGTGGCTTCCACACGGCACTAGAACTGATGGAGCTAGATCGGCCCGACACCATACTAAAATAGTGTCAGCGGCTCATGGGGATGAATCGAGATGCGCACAAAATTATGAATTTTGAATAATAAATAATGAAGGCTGCCTATGTGCTATGAAAGGTGGGATGAGAGCAAAGAGCATCCACCACTCCACCACCCCTTGAACGCGCATCATGCTCCCTGCTCCAGTGCATAGTATGGGAAGCGTGCAGCAAGCTCATTTGTAGATGCATGACAAGATGTGCCCATGCGTTTCATGTTCCACTTAACGCACAGCACCAGTCCCAATAGACCCCAACGGACGCCAACTTGCAGAAATGCTGCGTTGTCTTTGATGCCCAACACATATGTCCACGTAGCCTCTTAAAAGCTGTCAACGGTCATCCAGAAAGGCGCGGGAGAGTGGACATTGTCGTGGTAGATGTAGTAGTCGTGGAGGGATCCCTGCCATAGCCTAAAAGTTTGGGGAACAAGTCAATTTCATTAGCCAGCACGCCTCCATCCCCCAACGGGAAACCCCTTAATATCAAACCCCACGTCAACCGCCCTCCACCAATCCAATCTCGACGCTTCATCCCAGCTCCAGAAGCTTGTCTTGGAGCTTTGCCTGTGAGAAAAATTAAAGGTGTCTCTACCGTTGCGGAAGAAGACATAGACATTGAGCTACTTCCCCTCTATCGTCCCGTGCTCCGCCAAATTCCCATGGCCGGTCAAGTCGCACGGAACACTGGCGGCAGCATTGATCCATAGGGGCGTGCCCTGGTACCGCCGCGACCATGATGATTAACCGTAGAGACACGCCGGCCCCATCAATGCAACAACATGCACCTCCGAGCCTCAGATCTGCAAACCCCAAGGAAAATGTATACGGCTCCACGCCCCAAACACCACGAAATAAGACTAGGACAAAGCGTGCATCCAAGGTGCAGCGAAAGACCCCACACGAAGCATATGTTGACGGTAATGCAAGGAGCGCTGCAGATCAAAACGTCCCAGACGAAAGAATCTCGCATGACCTCTCATTGACAGATAACGGCCGCCACTCGGTCGTGGATAATATGCTCATGTCTCTCAATCCAGATCAATCGCCTCTTTTCTCCTCTCCAGAGGACCGTCCTACTCAATCCGCCGACTCGAATTTGGCGTCGCCCCCGAGAACCGCCAATCGACACCTTCATTCATCCTCCTTGAACTCCGAGTTTTCTTTTCCGTCAGACGACTCGCCAAATCGACGGGGTCGTCGCAGCAACAGCAGCACAAATTTTCAGTCGGCTCTTAGTCGCATAAACAGTGTTCATGTGGACGGAGAGGTAGCCGATGCTACAGGTGCAAGATTATACCCAGCGCAGCGAGCCGGGGTGAGAGGGGTGGAAATTCCTCCGTGGGGGGGAAGGAAGAATAGCAAGGGCAGTGGAGCCTCAAGTGTAGATTTTGGACAAATAGGAGGGCAAACGCGCTTCCCGCATGCATTTGGCCGGCGCTCGGCGAGTTTTGACATGGGTGATAGAAATAGGGTATTGTTACACTCCGCTTCAAGCGGGAGCACACAACCTCAAAATCCAGGCAGCATGTCTGAGCCTGCTCTCTACGACGACCTCGAAGCTGCTCCTACACCTACTGTGCCTGGTGGACCGCGCAAGGACCGTACAGCAGTATTCTCATCACGACCAACTCATACTGCTCCGGCAGCTCCGATGCTTCAACGTAGAACCAGCAATAAGTCCTCAAAAAGTCACGCGGCCAAGCCAAAGCTATGGGCAACTGTTGGATGGGATGCTCCTACGCCTGGGACAGCGAATACATGGAGCGGCAGGCCTGGCTCGAAGCAGGTCCAATCAATGCCAACTCACTTAAGATCGAGGAACGTAAGCCCAACAAGGCAATATTCGGACCCATCAATATCACAAAGAATGGATACCCACCCGGCCAAAGATCCTGCGAGAGATCGACCGGGCTTTTTTAGAAGAGTCTTTGGATCATCGAGAGTTCAGTCAACAGCTCACAGCGACTTGCAGGCCCCACGATCACCCCAAATGCCAATACCATCCTCCAAAGGTGGCACACGGGTAAGCAGTCGTGAGGGCTATTCAGCGCCTCACAAGCTATCCAAGGCCCATCCAGATGAGATATATCATTCATCACCAGGGTCAGAGCCTGTTCCACCAAGCCTTGTAAAGAAGCCCTCGTCTTTCTTCAGACGCAGAAAGAAGTCCACAGCTGAGCCTATGCCCGTTCCCGTACTCCCACATCACTTCCAGCCCAATGCACAAAGTCACACTGAGCCAACTCAGCATAGTCCAGTCAGCAGCCTTCGTCAAGTGATGAATCCCTACCTTGACAATCCTGTGCAGTCTGATGCTACACAATTTGCTGGCACAGCAGAGTACACCAAGAATCCACTACAAACGTACACATTAAAAGCCAAAGGATCTGCCGACCCCACGCATCAAGATCATGATGCCAGACAGGATGCAGGCTTCAATAATCCTCTCCGACAAGCAGCACGCGATTTACCTTCGGCTAACCGGGAATCGACAAGCGAGAGGCTTCATCTGAGACCTCTCGAAAGGTCGTCTTCGAAACCTTACGACAACTCCTTCTTCCATGATGACAGCAGCAATGAGACTAGGTTACCTGGAGTAGCTGATGATTATGATGTCTTGCGTCACCCCCTTCCAAAAGAGATGAGGCCCCGGAAGGAGAAAGACAAACTGCCAGAGCATGCAGTATACCATCGGCCACATCGGCGGTCATTGGATACTCCTAGAGACCGGACTCTTCAGACGCTGAATGGCAACCTCCCTCCATCTCCTCTCACCTCGAACCCAACACCAGGCAAGTCCAAGAACAGGGAATGGCTGACTTCAGCGCAAGTCACGCCTACGAAGAAGCTCACGCCTACGAAGAAGCAACCTGCTAAGCCTGGCTCGGCAAAAGACGCTGATCGTATATGGCTACAGTCGGCCAATTCTAAAGAAGGAATTCGCGGTTCGGAAATGACCCTTCCAATTGAACGTGCCGAAGTCTCTCCCATTAGCGACTATCAGTCTGCATCCTCGACATTGCCAGCGAGGAAACCAAATGGCGACATCCCCTATCCCAAGCCAACGGCCGGAGATCTAGCACAGGCATTCAGTATCGAACACAACGAGCTCATGCGGCCGAACGAACTCGACATCGGACTAGCGAGGCAGCTTTACGACGGCGATGAGACCCTAGTGGAGAAGTCAATGGCAGCTGCTTATCTTGGTGAGCCAGGTACAGAGCGTACACGGCTACGGCAAGCATACATGGAGCTCTTTGACTGGCAGGGCCTCAACATATTGACGTCTTTGCGACGCCTTTGTGAAAGACTTTATCTTAAAGGCGAAGCACAGCAAGTCGACCGTGTTCTTGATGCCTTTTCGACGAGATGGTGTGCCTGCAATCCAAACCATGCCTTCAAGGCTACAGGTAATAGCATTCCCGAACGTCACTGGAATCATAGCTAATATTTCTACAGATGTTGTGCACACAATTTGCTACTCCATCCTATTACTCAATACAGACTTACACCAAGCTGAGATCGAGACAAAAATGACAAGGCAACAGTTCCTGAAGAACGTTTTACCAACGGTCCGTCGCGTTGTTACGGAAGCTGCTCCAGATGCCTTTACCAATGCACGGGCTTCTACACTTCCTCCCGCCAGAGCATTGGCAGACTCCTCGCAAGCAGATACCAAATCGCCAACTGTCCCCGAGACATCTGAAGGCCGCCGATCTTTTGAGGGTCAACGCCCTGCGTATAGATTGTCACAGCGACCTTCTGATCATACTGCATATACCTCAACCCCACCCCAATCTCCTCTTGAACTCACGGGATCGATGGTAAGCGCACCATTCCATGGAAAGTTGAGCACTTGGGAGAACAAGGTCGAGGTTGTCCTGAAAGATATCTACAATTCGATACGACTTAAAGAATTGCCTCTTCATGGCAATGGGGCCAAAGAGCCCGCAACAGAAACCCAGCAGTCTTCACATGGACTTTCGGCTATGACCAGCAGCATGCTTCGTCGTACCCCTAGTGTGCTTAGCAAGGCTGGCTCCGAAAATGTCAGCTACAGTCGGGGCGGTCAATCGGAAAACAGACTCGGTACTGGCAGGTGGCAGTCGAAGAATAGATCTCGTCCTCGCCTATATCCAGCTTCCACTGTGGCATCAAGTCGAAGGTCCAGTATTGACGAACAATCTTCAGTCACTAGCCCATCAATCACAAGTGCATGGAGCAGGTTCTCTTCTTTTGGAAAAACTCAAACATCTTTATCCATTGACTCCTTCGCTAACAACTACCCTCATGGCGATTACAAGCAATCAATCGGTTTCGCCAATGCACTCAGCCAGGCCATCATTCGTGAGGAAGGGGTGACTGGTGAAGAGGAGCCACTTCGTGCCGCTCCACTCCTCGAAGACGAAAGCCTCGAGCTTGCAGGTGCACCTTGGGCCAAAGAGGGCAATCTCAAGCACAAGTATCACCTAGAGGCCGTAGAGAAGAAGGCCAAAGATCGCAATTGGGTAGACAGCTTCGCGGTTATCGAGAAGGGCTACTTGCGTCTCTTTTCTTTCAACATGAACGCCAAATCGCTCCGCCAGAAAGCCAAGAACCAAAAGGCACCAGGCGGCGTGGTTGGCGGTGGTAATTGGATGGACAGCGCTGAGACTCTCGGTAATTTCCTCCTCCGTCATACACTAGCAAGCGCACTGCCACCGCCTGGCTACTCCAAGACAAGACCGCACGTTTGGGCTCTTTCATTGCCTACAGGAGCTGTTCACTTGTTCCAGGTTGGCACTCCAGAAATCGTCAAGGAGTTCGTCACAACAGCCAATTACTGGAGTGCTCGTCTCTCCAAAGAGCCTATCGTGGGCGGTATCAGCAATATCGAATACGGTTGGAGCGAGTCTGTCATCAACATTTCGCTCTTGAACGCCGAACGCAATGATTTGGAGACAGTCATCGTCAACGGTCCTGGACCACGTACTCGAGCTCCTACTCTTGGTGCTCCTCTTAGTGGTCCTAATCATTCTATTCATTATCAAGCTCCTCCTCATCATGCTACTCCTCATCATTCTAGACCTAGTCTCCAAAGCTCCATCAAGAGTACTCGAAGCTCGCTTGATCAGGGCGCCTACCGAGCAAGGCTACCAGGCGACAGAGTTGCGATCACCGATTGGACACCCCCACAGCAAAGCCTCACAGCCAGCGTTCTAATGGAAGTCGATCAGCTTAAGAACCTTCTGACATACGTAGAGAACATAACGGAGGAGCTGCAGAAACACAACGAACTTCGAGCGCCAATGCTCCTTGCAGTAATTCCCCCCCCCTTCCCCACATCACACCTTTTTACTAACAAGACATGTGCGTTTAGTTCTCGCCCCGCCACCCCAATGCCACCAAAGCAATGTCGAATTGGGAACGCAAGTCATCGCATCTCCTCCGCGAGATCGTCAAATTTAGGACTTATATCGACTGTCTAAAATCTGCTCAGACGCAGAAAGAGAGAATTTATGCCGAGAGAGAAACTACTTCAGCTGGACCAGCGGCTGGAGAAGAGCAGGAGGAGGGGATGAAGGCAGACGGGGAGGAGAGAGCTGTCCAAGCCTGAGAGGAGATATGAAAACACTTTCTTCATATTGGTGCGTCTATGACTACGCCGCGCCCATCAAGGGACCGCCCCACAAAAAGCAAACTCATGCAATTTCATTTTTCATTTTTCATTCTTTCAATTCTATGTACATAACGACACACGACCTTCATAGATCTCAGCGAGATGGATGGAACCTTAGCGTTCCAGCATGCAAGCAAGCATGCGTGCGTGCGTGCGTGGTGGTTAGCGATTACACAAAACAGCGGTGATGGAACCAATTCGAATACGGCTGTTTAGCCAAATGGCTTGAATGGAGCTATCAGGACTGGATACTGATGGGGGATATTGTACGATACATTCGAAAGTAGAAGACGACGAGAAAGGCAAAGGACTGAGAGATCACAAGGGGCTGAGAGATCTTTAAAATGCATGCAAGGGATTGGTCTAGCTGAGGGAATGTGTCCGTCTGTACTGTGCTGCTGTAACCAGCAGATCTAAGTATGAGACTCAATGAAAAAAAAGATCTCATCCAATTTCTCGAGTGACAAGATATGAATGAGTTCGCTTGCTTGCTTGCTTGCTTGCTTGCTTGCTTGCTTGCTTGCTTGCTTGCTTGCTTGCTTGCTTGCTTGCTTGCTTGCTTGCTTGCTTGCTTGCTTGCTTGCTTGCTTGCTTGCTTGCTTGCTTGCTTGCTTCCTTCCTTCTCTACTTACTACTGTCTATCTTCTCCACAATCAATCAATCAACTTCGTCAGCTACTCATTCGCCTATGCCAATTCCAAGAAGAGATTGGTATAGAATTCGCCCAACAAGTGCTAGGTGAATGCATTGTTTGATAGACTATTGGGTCTGTACAGTGTATGTATGGTGGACTTCCTCCCTGCGTGTTTGCTCCGTACGTGATCGAATGATTGATGCCTGCATAGAGACGGAATACACAACCCCAACCTACCTACTAATATCATACTACGCAGAACGAATTAACGCCCGAAAGAGAAGGAGATAAGTATCTTGACTTCTAGTACTCATTCATAAATTTCTGCGATCAGCACCGTTCCCACAGTGAAAAGCGTTGCAGGTACCAAACCAGAGAGGAGTTGCGTGGAATATCCAAGGCAAGGGGAAAGGATGTTTCACGGAAGAGGAGAAAGATGCATATTTCAGGATGGTAGACAGTTTTTGGGATCTGATAAGCAGAGTGATGATAGTCGACTACAACTCCTCAATCGCACGGCTCCAAGCAACGGACTCCGTTTGATGCGATTAGTTTCCATAAGTGTGACTTATTTGATCATACGGAAAATGATTAAGGCGTGAGGAAGTAGCTGAAGTCTGTAGGAGAGATGCTCTTTCATCATTTGCTTTCACCAGTAAAACATCCTAAAGTATTGTTCTCCGTCAGTTGAATTGGTCGAACCCAGCCCTGTTACTCAGGTCACTGGGTTTGAGAAATTTGCCTTCTCCTTGGCCTGATTCCAGAATGCCGTTGTCTAAGCGATCACCCCTCACATTTGGGGGATTGACCTGACAGGTGTGATTTTGTTTGCGATAGTCTTGAGTACAGCCACCTGAGAAGGCTTCAGCCGGTGGTATTGGCAGAAGCCAGGTAGAAAAGGAAGGGAAGTACGGAGAACGACACCAAAAGTCCTGATTTCAGTCCTAACAGAACCCCCTAAAAGGGTGCCTAGGTGTAGACAACTGCCGCTTAGGCGCAGATAATAACGGGTCCTAAATCCAACATATAAGGCGTTTCAGGTTCAATTCCCCTAAAACAGTCGTCAATATGGGCCCTTAAGCTCCATGAGTCCTCAGCACGCTCGGACCTTGGCGTAAATCAAGACTTTTGGTGTCATCCTGCGTATAAATTGTGCCTATGCTTAACTCAATGACCCTAGTGTGTCTTCTTAGCATGGTAGATTCGGGTAATAACACCGTAGTACTGACAATGTGGCGAGAACAGGGACCAACTCCGATGAATCTGTCTTCATCGAAAGTGCGGTGGCACCGGCTCTGTTAAAGGATGCCTGTACCTATTGAGCTTCGATCCGGATCTGATTTCTACTCATTCAGAGACACAGTACCAATCAACATGTGAACGGTGAGGCTCCTACTGACGCCCAAAGTGGGGCAAATGCGTTTCTAAAATTTTAGAAATGCAACGACTTACCTTTCATCCGTCAACGATCAATGCAGGCCAATGTTAAAGCTTGCGCCGCACCAGTATCTTTCAGCTTCAATTTCTGATATGGATAGGAGGATTAGGAACCCTGTGTAGCTGGTATGATAGTTGTAAATCCGGATGCTTCGATAAGCCTCAGTTGGCCTTGATGGCTCGTGCCAGTCGCTTCAAATCAATCCTTATGCCTTTGCGAATCACTGCCTGTGTCCCATTGGTTCTTGCTTTGGTGGATATTCAGCAGTAACCAAGTCTTCCTGTAATATAGAAATTGTCACTCTCAAGCGCTGAATATGGATCGTGGAAAAGTAATGGTTTCACATCCTTATGCTTTAAGGACGTCAAGTGGCCTTTGGCTCGAATCATTCTGCGAGTCGGACCAGTTCTCCAATTTCCAGTACATTGCTAAGCCTGGGCGTATTCCGCGTCAGTTGGCACCAGTCTCTTCCATGTATAGAGGACTTAGCATACTGGTTCACATAGCGATGAGATTGAACTAATGGGCAGCCCTAAGACTGCTGCCCCTATGTGTATGCTTGCGCGTAGAGCTGGACGCAAAGATTGCTTTCGCAAAGGATTCATATATGCTGATAAAAGTGGCTCGCCTGCTTGTATTGAAGGTCATGCTTGATCAATCGTACTCCAAATTGATATAGATGGGACTTACGGTACTTGCTGGCCCATGTGACTGCCCGGCAACGCATTCGACTGTCAGATTGCTGCACCACTTGTTGCCAAGAACGTAGACGCAGGGTCTCGAAAACGCACGTATGCGATGGGCGGAATTTCGGCACAATAATGCGGCTATGTTGAATGCAATGCAACACTCTGTCCCTCCGTATGTGCATATGTTGCTGCACAACTTGTTGGCACCCAATCACCATTCGTAACCATCTTCTGTTCCTCATTGTTATCGAATTGTGGGGCATTCAAGAGTACCTTCTCGCATGTAGTGCTTCTTCCATTGGTTGATCCTGAAGCTCCAGAGAGCTCTCCCCAGGTTTTGACGGTTGGGGTTGAATCCTTCTGCCGACTCTTCAGAGGTCTAAGGCAGAGTCCTCAGCTGCCTATTGCAATCAGGGATTCATCATACATCGGCAACGTAACGTGAGCTCTTTGCGTGGTCCGTGAACGTCGATTACTGGTACTTTTGGATCCGTCCTTCTACATCTTACCTCGTCACACGAACAATTGGCTGCAATGAAGAAATTTCAGAAAAGTGTACTTATAATCGGGTGACCTCTCTCCTCCTCGGTTAACAATCTTCCTACTGACTGATGCTATAGGTGCAGTCCTAGAGGCATTGGCAACGCTCTGGCTCGCGAATTTCAAGCTCAAGGCTTGAGAGTTTTCGCTACAGCAAGTACAGTTGAGGCGATTCAGGATCTGGCGGACCTAGGTATCACAACCCTTAGTCTGGAGGCTGATCAAGAGAAAAGCATCAATTCCTGCAAAGAGAAGGTGATGGTATGGACAGGGGGGAGATTGGATTACTTGGTCAATAATGCTGGGATTAGTAAGCAAGTCACTTACAAGTAGTCCTTACAAGCATATTCACAGTGCCCAGGTTGCACTGTCCCTGCTATCGAAGCCGACTTCTCCGAAATGGAGTCATTGTTCGCTACCAATTTCTTCGCCGTCGTCCGCCTCTGTCAAGCCTTCATGCCTCTTCTCCAACAATCCAAAGGGACCATTGTCCAGATCGGGTCTATTGCCGGCTATTTCCCTTACATGTGGGGATCAATATACAATGCCTCAAAGGCCGCACTGGTTTCATATAGCGCGGCGCTCCGTATCGAAATTGCTCCCTTGGGTGTGCACGTCATCACCGTTGTCACAGGGCCGGCGAAGAGTCGAATTGCAAGGGTAAAGAGGAGGCTGCAAGAGCACTCCGCGTACAAGGAACTCGAATATGAGTACCAGCAAAGACAGATACTCAGCCAAGAGGTGGGAATGGACGGAGTGGGAACGGTCACAGACCTGTACGCTAAAAAGATTGTCACGAAGGTACTCGGAGCAGAAGGACGGCTGTGGAAGACAAAAACAATATGGGCAGGAGGAAACTATGGGCCAATAAGATGACTGAGCTTGATTCTTCCAGTAAATGTTATGGTATGGGCCAACTCGAGGATGCTTGGCTTCCATAAACTTCAAGGAGTGGAAGGAGAATAGGTACGCGCATGAAATTTCCCTACACAACATACAGGCCTTTCAAGTAGCTCCACCGGGCTGTCTATGAGTCGTGCAATGTTGATCGAATCATTTTTGCATGTTAAAGAGGATGAGTGAAAAGATGAGATAGATTAGCAAGGCCATGCAACGGTCGTCGCTTCCTTGATAATTTTCTCCTCTCATTGCTTGCCTCTGTCACCCTTTCACCCGCTCCTTTCTATCTGTGCGATAGCGATATGCATAGCCATACGACAGTGATGCGGCCATAGCTCCGCGACACGTATATAATAGCATTGCGATAGTGATTGAAGAGGCCATAGAGAAGGCCATTAGATTGACATTGAAGACCTTGGGTTTCGGGCCCGACCTCAACCCGACCCGACCTGGAAGAACCCGACCCGAAGCCGCGCTAAACCCAGATTAGTCTTAGGCGCGGGGGGGCTTCCGCCACCCTGGCAAGTCTTGGCATCCCCAGAAGCAAATATCACAAACTGCGATGCCATGTCCAAGGAATTTCATTATTTGCTATGCCTTAGATGATTGCTATCTCTGATAAAATACGCAAAACAAGCATCCAGGTCAATGGATATGGTTTGTTTGGAGCACGAGATGAAAGCGGGCAAACAACCAAGCGGCCAACCGACAGGCTCATCAAATATTCATATACCCTTCATTGCTTTCCTATCTGCTAAGCTATCTACATGGCTTCCAGCATCTCTCCTCATGAGAGAGAACAACATACCCTTCCTCATCACTTACATTCCCCACTCCAGAGCTTTTGTAGTTGGTCTCCGCTATCTTTTTTCAGATTATCCTATCCATCTGCCATCTTAGATTCCCTCGATGTAGAGGCCGGCCAATCTTTGAGTACACCATAAAATGGTGGGTAATTAAGGCCCGAATGGTTCGCTTGTGATGGTGGCTGCGGGGGATACGTATGTCCTTGAGAAGGCAAGATTGGTGACGCTTGGGGTTGATGCTTTTGGTGCATTAGCGGAGGTTGACTCTGAGGTGATGTTATCGTCGGACCTCCAGAATGTGGTTGCCCATTCGAATACGTAGCCTGCATGTGCGGCGCGTGCGGGTGCTGACCATAGGTGTGTGCCTGGGTTTGCACTGGATTTGAACGGTCGACTAGCGAGATATATGGCGACCGCTAGTGTCTCCGTCTTCATGGATGGGCCATGTGGCTGCCCAATCGAATACGTAGCCTGCATGTGCGGCGCGTGCGGGTGCTGACCATAGGCGTGTGCCTGGGTTTGCGCGTAATCCATCATTGGTAGACACAGGCAGAGCAGAGGTTATAAACGTTTGTTGTGTCGCTACCGTACAGTGGCGCCTGTCTTTGCACACCGATGGCTGGTGCCGAGGCCGACCTGCCCAATGGTATGTGAGGTATTGTTCATGAATGCGGTCAGCGAAACTCTTCGCTTTGCTCGAAGGACTTTTGCCCTTTTCCTTCTCTTTCGAATAATAGACTTTGTTGGTGTATTTGGAAATTTGAGCACTGGGGCAATGTCTGTGAGGTTGAGGAGACCATGTAGGCCTTCTATGGAATCGTGGAACAAAACGCCAATAATGACAGTCTCTCTGTCCGCCAAAAGTCCAGGTAGATGGTCGTCGTTGTTTTGATCATGGTGGTCATAGAAGAGTAAGAAAGGCGGCATAGATTCTAAGGTCTTGCGATTAGGACGCCATCTTCATCAATGCTTAGAACGAGGAATGTTAGAGCTCACCGGAGGGAATGTCTAGGCTTGGCGTGAGCACAGGACCATTGGACGACGATGCCATTGATGTCACAGGATATCAAGATGGTGGACAGAGGAGTGGTACTTTCTGGCAGAATGCGTTGACGGACTCTGAAACGGCCTGGAAGGGAACTATCGCATTCCACGCTAAAATACGGCTTCTGCTCTTCATGATTGGAAGAAGCTATCCTTGGTGTTCGAACTTCAAACTTGGAGAAGCTGGGCATGAATAGCTGGCGGGATCACCGGGGTATGCTGGGCGTAGTATGCGAGTTATCTAAGTCGGTTCAGAAACACTAGACACATCAAAGAGCCTTGAATGATAGAATACATACTTCCTCGGCCAATTTCGGTCGGAAAAACCCTCCAATCCTGTCGGTCATAGAGGTATGACCAAGACCAAAGGACTGCTCGACATTCGCGTCATCATCATCCGCTGATCGTAAGGTCTTCGCCGCGGGGCCAGCTGGTTGCGAGGATTGGATGGGGGTTAGAGTGGTTTCATTCGACACTAACGAGGGAGAAGGTCCCATCTCATCTTGACAAGCTCTTCAACCCTCTCCGTCTTCTCTTCTTCGTCGGTAGCCGAGTCCTCCAGCACAGGCACGCATAAGTCATATAAATCGTCGGAAACCATATTGACAGCAAAAAGACACCCACGGATGAGATTGGTCGCTCTGGACTGGTGTTCGTTCTTTTTTCCTGTGGCCTATGCTCGACCTTGGAAGGCCTTCTCATCGGGACTGCGATGGTCTGAATTCGTGCGGAATGGTGAGCCATTTGTCATAAAGCTAGGTCGGGGCGGACGCTGGCTGTCCGTGCCGTTTGAAGGTCGATCCCCAGACCCCCGCAGACGAGATTATTGTGAGCCCAAGCTATCGTGTGGAGAATGATTCGTTCCATTCCCAGTCTCTGTCTATAGGTGAACATGGATGCCATTGAGAATGAGCAATGTTTATAGGTCGAGGATGTTGTTAAGATCCAGACAGGATATCTTTTAAAGAAGGCAGCAAGACGGTTCAAATCCCAACTTGAAAACTGTAAGGATCTTGAATGCCTAGGCCTTTGAGGAGTTGTTGATACTCCATAGTACCGTGCTGGGCGTGTTCGTGAAATAGCTAGATTCAGCAGTGATGCACTCTGTCTCCGCGTTCTTCACGCTCATTTAGTTGCTGTGGAGCCTGACCCGGCGAGGGTTCCTGAGATGCGGCCGTGAGTTTTGGCGAGTACTTCGTCGAGGAGCAGCACACGATTGGACCCACAGCCGTACCAGAAGCGAAGGCTGGTATTATTGTCATTCTGGGATCTTTTCGAACACAACACCGCCGGCCCATTAGCTGTCGGTCGAGCATACTAAGGCGCAAGATCTTCTTGTCAACATTCGGTGTGGCTACACCTGCCTTCTTCGCACCAGCTTGAGCGAAGCTGTAGAAGGATGCGTTTGGCGTGCCGAGTTCGGACGCGACTGAGAATGAGCGAGGTTTATCGGTCGAGGACGTTGCAGTTGCTGGGGCTACTATCGGAAGTAGAGGCTTGCTTTGTGTAGACTCTATCGAGGTCGGAGAAGGTGGGAAGTCGGGAGCTTGATCTGAGGCATCGCTGCGCATGCTACTGCTCTGGCGGCAAGATCGAGTGATAAAGGGGTATCGGTTTGGCATAATATTGTGTACAAAGGAATAGGTAGAAGATGGCTGTTGTTGTGTTGGTGCGGACGATACGGTTGAGTAAATCGAACTGCTCTGATAGCATGTTGTAGCCATGGAATCGAACGATAAGGGCAAAAAAAAAAGGCTGTCGTTCATCGATAAGTCGCAAGTGCGGTCGAAGGAGGGGGAGCCTGGCTCTGGTGTGGTGGACTCGGATATGACTGAGAATGAGCAACGTTTATAGGTCGAGGATGTTGGTGTCGCAGTTGATATGAAGGGAAGTAGAAATCGACAAGTCGCAAGCGTAGTCGAAGGGCAGTTCTAGCCCTACTATCGGGCGTATGGTTGTCCTCGCGAATCCCACCTTCTCTTTCGCTTCCTGCTTGCAGGACTCGCTGCCGAAATTGCTGTTGCAACAGGCCATCTGGATGGTTAGCTTGTCCAGACAATCTGGCAGCACAGTGTGATTTGCGAGTGTTGTTGCCATAACGATGATCTGGAGATCGGGTCGGGTTGTCTCTGAGGAAGGGAAGGCCTGAGTCGAGGGCTCATGGCGGCGGGCAGTGATATTGCAGCTGATATTGAGGGTCGAGAGGCTCCTGGCGCTGGGCAGGGACATTGCTGCTGATGTTGAGGGCCGAGAGGAATATTATTGAAAGGGCGACGGGAGATGTGTGCCGTTGACGGGATGGCTATGTGTAGGTGACTGTGGGTGGGAATTCCTTCGCCGAAGGTTATCTTCCTCGGTAGACCTCTCGGTCATTGCCCTGTGGGGGTAAGGTATGAGACAATGCACCAAGGTCGTTCGAAAGAGCCAAGCCTGAGATGCTATCAAGCGGCGTGTAACCAACGCATAGCTGGAAACGTGGATGGTGATCCTGCGGGTACTCAGGTACAGCTGAAGAGTTCCGACTCCATTTCCATACATTCTGTGGCGCCATGCACCCCACTTCCAAGCTCAGTCGCAGCACTCACAGTCGCGTAAGAAGCATAGTATTACGCAGAGGATAAACACCACAACAAGGCCGTGTGATTATCTCCACTAGAAATGGTGATAGCCTTGTCCGTTAAGTCAAATCGAAATTGACTGACAAGTTTTGAGAGGGAATGATGGTGATCGTGGATGAGGGTGTGGAGAATACGGAGGTGAGAATGCGTAGAAAAGTCGGTGTGGTTAGAGGAGACCTGTCGGAAATTGTGCTGGATTTATCCCGTTGCCACCATTCGGTTGTTCCCTGGTCCGGCAACTCGGCTGCCATGGAAATTCATCAAAGGGCTCTAGATGATACATTGTGTCGCTGCTCGACACGACCTGGGCTTCAATATTGCGGTAACCATAGTTCAGTCAATCACCCTTTTCCATCCTCTCTCAGATACTGACGACCAATCCGAAGGCTACCCATGTAGATTGGCGATCAAAGACATGTCGGATGATGAGTCACGGGTTAGGCATTGGGCTTTCTGAAGATTGTAAGACGAGTCCGTTGGAGAGATCGGGAGCTCGGTGCCTTTGGATGAAACGATACGTTTGAATGGGTAACGAGGATTCAAACAGCTTCTGAAGCCTGTTATGGAGCCTCCAGCGACTATGCACGTCCGCATCACGTTCGCGAGATTGCAGGCACTGAAACAGTCTGGCTGGCGGGAAAGCCGTTCAGAGGAAGACGCGGGTTGGGTATTTGCCAGTTTGAATGTGCTGCTGTAGACATCATAGTGTTGCTTGACCTGATCCCTCCCTACGACGTGGTGCTGCGCGGGATCGGCATCTTCATGGCGGTACTAAAACCCAGGTATCATGGGTGCTCTTCACAACGAGGGCTTGCATCAACTTAGGTGGTGTCGATGTCACAGTATTCCGGCTCGTTGGCTTTGGGTTGCGGTACGGCATTGCTCGAGGGATTTCGGGATTCCTTTGGAGCATCGTGATATCTCTTCTTTCCCGTCCGGTATGGCTTGGCCCACGATGTATGGCAAGAGCTTTGTCGGGAGGTTTAAGGAAGAGAATACAATGCCTTGAAATGAGATCGCGGCAGAGGATGGCTTGGAGGATAGCTTTGAGGCTGGAGTATATTCACTTGTCCCATGGGGCGATTGTTCCTAGCTTGTCTGATTGGGGGCGTTCTCGTCCTTTCTTCCAGACGCAAACCTTGGAGGGATATCTCTCGTGGAAGAGTGGCTGGATAAAAGTGAACAAGTCCAGTAGTACCTACATAACCGTATACATCACCTGAGTAACGACGACCAGAGCGACCGGTGTGTGTCTCTGGCGACGAGCGTGTGAGGGAAACTATTTGGGACATGCAATTCGGCGAGGCGAAGTCTGGAAAGGCTGATCCAAATCGGGTGGTTTGAGAAACCCTTTATCTTGAGTAATGGAGTCTGTTGGGGGCCTCGTCATCGTCAAACAGGAGATGTATCCCACGGGCTTCCGAGGTCTGCCGTCGCTTTGACTCCAATGTCCCTAGGCCACTGTTGATGCACTGTTGTCGAGTTCTGCAATCTCGAATGTACAAGATCATCGATTGCCACGCTTGGATTGGCAGGGCCACCATCTCGAAAACCCCGAGTAATGGAATGGTGTATGATCCCCATCCATCTAAGTGTGACATAGGCGAGATCTAGGATCGACCCTTGTGGTGAAGCCTTGCAACTCAAAGAAGGCAAGCGGAACTGCAGTGGGAAATTCGACTTGTGCCTTTTGCTGGAGATTTGTCGAAAAGAGCTGTGGGTTTACAAGATCTTGTTGGATTGGCACTGTTTTTTTGCCGGGCTTGACTTATGAGCTGAGGATACAACACTCCCCTGTGAAAAGGCCACGTCTTGATGTACTTCTCGGGCCGTTCTTCAAACAGATGTCTTCCTCCCCTAACCCTGCTAGTCCCTCACCAGGACCTTTCATTCAGATCAGATGGTTCGGTTCTTCGATGATTGATATGGCCCATTTTTCCTCGTGATCACGTATCAACTCCGCTGCCGTCTGGGTTCTTAGGATTTGGTCCACCATTGGTGTCAATTAGGAACGGAGCTTTGAGGAGCACTCATCCAGGCATAACGGCTCGGATCAAATAGTTTCGTAGTGCATGATACGCAGTGACCATACATCAACGTGTACGAAGTGTCTTGAAATGTCAAGTGCCCTGGGCATCCGATAAAGGTGATCCTGAGAAGGCCCGTACTGGCCTTGTTTCGTCCCTGAAGTAATTACCATTGCCCAGGGCGCTTCCGCTTCCCCGAGCATCTCAGTTGGGCAATGCGCATGAATTGTGTCGAACTTCATCACTACGGTGACATGACTTCTCCTTCTGGGGAGCATCGCATTCGTAATTGTCATGGGTGTATCACACTTTTGGCAGTCACGGGCTTGATGAGAGATATCACCGCCTGTGGGTCATTATGAGGGTGATGGTCGTGTTTCGTAGCTCCGAGCCTTCTGGAAACGAGCCAATGACAGCGGGTGATCGTGTAGAATCCTATGGTCGGTGAACATTTGGGCTCCCTTCGACAAACCGTATCTCCATGGCTCGAAATATATCATTTGGCATCGAGAGGGGCGGCGTGAGTCACCAGACGTGAAGAGAGACTTTCCATAACAAAAATATATGGTACTCTGGCATCCCGAATATTTGGTGGGTTTAGTAAAGGGTCGGAGTCAGCCGAAAAATCGCCGAGTCTTCAGATCCCCTTGCCCTTTGCCTGGTGAGTAAAGCCGGTTCTTGAGATTATCTATAGCAGGCGATAATAGCATTGCCTGCTGCGTTTGGGTTCAGAAACGACTACGGTGAAAGATTCAGTAAAAACAAGGGTACAAAGGTGCAATGGTATTGTTTTTGTCCTGCACTAAATGACTAGTTCCTATGAAAGACTCGCGCACGTTACTCAACCAATTCCACATGATCATCGATAGCCTGGCTTAGCTTCCTGCGCCATATGACCTGCCATTGCAATTGCAGCTGTACAAAATTATTGAGGCAAGCCCCCACCAGGAGCTCCTCGTTGCGCTGTTGCGGCCCCCCTACTCCTCCCCCCCTCCCTGGGTGGAGGTTGCTGTGGTTGAGGTTGTTGGGTCACTGCTCATCGAAGAATTGGCGATTCGGGAAGCAGCTCCAGAAGTTGTCCATCAGCGAATCCGGGATGCGAACTGGGAGACCGCGACACCTCAGGGAGAACACGGCTGCTAGTGCAAGCTTCTGCTTAAGAGCGAAGTGGGCCCTATAAAGCATGGGAAGTGGAAGGAGAATGACTAAGTAGAAAGCAAACAAATTAGCTTAAAATACTAAGAAGACCAGTGGCCACTGCTTTATAAACCCTTACTCGTTAAGTCAGTAACGGTATCGGCTGCCGTACTACAGGCAATTAGGGTAATTGAGCCTCTTAAATCACCGATTTTCTCGCATTGCCCTATGCAACAAGTCAACAAAATATTCTGAACCTTGAAGGAGCATGAAAGGTCACCGAAATGAAAGTAAGCTGATGGGGGATGGCAATTCATTGAGATTGCAATCCAGCAACCAGCGTACAATAGGGCGCTGAACACCACAACAACCTTCCTCCACCACCTCCGTTTGCTGATTGTACTAGGGTCGTCTCGGTGTCTTTGTCTGTCTGGACGTCGCTCCGCACTGGGATCGCGAGGACGTTTGATGCGCTCCTCGTCCCTCGATCAATGCACCAAGCCCCGGTTGTTACTTCGACACTGTGACACCTTAACCAAAAGCTTCTCTTGAGATATCTGTGCCGCCTCCCATCTGGTTATATGGGTTGGGGTTCATCTGAGCGAAATTCATCGCTGCAGATGGCTGCGTCTGCGGGAATCGAGCCGTTGGCAATCCAGATATCAATTAATGGCGTCAAACTGGGAGGGTTTGCAGTTGACGTATCGGTTTCATTTGTCTGATTGCCCACATCGCTATCAGCTTCGCTCACTTTACGTATTGAGGATGAGGAAGATGATGCTGGTGGTGTCGGATACGGAGGGACTGTAATGCGATCATGTCTTATGCCTTGCCGAGAATTGTCACCCCGGTGGCAATGGGTGTTGGAACGCCACAGTATCCGTCTCGATGGGGGTGCTGGGAGCTGTAGGCAAGGCTCTCTTTGCAGGTTCAAAAGCAACCTTTGATGCAGTCTCCACGGTTTCCATGGCGGTGATAAAGTGGGGTTGGCTGCATCGGCTCCGTATCCTTGTCTGAGAGCAGGCCATATAACCTTGCTACCGTGCAGAAGTGGACAAAGCAAGAATTGAGATCGGTCCAGCCCTGATTGTTGTTATTTCCACTGAGATGCCAGAAAGCGTCGACCCAGTGCGAGTGGTAGAGATGCGTATAAATACGGAAGATCTGGCGAAAGCACGTGCGGCAGTCGTTAAGAAATGTCTCCGGGAAGCCAGCGCTGTGGCTTTATAAAAAAAAAAAAAAAAAAAAAAAAAGGCTGGATTCAGCAGTGATGCGCTCTATCTCCGCGTTCTTCACGCTCAGCTCGTAAACCTTGGCTGCAAAGAGTGGCTGCGAGTATGCCCTGCGAGCATGCTGGACACCATAATAATGGATATGAATCCCACTGCTGCATAGATGACGTGCCCTTCGGTGGGTGCGCGATGAGAGGAGTCATAGCGATTTTGGGTTTGGTCTTGAACGCTGGCAGATTGAAAGGGATGTCTGAAATGGTGGTATGTTTGTATTGACACTGCTGCTATCTGATTCATCCGTGCTTGCGCTTGTGACGTGTCGAGGGGGTACCTTTCCGGCATGGCGAATCCATTGAGCGCCTGCGAGCTACTCCGAGCCGATCGCGAATGTTGTAGCATGCTTTCGGCAGCCGCATACTCTTGAGCCTCTATAGAAGCTCAGACCGAGCTTCATCAAACGTCCCAGCACTAAGCACACATCGACTACGCGGTCGTTCCCCCTCATCCCGGAGAGCTGGTCGATGCCATGGCCCTCGAAGGGCGAGCTACTCCGAGCCGATCGCGAATGTTGAAGCATGCTTTCGGCAGCCGCACACTCTTGAGCCATGAGACCGTAGGGCGTGTACACCACAGTTGGGCTTGAAAGTGCTGACGGTCCAGCTGGCAAGAGCAGAGGTTTTCCGGAAGTTGGATGGTAGACTAGGGACTTGCGCTACAAAATTGGCAGGCACGTCAATATAGGTGATGGTAACCGTGGTGGTGATGACTGTTGAAAGAGAGACCATACTTGGATCGAGAGTCAGTGGTTCTCCCTCAACGACCTCACCCTATAGAAGACCATCCCGGAGCGCTGGTCGATGCCATGGCCCTCGAAGAGTGAGCTACACAAACGGTCAGTTGGCTCGCACTGCGTTTTTCTTGTTATGAACGCACCTTTGATGACAGCATTCTGAATAAAGAAGTCTGCCCTACGCAAAGGCATCTCCTTTGCGTGAACACGAGGTTGATGGCGAGGGTCTTGGTTGGGCAACGTAGCCAATTTGCACCACCCTTCCAGTCTGAATTTAACGGTCGCAAGGACCCTCAAGCATAGTTCGGGGGAATCTACGAGCCACAAGAGGAGACAGTCTTGACTAATTCGATCATCAAATTAGAACCGCATGTCTTGTTCTTCAAAATTCGCAAAGAACGAAAGAGATTCCACGAGTGTCAAGCGTATCGGAAGCTGCCACAATACGTCAGTCGGGGCGAACACATACTTCGCCTGTGCACATACCTTCAACGAAGGCATACTTGACCCCATTCTCGAGAGGCAAAGCGAGAGCGATGGACATGTAGCCAATAAATGCGGCCAGAAGAAGCGAGATTTGTAAATGATGTACCATTTTCAAGAATCTAGGCCACCTGAGACTCGCGAAAACGGGTGGCGGGCCACGTGAGGTCTGTGCCTCTCTCCTAGCCTGCAGCCGAGTCCAATCAAAAGCTGAACTCGGTCATGCTCTTTCAGCCGTTTTTCGGTTCCCCATAGCGAGAGGCTTACTTATCGAGCTTCGGTTTTGTCAAGGCATCGGAACCCGTTTGTTATGTTTAAATGTGGTTGCCGCTATACGCGTTGGGGATCTGAACAACGGACGTCTGGCAACGCCTTCACGGCGTCTCGGCGAGCACGTCTAGCATTGAGGGTTTGCATAGCTCGCTCCGCAGCTCCTGTATCGTCGTATTCGATAGAACCGTAGTTGAAACCCTTGCTCTTGACGTGGTCAGTATGTGAGCAGATCTCAAAGCGACGGCGGTGTTTGGGGCAGTAAATCTTGTACTGTTCACGCAGAGGCAACTCAATTGCCGCATCGTCAGTCATGCTTTGTTCAGACTTGGCTTTAATGCAGGACCATCGAAGCTTTCCTTCTTGAGCGCTTTTGCAGGTCCGTAAACGCTTGAGCAACCGCCTGCCCATGTCCACTGGTCCAATGTGGGTGATCATGCCAGAGGGAAAAATGTGTTCCTCCATGTTCTCTTCATCCTTGGGCTGCAATCCGACTTCAAGGTTCACTCGGTGAAGGTTAAGACCGACTTTCACTGGAACCCATTGTTGGCGTTGTGGATGCCGCCGATGTCACTGGAGTTGGCGGTGGCACCATAAACGGGTGAGACAGATAGCCACAAGTTGACACAATGTCTGCTACCGAGCTTTGAATTGCTTCGGTCATCGACTCTGCTTGAGACTCTGTTTCAGCGTCTGATACAGAGCTCACTTCAGTGTGGGGGTCTGCATCCACTGAGGAGTCCGCTGAAGAGCCCGCTGAAGAGTCCTCAAGGTCGTCCTCCGGTCCTAGGTAGAACAACGGCTGAGGTATGGTGGTATAATCGATGATAATACAGACCCAGAGGTCCCAATGTAAAAAAAGGCCAATTTGGCCAAATAAGCAGAGAACAGACAGCACAAAAATCCGGGAATGCTCCCAAGCGAAAGCCGAGTTCAACAAGGGTAGCTTGAGAAAAGGAAGGTTGCCGCATCGTCAGTCATACTTTGTTCAAGACGTGTGAGCTTTATAGGCTCAATTTTTGCTTTGTTGGAGTTCTTTAGGCCGAGTTCAACAGAGGCAGCTTGAGAAAAGGAAAGTATAGGAGAAGGTAATATGTGCTCGTAAAAAAGGAAAGCGGTAGTTTGGGTGGAGATACCATTGAATCTCAGCGAATGGCTCCTCCTCCGAGTCAAAGAAGAAGGCGGGCGCTCCTCCACCAACACACGGCGCGAAGATACTCCTACCCCCTATGAACAGCGGCCCCATAAATTGAGCGTCTCCCGCAGATCCTCTTCGTAAAGAGGGTTGTACTTTTGGGGGCCATTGCCGGCTTTTGGAGAGAGTTGGGGGACGGGAGAAAACTGCCTGAGTCTGTGCGTGAGGCTTTTTTTTGAGCGTACTATGACATCTGGACTGGTCTGAGTCTGTCCCCAGGCCCACTTATGCCTTGACCGCTGCCGGCCGCGTCCTGCAAGGGAATGGTACATGCAGGACTACTGCTGTTGGTGAGTAGGGTAGAAGAGTGTGAGAATTGAGGGTCCAGCGCGCGAGTCATAGCATCGTGAATGTCCGTCGAAGCGTTGTGGGCAGCGTGCGAGAGATTCGATGTCTCGTCCCCCGAACGAGACAAGCCAGGAGCTCACGAGCGGCGGCAAAGACAGCAAAATATCTGGAACTTTGTCCTTGGTCCGATGATGCTGAAGATATCAAATCAGCATATCGTCGAGGAATCTGGAAGGCATAGTGGATTGTACCTTACATTTACACGTCAAATCTGAATCAAAGCTCAAGGCATGAAGAGGACAGAAGAAAAGAGGTGATACAAATGCTCAAGATCACTCAAGTGAAAGCTTTGGTGGGGGTACGGCCGAGCGCTCGGGTATTACATGAAAGGCCCCACATGAAACGACCAATCCCACCAAAGGACCATTACAGAAGGCCCGTGCCCAGGTTGAATCCTCACCGCCTCTTCTACCGCATTTCCTTATGGCCAGACCCTCGCTTAGACATATCATCAGGACGTGAAGTGGTCATAGCATAAGCAATATGATCCTTTAATTCTAATTTTAACTTTGCCAATGTCCTCGGACAGACTTGCCGGTCGGGTTTTATACAACAGCTGAATGCAAAGCTCATTCTAGGTCTTGTATAGACCTCGCTCTACTATCTCAAGTAAGCTACAAAAGGATTAAGTGAAGGGGCCCGGCTTCTATTCTTGCTCCGAGGTCTACGAAGGCGGTGAGCCAATGCTTTGCGAGCTCCTGCTCACCGTCATGCCATGGAAAAGCGATAGAAGTAACGGGGCAAGAGAAGTGACTACGTCTAGAAGGCAGCAGACATTGGGTGCGACGAACGTAGAAAGCCTCGGGTTTGATTTCATAGATGGTGATCCTCTCTCGTATACACTCTTCACCCTGGACGCCCTCAGGAGGCGGTGAACTGTGATCGTTGAGCTTGCTACGGGGTTGTTCGAGTAGAGGAGCCTTCGACATCAAATTAGCGACTTTTTGTCGCTCTTTCTTGGTCCTTGAAGGCTCAGATCATTTGACGACCACTGGAGAACCGTAACGAAGGGTCAAAAGGGTCACAGTTCTAATGGTCGCTATACTTATAGGGGCCATGGCCGCTCTTACATAGGGCCAAATAGAGGATCTTCGGGCTGGAGCCCTGAAAATCCGACCTAGAGCTTTTGCCCCAGGGGGTGTTTATCGCCGTGGTCACGCGGGCCACCGCGACCTAGCCGGCCCTTCGACCATGTTCGCTTAGTCTCATGTAACGTCCAAATACTAGAGTTGCAGTGTTGGAGCTAGATCTACGCAGTAAAGGGCAGGGTCTGGTCTGGGAGAAGCCTACTAGAAGAAGTCATGCTATGGTGGGCTTTGAACAAAATTCTAATAGTCTTCGGAACATGGGTTGGGAAAGTATGTGAGGAATTGAAGATTGGGAGGGCATGCGCGAGGAGGGTATTGTTTGAAAATAATTTATCGAATGTGAAGACATCGTTCGCTAGAGTACATGACTACCGCTCGCCTCCCCTCTCGACCCAGACTATGTAACGATCCATTTCCGGGCTCAAACAATGGGCAGGTTGCTGCAGGATGGCATGGAACGCTTCGTGGGCACCATGCAGCTCAGCCGCTCTCATCGCCAGCTCCGCCACCCACCCTGCCAACGGCCCATCAGGCCTCACACCCCCCTTCAACAGGTAAAACCACGTCTGCTCCTGCTCCCTCCAGGAGCGCAGGTACTCCTCCACCAACCCACGGCGCGAAGATACTTCTACCCCCTATGATCAGCGGCTCCTCCTCCAAGTTAAATAAGAAGGCCGACGGCCCATCAGGCCTCACGCTCTGTAGGCATAGCCCTCACGCCCAACTCCTGCGCCACCTCGGGTAGCTCGTCGACATCGACTGTGTAGAAGCGCGCGGAAGTGTGGGAATTGGATAGGGCGACGACTTTGGGAGCGATGGCTTTGCAGGGGCCGCACCAGGTGGCGAAACAGTCGATTATCATGACGTCGGGTTGGGATAGGGCGTCTTTGTATTCTTGCATGCTGGGATGGGGGGTTAGTAGCTGTTCAAGTCGGGGAGGGGGGAGCTTACCTATGGCCGCAATAACGTTCAAGTCAGGAACTCCATGATAGTAAGTGTGGTTCAATAAGTGGAGGGCTTTTCTTGACCCAAAAACACCCTCGCCAAATATATCCCGTGCGTCTACCTTATTCAGAAGGTATCCTCGCTGAGGTGGATTGAAAGATCCAGGGTAGACAATTATTCGGTTTGTGCGAGTTCGGTCAAGTTGTGGGGCAGTTTCAGGGAGACCGAATATTTGATCTCTCGCGGCGTGATCTACACCTGCTCCAGTGATCATTCGTTATGGGCTTGTAGATCTCATCTGCTAAATCCTGGTCCAAATATTCATCAGGAGGTTCTCCTTCAAAGTACGAATTCATTGTGTCTTCCTGTGCTTGAGCGAATAAGATATCTGCGATTGGATCAATGTGTGTTGAAGGTGAATGACTGGAGGACGCAGGCGCGCCGTCGCAGCCCGTATCAAAGAAGTCGAAGGGAAAGAGCCGACACCGTGAAGTCCATATTGTCAAGTGCCTACTTCAGCTCTGTCTTTCGCTATTTCCGGTGATTCCCGGGTTACAATTCCTTCCATAGCCCCCTGAACTGGTGATGTATCACGTCTTCCGCGTCTGATCCCTGCTGGATCATTTTGTGATTGCTTCGCGGAGTCTGAGGTCGAGCTTGGGGCCCCATATGTACTGGCTCTCTCAGCAAGCTAGATAATGTTCAAAGAAGTGAAAGCTGTCAGGGATCGGTGACCTTTCCTCTGGAGGTATTGGATCTTGTGCTCCTAATACTACGACTAGGAATATTTTTGTAGGATCATACAGCCATTTTTTCAGCTGAAGCTGCCAGAAATAAAAGTCGTCTTCGGGGAAGTCGCGTCGTTCTGGGTATAGGTAATCGAAAGTAGGATCATCGACGAGGGACGTGACCGTGATCTGGGTAAGGCGATGTAGATCGCGCGTAACTGCCGTGGAGGCGGTTGGAATGGCCTTTGACGGGATCATAGGTCTCATTTTCCCCGTATTGCCCTAGGTGGGATGCAATGTCGGAATTGCCGTAAAGGTAGATAGCTTCTGGTCCAGACGAAGCGGCAAGCTCATCGGATGTGTATTGATTGTCCAGAAGAAGCTGACGGCCCATTAGCTGTCGGTCGAGCATACCAGACGCAAGATATCCTCGTCAGCAGTTACATTGCCACACCGCGTTTTTTTGGTTGGATCCCGTTACACGTCTTTCGCAGCGGGGTCCCTCGGGCTGAACTCAGGAACTCTGGCTTTATTGCAGTCCACTTCAGTCTCCACAATTTCGGAGTCCAGAACCAGTCTTGGGGTCTGGAAGGCCATGCTCAAGAGCGTAATCCACCCACTGACGAACGTCGTCATCATCGTAATCTTTCTCTCTTCCGATCTGGAAAAGCTTGTTGTATTCAGCTTGTCCTGATCCAGCAGACGGCATCTGCGCTGATCGCTCTGTCATACTTTTCAGGCCCGGGCCCACTGCTGCCTTGGTTCCAATGAGTACTGACACCGCCGGGAGGGAAATCAAAGTGCAACTGTGGGAGGAAATAGCACCCTTCTAACAGTTGTCTAAAGGATTTACAAGGTCCGTTCAAAGGACGCACGCGTGGTGTTGTAAACGAGACGAATCTGCGGGATTTACAAGGACGGAATGCCTGGTATGAGGAGGGACGCCTGGTCCAGCTTCGGTCGGAAAAGAAACGCAAAGGAGAGCCAATGATCCTCAAAACCATGCCGTTCGATGCGGGTGATACGGAAGTACCATAAGTGCTCCTTCCGCCCGGGGGGATATCTCGCCTTGTCAATTTCACGTAGTCATCTGTCAGGTGCCATGGAGTCGCTGGTTGCCATGATCAGTAATCTTTCTCAATTAACGTGGCTAAAAGTTGTTCTGTGGGCAGGGTGTTACCTTAAAGTATGTTCAATATCTAATCAAATTGCTTTTGTTCGACGAGGAAAGGAGTGAGATATGAGGTCTTGCGCAAGTCTAGAGGAGGCTGTGCATCTCCAGAATCAAGGGCTGTTGCACTTAGATGCACTTGCAAGGAGGATATGACTGTTGGTCCGTAAGAATTATGAATTTTGCTCCAGGGACCCACGCGTCACGGTGCCGATGGAATGAATTCTATGGTCGAGCGGGATTGTCACACTTCCCATGATGCCAGATGCCCATGTCTTTGCAGATCAATTTCAGAAGAAGAGTGGGCAAAATGAAACAACAGAGGCGAGGAAATAAAAAGCGTTGATGGGACGCGTTCAAAGTCTCTGCCGGATTTTGTGCTTTGGGCGCGTGCGAGCGAGTGTTGGTCCTCTGCTTTTGAGACTGGTTGGTCTTGACCCCCCTGCAGCCTGGTTAACAGAGGCTGGAGAGTTCCATGTTGCTGAATGTCGATGGCCTGGCCCTTGACGTAAGCGTGCAGGGGAGACGAAGGCTTAAGCCTTCGTCTCCCCTGTTGAGGGAAGTGTTTCGACACAACGAGCTCTTCAAGCGACTCTTTTAGAGTTCTCTCTGTCCCATGTCCAGCTCATCCCTCCTCGTCTTGCCCACTGATCTAGACTTGATTTGGGAGACAGGCTGGCTTCAAACATTTTGCAAACAAAAAGTTTTTGGTTTTTCTTGGCCGAAGCTGTCCCGCCTATTGCCCATCTGAAACTGGACAAAGGCTGTACACTTATGCTTGGCCTTCACGTGTATACATGATAGGGTGTTGGGTAGAAGCACGATGCGATCATGACACTTTGAGTGATCAGAGCAAGAAATGGTCACGCAGATTAGGGGGATCAACAGAGACAACACTTTTTCGGATGCGAGATTTCAATTGTCTGCTAGAGTACATCGGTGGTGCAGGAGGAAGTGGAGTTTGCGGCTCCGTGACTAGTTCCAGGCGTCGCACGATGAACTTGAGGACGAGCCCACAAGTAGCGGTGTAAGATGTCAACGAAAGCTGTCAGAATTCCGAAATGCAGAGGCAGATGTCGCTGCGCGTCAAAACAGGGTAGATGAATCAGATGTGTCGTTGTCTGCAAGTTGGGGAGGTATGGTGAGGTGGAAGGGCTTCCTTGGCCGAAAAAGATGTCAACTGAATGTTGCTTTGAGCATGACTGAGAGCTGGAGTGAGGAGTTCGTGCTTACATTTAGACCCTCAGTGACGAAATCCCATCCCGAGATGAGAATGCCTGCCGAGATGGTGAAGCACATGGCGAGGATGTAAATTATTAGGGTCAACACACGGATAAGGTTGGTCGCTCTGAAGTTGGCTCTGAAGTTGGTGATTCCCGAAGTCAGTATTCGAATACGAGTAGCTAATGACTTTGTGTCAGTATCAAGAAAGTAACGGAGCTTTAGAGTGAGAGTATAGGCAGGAGACGTACCAAGCATGCTGGATACCACCCCGGTGAAGCTTTACGCTTGCATGGTGAGGACAGTGAAACCGGCACCAATTCTACCGTTTGAGTAATGGTGGAGTTAGCTGGCTTATTAACGGATTTGGGAGTTACTGTTCGAGACACGCTGCTGGAAGTAACAGTTTTGTCTCTGGCCTTGACATGGGGAGTCAGTGCCCGGTTCTTGAGCTTGGCTAAAGGCTTTTCCGGTAATGCTGCTATTGACGAGTACGTCGACCCGTTGGCAGGACTATTTCCTGCTTATGCCGACATGCTTCATCCAAGAGCCGCCATTGCCGGCGACGAAGGAGGTGGGAGCGGGAGCGAAGATGCCGAGGGCGTGGCCGTTGTTGGTGGGCCGAGGCGGGCTGATGGCCGAGATGGTGGTGGAGGTTATGGGGGAGAGTGATGGTGATGATTGGGTAGGGCACGGGGGACGGATTGGTGTTGTGATTTGTGGTTTAGGTTTCTTCCTTGTGAATAAGGATTAGATAAAGTTGAGGAATTTGTTTGCCGTCTTCTTTGGTTCGCTTGTTCACATTTCTCTTCGTAACATGTCCAGCGGATCTCCCCATCTTCTTGCCCAATAGTTTGAGCTGAATTTGGGAGACATGCTGGCTTCAAAGATTGTTCAAAGAAAAAGTCTTCTTGGTTTTTGTTGGCCGACGCTCCCGCTCTTTGCCCATCTTGATTTAGACAAAGGCTGTACGCTTGGCACTTTCCTAACAGCAATTGGATCAGGACACTCTAATGAATAGAGTAAGAAGCGGTCAGGCAGATGAGGGGTTACTACACAAGCAACAGTCTTCCAAAAAGGAAAACTGATCGACTGGGACACATGAACAGTGGGCAACTTTATGATAGGCCGCAAGCAGTGGGTATTTCCTTTCTCGATCGCTCTTCTCGTTGTGTCCGACCTAACATCCTCTAGTGCTAGCTGAAGAAACAACCACGCTCACACCTTCCCAACCCGCTTCCTAAACCCATAGCTTTGTCGATCCCATTTTTCTTTCGTCACGGGTGTTGAAACGTAGGTGGGGGTTTTGGTCTTCTTTCTTGTGAACATAGATTCGATGAATTTAATGAACCTCGCACCGAATTTCTTCGGCTCCCCTGTAAGGTAATTATCAGCAAACTTTTGGGCATTGACGAGGGTATAGAGGTTTGGATGGATATTACCTGGTGCATTATGGGTTTTCACCATCTTGTAGGAAATTCGACCGACTGCGGTGAGTCAACCTAGAGGGTGACTTAGTAACAAACTGACGACAGTAATGCTCGATTAAATTACTTGGGTGGAGATTAATGTTGTGTTATCAGAGGTAGAGAGGTGCTTGTGGTTGTTTATGATGTATTTGTACACTATCATTGTGTCAAGGGGGAAAATGTCCTGGGGTTCAGGGCCTTTTAATAATTAGACCAAGAAGCAGCGGGGTAAATTAGGGGGCCTACGGAAACACTGATGCCGAGTGAGGGGAAGGCACTGAAGCAGTAGAGCAGGATCAACATCGACACATTCCAAAAATTTGTAAGAAAGTTTATTATCATGCATGGGGGCACTACTGCATAACAATTGAATCCCGCCCCACAATCACCTTCGTTATAATGTTCTATGGGCGAGTTACAGCGATTTACACCACGAATATTACTTCAGTATATTCAGCGTCCAGGAGGTTGACTCCTGCCATTCAAGATCGATCAGTCCAAGGTCGAAATCGAATACCAGCACCTTTATATGCGACAAAACCGAGCACCCAAGAACACAACGCAAATCTACGAAAAGAACGTACAACTGATAAATGAGCTCTCAAGTGAAGCCCCAGATGTAAGATTGCGGGCCCCTTTTCGTCATCAAGAGCCAAAGCCAACATGTGGAGCCGCTATCTTTGATGGGTCCGACCACTTGATGCAGCCCCGCGATAAAACAGGGATGAGGAAAGTAAGTTGCCTCATGAGAAGTCATACACTTGATCTTGGCCACCAAGATACGTCCGTCATAACGGAGAGCGATCCAATGACCGTGCAGCTGCGATATGCAAACAGTGGTTAAGCGTGGCCGGTCATCCGACCGTTACAAACAAATTTGAGGACCTCTTATTCATTTTTACCTCGTCCGAGGTTGGCAAGGATTACCGTGAAAGAGGGGCTGCATTATTGCAGCAATCGATGAAATCATAGGCGCTGGTAAGCGAATGACCAGTGAAGTGGGGTTTACAGGGTTTTTGAGGGGTGTCAGGAATGCTAGCTCCTGCTTGCAACCTAAGATTCGGAAACTGTTGTTCTCAGGGTCGCGGCATTGTGGGTGGTGCCAACGGCTTCTCACCCCTGAAATTCTTCTATCGTGTTATGTCGAAAACAATTCGGTCGCTATCACGAATATCTACCTGAAAATATGCATGGGTATTTAACAGACAGTACCTAGCCTCGTGAAGACAAGTAGTTAAATCCTGGCTATTAGGTTGGATGTACGCCGCATTGGCATGTGTTGCATAGCCTGTGAATATCCACACAGCTTCGCCTTCAAAACTTCGTAAAGCTTAACCAAAGTATCGCCAGCTCAAGATCCGTAGATTGATTCTAGTGGTCCCGGATTGCTTCACTTCGGGTGCTGAACCGGTTCCCCGCTTGTAATTAACAGGATTGCTTCATCTTGCTTGCATATGAGTCGTCGCCTTGCTGATTGAAGTCGTGCATGTTACATTGGGGTAACGCAATTTCGAATTTTAGCGACCCCTGGACATCTACAAGAACAATGCAAGTATGAACCTTGTGACCTCGCCTCCGACTCACGACTCTCGTATTCATTAAAGCAAGACTCTCACTCAAACAACACTAATCCATTCCACCCTAACCACAACGTAAAACCCCCTCCCCTCCTCCCCTCCCCACTCACAACTCCACATCCCATCCCTCTCATTATTCCAATACGCCCCACTCGCAAAATGCATTCCCCCGTCATCCCCCCCTCCCCCCTGTTGTATAATCATACTCTGCACCAACCATTTATACCCACCCACTTCTCCTCCCTTTCCTTCTCCCTTCCCTTCCGTCGTCGAGGTAGAAGTAGTAGAGGTTTCAGAGACAAGTTTCTGTAAAAGCGTGTTTGTGATCTCAGTACTTTGCGAAGAGGTGGGGGCGTGGGTATAGGATGTGGCTGTGGCGGGAAAGATAGATGTGCAGATCTGATCGAGATATTAATTCTTATAGATGGGAAGGGAAGAGAGGGATTTTGGGAGGGGGGGAGCACTTACTTCGTGCGTGAGTTCTGAGAGGCGGCGGAGGGGGATTGGCTGTGGTACACAAGGGGATTTTTAGTTAGGTTTAGGAAGGGGGATTGGGGGTGGAGAGGATAGGGGAAGGGGAGGGCGGCGTACGGGTGGGGAGGAGGTCGGAGAGGTTGAGGTTGACATTTTGAATTGGTGGCTGGGAAGTAGGGATGGGATGGGAGGAGAGGGGGGAGGAAAGTATTGTACATAAAGGCGTTTTTTGGGAGGGTTTTGGGCGGAATTTGTATCGAGTAATTCTGGTTGCAGATGAGATGAGTTATTGTATATAAGGCGGCAACGCCAAAATTAGATATCAGTGAATTCGCTAGCGACCGTACAATGTGGGCCAGAAAGATGGTCAGAGCGTAGAGGTTACATTGAGGTGACAGAAAGTGGAGCCATAGGGAGCTGAGTTGATCGCTCTTTATTCGCTCGAACTTTCCGTGCTCTGGGAATAATGTGGGCCCAATTTCGGTGAGACTAATCATAACTCACCTTGAAATTCGAGCCCCTCAAAGGCGGAAATATGTCATGATCACCGGGTCAAACATGACCCGAAAATTTGGACTAGACTCTGCAATAATGGACTCTGAGTGGCCGACAAAATCCAAGAGACAGTCCTCCAAACCTCAACTAGGCTAGTCTCTGGGATCTGTCCACGGCATGCTGGATCTCAATCTTATGGCGGTCCTACAGGGGTGGCGATTACTACCGCTAACAATACCAACAATGTCAAAGGAATACGTGGTGATCTTCAAAAATCGGTCTTCGGCTTTAGAGATCCTAGTTGGTGTTATACGCTGTCCACTTTCGCAGTCCACACGTGGTATTCTTCGTAATCATGTCTGGCCTCCTCTTCGGAGTCCTCAGTGGCCATCGGAGGGCTTTTTTGGGGCCCGATATCGCGTGTCAAAGAACCTCTTCACGAAGTCTTTGATGGAGCGAAGTGATAGTATTAAGCTCGTGATAGTAAGTATTTCTCTGGTCTTCGATGGTGTGTCTAGATGCTACAGGCAGCAAGTTACCAGAGTGGATTCTTGTCGATAGATGAGTCTATTCAATGTAAAAAAAGAGATTGCCTAAGCAATTATTGACAAGGTCATGAATTGTTACCAGCGCAGATGTAACATAAGTAAATGGTTTACAGATTAAATGACTTTACACCTTCAATGGAGCATTATCCGGCATTGTTACCCAGTATTGTGGTCTAACATTGTGGCACTTTAGCTGGGACTGACCAGAAGACAGGATAAAGATCATTGTACCCTCGTAGATGAAATTCTCGAGTCTAGGTGCAGCGAGTGGAGCCTCTTTTGTGAAATTCTTCGGCAGCCTGGTCCCTTTTAAATGAATTGTCAACTTTTCATGACCATGCTTGTATTTCAGCAAAATAAAGGGTATGTCTTCAGTAATCAAGGCCGTGACAATTGTCGCAGCGTTATGCCATCGTTTAACCGCCCACCAGAGTCCATGTATTCAATTGAACGAGTCAGATAGCGTCCCTTGGTGTAAAGTGATGCTAATAGAGGGTTGTCGACAGTGGCTCTTTTATTATAGACTTTGCGTTGAGATAGTAGACCTGAATAGGAGGGACGAAGTCTACTGTAGGTATCGGAGGAAGTAATGCATTCTCTGTTCGACATCAAGTGGGCTTGTGGGAACTGCTATGGAAGCCTCTGGAGTAGGCCTGTACTCGCTGTGGAATGAAACATATGGCATTCGACGATCGTTCGTAGTGCTCCCAAAACGAGCGATGAATTGCTTGAAGCTTTCTTCGCTTAATTGGCGATTTCTGATAGAGAACGTAGACTGGACGTGGTTTGATCATTTTTCACATATATCATTCGGCGTGCGAGAGGGACTCAATGGCAAATCCTTAAATTCTTCTTATTTGTGTCCTTTTCCAGTCCCTTTCATTACCGACTATGTTTCCATCACTTTTTCCTCTTTTATTCGATTTTCCCTTGTTTTGCTATTTTTATTCCCTACCAGCTCTTGTGTCCCATTCGCCTAATCTTTTTCCTCTTGAGCCTTCTTCTGCCTCTTCTGCTGCCTCTGCTACTTCTTGACCTCCATCTTGTGAGCCGTCCGTGTCGCATTGGAAGCGAAGGTTGCTAAGCTTGTAAAGCGATGCCGGCAGCCAGGTATCTGCGGAAGAGCTTGGGTATGAGAAAGGGTTGACCGTCCGGCCTTAAAGGGTTTGAGGATTGACCCTATCTTGCAAAGTATCGCACCAATCTCTCCGCAACTGGCCCGTGCTTTTGGAGTCCACTTGACTTGAACGAAATTGTGGCGCATGTTGTAATCTGTGCTCGAGACTAGATAAAGACTCAGTCAGGCGGAAGTATTCGAAGGCTTGGCCCATACGGCTATAGGGCAGCCAATGAAGAACCTGTGCGAAAGATCAGTATGGGAGTGCTACAGCTTTGTAAGTCTCCAGCCTCTCCTTGTTGAGCTCTTCCCTCTTATATTTTGGTGCGCGAAAAGTTTCGGACGAGCGAGCCTTCCGTATACGTCTGTTGAATGTCCCGTGAAGATTATAGCCATAAGAGTTGCAACCTCATGAGCCTACCCAACTCACTTTGCTTCGTGAACGTAGAATCGTATTTTTCCGACAGGCTTTCGCGCCGTCCACTCCCCCGGGCCATGGGGGTAGAGAATACCTTCCAAAACCTATCTTAATTGTCGCTTAACTGCATGGGACGCTGTGCATGCGATAAGCTCCTGATGTTCTTCGGGTCCTGGCTCCAGTTTCGAGTGGATGAATTCATTCGTAGATAGTGCCTCGTCCATGATCCTATCGACTTTTGGCACACTCTTGGGCGAGATAACACTCCAAATCATTCCTTGTATTTGTCTCCCAATGTAGAAACTAAAACTTCCAGAGACGTAGCCGTTTGACGCTGAGTTGTTAGACGAACATTAGCCTTAAGGTAGCATTGTTCAAGGAGAAAGATTCCACTTACCCATGAGAAACTCTTTTGTGGCTTTTTTTTCCTGCTGGTCTCAATACCCAAAGTTCCTGCAAGAAAAACGTTATGATTGTCAGCTGAGCCATGTGTTTGCATCCGATCGTACTAGATTAGAGACCTGGAAGCGGCTCATCGACGCCTGTATTGGCACTGTACTCGATTCAAGCCTTAAAGTGAAAGTGTAGGACCCAATTCCATTCATTTTAGATGCTCACAGTTGGTGGAATATAGCCATCAATAAGCTAATGGGCAACCCAAGCCAGAGCCAACGATAGGATTCGAGCAAAGACGTGGTTCGTCGCCAGATGCTTCTAAAGTGTCCCTCATGCTTCTTCTCGTTTGAATTCAGGCCATAATCTCAAGATGTTAGCGGGCTTTCCAACCTGTCTCCTGAAATCTATCGAAGGAGAGAGCTTCGTTCCTTTGGGGTATGGATCCGGCCAGTAAGAGCAGCAGGCCATCACCAGATCAATGACCCTTTTGATAGTAGATCGGAACGTCGCAGCGTCTTTTGTTGTGTCTTTTAGCTGCATTGAGGGTCAGATGCCGCACTCGCTCGAGGAATAGCTGATCTTGAGGGGACAGCTTAGCAGATCTAAACCATTAGCGAAACCACCCTTCCTTCATTGAGCCTTCATTCCTTTCTCTTGTCTCCGCCTCGAAGGGGACATAAATACCCAGGGTACTCATCAAAGAGGTATGTACCATCCACCTCAGGAAGGAGTTGTCATGAAACTCCTCTGGTATTGTCTATCACATGAAGTGACTGCCATAAGGTACAGGTGGGGTAACCGGCAGCAGAGAATTTGTTTTCCCTGGCCTTCCTCCACAGTAGCTCGTCTTCGCCGCTTGCGGGCGTTGTTTTGCAATGGGAATGTGCTGTGAGGACGCCGATAGAAGTCCTGAAGGTGAAGTCCTTGGCCTAGTCGCGCAACCGCAAGGGAATGGTCGTAATCTCGTTCCATGTTCCTGCAGACCCATACGCACTGCAGAGGAGCAATTGAGCCAAACTCAAAGACGGTAACTGCTACGAGTTGTGCTACTCGTGCATTCGCCATGTAGGAGGCATAAATTGTCTACAGGGATTTCATAGTCCCTGTCGATATGTGAATGGATATCATGGAGCCCTCTGAGGGTTCCGCGGCAACGGGCTTGCACGTAGATGATCTACTCCGAGAAAGCGTTTTCCAACAATGTAGGACAATCATCTTTTAATTTGGACAATATAAGCATATTTTAGTACAGCTTAATAAGGGCATTTTTACAGAGACTAGACTCTAACATAAAATAGATGTCATTAACATTAGACTCTATTTACAACGCAATTGCCTTTCTCACCATACCGCTATTGCAGTGTTCTTGTGTCATGTCCATATCACCACCATTTGCCCTGAGCACAAATCCGTGATCTTTCTGTGGACGCCGTTAAAAGCTGTGTGGGTCAGGTGAGTCGTCCCTTACGATGCTAATGGTCCGGTTCATCTCAAAGCCACGATTTCGAATGATATCCGGTGAACTTTCCCGGTAGCAGCAATCCTATCTTTCGGAGGAGAGCAGTATAGTTTGTTGAAAGTAATTGTTTTTTTGTAGCGTTGGTTTTAGGTCTAATCATGTAGCTAGAGATCGTCGAGTTCCAGAAATGGGTAGGTCTGGTTATCTTTGCGCGAGCGTTTATCGGTATGAAGCTGGACTCTAAGCTGTAATGATTCATATCATCGTCATTGCGTCCCCCTTCGGCTACCAAAGTTGGATGGTCGTCCCGAGAGTAGTGCTTGTCAAGCTCATACAGAAGCGCAATGTTTTACGATGAATGTTCATGCTTAAGAGTAGCGACCCATCACATTCAGCCACAGTCTTTGCGGCTTGATTAAAGTGGCATCTTTGAGTGTGGCTAGTAGCGATTCTTGTTGATCATCATACTGCTGAATGGCGTCCTGGCTAGTCTTGTCTCCCTTCGGAGGAAAGGGTTTCACGGCAGTAATGGGCCCTGAGATCCCCCTTTTCGGCTGAGTTGCGATTTTTGATTTCGTCTTCTTGTGTTTGGCAATCTTCGCGCATGCATCTGTTGCAGGAGTGGTTGTAGTCGTCTGTTCGGCTGGACCGGGAAGTCAAGGGTCTGGCGCCAGAGTGACTTTAGTTCTTCCCACCAAGAGTGCAACGCTCGCGGTGTGAGACTCGCCGAATGCTTCTAGTGCATGAGGGCCAGATTTGGCCGCCTGTCAATCGTTCCTGTCGCGTCAAGGACTTCCTAAGTTGTAGACTCGCTCTAAACCCCCAACGACCAGCTTCTTCGGACATGATTTGGGAGCAACGCCCATGAAGAGGTCCATATTGAGCTCGTTGTGATGGGTAATAAAAGGCTTGGCTGTAGCTCCACCAGCTATAGCGTTCATCATGGGAGTGTCCACTTCGACGAACTGGCCGCTGGCGTTGTACAAGGCTACCTCAAGCTGCTTGAAGTCTTTATATATACGAACCACGACTTCCGTATGGTCAGTACTAAGCTCTAGCGCCTTCACATAGTCTTTGGACCTCTTACAGAAATTTTGTGCCCGATCAAGTCAACCATCTCGATTTTGGTCCGCCGTGATTATCATGACGACATTCTTGAAGTCGCCGAAGTACCTCAGAGCGTGGAGTACGGGGCTTATCGGCTCTAGCAGACAATTCTTCGGCAGCAAGTCTGCCGCCTGCTTTCGCGCCGATTCACGAACACGTTCCGGAACAATGGTATTCTCTAAGCCAAGTATTGTAACGATAGAGCCAACTGAGACCGTGCTGACTTGTGGGCCTGTAGACTCAAAATGTCAGTCTTATGAAGACAGGTAATAGTGTTGCAAACAGACGTATCACGAAATCATCAGTATCAGCTGCAACTAATACCAACATGAGCCCTTCTTCGAATGCTTCGAAACCAGTCTGGTATTATTCCCAAGTCCTCTCATTTCGTTCGGATCTCTTACGCCCCAGAACTCTTGTGATTCCTGTCGAGGGAGAACATGGACCACACGAGTCCTGATGAGTAAGGCACAATCCGGGCTCGCGGTCTTTTCGCCAGAACCGGGCTCTTGTCCTCAACGATAACGGCAGATGCTTGCCGAGATGTGCTGGCCGCAGGAACGAGTTCCGTGGTATGCAGGACCATTTGAGACAGTGCGGCCAATTTGCAGTCTCTCGCTTCTCTTCAGGAAGTTTGTTGAAATCGCGGATGGTGTATATTGGCTGAGTCACACTCGCGGTTGTGATTCCGCCATCTCAACGCTGGATCTTTATCATCACGCCAGATGATCTCCGTACCGGTCTCGCGTCTAAGGGCTTGGAGCTTGAAGTAGGATGACAGTCAGTAATAACTAGGCAGAGGGGCTATACGAGAGTCTACCTTCTCATTTGCATTTCGCATCTCTTCGTCCCACTTTGTTTCCATAGCTGGTTTTCCGTCACCACTATCAGATATATCATTACTTATTTCACTTTGACCACCAATAGATCCGTTGTTCCGCGCTTCCAAGGCCCAAGTCTTTGCGGTCTCTTCCCCTTTCTTTCACCTGTCATTTATCAAGTCTAATCGACACGGAACCTGTCGAAAAAACGAAGAACACGAAAGACTTGCTTATGTAGGGATCAAGCTTTCTTGTTGATGCCTTGAGGATAGAAAGAAGCTCAAGTCGGAAGGATGTGTATGCCTTGCGAAGGATCGAGGTGTAGAGATGTCGTCTTTTTTTGCAATACCTGTGATCCAGTCCATTCGATGGCTTTATGAAGTGGCGATTTATTCCGTGGGGACAGCCAGAAGCACAAGCAGTGTCGTAGGAATATGCTGATTGGGGGGAGGATCGGCGCGGAGCTGGCGGCTACTGTGGCTGCTGCTGTGGTTGCGGTGAGGGGTAGGAGTATGGTTGCTCTCCACCGCAACAGCAGAATCGCACCCACCAACAACCACCTCCCCTCATGGTCGGTATCGCGTATTGAACGCCTTGTTGAATTTTGTTCTATTCTTTCAAGCGTTTCATTTGCCAGTGTTCCTTTGACGTCGTTCTGCATATCTGGAGAACCTGCTCCCTCCAACGTAGGATCTATGGCGTTGGATCTTCATAACATCCCTCCTAGGATCTGGGGTTGAGCTTGAAGCCACTTATGTAGTCGCGCTGATCTGTCGATTAGATCATTATGCGAGGTTGAGGAGGCTTTAGCATCGGCCAGGATTCGTCAGGAACCCTGCAATTGTTAACACTATGCGAAGACAAGGGCGATACAGTCATACTCTTGTTTATCTGGCAGACATTGTGTCGTAAGTGTAGGCTATTCCAGCGCGGTGCTTAGCAGCGAGAGTGATTATAAGAGTCTTCGGCTATGGTCACCAACCTTAGCATGGTGAATGCTAATGTGATTGTACACCTTGCCTAGACTATCACCACTCCGTACCCATCAGATCCTCCTTCCTCTCTATCCTTCAGACAACCTCATTCGATTGCGACTGAAGTATTTATTTATAGTGAAACATCTGGTATGGAAGTATACTGGTTTCTAAATCCATCAAGTGTGGCTCCGAACTGTGAAGGGTGATGAGCTTTGGAAAATTGGAGGATACAGCTGTCCGGGAGTCTTGCCAGCACGTGTTGACTATTGACTTGGCGGTTTGAGGCTTTGAATCTCGGTACCACGCCGAGATGGTAATGGTAGAGGCTCGGTTACAGTTCAGGGATTCGCAGTTGATGGACGTAAGACCAAGGTATCTGGCATTGTCAAGATGTCCGTATCAAGAAACTCGAAGGGGTCTTCGATAACATTCTTCTGGTTGATGTAGGGGGTTTTGTTGATGACGTTAGGCCCAGCTCTCCTCTAAAACTCCTCTTCTCATTAGCGGCGGTGTCATCTGTTCCCCCAGAGATGCTTTCACCGCTGGCGTCGCTCGTGGGATAGTAGTAGACTCGACGGAGTGTGCACCGTTCTCTCAAAGCTGTATATTCTTCTTGGCCTGGCGTAGCTAGCACTTAGAGCGTAGAAGGTTACCAAGAGTGTGGTCCTCCTTGTTGAAGGTGAAAATTGAAGATGAGGGGATGCCTGTTAGAGGATTCTGCCAGTATATGGAAATTGAAATCGGTGACGATCTATTCATCGTATGATACCTCGCTAGTTGGGTATCAATATCAATGGCTCTATCTTATCTTCTTCTCCGTCTTTTTCTTCTTCTCCTTCTCCTTCTCCTTTCTAGAAGAAGAAGATCTTTGTCTCTTCATGCACCCCACCACGTATCAAAAAGCGTCGATAGTTCACACTCCTCACACCACACCCACGCCTATTTACACGTTGATGTGCATCTTCTCTTTACTGTGTAGGGGAGACATAGTCAGTGATCATTTTCGAGAAGAATAGAATAGAGAAAAAGCTGTGGAAACAGCCGCTGGAGAGAATGGGACATACCCCATTTTGGCGAGTGGTGACGAAGTCTTTGACTGGCAGACGCAATTATGCTTTGATCATACTGCTCTGCAAAATATGGCGATCACTCAAAGCCGCCAAAGACAATCATAATTTAGAGTATGAATCTGAGATGCTGTGATACCGGACATAGTTGGAATTGTGGATTGGTGGGCGCGCTCGACCAGGAAGAGGCATTCGATGACTATAAATATCACTGACATAGAACAGGACTGATTCTGGCGGCACCGCTTTTCAAAGATTGCTTGGTTTTATAAGCTTATTTTCTGCCTCGGTATAGGCCTGGATTGAGTTAGCTTTGCTCAACATGCCGATTCTAGAGATCTCACACTCACTGCCATCCGCATTCCTGTGTCCGTCTCCAAAGCTTGGTCCAACGTGCCTCAGTCTCCTTGTGCAGACGATTTCAGCATCACTGTCGCTTTCTTTATACCTATAGTCTGTTGTCTTCATTCCGCTTGCAGCCCTGTCATCGTTCGCGGCTTCTCGAGGCCTCTCAGGTCGCCTGCTGTAGATGAATCGGTCGCTTGGGCTCTTCCTCGGCTCCTTCCTAGCCTTAGCCAGAGACACAAGACTAGTGCTGTGCTACATAGGCCGTTCGTGACAAAGTGCTATCGTGGTAGGGCATCTCGGTTGTTCGGGTACCTACCCTAATTATGTGACAAAGGTGTTATTGAGGTAGTTTGCGTCTGCTTCAATGCCCACCTTTCTTGCCTTGATTGGCTGAGGAGTTTAGAGTCAAGACGTTATGCTTCACTAGCATCTCGTAGAAGAAGACGGTAAAGGGCAATTGTCCCTTGGTGGTCTTGAGTGTGAGAGCTGAGGATGCCGAGGAGGGGGTTGATGTCAGGACGCGACGCATATTGCTTTTGTACATGATTAAGAGCGTCGGCCAAGGGCTTTGCAACGACCGAAAGGACGGCGCTGTGGATGGTTGAGGAATCGTGGTCAGTAAGGCCTGTAGGGCCGGTAGAACCAACAGAACAATTTTCCAACCCTCTCCTTTCCGCCCGCCTTCTTAATAAAGTTAGAGGTTTCCTTAATAATCTCTTAGTAATTATCGCCACTTCTCCCTTCTTTCACACCTTAATCGGCCTTCCGATATGCTAAAACCCTATATAATAGCAGGATTTAAGTAACTTGTCATTTATGCCTGAACCAGACCCATGTAAGCCAATGTTGTGGACTTTGTATCCAAGCGCAGGATTTGAGATCATGGTTGATCCGCCATGAAATCGTCGTCGTCCAGAGGATGCGTCGTCTTCATCTGCACTACCGTGACCTCCAGGCCGTCTGGGCCCCTCACCATGCATGAAGCCTCCACTTCCGCCGGGCCCATGTCCTCCTTGAATTCCACCGGGGCCTACAAAACCACGACCTCGCTCGTGTCGTTTCATATTGCTCCTCACGCTCAATGCTTTTCCGCAGCCTTTGTGGGGACACTGGAATGTTGGCTTCTCCCCTATATGCGGGAAGCTTCACATAAAACCGGCCGCATATGGAATTCCATCAGCATCCCGAGCGCATAGTGGTGCTGATTCATGTTGCCCAAATACCATTGCCAGGGTTTGAACATTGGATTAGTTCCATTAGCCATCGAAACTTCCAAGTTATCAACGCCGCGAGCGATATATATATGCAGCGATCAAGCTGATAATTTGGTGTAAGTATTGGAAAAGAAAAGGAGGGTCACTGTTTGCTTACTGTGCCTCTTCTCTGCCTAGTTGTCGACTTTCCGGCGGTACATGACATGTGCCTATTACTCGCCGCTTGCAGTATATCTATATAGGCCGCCCTCTGCGGCCAAAGCAGACCACCTTGACTCGCCATCATTGTCCGCGCTTGGGAGAATGGTGCTGCTGTTGATTGTCTCAATTCAGGGTGGTATAGTTCGTCTTGATAGGTGTCTGACATGTGACATGGTACCAACTCTGGAATAACGAAATAGGTAGCAGAGAGCTTCATCTGTGTAACTTCGCGGATCTGTACTTGGCGCCTCTCCCACTGTTGTCTCCAAACGTGCACTATCTGGCGAGCCTTCTAGCAGAGAGCGTCTTTGGCTGTGTGCTGTCTGAGCAACTGACAAAGGTGGTATTGAGACGGCCCACAATGCTCCATACGTCAGTGTATTTACCCTCTTGGGCCTCTTCTTACTTTCCACATGTGTCGTAGAGGTAGCAGCAAGGGAATCAGACCATTGGGAGTACGATGTGTACCTGGGTCTAAGCTAAGGAGTTGCATAGAATGTGTTGCAAAACAGTTATTCGCTCGCTTGCTTATCTTAGATCAGCCATCTCATTTTCCACATCTTTCACCATTCTAGCACCTTCTACCCCTAATCCATGGCAGCTACCCTGCGGAGCTTTATGTATATAATCGCTTCTTTCCATAGAGCTCATCTAGTCAGGCAATGCAGTGTTTATCCATCTGAATCGTCCATCCATTGCAACAGAATGCTATTATGATCTTCTATGATGCTATTGTCGTAGAGGGATGTGTGAAGGCGGATGCTATTCGGAAGAGGTTTGAGCAGACCACAACTCGCCTGAGGCCTTGAAGGTCGAGGAGCGCGACCTAACTGAGTTTAGATGAGTTTAAACGACCGCCATGTCGCAGTTGGCTGATTTATGAACGCATCTTCGCGATGGATCCAAGCATATCGTATAAACTCTTGACAGTTCCTGCTTCTGAGCAATCGTATCCTTGGCTTTGAATCCAATGTCAGGTGAGTCTCGAACTTCACCAGCGTCCATATCCGCCCTGAGGGAAACATTCACTAGGCAAGCCGGTCTCTGTCCGCAAGTCCGGGCAATCTTGGGTTTATAGCTAGCTTTCGACATCCTCGCTCTTTTGGACGGGCTGGTTGGCACAGGGTCCGCGTCCGGAGTCGCAGATCTGTAATCGCTACCACAATAATCAGCAACGTGACTTTGCTCTATCTTTGGCGGAGGAGCTTCGCGTGGAGCAATGCTCCTGCTCGATGCTTCGTCTTTCAAGGAAGGGGCGAAGCCGGGCTGCACGATCGAAGAGACCATCGCCTGAGGAATTGCATGGAATAGTGCCGACTGTAGGATGTTTGTAGAGATACACGAAACCAACATGGAAAGACTCGTCCCGTTTGAGACTCACTTTATCTTGAGCATGGGGACGCTGTGGGGAGCTTCGATCATCGTAAACGGGAGCGCCTGAATATGGGTGTGCAGATGGGATAAGAACAGTCTATGCATCTGTAAAGGATGGATTTGTTATGTCATCATCTTTCAAGTTCCTCATGTTCCTCGTCTTCAATTTCGGACCAGTCATTTCCATCTTCATCTTTGCGCTCATCAGCCCTATCTTTGTCAACTAAGTCTACATCATCTTCCTCGTGTTCACTAGGAGGATCGTGTGCTGCATTTTGCCTTCTCCTTTGCAAAGTATCTTTTCTTTTTATCATTCGAAAGGTCAACCGATTCCATGCTCGTATTCGAAGTGCCACGTATAATTGAATTTCCTTATATACCCAGCAGCTCCACCGCCAAAGACCCAACGTAGATCCGGTGTTGCCGTCAAGGCGTTAATAGATGTACTATGTGGCGCTGCAATGGTAGGCACGATATCGTATACTGCAGCTGTCAAGGCTTCTGGGCGTACTTTTAGAAAATCGGTGCCATAACCGTTCGAAGCAACAGACGCTTGTGTTGGCGAGTTTAATACTGGACGAGGTATTCGTGGGCCATCTGGCTGGTTAGGGTCCACCAAGCCAGATGGCCCACGAATACAGTAAGCCGGCTGGCTGTATAATCAGTCCACAGCGGACATTCGAAATAAGTATCTCCAACTGTCGATCCGAAGATCCCCAAGCGTCATTCACATATGTATATACATACATCCTGAATTCAAAAGGTGATGCAGTAAACGGAAACCATCCTGTGTCTGCTGTTTGTGCTGACGATCAGAAAGGGATTCGGGGAATTACTGGGAGAGAAAGAATACCGAATTGGTAAGCTATGCGCGTGTCAAAAGGCTGTCTGGAAACCCATATAGAATTGTATCATGCTCAGGCCTGGTATCCTCGGTAGTTGCCAGCTTGACCATTAGGAGGGTATCCACCAGCGCTTGAAGGTCCGCCATAACCACCTTGCATCTGGTCAGGACATCCATATCCACCAGCACTACCAGGAACACCTCCAGCAGCGTTGGACATTTGGCCATATTGGGGAGCCATTCCTGGACCACCTGGATTATGCGTTAATGTTTCGTTGATGTCTCCGCGAAATCGCGATATTCTAGTCATTGGCACGCTGTATTTCTCATGTCATTCAATGAGACCGGCCGCACAACTATCGTCAGGTCTGGTATCCTCCTTAATTGGCAGCTTGACCATTAGGAGGGTATCCACCAGCAATATGAATAGTCCTTGGGCCAGCCATGGGATGGTAAGATGAGCAACATTTTTGAATTTTTGAGGTCCGTTCTTCGCTGAGCCTTGTCCGAAAATATGATGGACATGAGTTTTGCGAGCCACATGGCGTCCTGGTTGCCTGATAATGCTTCTCGTAACCAGGATTGTAGTCTTCTCAAAGGCATACAAGAACGTAGAACCAGGATTTGAATAAGTAAGCGATCTTCTTCATCGGCGCTCGAGCTTTGAGAGAGACTGAAGACAAGTCGAGTAATGATGTGATTTGTTGCTATGGTGGCAGTCAATGCAGTCTTGCCATCTTCCAGAAAGCGTGGAGGCGCCACTCGTCCCCACCTCTTGCTGCCCTTTCTGAGATATGAATGCGGATTTTCCAACGATTGGGATGAGGACTGCCATTACTGACAAGGACCTGGTGACGATTGAGAAGAAGACTCTCAAGCAAGATCTGAGTTCCTCTGTGACCTAAGAGAATCGATTTTGCGGCACTAGAGTCTGCCTCCTCTTCTTGGGATGCTTGTGAAATTGCGGGCCTAGGATGCCAGCTTGACCTAGAATGTGTTCAATATAAGCTCAAGAACCTGGGAAGTCTCCCTTTATATAGAGTTACTCACGTTTGGGCAATGTTCCACGAAATGTAGACGATAATTTGACAATAAGTCGACGATAAGTTAGATGGTACTTTTGACTTTGACCATGCTGGCAATCGAAATATGATTGATCGAACGAGCAAGACTCCATGGCTTTCCGCCTTCATTGCGCATTCTTCCTTGATCTTTGAATGGATAGCTGCTTCCGACGGTTCTCTTGATCTCGGAGCATCGGGTTTGTTTCGAAAGCACGACACTTGTCGTTCTCTTATGGGTGCCACCTGCTGTTGGACATCTCACCAAGATATTTCATAACCAACGGTAGGACGACCTAGCAAAAGAGCGAGCGAAGTTCCAGTGCAGTCTATTGGCAAGTTAACATTGTGAATAAAGCAGATATCGGGTGCAGATTTTGGGCTCACATCACGATCACCACGTAATTGTCAAACACGGTCGGAACTCATTCGAATGGAAGGCTACGTGGCCTGTAGGGATTTAGGAGGCAGCTCTTGTAAACCACTCCGGCACTGAAGACGCTATATCTGCGAAAATATCACTGGTCAGCTGGATCTCGCTTTACAGAATAGTGTACCTGAATGCTGGGCTTTCCCAAATGTCAATAGGGAAGAAAGCGACGACTTACAGACTGATTGAGTCACACTGCTGTTTGCCAACTAAGCAACTTATGCTTTCTATGCGTTGCGATCCAGGCTAAGCCTACCGCAACGGTGAGATCGTGTCTGATTTGGACACAATAAGGTTGGTTTGGAGGAGTTTTACAGCCGTAAGATCGGAGAGAGCTTGCCGACTGTGCTGCACGCCCCAGGGGACTTGGGCAGAGATTAAAGGGTGTGAAATTGCCCAAGCTGCTCGACTTATTTGCAAAGTGTTATCGTCGCTGAGAGTTAATGGAATCTATGGCGAGTTTCGCTAGGCGATCAGCGTTTGCCCGATATAATTCGGAGTAAGAAATGAAGATATATGGACTGCGGTTGGGGTTCGTTGACCTCAGTTGTGCTTGTGCTGCATGTGGTGTTTGCTCAGGTTTCCGACCGTGATTTGACAATGTCTCAAGCTGCTTGTCGCAAACAGCGGAATGCGAAGAGTACACCTTGATATTTTCGATCATGATATATCGTTGCAGCGATGGGTGGAGAAGACGGGTTTGAGCTAAAGTGAGAGTCAGGAAGCTGAATGCTGGAGGGGTAGAGGTTGGTCCGAAACGATCACGACAGCTGGCAGCAGCTGCAGTGTGCTCCAACGGATTAATACCTGCAACCGTAACCAGGTACAAACGCGAACGCGATAGCGAGAGCAGTCGACGATTGAAGCAAGATTTCCGTCGAAGACGATAAAGATAACACGGTTGGAGTGGTGGCTAGAAGTTTTCGCAAGTGAATATTTGCAATTAGCGTGAGTGAAAATAGGATGTATTGTCGTATTGTCGGAGCTGTCCAGTGGAAACTCCCGTAACCATGACCTCTACAGAGATGAGTATCATTCCGCATATTTTCCGCCGTGCATTGCTCGTGCTCGGAACCCTGTCTGAGCATCCGAGAGACTTATTGTGTAAGGTTCTACTATTTACAAAGCCGAGCTTGTGCTCTGAGAGGATTTGCAGCCATCTCAGACAGTCTTCGTCGCTGTTTACAGTTTTGACCCTATCAGCTCACTCCATCAGGGTTAGTGCATGTCCATATCGCAATTTGTTCATCTACACCGAAGAGAAGCCTCTAGACATATCATCAACCTATTGCAGTTAGTTGCTCATTGTATCGCCTTCGGTAGAATCACGTGCCCCCAGGTATCAAGACGTGAGCTTGGGAGACGAATTTTGAGAATGGAGTAGTCTCCGCTATTGTTCCAGCGATAGGAGAACGAAATGACGATATGGACAGGGCCAAACGTGATCATTGCGAACATGCATGCAGGGTCGAAAGCTTGCTTTGCCTGGAGTGGCTCGCTAAGGTTATCGCAGGAGCAGAACAAAGGCTTGGCTTATGAAGAAGAAAAGGAATTATTTGGGAAGCCGTTGATTTGGATACCACGCAAACATCTTACAAGATACCTTCAGCATATCTACGCAAGGCATTTTAGGTCATTGGATAGAATGCTCGTGTCTAGTTGTAGAGGAGTGAAAGCCTCCCAAGAATGTGTGTGGCGATTTGCACGCACCCTCGACTTGTTTGCCATTTCGGTCTGAAGCCCATCGGACCCGCTTGTCTGCTGGGGTTTATGTTAGATTGCCCTCATGTATATTTTTCTACCATTGATGCTAGGCACATCCATGACTGTATATCTCCAGATAGCTTAGCAACAGCACTAGCTCCCCCGTCGCGTAGAAAAAGGGGTCCTCAGCGATGAGCCTTTGCTCCGTACTGCAGCCAATGGCACTGGCAGCGGCAGCTGAGGATTCCGCCAACCAATATATTCTGTATAGGTCCATATCGCCTGCCTGCCACTGAGTGCAGTAGAGCGCCAACTTTTAGCTTGGTAAAAAGGGACTCCAGCGTCCCTTTTGTGGGAGGGAAAACCAACATGTATCCTGCTGCACGGGCAAATATCCATTCACAAACACAACAGCATGGTATCAGGGCATTGGGATTTTGATCCTCCCTTGCTCTCAGCTTCATTGAGGACAGCAAGAACCTCCGGGTATGGTAGTGGAGAGTATGGTATCGGCAGCGTAGACGTGTAGCAGGATACGAGCCCAAGGAGGGAAACAACTGCCAGCGTGAGGGACACTAGTTGTCATTAGTAAATAGATTAGCAGCTTTTCCGAAGCCTGAGGATGGCGTTGGATACGTTGGACCCCACAGTAATGGATGCTTGGCTCATGGAACGCGTTGTAGCTGGCAAGCAGAAGGACTGAAATCTGTCCGCAGGCAATTTCTTGAGCTCTAACGACCACTGCATCATCCCTTTCAAAACTTAAGTGTCGGAGGATCTCGTGCAGACATCGGTACGAGGGATCCAGAACAGGTGCAAATCTTTTCCATCGAAGTTCGGTTGTGCCATTTCTTCGCAAGTCCACTTGAGAATCCGGTCCCCCAGAGCTTTTGAATGATGTCGCACCAATTCCTTTCCTGAACGTCTCGCTATACCACTGTTCGGGGCTGGGTCTACGACTCCATTATCGCCAGGGGGATTGTGCCTAGTTAGACCAGAATTAGCCACATCATTGCCCTAGTTTTCCTGAAATAGACGTGCTGGCCTTATGCTTTGTGATCTCTTCACTGAAGTTATACCCGTGAGATTGACCGTTGCTCTCCTCAGGTTGGGATCCCTGGCTTTTGTAAGAGCTATGCGTAGCTCACATTCAGACTTAATCAGTCCTTGTTCGACATGTAGTACGATAGATTGAACAACAAGCTTTGTCTGACATGTACCGCTGAATGTTGGTATATTGCTCCTCGGCTGTGCTGCGTATGGGGGCCAGAAGAAACGACACAAGGAGCAAACAAATCCGATAGATTCTCGTTACATGCGGCTGCCGTACCGAGAAGGTGCCTGGTCACCGGTGGATCACGCTAGTGTTAGGCTAGTGCAGTCATTCGCACTCCTCATTGGCTCAAAGTTCACTGGACATACTGTTAAAAACCTCAATTAGGAATAGTATCAATGGCATCAGTGCTGATGTGAGCAGCAACCTGGTTTTCAGTAACGGGAGATGACCTCCCAGCCCCATGCTAGCGAAGAAAGCGCAGTTCAACCTCGCTTCGACTAGGTTAAAGTTTTCACAAAACATACCACCAAGTCGAAGGTCGTCAACCAAGCCCCCATAATGGAAACATGGATCGTGCCCACAATATTAGCACCTTTCGTTATGGGTACATGCGGAGCCCATCTCCACTGCAGCAAATAAGACTAGACAAGGAAGGGAGAAAAATGGACCAAAGCTCACAGGACGCGCATTCACCTAAGATACATCTCGAGTTCATGGCCAGCCTTATCGTCATCATGAAATATGTCTTCCAACTTCCAACCTTGAGATCAAATCTCACAAACATTCTACAGCATATCATTGACACCTGTCTAGTTGCACTTAGGTCATACCTGACCAGATTCAGGGTAATCCTACGTCAAGGAAGATAGTACATGGTCTATCGTATTGTGAATCAAAAGGCTGAGCCCCTCACTCCTCACTGAAGCCGGGATTGAGCACAAGAGCGACATTTCTCAGTGCATTGATCTATACCAGAGCACGGAAAGCGTTGGTCATTGCAGGCTCTCATCAGTCTAGTCTTTCCCTGAAGACTTCGGTCCCTCGGCAGTCCCGTAACGATTTCCCTCAGATGGAATAGAAAATGCTTGTGTAGGTAGGCTAGGCTAGGTCGCTAGTACATGCATGCTATTAATAAAGACAAGTCCAAAGGATCTACCATGCGTCCTGTCTGAGACGAAAATGACATAACTGCCCACGAAGCTCGGCCACCTTTGACCAGTAATTCGGCGTTATAAAGCAAGGGCCTGGAAAACCGTCACTACCATATGTCACTGTTGATTGCCACTACTATGGAGTGAGATATGGAAGCTTTTCTGCTCACGCTGAGGCCCAGTCCTGTCTGTATTCGCGTCTCAATGTGAAATACTCCAATACTTGTGCTTGGAACCGATGTCCAAATCGCCAAATTTCGATCACTACCCAAGCGCACGTGAACTCTCTTACGGAATTTTAACTGCCTGAGGGTCTGGCCCTCATACGCAAGAGGTGTACGATGTCCTCTTCAAAACCGGGATATCACAAAAATGCCATCTTTCAAGCGGTAAAGAAGCCTTGAAGTGTCAAGCAGTGCGGGATCATCTCCTGTCGCTTTCTCGGGGCCTTGAGACGTCTCTGGGGTGAGACACCCAGATCCCCAACGCAGGGCCTGATCTGGCAACGATCTCTATAGAGTCAGGGCGATCCTATTTGTCTATGGCTGTGTGGACATAAAGATGATGGCAGTGGCGTCGGAGTGAGTGAAGATCATGCCGGTCACGAAAGACTTACTCCTACTCAGCCCTTGGATCGTGGACCTTAGTGAGGGCCCCGGGGAAGCAGCTCAGACGGCGGAATACTCCAGAGAAGTATCCCATCGAGGAAAGCCGGGGTTGTAGAACATGATGGAACAACACCATCCAGCAGAGCTTCATTTGAAGACCGTGATGGGGTATGGTATTTGTCCTGAGCAAGTAGCACAAATAACGAGGTCTATAGCATTCGGAATTCGAGCCAGACTGTCCAAATAGCGTACCGCCTCGACGAATCAAAGCCTTGGCTTTCTTCGCGCAATGGCTCTCGCTTCGGATGGTTCCAGATATGGCGCTCCATACGAGATAGACCTAGGGATGACAGCTGGTATAAGGGAAGACTTGGCGGCCGAGTCGATACTGTTGCTAGATGAGAATGCAGCTACTGTTAGACGGTCTGACAATTTGAGCACTCTTAGCCGCAAATACTTCAGAAATTATGACACATTGCCTGTACAGCTGATACACGAAACAGATGTCCTCTCAGCTTTTGTATATATGCCTCATACCAATTTTCTCTACGCTGAAGCTTGGCTTAACCCTTGGCGGAAGTAAACGGTGGTTAAAGTTGCTTTACATGTTCGAACAGAAAGGTTGAAGGGGAACGCATAAAGCGAAGCGCATCAATCATCAGTGTATATCAATACTTCTTCGGACCGTGGACTATCGTGAGAGTCGATGCTATTAGTGCTGAGTGAAATCACCGACTGTCGAGACACATTTCGCGTTAAGCTCGAATATTGGATGATTATCTCATTCTCGCTCGGACGATCTCCGTTCGCTCGAGGTTACCAGAAGAGCGGGAGAGTTATGAATTGAGCATCGGAAGACGTAGCGAACAACGAGTTACTAGTCGGATGCTGGTACCAAAATCCACTGTCCTGCGTCAACCTGCTGATTGGTCTCGTCATGCTGTCAGACTCCTTCAGAGAAGTCCAGGAGACTAGGGATAATGAGGGAGTGACGAGTTGTGTATAAGATTCGTAATCCGAATCCGTAATTGGCTGCCTCGCAAGTCATACTTGTACTGATACTGGAGGTGGAGGAGGGCAGTTGCTCGGCTAGTTTCGGCATCAGTAACGCCAAGAAATGAAAGGCGCCAAGCTGGAACAGGAAGGCGCAATTAGGGTTAGGGTGCGACCTTCCCCGCGGAACAGCCCAGCCGGAAGAGATAGATTTTTACGGCATATACAACCGAACTCCACCAAGTCGAGACTATGTGGCGACCACAGTACTGTATCCTGTACGAAGTACTTACCTTAGTGACAGATAAGTGGCAGGTCCAACAGAACGATAGAGATCACTTTGAATAGCATCATGTTTCATGGCTTATCTATTCTCCACTCCAACATGTTGGCGCACCTATCTGTCAGGTCCTCCTGTAAGGCACACGGGATGACGCCTTCTGCCATGCTGCTGATACGGAGAATATTATCTGCGCATACTCAACAAACAGCAAACGCAAAAACCGGTTGAAAAGCATGAATGGGATTCATTCGATCTGGTCTGCCTTGTCCCGCAGAAGTCATGTGCAGCTACGGTTTCTGATTCAGTTCCATCCCATTTGCCGTGGGGGCGTGACATCGGTAGTAGGCATGGCCTAGTACACCACTGTCAGAATAAAAGCTCAGATCGCTCAGTAGCTGGATCGCTTTGTCTCGGCCCAAGGCTCTTAGTTTGGTGTCGTTTGCCTTGGATACATGATCAGCCAACGACAGCAGCATACACCATGTAAAGCCGCAGCTGTTTTGGAATGCTGCTTATTGGCTCAAATCAGGCCGATAAGTTAGCACGGATAGGTCAATGCGCGTGAGACGGGGCTACTTTTAGTACAACTTCCATGCAGCGTTCTAGAAGGAAATAAGAGGATACTTAGCTACAATAAGGTAGGGGAGACTAGGAGATATGACTTAGTCCAGGATGATAATCGGCCCCTGCGCTAGATGAGGCATAGTGATGGTGGCGGGAATGCTCTTCGGGTGATAGTCCAATCCGCAACGAGTGGAGAGTTGGAGTTACAAGCGCCGGACGGATCATGCGTTATCAGTCGGCCTTGGGAGGCTAGCCAATGCTGCTAAGGCATGCTAATGGGCTCTTCATGCAGCCCGTTTTAAGGACCTCCAATGGCCGATACGAGTAGCTCAGACCAACCAGCCTCCAGTAGCACCCCAGCCTACTCAAGCCCTCTTATTGCTGCTCTAGAGGAAATTGCTTCCGCTAGACTCCATTAAGGACATGGCCGGATGCAGGAGGCGGTACATAGTAGGCGAGGTAACATGATTTCGGTGGTACTCCATTATTTTCGCTATTTTCACATGGAATTCGATTGAAGCAATTACTCGCCATTGGTGCATGGTCCCGGCGATCCCTTAGGTAGCCTTTGGCGAAGATGTTACCCTAAGAAGCATTCGGGAACAGAAGCTTCCTTCCTTGTTAGATCATTCTTGCCCTTATCTCTCTTACACGCCCGCTCCCGATCCCCTCAAGTCCAGTCGTCAGTCGCTACACTCATCACTCATTTAAACCATCTCGCCCATCCCGAGGCAGACCTCAGACCTGGACCAGGGTCTAAAAAGCCTAGCAAAGCCCCCAAACGTCCTTTTACAGCTTCCCGCTTTTACTTAAGCTCCACCCATCGCGCCTTCCTTCCAAGACTCGAGATTAAATATCTTTGGTCGTGTGCTGCATTTCCTCAATTCCCTTCCCTTGACCCCTCTCCTCCTTCTCCCTCTGCCCAAGCAACAATCATGGATGTCAAGGAGAAGGCCCCTCTCGACGATGTCACCTACGATAGCAATGGCAGCAATGAGCGGAACTCACAAGAATTCGAGGGTCAAGTCGACAGCGGAGGGAAGTTGTCCCGCAATCTCAAGGGTCGTCACATGCAGATGATAGCCATTGGTAAGAGAGATTCCGGAATACACACGTGTCGCAATACTCGCGAATGCGCAAACCAGCACCGCTGACATTCTCACATCGCAGGCGGTTCTATTGGTGCTGGTCTGTTCGTGGGCTCGGGTGAATCGTTCAACAATGGTGGTCCTGGCAGCGTTGTACGTAATTATCGGGCCCTCCCCGCAATCAATCTGCGGTGCTGCGGCAATATGCAAGCTAACCAGCCGCAATCTCGCAGCTTCTCGGGTTCATGATCGTCGGTACTATGTTACTGTTCACCGTGCAAGCTCTGGGTGAACTTGCTGTCCTTTATCCCGTAAATGGCGCTTTCTTCACCTACGGTTGCCGATTTATCGATGAAGCATGGTATGCATCGAAAACACCGCAACAATCAAGAGGAATATAATAATAATGTATGATACAGGGGCTTTGCTATGGGATGGGACTACGCGATTGGTTGGCTTACGGTACTACCATTCGAAATTACCGCTGCCGGTATCACCATCTCTTACTGGAGAGACGATATCAACATTGGTGTTTGGATTGCTGTCTTCCTCTTCCTCCTCTGTGTCGTCAACTACTTTGGAGTCCGTGGATATGGCGAAGGTGCGTAACATGAGCAATTCCTGTTACACAGGCAAGCGGTGAATAAAAGCTAATTTGAACAGTTGAGTTCATCCTCGGCATGATAAAGGTGTTGGCTGTTGTTGGCTTCATTATTTTTGGTGTCGTGGTCGACTGCGGAGGTGTTCACTCAAAGGTGAACCGCGGATACATAGGAGCCCATTACTGGCATGATCCTGGTGCTTTCAAGAATGGCTTCAAAGGCTTCTGTTCCGTATTCGTGAACGCGGCTTTCGCCTTCGGTGGCACTGAGCTCGTTGGCCTTGCAGCGGCTGAAGCCGCAGATCCCCGGAAGTCCCTCCCAACAGCAACGAAGCAGGTGTTCTGGCGAATTACAGGCTTCTACGTGATCTCACTCTTCATCGTCGGCCTAATTCTCCCCTCCAACGATCCTGATCTTCTGGGCTCATCCGGTGCCAACACAAAAGCCTCTCCATTCGTGCTGGCTATCCAACTCGCAGGCGTCAGCGGTCTTCCATCCGTTTTCAACGCCGTCATCACCATTTCGGTCCTCAGTGTTGCCAATTCCTGCACATTTGGCTCTACACGTACAATGCAAGCGCTTGCCTCTAGAGGAATGGGTCCCAAATTCCTATGCTACATTGACAGCAAGGGTCGCCCTCTGTGGTGTGTGCTCATTCAGTTGGCCTTTGGCCTTTTGGCTTTCGTCAACGAAGCAACGGCTGGCTCAACATTCTTCACATGGCTACTGTCGCTGTCTGGTCTCTCCTACTTCTTCGTCTGGGGCAGTATCAATCTCGCCCACATTCGCTTCCGCAGCGGTTGGAAAGCCCAAGGCCACACTTTGGATGAACTACCATACAAGGCTCAATTCGGTGTTATTGGCAGCTGGCTTGGCTTATCACTCAACATCCTTTGCCTTATTGCCACATTCTACATCTCACTATTCGTAAGTACTCACTATACCTTTTGTTCAACCAACAGACATAAGTTGCTAACAATTTACACCTAACAGCCTATTGGTGGCAATCCCACTGGCGGCGCCCAAGCCTTCTTCGAGGAATACCTTGCAGCACCCATCGTCATCGCCCTCTTCGCCTTCTGGAAAATATTCAAATGGAACAAACCTGGCCATCGCGCTTTCAAGCGGGCACACAACATGGATTTATTGACTGGAATGAGGTCATTCGACTTAGACCCGTTGGAAAACGCGGCACCCAAGGGTAACATCTTCATGCGAGCCGTCCATAATGTTGTTTGATGAGTTGGATTAGCGGGCGGAGTTGTAGTTTAGGGATGCCGCAGGGTCTTTGGGCAGAATGATGATCGCATATTGTACTTATGAACCACGCTCCGCGTTATCGCCCACCCTGTGACACAGAGCTATATAATCGTATATATATACAATATAAGATGCAATAAAGACTGTTCGCATTCATCTTACCATATCATAGGAGAGTTTACCTACCAACCGAACCATCGATCGTATACCGCCCCCAGGGGTACCCTGAAGTTGCCCACCTAGCCGAGAAATTGGTCCCCAGAGTATGGCCTATTTCTCCTTTCCTAGGGGGCCCGCTTTAGGGATCAGCCCTACAAGGCTCTATCTATAGATTCGCCTGGCCTGGCCCTTCTTTGACTTCCTACCATTCCTTACCTTACCTTATGTACCTTCCGCCGTACCTACACCTCCAAGGTCTATGGGGCTGCAGATGCCATTTGGGGCATTAGGGAATGTACCTTACATGTTATAAGTACTGTGGGTAGCCAGAAGCGCTACCTATTTTTGGGTTTTGGCTTTTCCCAATGCTTGTCTTTAGCGGTGACGGATCTTTGGAATCTTCAAGATGTAGCTTAACCTTTTCGTTACATGTACTCTTCATTCCCACCGAAGCAGTCAATTTTCTCAGCCTCTAAAGTATGTTCATTCATCCTATCCTGTCTATTATGTTGGATGGAAGCGCCTTTTTGCAGCCCCCAAACTCTAGTGAAACAGACCCAAAGTTACTGCAGGTAAGGCACCGAATATTTCTCTCACTGTCTCTCCCCTTCTTCTTGAAGGAATAAGGTGACGCCTCTGTTAGGTAATAATTATCCTATCTCGACTCCACATATTGTACGCGTTGCTTTTGCGCAAGTGGTGCTCTTGTAGGAGGCGTACATGATCCACTTGTATGATTATGAAAAACCTAACTCAGCTTATGAAACAACCAGTAGGTAGATGTGGAACAAAACACGTGCACTGAAGATCCGGCTCATTCCGATAATTATACTTCCTGTAGAAGGTTCTTTACTCAACCTTTCTTTCACATCCGTATATACCCGGTCTCTCAGTTTCATGTATTCAGCCTCATCTCAACCCTTTCGAGTTACCTTCGATGAGAGCAGGTAAAGATGAGAGTTATGTGGTGCGCGAAATACCGAGTGCGGGAGGCGGATGTATGCGCGAGACAGGGGTGAAAATGTGAGTTTGTTTCAACGACGGGCGTGGGGGCTGAGGTGCTGCTATTCTAAGAGTCGGTGAGGGTTGGTAGGTATGTAGGTATGTAAGGGTGTGTTAGCCCTGAGTTTTCTAGAGAGCCAAGCGGATGAGTGGGTGAGGTAGCCTGGTGGGCGGGTGCGGTCCGAGGCTGTCTTCAGCCGTACCTGTGATGAGGCGGTGGTTTGCGACGAGGCTGATAAGCTGAATCAATGGTTGTTGGGACAGCTTCATTGCTGCCTTGCCATGTTGGTGGGAGGGAATGATGACCTTGTTGCCGTAGCTGAAGATGGGGCAGCTCGTGGTGTGTGCCTTGGCTAGCTTGGCTTGGCGGGAGATGGTGATGCAGTATGGTAGAGAAGGCGAAGAGAGGAGACTTGAATGCAGAGACGACGTTGTGCGAGGTTTGCGGTACTAGTGACCTGCCATGTGGAGTGCCGAGATAGATCTTGAAGGACTCTACCTCTTGGGTGTTAATGGTGTTGACTCGTCTCCCTTTCCTGGCACAAAGTCAGGCTTCTGTTGAGTACAAAGTTTACCATGTGAGCACTCACTCCATGATAATTCCCTTCTCGTTGGATTCGAGGACTCTTCAAGTCGATCAAGCTCTGAAGCACCTGGTAGAGGTTGAGGCAGAGCAGTGTCTTCCTACACGTGAAAAGTACTTGCTCAATTAGGTCTCTGAGCAAACAATCTTCTATCTAAATGCTGAGCTTCATTTTAAAAGAACCTGATCATTTCCTTTGAAATTCTCATGCTTTAGTCAACCCTCCAGATGTATCGGAGATATTGTTGCTCCAATTGCCGTTAGAATCGGAGACTCCCAGTGCTGAGGCGTGAAGGAAAGGATTATCGATAACACGAATCATCACGTACTAACCTATTTGAGGTTGTTTGGACTTTGACCTTTGGACATCCTTATCGGGCTTATCATCCCCAGCTCGAAGTTGTCCTCCTCATGAGGACCGATTTTGGTGGAAGATGGTTTTTGAAGCCGTGGCAAACCTCAGGATCTCGAAGATTGGTGTTTTTGTCAAAATTGGAGAACATCACCTTTCAAAATGCACTAACTTGTTTGAGGTTGTCTCTATTTATACCCTTGGACTTCTATTGTGCGTCCTCCTGGATTTCCCCTTCGAATTCGTGTTTTCACCCTCCTCGTGATTACCCATTTTGGTGGTGGAGGGTTTTTGAAGCTGAGGACAGCACGAGGATGCTCATACCTGGTGTTTCTTTTTCACGTCGAAGTGGGACGCTTGTTGTTGTCCTCTTGGCATTGTGGCAAAAAATCGGGAGTCGTGAAGGGAGGAGTGGCTGTTCATCATCATCGTGTGTTGAGGGAGGCACTAAGTCGCTTGGTGGTGTGCCGACCTGGAAATATGCGTGGAAACATCACAAGATTCAAAGACTTAGGAGGTTTGGATGGATCAAGAGACACTTTTGATAAGGGAAGGCAATATATCAGAATTGGCTATTTGGTGGAGAGGAAGCACGCATAATGTGAAAAGCGTTCCCTGGCGCTCGCCGTAGGATCAAGACCATGGAGCACGTGTGGAACTCGCGTACGCCCCCGTATAGTTCAGATACCAAATCCTTCTTGGAAATGAATGAAGTTGACTGCATCGCCATATCATTCATGTATCTGGATAACAGAATCATTCAAGGATTATATTGTGCGAGGTCACGTCAAATGAAACAACAGTGGCTGGCTCGATGGGTCAAGTCAATCTTTTTATCACATCGTTTTTGATGATTAGAAGGCTCCCATGTTAGGCATCCGTCTTCGAAGGAGTTTTGAGCTGGAAGCTGAGTGTTGCTGCTAGACGGGTCTTCGAGGAGTCTTGAGCTGGAAGCTGAGTGTTGCTGCTCGACTGGTTCTCTCAAAGAGCCCTGGGACGTACACGAAATAATGCCGTACGGTGAGGAATGAAGCGAATTACATGACTGTTGTAATTTATACAGCTTGCAATACGAAAGCCGGGGAACTGTGGTCCTCCATTGATTTGAAGGAGGAGGGAGTCGATCTATTGACGAAGGGGATTACTTTTTCACCCCTCACCGTTACCACAGCAATCAGCGGCAAGCTTCTCATTAAAAGATAGTGACCACATAGCCATGTGAAGCAAGGGTTCGACCGATGGAGGAGGTGAATGGCGTCACCCGGGGGGGTGCTGACCATTGTCACGGTGTGGAAGGCTTGACCGGTAGTTGAGGCTCGCGCGTTCCTGCGCACCCCCTTGCGACTCCCTGAACTGACCTTTTGGCGAGACTTGCGACTTCTTCGCGATGGGAACTGTCGATCAGGAAATAAAGCTGTACCGGCCAATAGCACAACTTTGTGTTTGCTTGCTTTCCAACATGCTTCATCGATCTTCGCGAGCCCAGTCATATGTGCCTTCGCTATCGCCATGTATGACTCCCTATCTCTTTCTAACGACTATTGCCAATGCAGATACAATTCCGAAACCTGCGTTCTTGCTAGGTCTGACTTCGCGAGGTCGGTGATACGTGGCTTGCAGCTTTTCAAAGGAAACAACATCGATTAGAAAGTCCAGAACGTCTGACGTGGCAATGGCAGAAGCAGTACCAAAGCGTTACATGTCCTTCGTATTTTCTTACTCCATGTGAGCTCCCTTAGCGGTGGTGATGGCGTAGTGGCATTGCGGACCCTCTGTGTCGAACGCTGTTTTGACCACAAAGATGTCGACTTCGTCCTGTCGTGGTCACAGCTTTGTCTTCCGTCGTAATGCCTTCGTCTTTTACAGTCACAGCTCCGTCTTCAATGGTGGCAGCTTTGAGCTACTCTTCCCCAAGGTACCCTAGCAATGATACTCGGTAGGCCTCGTGTGAGTCGTGTCTAAGGCTATGCAAGCGAAGTGAAGGCTGTCGTACTTTCAGTAGTAGAAACAGCCTCCCAATCATCGTTCTTACTTGAATGGCCCCTAGATGCTGGTCTGGAGCCTTGAGCCTCAACCTCCGTCATGCTCCTGGAAGGATCACGACAATCTCCGACTCATGCGTAGCCAAGAATTCGAAGCAACCATCAAGGGATTCATCGAAGCCAGTTCATGGATATATCCACGTTAAGCATAGAGCTCGTCCTGTAGACCCCTTGTAAGGAAGACTTTTACCGTTGTATCGAGCTAATTTTCACTACTACCTCCTGGAGAAGAGTTGCACTTTCCCTGCGGTCCGTCTAGCGTAGCCTGAAAGTCTGAATAGCGTCCTGTCATCTCCCAAGATGGCTCGTGACGGCCTCATATGTATGGGCTGCGCAGGATTCGGAATAAGGGCTCCAGTTCCACGCATTGTCTTGAGATCGTCTTTCTGAGTAGAAGCGAGCCCGTAGGCTATCTCAAGCTGTGTCATTCGTGGTCTCTGAGCCGGTGCTCTGTTGAAAAACGTATGATCTTATCAATATGTGACGTTGAATTCCATTGAAAATGTCTTGTCGCTGTGTCAAGGTCAAAAAATTAGTCCATGAATTGGTATGAAAATCCAGCATTGTTGCATAGGTGCAATGGTATACATACCAGCAATCCTCTGGCGTAAACCCTGATCAAGCTATACTGATATCGCCAAAGGGAGCGTTCAGTTGAGGCATCCTTCATAGACAGCCACAATGCCCAACACACGATCTTTCATCTATGAGGTTAACACGGGTCAGGTAAGGCTTCTAGATAAAGAACACAGGACAGCAGATGGCCGATTGAGAGTCTGCCCACCTAAGAGAGGGACATGATTGATCGTTCAGCAAGACCGCCACAGGTTTCAAAGCAAGCGAATCAAGGAGCTGCATACTCATAGCTGTTGCTTGAGTCTTCAAGGTTCGTATGTTCGTATTAATTCCATAACTGCTATGGTGGGTCTAGCTCTGGAGCGATTTGCGAAGTGTCATCGGTCACTCGATTAAGGTGGGATGTGATCATAACTCTCACCAGTGGTCAGAGTTGAGGTGGACAGCGGCCATCCCTGTCCCGCCCCAATTGTAACTCTTCTTATGATCATCAGGGGACCTTGAGGTTCAAAATTGTATCTGAAATTTGTCAGACTTTGTGGGACGTGGAGATGATGGTCTCAAAATTATAGTCGACAATCTTCCTATTCATGCGTATATTAATCATTGCTGCGGCATCGGTCCTCTGCATAAGGCGTTTGTTTGTTACGTGGCTAATACACAGTTTGCTCCTTTCAGAGGCTAAGAAAGCCTCCTTGTACCAATAAGAAGGAATTCCACATGGTCTCCGGCAGGTAATCTCCCCAGTTGCTGCATAATTCGGTCAGTCATACTCTTATTATTGCTTCTCTTGCAATGGGTACCACATTCAGGCCAGGCTTCTCTGGTAATGACTGAAACGGGCAAATCGCACATACTATCCTTACCTCGAAAGCGGAATACTTACAGGACTGTCCATAAAAAGGCCACCTTTTTCGGAATGCCTCCACAGACCAGTAAGATCGCATTATATCTTCGCTCCCGTCAAGGCCAAAGGCATCTACTTCACTGGTGTGGATCGAAGGACCATTAAGGAGGCACCATTACGCGCGTGAGTATGGAATCAGAGCTTACAAGCCTGTCACAACGGAGTCTTCTACAGATATCAAGTGATACGACGACGAGAAGGACAAGATTCTTTGCGAAAATCTTGATTATGTTTATACAGAAGCAATCTTAGACTCTACCAGTCAATGGAAAACGATTATCGGTCCTCTAAAAACACTCACGGCTTCAATCTTACGAATCCTTGGATCCCCAACATCGCAACGAGATGGGCCATGATGTTCAAGCCAGACATCCACGGGAGTTCGTAGACTCGAAATCTTATCTGCTTGTGCTTCTTGTCCTCCATCCCTCCCCTTTCTCCCTCGGGAACCAATTCATTCTTACATCTGTAATCATCCCCTCCACCATTTTCAAACAGTCTATACTAATACTACCACCCGCAGGGCCGATCATCACACGCAGAAAGCTTTCTCAATCAAGTACCTGAAGCCGGGCGACGACAAGAAATTCCCAAAAGTATCACGCAGTCGTTGTTTTCCCCTACAATACTGTGGAGAGGAGATGAACAAAAAGCAAGCTTCTGCTCACGGTACGAAAGGAGAGGAAACCCAGCAAGTGAACGCCATCACGACGACTTCCCCAAGCGCCCTTGCTGCCCTGGATCATCCTCGTCTTCGAATATTTGACCAAAGATCTTCCTGACTCATCTCACCATCTAACCCCTATAATCAACATAGCTCGACCTTAAACAAGAGCGCAAGAGCAGAAAGGAGTGTTGCTTGGGGCCCCGACCGTCTTACCACATCCCAAAGCGTTTCAATGCGCACTGCAGGTGCATGTACTGGACCTCGACGTAGCGGCAACAGTCATCTCAAGAAGGGTCGGACACCGAAAGAATGTGACGCTTTCAGATGGCCTTTGATAATCGAGTACCAAGCCACACTTGAAGTTAATAACTTTACTGGTATCACAAGTATCAAATTCTCGGTATCTATGTGGATCGCCAGATATTGGAGAAGTCTACTGGTTAGTGTTTTCTAACTTACTAGCTTAATTGTTGGGCTGGAGCTGACTCCTGCATGACAATTCGATACATTACGGCTATATACTCCAAACCTTGACAATTCTTACTCTTACTTTGCTTCTACCTCCACTTATACAACGCTCACACCTCCTCATTGACTGCTTGCTGAGCCTACTAGATCCTGGAAACTCGAACCTATGGACACTGGATTCCGTGTCCTTGATGGTCCACCAATCTATGGACGTTCCCCCACAAGCGTCACTGTCTAGGCCCGTCACACTTTCCATGGGAAAGTTTCCGTACGACTAGCTGAGCCAACGGGATGCATTGTGGAAGAAATTTGTTGTTGCTGTCAAGAAGGAGACGGAGTGTGGAGGTCGATCTTTTTGGAAAGACGTATGTGGTGGGATTTAGATGAAAAATTCAAAGCGCTCCAGACAATGAAGAGCCCAAATTTCTTTTGCTTGCTCTCTGATTGCAACCAGGTTGCTAATCTTTTGACGAGATCATCAATTATGTCCTGCAAATGAAGCTTATGAAAGTCCCTTGCGGGATATACCTTCCACTTAATTCAGACTTCTTTTGCAGATTAATCGGCTTCCAAGGGCGTCTCGTGCAATCCTTTCATCATGATCTTGTAACGCTGACTGGGTGAATAAAGAGAGCCTCGTCTAGGGATGAGATCTGACCAACCTTGAAATCTGCCTGTCGTCATATAGCCGAGTTTAGGACATTAGGCGGACCCACTGGGGTCTTTCGCTGAGTTGGTTGCGTTAAAGAGCTCTTCCGCTGCCACGACGTTGTTGCTCATCTGCAGCATGGGTAGATAAGCTTTTTGCTGTAATAAGATAAGTTATTATAATGGTAGTATCTTTCAGTAGCCCCTCGAGTGGGTTGCCATGAATACAGAGTCTCTCAAACACGCCTCTGAAGTTGCTTTCTTCGTTGACGGCCCGCTCTCATTGCCTTGATGTCATATTCCATCACTCGAAGAAGCCCAAACTCTGCTTGAGCAAGATTCCAGTGATTTTCGGAAATCTTTTGTCGAACCTTCCCCTCGGTCATCACTTCCTTGGCTGACCCCATTCCTTCGCACGTTTCATTCTCTTGTCCTACTCGGATCTCGCTACCTTCTAGGCACGAAGTATTAGCAGCTCACCAGCATGCGTCAGAATCCATGGTATATTGTTGTCTTCTGTAGCATAATGTCAATTAGGAGGCCGCTGTTCTGGATCAGAAATTAGTACAGCTTGAGATGCGCTACGACAAGCCTGGCTCTTTCTGTCAAATTCAATATGCGTCCCCGTTCCATGAGTGATCATGTTCGAAGGCGTTGGTATCGTGCACACAGTCATACGGCATCAGCGGAAAGCTAGTGGCCTGAAAGCCGGTCAGAACCAAGCTATCGCTCCAGATCGATTCCCATACCATTGACACCGCTATCAAAGACCGACGTCAATCAGCTCTGGTGATGTCCAACTTTACATCAGTGGCCATTTCCATAGCCCAGGTCCAATCCAGAATGTAGAAAAATCTCCTAGAATCTCAATGCCAGGCCATTTATCTCACATCGCATTAGTCATTAAGACTTTCTCGCCGCCTGCTGCTGTTGGCCCAAGAAGCAAGGTAGAGATATGATCGTACAGTTGTAGGACTTCCGACCGTGTGGTATGGGGTTACAGTGCCGGACGATCAGTTGAAGGCGGCCCTGGATTAACACAGTTTCATGCAGACTCTAGTCCAGATGTGGCCCTCACGGCCGCATTTCGGTCTATTTTGCATAAAAGTCTCGTCGACCCTAACTCTTGCTATCAAGCCACACGTTGCTGATATCAACTTTCCATTGCAACCTATTTCCAAATACTCACCCCTCGTCAAACGTAGTCTTCAGTATCCGTCTTTATTCTTTTCAACCGCCTGCCTCTTTCTAAGTCATCGTCTCCTGACGGAACGAAATCTACGAAAATCTGACCCAATCAACCACCTACCCCTTCCTTTATTCCACATATTCGCCCAACTCAGCCTTCTTATCTGGCTGATGCCCCTTTGCCGGATACCGTCGTCCATATCCAGCTTGGGATTCTTTTAACTGCCAGTCCCTTCTCAAACTGCCGCCTCTCCATCTCTACTTCTAAGATTCACCACTCTCTAAAGTTCAAAGTCAAAATGGACAGGCGACTCAAATCAAAGGCTGCAGCTCGGGCCAATAAGAAGAAAGCTTCTGGCTCTCATATCAGCTCAAACCGTGGAAGCAAAGAGCAACATGCTGCTCTTACTACAGGACGTAGCCAGGAGCGTGCGAGAGACAAGGAAACAAAATCTCCAGACATATCTTCAGGAATAACTTTGCGATCAAAAAGAGTACTCTTTCCTCCAGCAACCTTCCAGGATGAAGATTCGAGGGCAAGTGTTGACACCTCCACGCATTCCAACCTGCGTCCCGTTCTGCCCATTCATATGCCAGATAATCTAAAATCACTCCTCGTCGACGACTGGGAGAATGTCACCAAGAACAAGTCTCTTCTCCCCTTGCCATCCGAACACTCTGTTAGCGAGATTTTATTCACCTACTTCGAAGCGGAGAAGCACAAACGACGTCTCGGATCCGCTGAAGCGGTTCTTTTCGAGGATTTCGTCGCTGGTTTTAAGGACTATTTTGACAAGTGTATTGGTCTTATGTTGTTATACGCATTCGAACGCAAGCAATACGCCCAAGCTAGAAGACTATGGGAAAAGGAGGGGATAAATGCTAGCGATGTATACGGTGCAGAACACCTATGTCGTCTTCTTTGCAAGCTCCCTGAGCTCATCGCTCAAACGAACATGGACGACGAATCCGTCAGCGAAGTCAGTGATGAGATAGCCAAATTCACGCATTGGCTCGCCAAGAACTCGAATCGCTTCTTCACTGCGGACTACGAAACGCCAGGTCGGGAGTATGCGCAGGATGATGAGGAGGAGGAGGAGGAGAAGGATGAGGAGGAGTATGTGGACGAGTATGTGGACGAGAACGAGGGGTCCAATTACGAGGTTTCGGGTTGAGTAGTTTCGTGGCGGGGGAAAATGTATTCAATGAAGAATATTTTCTTGAGGTTTTAGATTGTTTTCTTACTTTCTTTACAAAGCTCGGCTTGGCTGGCCTGACATGCATGCATTCGCGGTTAGTTTTGAACGAAATCGACTGATATGGATATGGTGGGGAGACTGGAGGATGGGAGATGGAAAAGGGAGGGGTAGAGGGAGATAGAGACAACCACAAAAAAAAACATTCCCCATATGAAAGAGCCGTGAGGCAACGAACTAAACACCCACACCTATATAATCATCAGTCCCTCTGCACCAAGGGCTTCAAGAGGAAAGCAACAGAAAAAAAAAGTGAGGATCAAGCCAGCCAGTAGAACACCCATGCAGATTTGAACCCATCAAACGACAACAAAATACGTATCTCGTTCTGTTAAAGACACGGTTAACAAAAACAAAAACAAAATGAAATCTGCGATGTGAGAGTCGCAGAAGCTCATGTGTTTTTGTCGACGAACTAGCCCGTATCGCTTACCAAGCAGTCCATTGGGGCATTTACTAAGCAAGGCGTAGCCTTTGTCGCACACGGTAAACGAGCTTTCCTTCAGATTGTCAGGCGAAGTCCTTACTAAAGAGTTTTCCAATCATTTAGAATGCAAGAATGTGTATTCAATTTTGTCAGCCTGCTATAACTACGCGAAGACCTCAAGCAGTCTTCAGGCATCTTAAGACATCTCGTTTCCATGAAGGATGTATCATTCGTATCTTCCTTGGCTGAAGATAGTAAAGTGACGATATGGCATCACGTTCGAGCGTACAAGCTCGATCCAACAAAGAAGCGACTGAGTACTAGCAGCATCATTTGAAGAAGGTGTAGGTTGCCTTGCAACTCAGTAGGCCTTCACATTCACTAGATACAGCATGAGCACGAATTCGCGCACTGGCATTGCTCCTATTTCGCCACGACGAACCGTCAGCATTCCATTACATCTTCTAGCGATACTGCATGTCGTGGTATATGCTTACAGCAAGAGTAGCGCAAGACAGCGGGTTAGTTATGGGCGTTGGGCCTTGGCAGCAAGCATAGTAGCAGCCGTTAAGAGCATAGCAATTGTTCCCTGGACACGCAGGTTGTGGATAATTGGCAGTGCATTTACCAGATCCGGGATACAATTCAGAAGCGACCTTGCGAAGACTGTTAGTCTGATGAGCCGAAGATCGAACGATGTTTCACGTACATAGTTCACGGTGATCTCGCCAGTGGAGACGTCATTGCCGGGAAGGATTGGATTGGATCCACAATAATTGCACCCATGGGCTCTGACAGATTTAGTCAGTAAAGGATATGTTCACCGTTACAGCTTTCCAAATATCTCAACGTATTATTAAGCAAGCGAGATGCTTACGCTAGACCCTGAAGCAACGGCAACGCGTCACCTGCGCTGATACTATCACCGTATTTCTGCGTGAAGGCGCACAGATGGCCCTGGCAAGCGATGTGTTCGCCAGGAGAGAATTCGTCGGTAGCTGATATGTTCCCTACCAACTCTATGACGCCTGTGAGACTTCCGCCAAGTTGACCTATGGTACAGAATGCGCTACCGCGGCAGTTGATGCCGAGAGCGGTGACTGAGATCGCGCTCAAGAGGATAGAGAGTAGAAAGCTGGGGCGCATTATGGAGGATGTCGGATGCTTGGTACCGGATATGCTGTCTGTAGGAGAGCGGTGACTTGTGCCGTGGTGAGGATGAAGACTCCAGGTCTGGTCCTATGAACGCAAAATTTAGTATCAGATAACAAGAAGGAGTGGGAGGATGCATCTTTATGTTTCTGGGGTTCGGTGAAACCGAAGATATCCTGCACTAACCTGTTTCGTACCCTCGTCATACATGTGTAGAGGAGGCACCAGGAAGGGTGATGCATACGTCGGAGGAGGCGCAGACAACAACATCCATGAGGAGGATCAGGTGCTCTGCTCTGAACATATCTCGCGAAGTTAGTCACTCTACTTCATTAGAGGCCGAAGAAACTAGGATCAAGGTACGTAAGGTGGCTCCTCCTTAGCGTCGAGATCAGGCCGTTGACCAAGTCTCCATGCATATGTTGGACATACTTGTTTCACCAGTTCACATTCGACCCCTCTGACACTCAGTCACGGCCTGACGCCAGGGATGGGATCTTTGGTTTGTCGGACGGAAGTTGATAGAGGGTCCGGTAGGCTGAGGCATTGTACTTTCGGAGCGCCACTGTATCAAGATTCCCAGAATGGGATACACTCACTACAAAGGACCAAGTCGATATGCATCGACTCGATAGCTAGAAACGGTAAGCACCTCGCAAATGTTTCCTTGGAGGTAAGGTTGATGAGTCAGCCGGGAAAAGATGGCATACTGAGCCACCACATTGGCATGATGAAATCACCTAGCAATGCCGTGAATTGACCTATAGCAGAACACTTTCTCTTATTCTCCAAGTCTTGCAAGCATCCTTCGATTGCAGGAACCCTTTTTGCTCCGATAAAAAGTACCGTGAGATTGTTGGACCCGGGAGACTCAAGTTCGAAAAGCATAACGAGGGCTGATGATCGTACAACTGTGGGATCATTCATTGGGTTGACTGTCACATATTGCAGGACCAATACCATCTCCAATAGAGTCTGATACGGTGTCATGGATCCAGCCTGGGGGTCCTGTTGCCACCGCCTCCAGGCTGCCTAATGAGGACTAGCGCCGCAGCTGCAAGCTTACCTTGCACTGCGCACCATTGCTTAGACCTTCATAGATACAATTCCATCCATACTGAAGCATTGTAGCCATTCAGGTTCCGCCTAGTCCCTGACATACGGCGCGATGATTAGAGATATCAGCGACAGCCGGATGGTACGGATCTGTGAAAGTATTAGCGTAGAATCCAGCTCAGGTTGGTTCTCCGTGAAGATAGGCGGCAAGGTGTGGGTAGTGTAAATGTGATTGGAGGGATTGGTTAGGGCCTGCAAGGGGGTTGCACGGTCGCTTTAAGGGCCGCATTTGTTTTAGATATGATACAAAATCCTACGGCTGTGCCGTTCTTAGCATTGCGTCCCGTTGCGACGAACCTTTATCACAAAATTGATAACGCTATTCCATAGCACCAATCGACATCCACCTTAACCCAGCCTCTGGCGTGAGCTGCGTCATCTTGCTGTCTCGGGGTCCGTGATCGTCCTAGAGATCGACAAAACGCGCTAGCTGCAGCCTTTCCGGAGGGCGTAGTTAGAACAATGTCACCCTCGAGGTTCAGTAGCTGGCGAGTCAGAAGAGTCATCCCGGACTACTTCCTACCCCGAACATGATATTGTATCACCTCAGTGGGGAAGTTGTATCACCATGAGTCTCATGTAATGGCGCAGTCATTGTCAAGTCTTGCTCGAGCTGGGACTAAGGGTCTCCTAATTAGCTGATGACAAAATCCGCCAATTGGGAACGGAACTCGTGGACTAATCAGAACCCCAGCAGCAGACCTTCTCTGTGGTAGTAGGAACACAACCTCTGAACATTGCTAGATCAAGCCCATTCCTGCGCGCCTTCGGACCTGTGAGCGATATCAACCGCGCTCAAGTACTAGGTGCTAATCTCATAAGTTGGAAACAATAAAGAAAAAGCTAGCGTTGCACTTTTTCAAACTCCGTGGAGGAGATTGTGATCACCGCGATGAAACAACCTAAAAGGTAAGTTTGAGAGCATGTATACTCATCCATTGGCCGTTGGTCTATAGCTGTAATATCCCTGCTGAACCATGATCTACCATTTCCCCATATCATTAATGTCGTCATTTAGCACTAGCCTTCATCTTCGCTATCCTCTCTACCATACCTTTCGCAATGGAAGGCGCATCAATGACATAGGTGACAGCTTCTTCCCCGCACACAGCCTTACTCCATTTGCTAAAGTTTGGCAACGCATCCAAAGTCTTTAAAAAACTCGCAGGCAACAGTCCATGTTCACCTAATATACGGAACCGAATCACGAAGGGCGCTGTCAAAGCCTGTTGTCACGCCATCAGCATCCGCAATATCATCAGCATAGTGCTAATTGTTTCGTACCTCCGCGAGCGTGAGGCTCTCGCTACCTCCAAAGAAGGGCGCTGCATTCTCCAACAAGGGTTCAATCTCTTTCTTAACCGCAGCCACCAAATCACTAGCGACGTTCTCTTTCTCTTCCCCCTCAGCCTTCAGCATGAGATGCATGAAAGAATTGACCTTCGTGAACCAGGTATCGACAAAGAAGTTGACCCTCGCCCTCTTCAACGGATCTTCTTCACTTCGCGGCCAGAAAATTGGATGGGGGAACAGATCCGCGAGGAATGTGGCAACGATAGCTGACTCAGTGATGATCTCATCTTTCAGCTTCCCATCTGCGGTTGTGATCTTTATTGTGGGAACAAGCCCACGGGGGTTGATTTCGAGATACCATGGGTCGCGAGGACGGTCGAGAGGAATTATGACCTCCTCATAGGGTATCTTGAGAGCTCGAAGGGTTATATGGGCGCGGTGAGCCCAGGGACAAGCATGGTTGGTGTACAGTGTTACTATGGTAGTCTTAGCCGTGAGGAGCATAGGCACAATGCATCCGGGAGAGGGTTCGTACTTTGGGGGTGGGTGCCGTTGACGGCGCCGTTGGGCGCGCCATTAGTGGTAGTACCATTGGTATGGTTGGCCATCTTGGATTGAACTAGTCAGTGAAAAGAGTCAATAAGGTTATTCATCAAGGTAATGAAAGACAGATCGTCTGGGGAGCTCCCCAGAGCTCCGGGGAGCTGGTGTATAGACATTGTATATTATAAATCGGACTGCCATTAATTATAAATCCAACCGTCGGCGTTAAATCTAAACGCCGCTAGCGCGGATCTGCTAGTTCCATGATCTTCTCGCGCAGGACTGAGAATTGCCCTCGTTTTTCTCATCATCCCTCCCCACAGTCAAAAAGGAGAAAGGAGGGCCCGTCGTGATACAAAGTGCATGGCATACGCATCAGTCAGTCTGCTTTCTGCTTTCTGCTTTCTGCTATCGCACAAGGACTCCCTAAGCGCAAACGACAGAGCAAACAGTATGTCTCCTCTTGCTTGCCTCTGTACAAACATCTCCCCTCTTATCTATCCTTCGGCTCCCGGTGACTTTCCTCTCCACCATGCTGACTCATCATTTTCAGACACTATCCCCAATCTGCTCTCAGAGCCCTAGCCCTATTCCTTTTGTTGTTGCAAGAGTTCAAAATCACAATGCCCGCCATGCTGGAAGATCCCACCGCTCCAGCGATCTACCGCGTCTCTGGAGCTCCCCCCTATCCCACTCCCACAGATCCCCAGATACCCTCCTCTATAATTGCTCGTCAAGTGACTCTCCGTGACCGCATTACCATAGCCTCTCTTCTGCCCTTTTCTACACCTGACGCTGTTCCCTTTCGGCTTCTTTCCTACCTCTGCTCGCAGCTAAACTTAGAGATCGAAAAGGGAGATACCTACCCCATGATCACCACCATGTCCGTATCAACATTTGGTACTTATTGGTTCCAGAATTTTGGGGCGATAATGGTGTTGGGCAAGGTACTGAGTGTTGATGAGCTTGAAGAGAGGCACGTGAGGTGGGAAGAGTGCTGTTTGGGTAGTTTCTACGTTAAGCCAAATTATCCCGGCCGAAGCAGTCATGTTTGTAATGGAGGGTTTCTGGTTACCGAGGCGGCGAGAAACAAGGGCGTGGGAAGGTTAATGGGTGAGGGATATCTGGAGTGGGCTCCTAAGCTGGTACGTTTGCTTTATTTCTATCTGCTCGGTCGAGCTTGATTGAGCTATACTACCTTTTCAAGTTCCGGCGTATTTATCTTTAGCCTTCCAGGCATATGCCGACCAGCTAGCTCTTTCGTCTACGATGTTCAATTAAATATCTGCTTGTCACCCCTTCTGAGTTAACATCGAGAAAATTATGAGTAAATGCTAACTTCGCATCTAGGGATATACGTATAGTGTTTTCAACCTGGTATACGAGACCAATGTTGCATCATGCCGCATCTGGGATGCCCTCGGCTTCAAACGTATCGGGCGCGTCAAAGGATGTGGAAATCTCCGCTCACACCGAGATGGATTCGTTGATGCCATCATTTATGGACGAGATCTAGGCCCAGAAGGGGAAGACTTTGTCTCCGAAGAGCGTTTCGACAAGATACGCTTTTATCTGAAGAATGGTACTTATCCAAGCGGGGCAGACAGGGCAGAGAAAAGCCGACTCCGGAGTGCTGCAACACATTATAAGCTCATTCCCGATGAGGATGGCGAAGGAGAACGACTGATGTTGAAGGATAAAGAGGTAGTTAGTGACCCACAACAACAATATGAGATAGCCCGTAAAGTGCATATACAAGGGCACGGTGGTATCAATAAGACGACTGCCACAATAGCTGAGAAATATCACTGGGTCCGAATCAAGGAAACCGTTAGCTTGGTTATCAAAAACTGTCCCGAGTGTAAAGATACTACTGCAAAAGCACCTTCAGTACGGCCTACTAGTGATAGCAACGATACTGGCACCCTTGGACAGATGAAAAAGATCTTAGGAGGAAACAACCAGCCGAGTGATCCTAATAGTATGATTGAGCGGTTGGTCAGTTACGAGCCCGGTCCTCCTGCAGTCAATCAAAGCGGGTCTTCAATGTCCCTCTCTCCGGAAATGGATCATCGGATGGCACCCATCGCGAACATGCGAGCACTCCAGGATTACAACGATATCCCATTGGACCCGCAGATTACTGGACAACGAGGATCCCACCAACAGTATGGAGGTGATAGCCACATAGACGAAGGGCGCTACATCGACCTCGACTTAGAAGACTCGCAGCAACAACAGCATCATCAAAAACCAGATACCAGGATGGCTTCAGAGAGACACATCAGAGAAGGAGACGACCCAATGGCCTACCAGGGTGAAGAGGGACAGGTACACGAGGTACGAGACGAGGGAGTAGATTCTGGAAAGACTGGAGTGTTTCATTGGCTTCAACCTTCCGCGTCAAATCCCTCACCGACTTGATTTTTGTCTGTCACCACATTACACTTGCCTTCTAACGGGTTCCAAGGGAGCTGGTTTGTACAGATCCGCTTGCGGCAGGAATGCACAGGGTTCGTTCAGTAGCCACTCATGCATACTTAGCATCTAGGATATAGATATAAGCAATAGATCATGTCAGCACAATGATGCTGTTGATATAGCAGCAGGGCTATAATGTGATCGGGATTTAGGATGAAGCGGCAAGCAATTGCTGCTTACTAGTACTATACATTGATTCCAGAAATCTAGTGCTTACGAATCTACTCGCATACCACGAGTCAAGGTTTCGACAATAAAGATGGACAGCTAAAAAGATGAACCACGAGAAGCGGAAGGTAACATTGTTAAACCAATTTTTGTTCATATCCTACTAACTTACCGTTCAGGGTCGATTACGTTTTTTCAAATTACCAGCAGCATACCTCGAATGAGGACCTCTCGACCGCTTACGCTCCAATTCCTGGAACTGGATCTCAGGAGAAGCAGGTGCTAAAACTTCCCCCAGCGCAAGATCGATACGTACCAATTTTATCTCCAGAAGAGAACTAGAAATCAGCTTTAAACACAACCATCAGATGCTCTAAATCTACCTTGTCTGCTCATAGACCTAGTGAACGACGTCGCCCGCATTTAAAAAAGGCCCAGGAATGATCGTGGAATTCATTTTCATTGACTGTCAGATTTTCCCGAGAGATTGTGCAGTTTACCTCTCTTCGTCACTCGATTCCACGACCCCTCTCCAATCTTATCCTTCTCGTCCCACATACATAACTTCAAATGGCTGGTCGACCACAGACCCTACACTAACCTTCGTGTCAGACATATATCCAACCCTTCCCCAGCTGCACAAGCCACCATCCTCTCTGTTTCAAGGCAGCCCCAGTGTACAAAGGGATCCACACCATCTCATAGTCTGAGATAAATAGCATGAAAACAATCATCAGCAGCCAATGTCCTGAAATAACTCGCTCGCTCTACAATTCCTGTCACATGTTCCTGCCCTAGAAGATGAGAGTGTTGTACAAGGTTGGTAGGAGATTGTTTCTCGAACGGCTAAGAGAACAGATCTAGAAATCTAAAAAGTAGGTGCAAGTAAATATTCATAACGACCTCTTCATAGGAAATACCTCCGCCAAAATCCCCCAGATATGGATTGATGGACACACTTACTAACGTGAAGTCGCTCTCTTGCCTATGCTCATATCATCCAAAGCTCGCTAATATCTATTCACTAATTGAAGTCACAACTTTAAGCATATTCCACATGTTCTTCGCCGGCAAAGTCAGGACAAGACCTACCATGAGCCCAAACTACTTCCTTGGAGCGCCATCTTCGTGTACGATCATGACAAGAATGTGCATTCAGTAGTCCAGACTAGATTTATCATGCTGTAAAGTCTCCCTCGTAACACGGTCCCGTGAGAAGCATTTATGTGATGGCCAGTGCTTCAGCATGTACCCTTCAATACACGGCACACAACTTGTCTCCTGTCCTTCCATCAAAAGACCTCTCACAGCAGCCCAATATCTTTCTTCATGCTCCCAATTCCATGAATTCAATACGCCGTTTCATCAAGTAATACCTTCCTATCATCCGGACCGCTCTGCCAATTTATCCTCCTTCCTTGGGCAATAGCTGATCATCACTCGGATCAAGAAATGAGCGCGTCAAAATATCACAATTTCCGTCATCAGTCTCTTAACGCCACTGAAAAGAGACAAGACCTCAAATCAACGTTAAAATTGACTGGTGAACAAAGTGTTATTCCGGACTTGTAGCAGATGCCCGTCCAGCAAGACTTGTCATATCCATAGGTCGGCACAGAATCAAAGTTCATACATCTTAATGGCATTGCTTCTTCACTTCGCGATTAATACTGCTTCCAAGCCCTCAAAAAGCATGAGTTCGAGAATAAGTGCAAGGGGATGGGCGAAGATGGCTCAAAGTGAAGAGCCTTGGTCTTGGCTCCAAGAGCAGTTCTTGCTTCAGCTATATTATGCAAGCCATATGTGGCAAGGTACTGAGAATCAGGACTAGGCGAGCGTTGGGGGAATCTGACATGTGTTGTTTGAGGTACAAAAAGATGTGGGTGAGAGGCACATCTATCAAGGTCCAAAGGATAATTGTTGGAGCCAGCGGAGTGAACAAGGCAGGTTGATGGGGTGAGGCTATTCGAGTAAGGCGTGTTTGGAATGCCAGAGGATAAGACTTGCATGCAGGTTTGAGGAGGCCGTGTATGCGCGGAGGGTAGGAATCGAGCTTTGAAAGATATTGAACAATCGAATATTTTCAAGATTTGACAGAGCTACATTTTAACACAGCCTATGAGAAATTCGATAAAGATGAAAAATAGGTCGAACTGAGCATCGTGAGATGATACTGTGAGCTGGAAAGCAGCCTATTAAGGAGTCTCTTTTATCCTCGGATTTTCTGATTAGACGCTATGCTGCATCCTGCTGGTTGATCCATTGACGTGTTTTCACTTCAAACAGCTCATTGCTTACTGAGACAAGCTCAGCTTGCTTTCTTCCAAGACTTGTACGATATAGATCGCCTGTCAAGGACCCTGCATAAACAGATTAGAATACAGAGTACGGCATAGACAGACTCTGCTTAAAACAATCGACCACCAAGCAACGATAGAGCGACAGAACAGCAAGAATACTTTATCAATGAAGCGCGAGGTGGACAAGGATCGGGTGATGCTCTGTACATTAAGGTAAGTACCCACCGCAGCTACTTTTAGGGTTAGGTTTGAATCACGAAGAAACCCGCGCTAAGCGACGCCATCAACGGCCGCGGCTAAAATTGCCTCCGGAGCAAGCAACGAGTAGGCAGCCTGTGGTACAGAGAACATTTCGACAACGCGAGCTCTCCAGCTAAAGTCACCGCGATCCATGACGGTTTAAGATCCGGTCAAATGAACCCACACATCTCCATACCCCGACAACATGGAGGGACACCCAATTTTGGTGGGACGACGCCTGCCGTTCGATCTGAAGGTCTACGAATGCCACGCTTCTTCAAAAGGTGTGTTTCCAGCTTGTCACTTGGATGAACTGTTCATTGTCCCCCACAATCCTTTGGATCATGTCATGTCTACCGTACCTGATTGTACACCAAAGAAATCTCAACCAGCTGACGCCTATTCTCTCCTATTCTAGATTATTCAAATTCCCCCAGATGGACTTCGAGATGGCAATATGGGAGATGACAAGCCTCCTCATAGCGCCAAAGAAGGTCTTCAGATCCATTTACTATCACGTATGGCTTCTCACAATTCCCCCACACTGTCCTCTTTGACTAACACTATCGCTCAGAAACGTATGCCTCGCACCTACGATTTTGCTACCCATCCTCCTCTCCTTTCTCTGACAAAGATTGACCAGAAACAAAAAACACATGGCATCGACCCGACCCGTCCTTCACCTACCTTCTCTCCTTCTTCATGCTCCTTACCGGCATAGCGTGGGGCATTGCTTACACGAATTCCGTCGGCGCAGCCGTGCGGTTGACGCTCCTCTTCGTTTTCGTACATTTTCTTGCTGTATCATTGTTGGTTGCCACGGCAGCGTTCTTCCTGGTGGGGAGGCTGCTGGGACCGGGCATTGCAGGATTACCTGGGAGGAGGAGGCAGCAGGGGTTGTTCACGCAGGCCGGGGAGGGTGAGCAGTTGGAGTTTGGGTATTGCTTTGATGTGAGTCTGGCCGCTCTGCTGGATACAATTGGAGGGCAAACTGACATTCGATGTCTGTCAGGTTGCGATACGAGCTTTCTTCCCCGTTTGGGTGTGGTTGTATGTCATGCAGTTTGTCCTTTGGCCGCTAATAGCTAGGGAAAACCTGTGAGTATTTGCCTACGAGGTTTCACGGTGCAAAGCTGACGCAAGATGCTCAGGGTTTCGACATTGTTTGGAAATACATTATATTTGGTAGCCTTAGGCTATTACACCATTATCACCTTCTTAGGCTACAATGGTAAGCCATAGTTCCTCCACTTGACATCACCATCCGTGTTGGATCGAGACTGATTTGCTTCTCAGCAATGCCTTTCCTACACCACACTGAGCTCCTCCTATCTCCAACTATCGTGTTCGCGATACTATGGCTCATCAGCCTTTTTGGCTTCAACATACCGACGCATGTTGGGCCTCTCCTGGTCATTGGTTCCGGCGCCCGGTAAGACGATGGCATTTAATTAGCGCCCGTAGCTGTATCATAGATGTATCTGGTCTTTAGCGAGGCGTTTTGGGAGATTACGGAATCACTGTAGCGAAATTGGATCGTTTTAGCCAACCTTTGTAAGTGAATAGTCATCGGTGCGATGACCAAAGCATACAGCTCATCATGCCGAGTTCATGACTTCTTCTCTTCCTTTGGAGGCAACATCACGACGTATTCTCGTGAACTATCCCCAAAGTTGATCACGTCCCCACTAACCAACCCAACGTATCTGCTTTGCGGCAGCTTCTCCCCATTGAGCTTGGTCCCATTTGCACTCTCCAGGTCAATGAGATATGGTTTGACCAAGCCCTTCTTCTCCCCCCATTCATTCTTCTTCTCTGTATAGCGGAACTGCAACACGGCATGCTGTTTACTACAGCTTGGGTGCTCGGTTGGGAAATCTACCACTGCCCTCTCTCGGCCAAACAACCAGCATGAGCGTTCAGATAGAGGAAGGGTTTCGAGGAGTCCGGAGCCTTTGAAGACGAAGAGGCGCCATGGGGAGGAAGGAGGTGGAAGGCGTGCTTCTGGTGGTTCATTATATTTCAACACTATTGTCGTGTTTGCGACGGTGTTCGTTTCCGCTGCGAGTTTGCCAGTAGGGGCAAAATTAGGCTTCTGCTTCTCCGCTTCTGGGGGTGCTTTCATGACAACGTCGGAGGTTGGCTCCTTGCTGTAGGCTTCTTTTTGCGAGGGTAGAGGAGCGGACGAGCGTTTAGATGGAGGAGGCTTGATTGTTGGCGATGCTGGAGGTGGCTTATGGTGGTCAGAATGCTGGTGGCCATCCCTTGATCGAGACCGTTTCCGCTTTGGTGGTGGAGAGTCTGAAATGCTCCGTTTTCGTTTATCATGGCTTGCATATTTACGGTGACTTCGAGTTCGAGGGTCAGGGGACTCGCTATTTGAGAGTTGTCTGCGTCTCGTTCTCGATCGTACATCTCCTGGGCTACGGGACCGAGACCTCTTGCGGTACTCAGATCTTGATCTGGAATCATCCCTCCGTCTCTCATCATCCCTAAACGTTGATCGACGGTTCTCTGGGCTTCGTTTCCTGGATTGTCTATGTCTCCTCAGCTCATCCTCTTCTGACTCAGAGGAGTATCTTTGTCTGCGTTCTCTTCGCCTACCCTGGTCCGGGAAATGTTGTGGCATTCTGCTAAGTCTGTTACCCGACAATCGCACACATACAGCTAGGAAATGGTTTGAGGCGCGCTTGTGGCGGTTAAGCAACGTTTTGAGTCCGGCTAAATTAAAGTTGCGTAAAGCTGATTTTGTTACTTTAAGAGATATCTAAAGTAGTATTGTACATTCGAAAACCGTTATCCACTTATCATCTGAAGCCAGGTGCCTTGCGTTATTCGCAGTACTGAAGTCCGATGTGTCGCACCAATTAACATGTTCTCATCCGGGCTCGAAACGTTGTTAAATAGTATCATTCTTCTAAATCCCGTTGGTCCTTCCTGACTTCCTGAAGACAGCCGCACATCATGCAGCCGATGACATTGATGATCAGACAGCATTAGCCTCAAGAGAGCATCCAAGCTTCATCTCGCGATGATGATGCTGGAAGCATTCCGAACTTCTCTGAAAGAGCGGCTTCGTCCTTGGATGTATATAGCCCACTTGACAGAACGATGCTTGATCAGAAGTCTTGTCCTGCTTATCTGCACTTCCGTAGAGGGAACACTTTCGTCCCCCTACCCACCGGCCCTGAACATGGATCGCTGTGTTATCACTAGAGAATGGATAGATTTACCTTTGAATATTCCCAATCTTACTTGCCCCTGATCAAGTCCTAGCAAAAGTTATTTTTAGTTGCTTTGCGTTCTATTTGCCTACCACTTCTTAGGTGCACTGACTACAGAACGAGAGAAGACAGCGCTTGCTTCACCTTCTTTCTTTAATCGTTGTTTGGCATTGATGCCTGTGCGGTCCGTGACCGGTACCGCATCGATTATATTGTCAAAAGCCTCATTATCAGCAAGGTCTGAGCCTGACTCGGAGTCTGAGTCGACCGGAACCGATCGTTCTACCTTCTCCGGCGGTTTCTTCTCTTCCCTACTAGGATTGGTGAAAGGTTTCGAAGCTAGTACTCGCCGTCTCAGCTCTGCCATTTCTTCTTCATCGTCTTCATCCTCTGATAAAGCCAAGAGGTCACCAGCAATGTCAACGCCGCCTTCATCCTCGTCGCCCTCACTTCTAGGAGCATCAGACGAGTCCTCGTCTTCATCGTCCGAATCAAGGACTGGCCGCCTGTTAGTATTCCCTCCTTTCCATGCGTCTTCGTTCCCTGCGCCATCAGCCGCAACTCTGCTTTCTGAGTATTCACGTTCGATCTTCGCGAGCCAGCTTTCTTCGCTTTTCTTTATTTCCTCCTCATTCGAACAGGCAGCGTACCGCTTCAGTAGCTGAGAATTTATCTCGAGAAAGGGTTCGCCATACGAGAAATGTTTTAGTATCTCATGTGCCCAATCCTCATGTCCACATATGAAGAAACATGCAGCCAGAGCTTCTGCACAATTAAGTCGCCACGGGCGTCCATAATTCACAGAATTGGCAGCAACAAGGTAAGGCACTGGCCTACTTAGCCATGAAAGCCCCATTGAAGCTTGTACCCACATAGTCTTTCGCATTTTCCGCCAATTTTGCCCCATGGGACCTCCTTTATCCGAACCCATGAACATTCCACCACAGCTGCCCCGTATTGCTCTAAGAGCTCTTTATCGGCTGCAGAGACCACTTTCTTTGCGTTCGGCCTACGGTATAATCTTCAATGATTCACCAAGCCAAGGGATTAGACAGGCTTACTTACGATATGACCACGCCAGAAAACTTTTGCCCTACTGAAAGCTCCCTCATTAATCCGAAACGCATAAGCCGCTTGCCAGAGCATCTTTTGGGATCACAATGCTCCAGATCCCAACATACTGCTTTGAAGGGCGGCGGCCTGCTTTGGTCATGGCTGTTTTCATGATGATGATTGGGAGCGGGGTGGTGGCGGGGTGTATTAGAATGCTTTTTGCCTTTAGCGGCGAAGCCGTCCTTCTTGTGACGCATTTATAGAAATGATACTATACTGAAGACACACTGAGCAAGCTCAGGGAGCTCCGTATTAAGCTAGTGAGCAACACAACTGAAAGGTAATTGTCTTGTCGATATGAGAGTAAGTTCAACGATCATGACAACCAATTAATGATACGCTTCTCGGCTAATCTGCGGGTTGCGGGGAACATATTCAAGGTATCCGCCAAAGGAGACCAGGCAAGCTCCGCAAGCTCCAGAACATTGAGGTATTCCTTACGTTCGAAAACATTGCTTTGAAGGCTTTGACCACCGTGGTTAAGAAGCTCCATACACGGTAGCTGTGCTTGGATAGCTCCGCCTCATACATTGACCTTAGACAACTATGGAGGCTGCGTCAGCGCGGTATGCAGCCAGAGATCGCTTTGGAGCCTTTGGAGAGCCGGCGCAAACCCCTTTACAGCGCTACATTCGTGAGAGCACGGGACATGGTTCCAAAGCGTATGCAAGCTGATACGGTTCTCCAGAGAATGCAGTGGACCCGCAGAACTATGAGCCGAATCTTGCCCTTGATTTGGAGATAGCGGACCTCATCAACTCCAAGAAGGGAAATGCGTGAGGATAATTAGTCCCGTTACCTACACTTGACTTACTCCATACGTAGACCCAGGGAAGCCGCAGTGGCCATTGTCAATTACATTAACCACCGTAACGCTAACGTCTCATTGCTGGCGCTTGCGGTATGAAGAAACTGCAAACGAAGTAAGCAGTCTCGTAGCTAACAAAGTGGCAGCTCCTCGATATCTGTGTCAAGAATTGTGGTTATCCTTTCCATCTCCAGATCAGCACTAAGGAATTTCTCAACGAGCTCGTCCGACGATTTCCAGAGCGACCACCCATAAGACCGTCTCGAGTCCAGTTGAAGATATTAGAGGCTATTGAGGAATGGAGACAAACGATATGTCAAACCTCGCGCTATAAAGAGGATCTGGGCTTCATACGGGATATGCATCGTCTCTTAAGCTACAAAGGTTACATATTTCCAGAGGTTCGGAGCGAGGATGCTGCTGTTCTCAATCCAAGCGATGTAAGACTCGTGTACTCGGCATTCCGACAGATATTAATCGCTTTTAGAACCTTCAGTCAGCTGATGAGATGGAGGAAGAGGAGCGTGCGGCACAATCTGCGAAACTGCAGGAGCTAATCCGTAGGGGTGGACCAGAAGACCTTCAGGAGGCGAACCGATTGATGAAGGTCATGGCGGGTTACGATACGAAACACAAGACTGATTACAGAGCGAAAGCAGCAGAGGAAGTCAGCAAAATTCAGCAGAAGGCGAAGCTATTAGAGGAGAGACTACAGAACTTTAAGGCGGGAGAGAAAGTGGCAGAGGGAGATATTTTTGAGGTTCGGACCTCCAAGGCATGGACATCACTACATGAGGCTGACTTAAGCCAGGAGCTTGCAAATGCTCTTCAAAGTGCGCAGCCCAAGATCCAGAAGATGTGCGAAGAAGAGTCAGATGACTCGGAAGCCGTTGCGAAATTGCTAGAAATCAATGACAGCATACATCGCACCATTGAAAGGTACAAATTGATTAAGAAAGGCGACCTGGAAGCAGCCTTGAAGATACCAAAAGGAACCCTCGGTACCTCGACAGGGGTCGGCAAGACAGCAGACAACGAGCTCTCTCTGATTGACTTCAGCGGAGACCCAGACACCACATCAGCATCGAGCGCAGATGCTGGGGCTACAAGCGGGCAACCAACAGCATCGGTGCAAGATGACCTTTTAGGTTTGTCAATCCAAGATCAAGACTACGGGCAAGGTGGTGGTATTGCTCTTGGCTTCGGTGCGAACACTAGTAAGTCGAGCTTACTATGCTCCGTCATCAATATGGCTGACGCCTGGACATTAAGATGTGCCAGGACCTTCGTTACTATCATCAACAATAGCACAGAACTCCGCAAAGTTCCCCACCCCAAGTACTACGCCTCAGCCGCAACAATACCCATCACCTCCCAAGCCAAATTACGACCCGTTTGCCACCCTTGCAAGCTCTTATCCATCTTCCAGGTCGACAACCCCTCAGCCAGCATCACTTTTCCAGACCCACCAGGTTACTAAATCATCTCAGCCTGTCGCAGATCCTTTCGCCGCGTTATCCTCTCCAGCTCTCCCTCAAACTTCATTATCCACAAATACAGAACGACCGCAAATGCCAGCTCCAACACCATCTGCTTCTCTCTTTGATTTCGCTCCTCCCAACCCTACCTCACCACCACCTCCAGCATCCTTGAATCCTCACCCAGCCAGCAATGGAACAACAACCGACGATGACTGGACTTTTGCCTCTGCTCTACCTGACGATGGCTCGTCCCTGCCCCAGTCAAATGATATAACCGTCTCGAACACTTCTATCAAGATTGTTTTCCAGGCATCGAGACCAGACAATGACAACTCCATCATTTCGATAAGAGCCTCTTTTTCCAACAACACGCCGAGCCTCGTGACTGAGTATACCTTCCAAGTGGCAGTCACAAAGGTACACGACCGTGAGGATTATAGTAGGAATGTTACTAATACCGTCTCATAGGGTTTCACTTTCAAGTTGACACCACAATCTGGACGGACACTCCAACCGAATCAATCCGACGCAGTTACGCAAATGATCACCCTCAATGGTGTCTCGAACGGACAGGCAAATTCAGTGAAGATGCGATGGAAAGCATCTTATAAATTAGCTGGTAATCTACGGCAAGAGCAGGGAGAAGTCCCATCTTTCGGTATAGCTTGAATGATCAAAGGTTCCATGTATATAGAATTGAGCTTAAGTTGTCTGGAGATGACCTGCCATATCCATAATGTCAGAGGGTTTTCGGGCCATAGGAGAATAACCGGCCCTTGTTCATATCACATACATGACGTGGTTCTATTTCCACTCCTCATGGAAGTACAGAGAAAAGGGAACGACTTTTGGCCCAGTGCCAAAGTACCCAAGTGGATTTTTCGTCCATGATGTACTCCTGCACAATATGCCAAGGAGCAGATGCAGGCCGCTAGAGTACGAAGGATTATGAGGTAAAGTACACCGTAGAGCTAGGCTTGGCGGGCTGGATCCCGGCGCTTCCAGATGCGGTTAGTTCGTTTACTGAGAGTTTTAGTTTGGAGATACCTACCTATCCTCCAATACACTGGTAGCTTACAGGAACGCATTAGGGACTATGAATGCCGCGAAGTTCTCGCAATGCCTGGATATTGAGGACCACATGCAATTTGATCAATACTTCTGTAAAACACAATGACTCAAGGCGAGTCCAGCACGTTGGTGAAGCCGTCCTAAGCTTGCGGATCATACTGATGTATCCAGGGCGTACCATTATGGGCTCAAAGGCCGGGACATATTCAGAATACCAGACGAACTATATTTGAGCTCCACGCTGGCCGTGAAGATGCTCGACTCCCTCCCGATCTCGCTTTGGATGAGGTGAGCCGAGCCACGGGTAATGATGGACAGTTTCCCACATCAGAACGCCTCATTGAGGCGCTGGGTCCTATTGGCAAGGAGTATGCAAGAGCGAAAGAGGCAGCGAATAAGATTGATTATACGTTTGTAGATCCAATGGTTGTGGCTTTGGATCATCACAGGGGCTTCGAGGAAGCCGCGAGGACCAAGGAGAGGTTAGAATCTGCCATCATGGAAGGAAAATACAAGTATTCCTCGAAGGAGCTTCTTGTTCAATATCTACGCCATGTGGACCCCCGCTTGGAATACAAGACCCTCACGGAAAATCGCATAAACGATAATGCGCACCTGGACAGTGCTCTACTTCGAGTTTTCGATAAGTACGCATTAAAGAAGCTTGAAAGATCAGGTTATGACATTACAGACTTCATGGATTGGGCTTGGATTTTGAAAGCTGAGACAGTTGAAAAAGCAGCCAAAAGATTGACAGTCTTGACGCACACAGGAGTTCGGAAGCAAGGCTTTTTTAGAAGCGTTCCCCACTTCATTTTCCTATTTCTACTTCGACGCCAAAACACCAACGCCCGCGCCATCAGGTTATTATTGGTCTACGTGTGGAAGTGGATGGAGCAACCTGGGAAAGCCGTCAATACCATCGCAGTGCAGGACCTAAGGGCAAAAGAGGTGGCTAACAATGTCATTCCAGTACGATTCGTCATTGATGATCCGTTTCTCATGAGGGAAGACATGTTTATGGTCATGGTGATCCGACTGCTTCGTTTAGCCAGACAGGTGTGGCCTGCAGCCTGCGAGAGCATTGTAGCCTTACTTTGTCGCTATCTGGATGGTATTAATTTTCACAGGAACGCTTCGTTGTCAGCAGATCAGGCTTCGGATGATGAGGCTCGACTTACGTTCATGTACAACTCCATTTTAAGATTGCTCTCACTGCCTTCATCTTTACATCCATTCCAGTCAGCCCTGTTTCAGCAACGTGCGCAATTCAGCCTCTTAAGGAGAATGAACCAATTCGATCCACCGTTACTAGTCGACAGAAAAGGGTATCGAGCGGTAGTCAGCATGCAGCTCATGCACAAAAAGACCCTGCGGGAGCGGGAATGGGCACGCATGAAGGCGAAATCATGGCCGCCTTGGAAAGAGGATAAGCTTGGCATCGATGCTAGCATTGGCGTGGAGCATGGTATCAGTCGCGCTAGGGAAGCACTACGTCGAGCACGCGAGGCGGGATACGCTGCTGATGATTGGGATGCCACTGCAAGCATCCTCTCGGGATGGGACACTGATGGTAGTCCGACTATACAGACCCGCGCAGTCCCTGTAAGCCCCCGAAATCGCCTAATTGAAACTTCCCTGCACAGAAAAGACGACAATCAGTCTGCATCATTGTGGGCAGCAAGGGTTCGTGCTACGAGGACGCTTGACGAGGCGTGGTCCTGTTTCCTATCATACAAAGACCAAGCGAGAGTACTAAGGCCATCTGTCTACTACTCCCTATATGATAAACTTTTATATGATGAAAAGAGGAAAGCTTCTAAATCTACCAGACACCCGCCGAATGAGCAGACTTTACCAGGTGATGGGATAGAAGTACTTCCGGCTCCTGAATCTCCCAAAGAAGCAACCTATGTCCGCATACCACCACCCACTTTGGATGGCTTTTTCCAGATGATGGCCAGGGATGGAATTAAACTTTCAGGTCGATTCTTGGTTAGCCTACTGGCCAACGCACATTCATTTCAGGCAGGAGTTCGGTACCTTGAAGCCAGCGACCTAGCTCCTGAAACCGTGTCTGCTCTTCTGAACGGGGACGTTACGAGGGACATAGGAGCTCTAACCAAAGTGAACTCCATTCCACAAAACCTTCTTGCTGCATTCATTCGACTCCTAAGCCGCTTTGCACCTACCTTATCCGATAAAAAAAACTATGATAGATTTGCTCTGATCGATACTGGCCTCCGTTTACCTCTAGACGAAGATAAGACACAACTATCGCACGTCAACTCCCTTAGTAATGGCTTGCAATTGCAAATTCAGACAGGAAATACGTCTCCACAATCGCGTCTCTTCAATCCCCTTTCGAGGGCGTTCCAACTTCTGCTTGCAACAAAGCCAAAATATCGACCAGCCTGGTATCATCTATTACGGGCCTTAGCAAGTTCAGGAACCACAACAGAGGTGGTTTCGAGGTTTGCAGACCAAGACCATCAAGACATCAAGACGTGGAGACTTATATGTCGCCTAGTAGACGAGATGAAGGAGTTAGACCTGCCTGTTGATCTAGAAGGTTTCTTAATCCTATGCCTTGCCTTAGAAAAGTCAATATTTGCAGCTGAAAAGCTGTCTAGGACTGAGTCATACCGCCAGCACATGCGGCACGGCAAAGTTGACGACGATATCAGAAAATCTGTAGATCTTGTGGTATCTTCGGCTCTGTCACTTATCAAAGCGATATTCAAGGATACAGTTGTCGCAGACGAGAGGCAACAGAATATACCTCGTTCCTTTGTGAACGAGAAGTCCGAAATTGATAACGAAATAGAAAGGCCCGATGCTATCGCAGAAAGGCTTGATGAGGGTACGGAACATGATGAGTCAAGGGAATCCAAGGCTTTTCTACCTCCAGCTTGTTTACTTCCAAAGCTCTTACAGGTGCCGGGTCCAGCAGAGCTACACGCCTTCATTCGAGTCCTCGGGCTCCGCCAAGACTATAACGGTATCCTGGACTTGATAGAATGGATGTCGCTTTTTGCAGATGACATCAACGCCCTCGCTGATGAACAAAGAAACGGAAGAACGATAATGAGACGTTGTCTGACCGCCGTTCGTGTCTTTTTAGAACGTAGCTGGATGCAGATGCGTCAATCGGGCTTTGAAACCTGGATTGCTGAATATGGTGGCACTGTCATTGAAGCAGACCCTACTTCTGTAGAAATCATCAGTGCTGTACATGAGATTATACTGGAAAACAAGCATTGGGGTGGATGGCCTTCAGACGAAGAAGTAGAGGAATATTGCTCCAAGGGGAAATTTTTGTAGCGTCATAACACTCAACTTTTACAGAACTTCGTGTACATAGAACAATAGCCTAGTGAAGTACGTACTGCAATGGTGAACATGACTGTTGCGGTAAATCATGCCCTTCCCTGACTCCGAGGTAGTTAAACGCCGCCTGCAACGCTTCTGGCTACCAACCATGCGTGTCCCACTACTCCGCAACCTCCAGCATCACAATTCCTTTCTCATCAACTCACTCCGTGGCGATGCCCACCCAGCATATCACTGTTACCGCTTCCTCTCCACTGGCCGCAGTCCATCCCTAATAACAGTCCGCGACATCCCCGCACCGCACACCGGCCACATCCGCATCCTCTCGCTCAATAGTCCCCGCAATCGCAATGCCATATCCCGCCAGCTCCTCTCCGAACTCTCCTCCGAAATCACTGCCGTGAAAGAACAGGTCGAAGATGAGGCGACCAAAGGGGAAGTGGTTGGTCATGGGACAAGGGTCCTTACGCTAGCGAGCGAAGTCGATGAATGTTTCTGTGCTGGCGCCGACTTGAAGGAACGGAAGGGAATGAGTAAAGAAGAGTAAGTAAAACCTACCTTACACTTTATATTCATATTACCCTTCATTAAAATAGCTAACATCTACTTCCACAGAACGAACGCCTTCCTCTCCTCCCTCCGCCAAACCCTCACAACCCTCTCCTCCCTCCCCATTCCCACCATCTCCGCCGTCTCCTCCGTCGCCCTAGGCGGCGGCCTCGAACTCGCCCTCGCAACCACCCTCCGCGTCTTCGCCTCCCGCGCCGTCGTCGGCTTGCCAGAAACCCGCCTCGGTATCATACCCGGTGCTGGGGGGACGTATCGCCTCCGGAATTTGGTTGGAGAGGCGAAAGCCTTGCAATTGATACTTACGGGGCGCCGTGTTAGTGGGGAAGAAGCGTTGAGGCTTGGTATTTGCGAACGGATGGTTGAGACGGTTGGGGTAGGGGATAATGCGAAGAGGTTCACGAGGGCGAAGGTGCTGGATGCGGCGTTTGAGATGGCGAAGGAGATTTGTGAGGGGGGACCGGGGGCGGTGGGAGCGGTGTTGAGAGCTGTGAGGGGGGGAAGTGCGGAGGCGGAGGGGAGGGAGTATGAGGGTGTACTAGGGTATGAGGATCGGGATGAGGCGTTGAAGGCTTTTGGGGAGAAGAGGAAGGCGAGATTTACAGGGAGGAGAAAAGGGGTTGGGCAAGGGAAGGCGGTGTAGGAAGATCATTGCAGCAGAGACGCTTTTGAAACAGTGATCGTATTCATTATTAATGGTGCTAACTATCGGTGCGGGCATTAGGGGTATCGGTAGACTTGCTCGTTCTGTGTATATATGAAAGTCGTGTCTTCAAAACCCAGTGTGAACTCCTGGAAGCGTGGTAAAAAGTTCAACAAAATCAAAACGTAGCAGTTCAATTTGTGTTAGGAAACGAGCTCTATCTCTTCCAAAGGCAATTTATCACATGTCCTTCAATTGCGCCACAGCTGCGTACAACTCCTTTGGATCTTCGAAAGTCCTCCAAATATCCTTTGGCACATCCCTGAACGCCTTCTCAAATCTCTCGGGATCATTTTTGGTCGTATCTTTCATCTCTGCCACATCTGTCACCTTCCTAATGAACACGGCTTTAACCCAGCCGGGCCAAAGCCGACATATGTCACCGTAGGCTTCTGGGTCACTTTGAGTACTGTCTCCCAAGCAAATCACTTTCCTCTTTGGTAACCAGGTATGAATCTTTTTCATACGACTTTTTTTATATGCTTCCGTGCCTTGAGTCAGAGAAGCGAGAAAGCCACCTAAGTCCATCCAGGAAGCATCACGAAGTATGATAGTGCCGGGGGTATAGTATTTGTGGAGAAATTGGCTGAGGAAAGGGTAGAGATTATATGGAGAGGCTGAGAGGTAGAACCACGTCGGGTTGAGGGATTTAGTAATCTCGGCATAGAGCTCAGGCATTCCAGCGATAGGTGCAGGTTCGGAGACGAATGTACTTTGGAGGATGCCTATTGGGTCGGATGTCATTGTGATTTTGATGGAATCGTCAATATCTGCAAAGTGTCAGCATAGAGACACTGTTAATTGGACAGTTTAGTGTCCGTGCCTGATACAAACAGCCATCCTTCCGGAGCGGCAAAGTGAGTAAGCATTGGCCCATGCGGAGTAACCTCTGCAGGGATCGCGGGTATAGAAATGCTTTCTCCATCCTTATGTTCTGCACTGAAAACCACGGTCTGGTCACTGACGGCGCTTCGTCCACCAGGACCCAATTTGTGGATGCTCCCATCTGGAAATTTGACGTCTACTGAGCGCGCAGAGGCTATCGTCTGGACAAACGGGAGTAACCTGTGTGCAATTGTCTTTTCTGTGTCTGCCCTGTCCTCCCCTTGCTGTTTGAGGCCGATCACGTCTGCAATATTTGCTACAGCCTTGCTCCAGTCTTTGCCAGTATCCTTCTTGAAGTAGGCAGCTACGAATTCTGCCTGATACGGTTGAGGCCCGTGAGGGTAGATATGGACAGGGCGGTAGGCCGTATTATCAAGGAGCCAGACATCCTCGGTGGTTGGATTCACCTTCTTCGCTAATGGATTGCTTGCTCCCAGATAAGACGAGATGTTGTCCATCAAAGGAATGTTCGAGCGAGACCCTATTTGCTTGGGAAGGGCATTCTCGGCCTTTTCAAAGTCCCCTGCAGTGCGAGTCTCGCGATCGAGGGCTGTCTCCTCCATCACTTGACGGGCTTTATCAAAGGCTGCCTCCATTGCTCCTGTTTGCGGGGCACCTGAGTGCTGGCGGGTGTGATCTGAAGGCTGCCTGTGGAGGACCGTTGACCTTGTCACGCGTAGCAGGGTATTTATACGGCTGTAAAGAATAGTTGATAGAAATAGATTCAGTGGTAGGGTGACAAGTAAGTGCTGTCAGCTGGAGGCATGGTCATCAAGCCCACAGTCGCCAGGGAGTAGGAAGACCTAGAATAGGTGGATCTAAGTCCAAAGGCGCCAAGAGCGACCCTAGAGCGGAGCGGAAGCCACATTTTGTCTAGGTATTCTGCATTGCACTCCGAATGGGATTGTATTGTAGTGCTTTCCTGAAATGCACAATCTTCGATGACTACTTCCGAAGAGTTGAAATCATTTGCGGCCGACTTTGAAGTCTGAAAAGCGGGCAACACCAGGCAATTTAGCCGCTAGGTCTAGAAGAGATCATCCGCTTACTGTATGGGACGCTCTAGGTGTCATTTTCGTCGCCCCAGGTGACCAGATTTACAGGATTGGGGGTTCTTTTCAGGGCCCGCTTCGCCGGCTTTAGGTCCAGCCCTACAAGGCTGTATAAGGGGGTCCATACAGTAAGCGGGTGATCTCTTCTAGTGGTGCATGTTGAGAGGGTATCATAACTTCATCAGCTATGTAGACAGTTCTCTCAAGTATAAATCCCCCAACTCCTATTCGACTCGTTGGCTTTTATCATGTTTCTATTCTCTTTCTCTTTCTTTTGAGTTGGACGTAATGACTCTTTCCAGCTCAACGATGGACCAAGCACGCATCAAGCTACCGGGCTTTGGCCTTTCCTTGGACCACACCAAGGCGAACATGGCGACTCTTCTCCAGATGCCGTTAAGGATTAGAAGAGTGGACCTCTCACAGTGCGGGAACTTAAAGTGATCAGCTTGATTAACCAAACCACCCGCAAGCCGAATCGGGACCGGAAAATCTTTGATGGCTTTATTACTCATGAATGGAGGCAAGAAGCTCGTGATGCTGGGCCTATGGATGTCACAGATCCCATGCTTGACTGGGTGAGTAGAAATGAATGTATCAATGATCTTGCTTCTGCATCTACGATGTCGATGAACAGACCTTCCATTGCTTCTACCAGATATAGAAATGCAATAGCCAGGGTGTTATCGGTAGTAATTGGAACTTTTCCCCGTTTGCTCTACACAAGCATGATTTTGGTCCATCCAGCTTTCGGCTTAATTCGTACCAGAGATCTCGTCGTCCTCACGTGTAGAGTCATCAGCATCGTCATCAGCTTTGTCGTCGCCTTCCCCTAAAAGAGTTATGACTTGCTGGACAAGCTGTTGGGCACTAGGTTCCTTGTGAGGAATGGGCTCCAGAACTCCCGCATCGTTGTCAAAGATCTGAGCTTCGCTGGCATGCGAATTTGACTGACTTCTTTTTATTCCAATAATATTGTCCCAAGCCGCAGATCCAAGAAAAGTCAGTGCTGTTGAGGCTATGGCGGCCACGACAAAGATCCAGATTTTGCCCAGGTTGCTGAATTGCTGGCTGTCACCGAGACTCAGGAACGGCATACTAAAGCAGGTCTACTAACTATAAATCATATATTTCTACTAGATTCGCGTTCCATGCAGCCCTTCGCGACGAAATACTTACTGCGCAGAAAGTTGCGGGTAGATAAAGCATCGTCATGTAGGCGATCTTTGTCATACTTTGGGAATTCTTTTGCAATATCTCTCCCTGCTCCTTCGCTTGCCGGATATCGGTCTGATTTTGCTCCGCTATTCTGCGTAGAGCAATTGTATTCGCCCGCATGTACGAAGCATTATTGATTTTGATCGAGGTGGTGAACTATTTTTATCTCAGCTCGCACTTTTTCTGAACAGTACCCCACTCACCGTGCGACGGCTTAGAAGCAGTTGGTTTCTGAGGAACTCATAAGAATCCGTCAAAGAATCGATATCATTCTGGAAATTCTGCATGATTCTCCTTGCTGTATGTTCTACATTGATACCAAGATTTGGCAGTTCCCTTTCGAAATACTGACATGTAGCTTCCGTTAAAGTTTTCCGCTGCAGTGAGTGACAAATGGAGAGATTAAGACGCGCTAGTGTCTCGTCACAGCGAGTAATGGGTCCAGCATCAAGAGCCTTGCCAGTAGCCACGACCAATCCTCGGAGCTGGAAGCATCACAATCAGATGTCCTGGCAGGACTGCTTTGAGTGGACATACCGTCATTGATCCGAGTGACATTGTCATCCACTGCGTCCTTTGCCAGGTTGATAGTGCGATTCGTATCAAGATCAAATGGATCTGGGACCATTGAAGATTATCCCGACCCAAGATACCGGTGAAAAGTGATGGGAGTACTGCTATGAAATCTGCCTTCATGAAAGGGGGGTATAAGACCAATACACGCACACGAGAATTGTCATCTTCCAGTACCTGCCAAATATAGAGTGTGTCATGTTTTACTCCACCAGTTGCATTATTGATCCCCTCGACAGGAACATGATACCAGCAGCAACGAATAGACCGTGCAAAGACGACGAAAAAGCCGTGTCGTGGCTGTGGATTGAATAGATGATCGATTGCAACCTTGGGCACATTCCAATTCTGAAAGAGGGCAGCTATAAAAGCTTTCTCTGCACCTAAGATACATTTATCTTTATCGAACGATACAAAGACAACATGATCTGCCTGAGGATCTTGATCATTGGATAAGCCTTCTGTAACGGGTGAGTTGGCAAAGCGAGTGAACGCTCCACCATAGGTCAAGTACACCAGCTTATTACCAACATCAAACTCATCCGCTACAGCACTATCGATTGAGTGATCATCCATTCTGATCCTGTGGCATGATGTTTTGGAAAGGCTGAGAATAGAAGAAGTGAGATTGGGAGGAGGAGCAGATACGAGGGAAAGAGAAGGTAGCAAGATAGCAACGAGGGTCAGTGCGGGTCACGCCTCAGCCATTTGGTGGGGGCAAAGCCGAACCGGGCCAGGCAACCACCAGTAATGTGGGGGTTAACCCAGCCTCGCGATGAGGTCTACAAGGCTTATATAACAATTTTCATGAACACTGCGAACATAGGGTGATTCGCCGATATAGACGTAATATGCTGTAGACTTGAAGTTGTCATCTCCGGACAAGCCTCGATACGTGATGACTCTGAAACTTAGGGTCTTTGGGGTTTTTGGTCTCAGGAATAGCTTGGTCTGATCGTCAACGTAGGGTCGGACATAACTCGTCGTCCAGCAGAAAGTGTCTTTGAAAGGGCGTGCTTCGATGTCAACCCACCCAACCGGAGCGAACCGTGGCGGAGATGTCAGCTTGTCAGATTGCACTTGTAGGTGCATGACTCCTACCAGTGCAGTCAGGATCTTTGTGGTTAACAGGCGAAATTTGGAGCTTGGGTTGCTCATTTCCCGATTTACTCAAAATATATGTCGGAGCCATCGTGTGCGAGGTGCGCGTTGACATTGTAGACTGGTTCGAGGAGAGTATAGCAAGTAGATAACCTACCGATCGTGCAGAGATTTGGTATATTACGAACAAGACCCTTTCAGGTATCCATTGGTAGCGCTCGATGGCATTGGTCGATCTTGGATTTGAAAATGGTTGTCCGCTTTTTGAGAAAACATTTTTGAATGCCTCTGGGTTTTGGAGAGGATGGTTAAAATGCATGGAAAATGTTATGACCCACTGGCAAAGCTCTTGGGCAACGGATAGATGCACTCCTCCCAAGGGAAGGATGTCGAGATCAACATCAAAGCCATTGCTTATCAATCACCCTGAACGTTTTAACCGATATATGATGAACCGAGTGAATATGGCACCCCAAACATGCTAGGGCTATTGACAAGTATGGTATGACTCCCAAGCACAATCTATGTACATCCCTTACATATCTTCGGGAGGATACTCAAACGCCCATTTTTGATACAGTGATTCAAATAATGACAAGAAACACGGAGCCTTGTTAATCGATGTTTCTGCAAAACCAAATTATTTTTCCAACTAAAGGATATCCCTCCATCCTCACAGTTGACAGTTCGCATCAGTCGCTGGCGCAGGACATACTCCAGCAGGAGCATAACTATTATCCGTAGGAGGGCCAAAGTTCCTCTTACACGTGATTGTCCAGTAGATTTCCTAGTTAAGAAACGGGCGTGAGAAACATTTCAACTTTGGGGGAGAGCGGCTATCCTATGAAGAATAGTAGAAAAGTGGTGGGGTGGGGGGCTGGAAGGCAGACTCACGTTGACAAACCATGCATAGGAATCTGCGTTGTTAATACAATATTTCGCAGGGATAGGGTGGCCATCACTGTCTTTGCCTTGACCAGCTAATAGCTGCAGAACCTTTTGAGGGCCGTATGCGACGTCGCCAGTTTCGGGGAGATCGGTGAAGGCTTTGGTGGCGGATGACTGGAAGACTGGGCCCGCGTGTCTGGTGAGAGATAGCGTGTCAGCGAAAGAAAAACTTTGAGACTTGAGGTGTATTGTGAAAGATGGACTAGATCCATGATCGTTGGTCGAATGGTAGAGATAGGAAATGACTCACGTCAACTCATGCACCAGTGCATAGCCCCCAAGACTCGTCATTTTATCCGACACTGTAGTGCCAATAGTCCCTGTGTCGGTACCACCCGCTCCGCAAGTGATTGCGCTCAGGGCTGGATATTTATAGGCGTTGTGGGTGGCCGATTGTGTGAAGTGTATTGAGTAAGGATCTGAGGCTGTTTCTCCAGAGCTGGTATAGCAGGCCAAGAATGCGCCCGCGTTGGCGTAATCATTATTATCAACTACAATAGTTGATAATATGTCGGCGCCGGTGCTGGGGTCTTTTGTTGCTGGAGTTACCCTATTTTGGGGGAAAGAGATCCAGTCAGCGGACGGACATTCAATCTAAAGATGCGGTTTGACCAGAGTCTTATTGTTGGGATCAAGAGGAAAGGCCGGAGGGAGAAGAGTCGAATTGAAAGATCATAGGGAGAACGAGGGGAAACGATGAAGCGTAGTCTAGACTTACATGTTTGATAGTACTTGTTTGACTGCGGCCTGCATCCCGTCCTGGAAATACTTTAGAAAGATCGTATTGAACGTGTTTTGATCAGCAGCAAGCACGGCGTTAACCACTGTCGCCATGTCCTTGAATGCCTGCGTAAGTTGAACAATTTGGGGATTGGTGGCATCATTTGGCGTGAAATTCTTCCAAGTTGGTAGCGCACGTTTGAACAGATGACTCGGATTGGGGCTCTGTGCAACGCTAATGATTATCAGTTACGAAACAATTGAAGAAATTACTCCACCATAGTGGGAAGGAGGCAGACTAACCTTCCGTGTGCCGGATGTGCCTGTGTGCATGAAAATGTCAAGCTTAGGAAAAGGGCGAATTTGGTGAGGGCAACCATGGCGTCGAGTGATACACAGAAGTATCGATGTTACCGAAGCCTTTCGGGATTAGAACTGTATTATAGTAGTACTATGCAAACGATAGAAGAAAGCTGGATGCACAGAGGAGCCACTGAGAGAAAGGTCAATGGTTTGGATGAAAAGACGTTTCCACGGATATAGAATTATATATGGAACCTGTAGGCAATGGAAGCTGATAAGTCCTTACAAACGACGAGATCATAGATGTTTAAAGGCTTTGAGTACAATGATCGATCTCCAAGGACTGCGGTGTGGTCCTCCTCCCACCTCATTATTCCAACACCAGAGCATAATTGCTTCGCCATTGCTGTTTGATCCTGTGCGTATGACTATCTTACTCTGAGGCTTTGAAACGTGTTGTTACTGCAATTTCGGATCAATCTTACGTTGTGCTCGTCCGCAGTAGGGGCCAACACTCAGCCTAAGTGGATACCGGAATGTAAAGCGTGTCGTACGGTACATGGTGTAGGTAGCTCACTCTTGTTGCTGATCATCCCCCTTGCGGCGAACCCTGCGGCGAGACCGATGCTATCCAAAAGGACTCCAACATTTTAATGGCGACTTAGCTGGGGGTAAATAATAAATCTGTGGGCTGTTCGTACAGCTTTGTAGCGCTGAACCAGAATCTCATCATATTGGCGGTCCAATGAAAGTTCGGCAAATGATGATCGCGGCAATGCACTTCCCAATCAACGAAGTGATTGGCGAGTTCGTCAAGAGCAGCGATTTCACTGCAACACATGCGATGATATGATCCTATCGTCCACAGAGTCCCAGAGTGGGTAAATCCAAGCGTTAGAGAATAAGCCTCGGAATAGATAGTTACAGGGTTGCATCTTTTAAAGTGGAGCTTCGTGTTTCATGACTCTGCACAGCCAGGAAGGGAGACCCACCCTTGATAGAAGACTCCAGCCTCCAGCGTGCTTCAGATAAGGTAGTGAAGCCGAATGGTCTAGATGTAGATACGTGCACCTAGAAGATAGGAGATAATTGCACACTTTCACCATGGAGGATATTGATGCCGAGGGTTGACTGCATCGTAAACAAAACAGACAGTAAGGTAGGCAAGAGGAAAGAGGAAAGAAGGTTGAGATTTGAGATCTGGTTTATTGCCGAAGTCAACTGCCGGCGGGATGTTCCGGGCACACTACGACCCCCAGAGGCGACGCGCGCGAATCGAAGATCTGGGAATGGGGCGGCCCGGGGGCTTGAAGATGTGGGGGCGTTGGCCCTAATCCTTCTCCTTTCTCACCCTCATCCTCATCCTCATCCTCATCCTCATCCTCAGCCTCATCCTTAAAGTCAGAATTGAAACACACTAGTCCTTGCTTGTTCAACAACTTCCTTTGATACGACAAGATACAATACTTCGTAGACCCAAATAGTCAACGCCTGCTGCTAAGAGAGACCCTCAGAATGTCGGCCCAACCCAGCAAGACCTCATCAAGCACAGCCGTACATCTCGCCACCAATATTCCCGCTTACTGATGATCCATCATACAACGGAGATTAAGAATCATCCTGAAGGGGTCTTAAGTTTGCGGTTGTTGATATTGCATAGATCGAAGTCAGCAGTCTACCCCGTCGTCATCATAGGACATACCTTACCCTTAAGCTAAGTGTCCATAAGCATGCCCTTCGTGCTTACGCCTCACATTGCTACGAGATTCCCCTTCTCCAAGCCACTGCCCGTAATCATGGTCACTGTGCTTACAACCAACATTGACATGACATTCCTCATCTCTCCATGGCGAGCTGGTCCACAATTAGCGGCTGCGTTAGTTGTGTTTCAAAGACCTCGCATGCTCGATGGACATCACAATCATATTCTGTTGCACATCAGCTGGCTATGTGTTAGATTGCTCGTGGAAATCAGGACCATCGTATGTCGTGCATGAGCCTCCAGGAGTATGGCCAACGATCAGTTGGGTTTCAAAGAAGGCTGTGTCCAATTCATCCGTCAGCATGCTTGATGTAATTCCTCACTACAAGCACATATGTACGGGACATAAGAAGCTGGAGGCACGTTTTCCTCTGTTCTATTCATTGCTTTCAAATATATATCAGCTCCCCCTTCATTTCAAAGGGACCAACTTCTCCTATATAAGACAGCGACTACAGTTTGTATCCTTTCTTTGCTTCACGACAGCCGCCAGCCATGTATTCCTCATATCTTCTTCCAGCTCTTCTCTTCGGTGTCCATGTATCCGGTCAAATACTACCGGCACGCAATTTTGCAAAGGTTACAAGACCGGCCATGCTTTACCCTCGACAAGATAATGGGATCATCACCACTCTTGGTTGCGCTGCAACTAGTGGACTGCCTGAGATGTGTCCAGGGACTTACCCGGCATTTACACCCTCACCCGCATCAGCTAGTTCAACTGCTTCCCCAAGTACTCCATCACAGCCCCCCGCAGCCAGTGTCACATGCAACCAGCAAAATGAGGATCCAGATCAAGGCATCGAACAGCAGGGATGCATTTGCACCTCGGGTACCGTCACTAAAACGCTACCCCTCCTCGCAACAGGTGTTCTTCCCGACTCGAGCTGTGCGTACACCAATCTCGCCACGAGCACTATCGCTATAACCCAGGATTGGGGCCCTCCTATGACGAATACTATGATTTGCCAAGCCTGCACTCCAACAACAGATTTCGGTGCGGGGACGTGCACCTCGATATCCAACTGCCTTCCCCAAACGCCGAGCGCAACGATCCAGATCGGCTCTTCTCCTGTGCAAGTGGGCACTTTAACCTCCGGCGCCCTTTTCACTTCCATCTCTTCCGCCGTCTCTTCACTTTGCCCTACGACCGCAACGGCATGCGATCAAGACTCGAAGGTGACAATTGGTGGCATCGCTTATGTCGAAGACGACTCCCTCGCGACAGACGGGGAGCTTATCGTCCAGATCGATAGCTCGGGCTATAATGACAGCTCGATCCTGAATACCCTTATAGGCATGGCAGCTCAGAGCTTCGCCTCATCTGCAACGGGAGGTAACTGCGCAGATGTCTCATACACTGTGGAAGAATTGCGAAAGCGCGATCACCCGTATCCTGTCGAGGAGAAAATGAACATGTGTACCGCGGGACACTTTGCTAGTCCACAATACTACTCGCAATACTGGCGAGACGCGGTGAAGCCGGGACCGCAAGACTGGCTGGATGTGGAAATTACATTTGGGCCAGGGCCAGGAGGCGAGCTTTTATGTGCATTCATTGAAGGTCTGCTGGAGCTTGCGGAAACGACTTTTACACCAGAATTGTTGGGACCGGAGCAGGAACTTGATGAGGATTTTGGTAAGTCTTGTTTCCATTGCTCCACTTTCTATTCAAATATATCAAACCTTTAATTCTAAATGCTAATACCAATATTCATAGCTATCGGTTGTGAAGAAGCCGTGTCGCTTGGAGGGTAGGATAGAAGTATCAAGTGCGAGCATTACAACTTACTGACGCCATATCCATTCCTACACTCTATTGCTTATCGTGCTGTACGGCGAGGTATAACAGAAGATAGCCAGCATTCAGCGGCTTTGGGGGTTGACCAAGAGTACCATTGGTCGAGCAGGATTCCTAGGAGGCGTGAGAGCACGGACAACGAAAGAAAATAGGAACAAGAGTAATCATCATTTATATGTATTGTGTAAATAGGATGGGCAATATTCGTTGTTTGACCTCGTTTCTGCATTGAGCGTGATGGTGGACGAAACAATGCCTCAGGAGGTCTGCTCCGATTGGACAGCAATGTAATTATTGTGAGTGTACCCCTAGTTGGCCAGCGCGGAGGGCTGAAGCCTAGCTTTCACCCGCATACGAGATCGTAGATGGCCCTTATTAGGTACACAAAGCCGTTAAGCTCCGGGGGATCGCTCTGCCGTCTAGGGGTTGGTTTTATGGCGCGTTTAGGGTGTTTTAGATTGCATCTAGGCACCCGCCGTAGGGGACGTCCAACTACCTCAAGGGATTGAACACTCCTGTTGGTTACCTTAGTGTTGCAAATTGCACCATATCATCATCATGTAGGATCGAACGCAAGATGGCAGTGCAAAAGCTTATTGATGCGAAATCGTCACTGCGATTGCGGCCTTGAATATGACACGAAGCCCCACGACGAACAATTTAAAAAGCCGATTCCAGGAATCCTCAACAACCACACTCCACTCAGAAGAAATGTCTCCCACCCCATCCCCACCCCCACCCCCACCCCCAAACCCTACCATAGACCTGACCGCCACCCTCACCACCACCACCATCTCCCTCTCCCACGCATCTCCCAACTCCCCGTCTATCTCCCTTAACCTCCTTCTTCGCCTCCAGAATTCCCCAAAACCAATAACCATCGCCCTCGACCCCTCCGCCTTCAGTCCCAAACCCGCCAACTTCTACAGAAGCTACTACCACCTCACCTCTCTCAGTACCGGGCTCCATCCCCGCCAAATGAAAATCCGCGGTCTGATCGGCGGATATCAAATTATCCAAAACCCCGAAACGGAGCTCTTGACACTGTACCCTGGCTCGCCACCTACTGAGATCAGTGTCCCAATTGGCATCAGTGCGTCAGCTAGCTACACTGAGAAAAAGGAAAAGGGAGCTGATAGTCTTCTGCCCTATCTTGCGATTGCAGCGACGCCGTTGGCCGGGTTGGAAGGGGGGGAGAGGTATAGGGTTGAGTTGAAGGATTGGCAGGGGGAGTTTCCGGGTTATGTTTCGTGGTGGGATTGGGGGGAGAAGAAGGAGATTTTGGAAGCGAGGGGGGTGGGAGAGGGGCCGATGACGGTGGAGGTTATACAGTCTGCGTTTAGTGAAAGCCAGCTTCGTGTGAGAATGGGGGAGGGGCCGGTTTTGGAAGTTGTGGGGTAGCTGGATTCTGAGGGAGGGTTGTGTTATTTGGGTTACTTGTGTAAGTGGAGCAGCTGTAAGGAACGCTGAAGGTCCTTCTTCACTTGCCAAAACTAAAGGCTGGTATGATAGTCATGATTCCGCACTGCAAGGATCTGTTCGCAAACGATGCCAGCAAATGCTAGAAGATCCATCTCTGAACTTCAGATGGCCCCTCAGGAAGTACCCCAGCAATTGCACTATTTTGATTCGCTCTGGATCGAATGTGGCTTAGGAATATGCCTGCATTAACCTAGGCTCCATGAGGCAGAGTTGCCTTATCTTTAGCATTCTTTCAGCTTATCGTTCACAACCAGTTTCCGACACTCTGTACTGTCGCCCTCGTTGCTCTAGGCAGTACATGCTGCAGCTCCAGTAGCCCTAGCTGGGGCACAAGCGAGATCAATTCCCATCACTGCCACCGTACGTGTCTTAGCCTTGCCTTCAACTCTGACATGGGCATGCTCAGCCCGATGCCTATTTATGCTATTCTGATTGCCGTCCTGGCAAAGTTGCATTGGCCTGACAAGACTACATTGTCCTGATAAGACTGTATTGGCAATGGCAGAGTACAATTCACTAGGACAGCAACCATCGGCTGACAACGTAGATGGCATCAGATCATCTGTCCATCACTCGATGAACTGCATCCGCTCGACGTTTGCTGAGTCCAATTCAAGAAGCGACTCTCAATCCGAGCAAGACAACGCTGAAGTGCATGCTTGGGAAAGCGAATGGATATCACCAGCTGACTTCGTTGAAAGCTCTTTTCGACCGAGTATAGATCTTTCGACCCTGACGGCCTTTGGGTGGTCAGACCGGGGATCGTATGCCTTAAATGACAACCAAGTGTCATCCATACCACATGGGCATGAGAGAATGGAGTCTGCCGACACTTCGCTGTCCAATAGACCCTTACTTGCTACATCAGGGCCTTCTGCAGCAGACCAATTTGGAAAGAAGATGTGGAATCCGATCTGGCTTACTGTTACAGTCCTTATGTGCTTCGTGATGCTCTTCGTCGGACTCTTCATTGTAGTGCTGGCGCTGTACCTGTACTCGACAGCTCATAGCGGACTTCTGTAAGTATGGCGGCCATGTTGATGATCGTCTCTGATCGAGTCTTAGTACCGGAGCTGAGGGTTCCCATTACCTCTGGACATACCTTCCTACCGCAAGTAGTAAGGCAAACATGATTCATTCAGCACTTTGGAAGAGTTTTGGTCTGCTAACAATCGAAGTCTTCGTCCTCACTACCTCCCTCTGGCATCAAGTGGACTTCTACTGCAAAGAACTTGCGTCGTATGATAAGATGAAGCAAGGTCCTACACGGGCGAGTCAGAGCATTCTACTGGATTACATTACTCCCATGCTCCCCAGCAGCCTTTGGCAGGCATCGAAAAATCGCGATTGGGCAGTAGTAGCTTCGATCATAAGCTATCTGATGCTGCATTTGTGTGTAAGTTTCAGGACGAAGCTGCTACCCCTGAAATTGGACTAAGCTTACGAACAACAGAACGTCTTGTCCGCTGGCCTTCTTTTTCTCTCGCCTACACAGATATCGAAAACGACCGATTCCATAATTGTTCTCTCGAATTTCAGTGCCGCAAATCTAGACTTGGCAGACTTTACCGCCGGTCCTGTTGATGCTTTTTATGGGGCGAGAGCGCTTGGTCTTCCTTGGACTTATGGAACAACCGAGAACTTGACTGCTCAGACATTCGAATACAATGGAACAGACGACTTGTCCAACGCACTTTTAGCGGCGCAAGTGCTTGGATTCGGCGTCGTTATGGACTGTGGGCCGGCCGAGGTTGGTAATCTCTCCGATGGGCCAATAAAGCAGCCATCGGAGGGTGTTGAAAAGGACTACCTGATTACCAGCTCCTTAATGTATCTCTCGGCCAAACTACAGGCTCACAGGCCTTCAACAACATCTTGAACAGTTCATCGGGCTGGCAGTCGAATTACCAGGGCTTCTTCGACTACTATATCTGCAATAGTGGCTTCAATTATGTAGATGTCGCTGACCCCTACGTCCCACAGCCCAACGCAACCTCGCCAGAAGACTACCGGTTTCTTTTGACAATGGCTGAACTTACCTTCTTTCTCAACAATACCAATACCAATACTCAGCCTGATTCGAGCTCGTTAACAAATTGGACGGTTGCTCAATCAACAGCTGTCTTCTACAAGCCATCCTACAGCGTGGACCTCTACACGTTAACGCTAACCCCCTTCAATCAGACACTATTGACGGCAGAAAAAGTCTCGAATACATCAATTGATCTGAGCGGCTTCACCTTGAAGGATCTACTTGATGGTATCGTAGGTTCCCTAACCAATTCGGATTCTGGAGAAGGCGGTATCGATTACATGATTGCTCCCGTCCCTTCAATTTTCATGCTGCTGGAAGGGTTGCTGCCAGAATCCAAGAATAGCTCGAGACTTGAGCCCCTTATTCAGCCCAGTCTATTGCAGTATCTCTCAACACAGGCTCTCCAAGATATTGGGGCGCAATTTGCCGAACAATATCTCAAACAGGACCAGAGGCAGCCCCTCGCCGGTTCTATTTTGATGACCGAGCAACGTCTACAAGTCAAACGACTTACAATCGGTTTGTTGATCACGACGTTGGGCATACTTGCCGTCACTGTCCTGTTACTGGTCACAATTGGACCATGGAACACGGCTGCTTGCGCTAGTGAACCACTTTCTTCGGCTACAACAATTCTCGCTGCCAGTAACGCTTTGAGAGATCACTTGCAAATGGGCGGGCTAGACCTAGACACCTTTATGAAAAGTCTAGAGTATCATGATTACAAAGTGTGATCGGTGCCAAAGGCACTTTTTTGATTCAGCCAGTAGTTGCGTCGAGCCCGCCAGGCACTTCCTCGCAGCCAAGACGGAAGACCTCCAAAAAAAGTTTGCAGCCTTGGTGGAGGCCCACGGCAATAAGAGAGTGGTTCTTGGCATACATACTCCTTATACCACTTATACTCATTACGGTCCTCGAAGCTATCCAGCGGGTGTTGGAGAGAAAGCAGGGCATAGCTGCACTGAGGTCGAGTGTTGACGCTCACACAACCTATTCCTATGTCCCAGTTTTCGTGATGCTACTTACAGCAACTATGTATCAATCCTTGGATGGCACGACCTCCGTATTGGCACCTGTCCTTGCTCTTTGTCGCGGCGATGCTCAAGCAGCAAATTTCATATCAACGAGTCTTGTGTCGACATTGCCTTCACACGCGTTCTATCTCTCCCTTCGCGATCACCACTGGGCTAAATCTTTTACAATCTCGGCAGCGTTGATATCGAGCTTCTTGACCATTGTTGCGTCGGGCTTGTACAGTCTAGTAACGGTCCTGTCACCCCGTGCTGTGCAGATGCAGCAGATAAGCAGTTTCAATCTGTCTCACATCGACCTGTCTGAGGGTGACAACTTTGCAGGGGAAACGACGAAGCTCATGATGTTGTTCATTCTTTCGAACCCACTTTGGACATGCGACACACTCATATTCCCCTCTTTCAAAGCGCTGATTCCAGAGTCATTCCTTGGCAGCAACACAATTGAAGGCGTGTCAATATCAATGAAATTGCCTGCCTTGCGACCTTCGCTGTAGTGTATAATGGCTCCTGCGGACAGTATCACCGGCAACGCCAACGCTGTTCATGACTCTGAGAATAATATTTATGTTGGGCGGATAAGAACTAGCTTCAAGGAGTTGGGAGTTCACCTCACCCCGGAAATAGTATTTCCGTGGTCCCTCGGTACGTCCAAAGCGACTATTGCGGAGCAACTAGGTTCGGCTGGTTGGACCAACACGTACGTCATACCCAATGACACGGAGACATCAGTTTCGATGACTCAGGTGGGTCTTGCATCTCCTGTACGGTGGGTACCCGATGGAAATTCCTCAAGCATTTGGTCGACTAGCAATGGTCTGCCAGGGGACGAGGTCGATCCATCTAGCAATGGTCGGCGAGAGGACTGGGATATAGATCCGTCCGCCGCAAATTTTGGCTTTGCAGCCGGATTTGCCTCGGGAACCAAAACCAATCAAATGATAGATTTCAAGTTGGATGGGGACAATACCATCCTGGCAAATCGTTGGGACATGAAAACTGACATGGTCGTTGCGCTGTGCTACCAAATCCTGGAAGAAGTTCAAACAGACGTCACTCTCAACTGGCCCAACATGACGACGAGCCAGATCAACACGCTTGTTCCAGTTGAAAGCACTGCAAGAATCATAATGAGCAACGAGACCTCGACTCCCACGTGGTTCATGAACACCACTGGACAACCAGTATCAGCCCACTGGTTCGGCATCTCGCTCGACCAGTTCCTCTCGGGGTTCGTTGAGGAACTACCCTCGGTGAATTGTCTGGACACATGGTTCCTAACGCTACAGAGTAGTACACGCGAACAACCTCTTTCGGAGCTCCTTGGGCAGGCAAATCAGGCCAAGCTGGTCAATGCTTCGAGTCAATTATATGCACGCTACGCTGTCCAGGCCATTAATGCCAATATGCGAATTTCAGGTGACCAGGGACAGCAAGATCTGCCCCTTTACAATGGAACGCTGTCGATTCCAGTGCTTCGGCTCAAGCAGAACCAAGCGCCGAAAATTGTCCTGCAGGTGCTGCTGGGTGTCATGGCCGTGTGTGGCGCTATCGCTTGCTCCATGTTGAATGCCAAAGAACTGCTCCGGCAAAGTCCTTGTTCGATTGCTGGGAAGATGGAGCTGCTTGCGAGAAGCGAACTGTGCAATAGCAGGAAAGTTATTCCGGAGGGTGCAGAATGGTAGGACGAGAAACAGAGACGGCAGTATCGATTGTCTGACGGCTGGTTTTTAAGCCTGGGCTGGTGGGGAGTTGAGGAGAGATGGTACGGCATTGATATAGGGAGGGCCGAGAAGGTGGAGCAATAGCATATTTGGAATCGCTTGACGAAACCCCTTTCCCCCCTCTCCCCCGGCTTGTCAGAAGCCGGTCCTGGGGCCCGCACCCTTTGCGCTACAGGCGTATGCTTTGGCAAAAGAGCACAAGCAAAGCTCGCAAGCTTTGCCCCTGGGCCACTATATATCACAATGCCCGGGGCTACCACCTAGGGGCTGCTGCCGTGGACCTAGCCCGTGATATTACCACCCTTCTTGGGGGGCTCCGCCCCAGAGCCAATGCCCGATTCCCTGTCGCGATGACCACAATTCCCTAGTTACGGAACATTGATTGTTGGAAGGACCTTCAACGCTCGCGGCGGATGAGATACGTTGTAGCGCTTAAGTTAAACTATATTTTCTATGTAGGTATTCAGAAGGGAGATAGAATAGCCCTTTGATATTAGTAGTTACCTATAGCTTAGCGCCCGAATTTAAACAAGTCCTAGTACTATTCTATATAAACGCGATCTTATTTAAGTAATCTCTTTTTATATAAAAATTTACCTTTATAATCTTATTAAATAAAGGGCCATTAAGTATGTAAGATTTAATTAATAAAGTAAAGAAAATAAAAGATAAATTAATAAGATTTTTTTTATATTACTATTTAAAAGCTAAGAAAACTATTAATTATATATTGAGAATGCTTATAATTGCGTTCACGTCCAACACGTAGAACTAAATTCAATGACCGTCTTGCAAAACCCAAGCCAGCTAACATGGCTTCCTGGACTTTCAAGCACGACATACTCAACCGAAAAGATTGAGTTGTGGTATTGTTACCTGACGACGTTGTCAAGCCTAGATATCTGGAGAGAACCTTCCCAGCTGCACCGCGTTTAGACCGGCTTCGTTAGCTTGGAATAGCTTGTCAAGATACTGGAGACTTCCGAACTGTAGAGACACGGATCGGTATGCAAAGAATGCCTAAGCATTCATATGGAGTCAGACCAGAGTAATAGTCGTTGCAGTCCCGTCTCTGTACCACTCACTGGGTACGTTTGTGATGTTACCTATCCTTTCTCTACAACCTTCGACGTAAAGTGATGGACATATTATAAGGCCAACATAATCGTAGTTGAACTTCGGGGTCCGCCCAATACAGAAAAAGGCCGCTGTTGCATTAAAATCTGATCTGAATTCCCCTTCGCAAGCTCGACGTGCAAATACACCTTGTTCCTGGGAAGATGTTTCGGGCATTAGCTGACCATCGGCCCGGAAATTTCGCTTCGCGCTTTGGTGGCCTCTCTCCTCATAATACACCCAGTGTTCATTTTTTGTCTCCGATATGGAAACATAGCAAGGCCTGATGCGTCCCTGAAGACATAGGCGTCCTCCTGCCACCTGTCCATACGGATTTTTGCCGACGAGGGTACTCTCTGCGGAAACAATCTTTGCAAGGGGTTGTAGAGATTCGAGTGGGTTCCAGTTTACGCCCCGGTCTAGAGACGCCCATGACCATGATGGTATGTTGTGTTCGGCTCTTGGATAGAAGAGTACGCGGTGTGTTGCTCCCGGCATTACTTGCCATAGCAGATCTTGGATCAAAGTAGAGCACCAAAGTCCGGCGACATACTTGCTGCTCTTGGCTTGAGGCATGGTGCCGGCAATACCTCCTATGGCGGTCAACTTATCACTCTGGAACGTCAATTGACGCTGAATGTATGCTCGAACAATCTCATGCCATTGCCTGGACTCAGCTATTGCACCAAGTGAGCCGAATATACTCGAGGGGTAGGGGGGTAATTGGTCTTCGCTCTGTGAAAGAAGTTTGCATTCAAATACGACAGCTCCAGGGGCAAAATGTATTGCCCGGGGTGCTAGGAACGTCTCTTGAAAGCACCATGCCCGTGCATAAAGAGGGCCGGCTCGCTTTTGCAGAGCCCAATCGCTCACAAAGGGTGGTTCATCAGGGCGCTTTTGGAGACGTGCAGCAAGCAAGGCTTTCTGACGGACTTTGATAGGCAGAGCCACACCTTGATCCAATACAATTTCGAAGGATTTTGCCAGCCATTCCTCGTCTCTTTGACGCAAGAAAGGTGTCTCGGGATTTGCAGACGATGCAGCGCACAGAACCACAACAGCCTGACCGTAGATAGCGCCCATGGAGGCAGCCTCGACCTCCCAATCAGCTTTATCATCTTGTAGAATACATAATGAGTCAATCCAGAGATACTTTAGGCCAAGCTCTCGGGTCACCTCAATCGCGTTCCGAAAAGTCGCTGGGACGTCTGAGAAGTTGATGTGATGTTTCAACAAAGCGTGGTTTGCCCGCAGGAGCTTGTGTGGTTGACCGTCACCCCAGCAGTGGCTCAGTGCCGCCCATGCCATTTGTCCATGACCATCAATAGACTCAACGATTCTAATCTCTTTATTGCTACCTCCAAGGAAGATAAGACGAGAGGGTACGAATCCCGTGGCTTTCGGCACGCAAGAGCTGTGCTCGTTGCAGCATTGGTGCATGCATTCCAGGATGAATCTTCTGCACTTCTGAGAAGCAGCGGTCGCTGCGCGGGATCCTGCCGGCCCTATACTAGGGGCTCCCTCTAGCCGAATGGTGGTTTCAAGAGAGGGCTCATGATAAACCTCGAGGTCGACTCGGGGATTCCATGTGTGCTGGTCATAAGTGAATCCCCAACAATTCACAATCAATGGCTTTCCTTCCTGGATCATCAATCCCACACTGATAGGCATAGCATTCAGAGTTTCGGTAACCCAGCTCATATACTCATCAATGAAGAAGGCGTCAAAGATCTCGCATAAAAACCGACAGTATCTACAATCGCGTTTTGGAAGACTAGTTTGTTCATTTATTGTACGAGCGTCCAGAATGTCTCGCGTTGAAATACCCTCCAGAGTCAGTTTTATATCATCAGGGCCGATGCCGTGTGAGCCGTTTGAGCTTTCTCTTAGTGTATTGACATGACCATATGGCTGCAGGTTGTTGCAGACCCAGCATATCCCTCGGGCATGGGCTTGATATCGTTTGTATGAGGATCGACCAGCATCAAGCGCGACCTTAGCTACAAGGCGAACACCCGTCCACAGGGTGTTAACCTTTGTAGTAACAGAGTCCATTTGAAGAGCTCTAATTCGAGGTCCACGGATTTGGGGGGACGCCGCTGTATACTTAACCCTCCTACTCCTGTTAGAAGACTAGCTCTTTAACAATTAGTCCAGCTACCAATATACCTAGTTCCTATCGGAGTTCTCTCGTAATATCGTCGGGGACCATTCGTATCTTCTGGGTGTTGATAGCCTCAAGCTGCTACGTACTCCCTCGATCTTGCTATCGGGGACTTGACCTGTGTGAACGTTGGCGGTTCCTTCACAAGATAGCCGTGTTAGGCGTGTGATCTTGATAATATACCAATGCAGAGGAGCGATGATGTTGTCTTAATTGGTCTGTCTTAATTGGTCACGATAATGCCTCCTGCTCGATTTCCCCAAGCAGGTTGACATGAGCTGGCCGTGCTTAAGCTTTAATATGACAGATGCAAAGCCTCAGCTGACTAAGGTGGCAGGGCACCCCCCAACTGAACACCCTGCCCAACTGAAAAGCTATTAAGTCTGGGGTAAAAGTCTGAATATAGCCGCTCAGATCAATATCAAAACAATTGTCAGGTAATCTGCAAACCTCTTGGACCCGGGCTCAATGAGGCCTAAAAAAGCGATCTTATAGGGGTAGCTCTAGGCGACTTTTAAGCTTCATTGGCACCGCTGTTCAGTTGGGGGGTGAACCCTTCTACTGCCAAGCCTACCTGGTTATACTATTGGTGTGGTTTTTGATAATGAGCCGCGGGCCGACTGCGGATCCCCATTAACCCTACCAAAATGGCCCCAAGGGTGATGCGCCCGGGCCCCAAGAAACCAGCCCGAGCCGGCCATCGGCTTAGTATTAAAAACCACCCCAATAGTATCTCATCACCGAAGCGACTCAATTGACGAGCAATGATTCATGCACACGCTAGTATCTACCACCTATATATGTTATATACAGCCTTACTCTTTTCCTCTAGTATTATACTTTATAACCTAGCTTAAAAACTAAATATTAAATATTTATCCTATATAATAATTTACTTATAATATTATATAACAATACTTTTATAAGTAAGTTAATTTTATTAATTATTATAGAAATATATTATAAATTATAAAATATAATTAATTCTTAAGAAAAAAAAAGAAAATATACTTCTATTCTATTTAAATATTAGATAAGTAAATATTATATAGAGGCTCTTATATAATTATAATATATTTATATATCTATTATATATAAGTTATATAATACTTAGTACTACTACTATACTATATAATAATTACCTTCTCTTTTTAATAGTTTTATTTTTAAAATTTATATATTAACTTACTTTATAAGTATTTATAATATCCCTTAAGAAACTTATTAAAAAAATTTTAAACTTTTATAAAAATATTAAAAAAAGCTTTTTTATTTATTACTTTAATTAGTTATCTATTTATAATTATATAAATATATAAATTTATATAATATAATATAATTACTATATATATTTACTATATTATAAGGTACAAGATAAGGTTTTTAATAATAATTTTATTTTTTTTACTTTTTATTTCTATTTTCTTTATAATATTCTTATATATATATTACTTTTTTATTATAATAGTTTTATCTTATAATTTATTACTTTTTTTAATTAAAGAAGTTTTTATAAATAAAAATAAAAATATTTTTTATTTAATTTAATTATATAAATCCTAATACTTATTTTTAATAATATAATATAAAATTAAAATTAAATCTTAATTTATATTTAATATTTAATAAAGCTCTTAATAAATATTTAAAATATACTTATATTAAAATAAAAAAATATTATTAAGTTTTAATTAATTTTATTATCTTAAAATATTTATTTTTTTATTTATTAGATATTTCTATTACTAATAATATTTTACCTTAGTAACTTTACTTAATTTAAGTATAATTTATTATATATTAATTTAATAATATATTCTTTAAAAGTTTTTAAAAATAATAAAATTAATAGTAATTATATTTTATTATATAAAAGTACTTTTCCTACTTATATTTATGTTTTTATATATAAGAATATTTTATATTAATACTTTATATAATCTCTACTTTTAATTTAATATTTAGTTTTTATTATTTTAAAGCTAATTATTTTTATTTTTAATAAAATTAAAAAACTTAATTCTTATAAAAATATTAATCCTTTTTAATAAGAAGTATATTAAACTTTTATATATAAATAATATATATTTATTTCTAAGATATTTAAAGTACTTATAATTTATAAATATTATATAACTAATTATTATAAGATTTAAGGACTAATTATAAACTCTATATTTAATTATTAAATTTATATTTTTATTCTAATATTTTTATATTATTATTATTTATTTTAAATTATATATTAAAATCTCTTTAATTTAAAGTAAGATTTTTATAATATCTTATAATATTATATTAATTTAAACTTATAATATTTTAAAATATTAATTATTAATAAAGTATATAACTATTATATTATTTTTTTAAAGTCTAAAAAAGAATACATTTATAAGGTAACTTATATATTAATTATATATAATATATTAATATTTAGTTAGATAAAGATAGATTTTTTATAAAACTTTCTTAAAATTATTATAACTTTAAGATATTTAATAAGTATATTAATATAAAATATTTTTACTACTTAACATATATTATATTCTATATTTTTACTTTACTAATATTAATTAAATTTTATATATATATCTCTTTTTTATAGATTAAGTTCTTTATTATTTTATAAAATATAAAGAAGTATTTAATATAAGTAATAAAAAAAATAATATATTATTAAGTTAATTTAGTTAATTTATATTTTAAATTCTATACTAAGTTAAATATAATAATATATATAGAAAAGTATTTTAAATTAATTAAAATCTTTAAAAATAATAATTTATAAGATTTAATTTTTTAAAAATTTAAATAAATAAATAAGATTATTATTTTAATATTTAATAATCTTAAGTTTATAACATACTTACTTTTTTTATATATTTTTATTAATAAGTTCTTAAGTAAAAATACTTTTTAATTTTAATATTCTTTAAAATTAATCTACTACTCTTTTAAATTATAAAGGAGACTATATAATATTTAAAAACTTAACTAACTCTTTTATATTACTAACTCTTAATAGTACCTTATTTTTTAAGAAGTATAAATATATTAAAATAATAAAGCTTATTTTAATAAAAGAGTTTACTTTTATTTTTTCTAATAATATTAAAAATAATCCTTTTAATTTTTATAAATATAGTTTTTAATTTAAAAAAAAGAATAAAAATCTATTATAATAAAAAAGATAATTATTATATATAAAGTAAATATAAAGATAGTTAATATTTAAGAAAAAATAAAATTTATTAAAAATAAAAAAATAACTATTATAAAAACTAATAAAAAGGTAGCTTTTATATTTAAAATTAAAATAAAAGCTTAAATTAGAACTTCTACTAAAAAAATCATAAAAAAAATTTATTTTTAATAGTTTTATATTTTCTATTAAAAAAAGAAAAAATCCTTTAAAAAAGAATAAAATACTAATATTATATTCTATATATAATAATTCTTTTTTTTTCTTTTTCCTATATTTAATAAATATTTTTAAATAAAAGAGTTACTTAGTATACTTTTTATTAAATTATTAATTTAGTTTACTAACTAAATTCTATAATTAACTTTATATAAGAATTATTTAATAATATTAAGCTCTCCTTTATATTTATACTACTTATTATAAACTTTTATTATTCTTTTAAACTTTTTTATATTATTTTTATAAATTTATTAATTATATTTTAAAGATTAATCCTTTTACTCTATTTTATAAAAATATTATCTCTTTTTTTTAATTTTATTTAAATTTCTTTTATTTAATATTCTAAGTTATTATTTATAAATTTTAGTAAGATGTATTTTTATATTTTATTATTAACTTTTTTATATTTATATAGCTTTAATAAAAATATATTAAAAATAAATAAATCTTATAAATAATGAATAATATAAGGTAATAGATTTAATTTCTTATTAATTTTTTTATTTTAAAAGGTTTAATATATTTATATAAAAGCTTCTAATTTAGTTATTTTTATTTAAGATTTTTTATTAATAATACTATTAAATTACTTTTATTAAATATAATTAATTAATATATCTTATTATAATACTTAGTAAATAATTTTATTATATTTTATTAATATATCTCTAGCTTTTTATAAAATTTATATAATTTCTTAATTCTTTTTTTTATAATAAATACTTTTTTCTTTATAATATTATTTTTAATATTTATTAAGGTTTTAGGATTATAACTATATATTATTAAAAGTTATAACTTATTATAATTTACTTAATTTAATAATATACAAATTTAATTAAAAATAAGAGTCTTACCTAATTACTTTATTATTTTATTGATTAATTTTATCTTTTAATTTATTTATTTATTTAAAGATAAAATATTATACTAAGTTTATATTTTATTTATAAATTATAATATATATTAAATTAAAAAATATTAATAAAAATACTCCCCCTATTTATAATAATATTATTTAATTTATTAAATTTTAGGGTAATCTCTATAAAGAATAATTTTATTATTTAATAATATTAATTTTATTTATAGTTAGTATATAATTATTATAGGTAAGGTATTAGTAGATAAGGTAAATAGTTAATATACTTAATAAAAGCTATGAAAAAGAGCTATTCTATAGTAGTAGTGATATATATAAATTATAAAGATAGATAGAGCTCCTATGTAAAAGAAACAAGCGCTTAGCTTAATATTAACTTAGGTACTAGCCTAGTAATAAGTTACTATTATACAAGCGATTTATAATAATAATAAAATATTTTTACAAATTTATTAAAAAAAGGTTAATTATAAAATTTATATTTAATTCCTTCTAAATTTTATTATATATAGATAATATCTTTAATTTACTATATAAATAATAATATTTTATTTTTATCTTTTAATAGATATTATAAAAGTTTATATACTTTTTAATATTTTAATTTATAATAATCTAATAAAACTTTTTATTTATTAATTTTATTATTTTATTAATACTTAAATAATCTATTAATAGATTATTATAATAATATTTAAGTAATTTTTATATTATTACTTTTTAAATAAAAATATATACCTTTTAATTATATTTTAATAAATTATATTAATTAAAATATTAATTACTAGCTTTAATTATATATTTATTGAAAAAAAAATTTTAATTTTCTTTATTATTATATCTTATAATTATAAAGTTTTAATTAACTTAGTAATTAAGCTACTATAATTATTATATATTATTTTATTAGTAGTTATTATATATTATAAATTAATATTATATAGGTCTTTTAAAGATAAGTAATTAAGGGTTAATATAAATAGGGTAAGCTAGGTATAATTTAGTATTACTTAATCATATAAAATTAAATCTTTAAAGACTAGAAGTAACTATTAATTAATTATATAAATTAAATATAAAGAGATTTATCTAAGGTAGGTAAAAGCCCTAATTATATAGATATAAAAAAGTCTATTAAAACTACCTAATTTATAAGAATTAATTTATAAACTATTTAAACTCTTTATAATTTAATTAAATTATTCTCTAATTTATTTAATCTAGTAGTTTATATATTTTAATTAATAAGTTATTTAAATCTTTTTACTAAGCCTATACTTAAATATTTATAATAATAAAGTTCCTTCTATTACTATCTATTAAATCCTAATATTATTTCCCTCCCCTAATATCTTTATCCTAAAAATAATTATCTATCCTTTATACTATAATATACTACTAATCCTTTATTTAAGTCTACTCTCTATTATAAATAAGTTTTAGAGAGTACCTACTCTAATAAAATAATGTACCACTATAATAATTATATATACTAGTATAAGGAATATAAAGTTAGTTTAAGTTCTAATTTTTATACTAAATATATTAAAATTAATCTATCTTATAAATTTATTTTTTTAAAAGCTTATTATTTATTAATTAAGACTTTATATTAAAGTAGATAATTTAAAAAAGTAAAAAAAGAAGCTTATTTAATAAAAGCTTTAAAATATTAAAAAGCTAAAAGTTAATAAAGTAACTCTAATTAATAATAATTCCCTTTTTAACCTTAGTTCTAAAAAATTTAAATTTTTTTTTAATTTTAACTAGTTTATACTCTCTATTCTTAAAACTATTATAGAAGATCTTAATAATTCCTAAAATTCTTAAATAATTCCTATATATTTTTAATATTATTATAATCTTTTTACTTAATAAGGTACTTCTAACCCTTTTAATTTAAAAATTTCTTAATTTTATATTTATTTTCCTCTTTAATTTTATAATAAAAACTATCCTATACTAGTATACTAGAGTTTACTAATTTTAAAAATAATATATAAAAGACTAAATATTATTTTAATTTTTTAAGTAATTTTAATTTATAATTAATTAGTCCCCTTTATTCTATAATTAAAAATAGTCTAACTTTTATATAATTTAATTTTTTATTAAATCTTTTTATTTTTATATTTCTAATTAAAAGGCATACTTTATCCCCTTCTTTTACTTAAGGATTATTTTTTTAATTTTTATTAACTTAAAAGTTAACTTTTTTATTTAAATATTTAATATTATCCTTTAAATTTTTATTAATTTTTTTTAATTTTTTAATTTTAATTAATATTTTATTTATGTTAAGTCCTTCCTATAATTATAAAAAGCTATTTATATTTTTCCTATAATTTATAAAGAATAATATTATTCTAATTATTTTAAATAACTTATTATTATATATTAACTATATTATTAATAATAATATTACCTAATTATTTTATTATTTATTTATATAATATCTTAAATATATTTTTAATATTTAATTTACCCTTTTTATTTATCTATTTATTTAAAGATAATATATTATTAATATTTTTAATTTTATCCTAATTATTTCTAATAGTATCTTTTAATAATTTAAAGTAAATAATTTATCTCTATTTAATTTTATTAATTTAGATATATTATAGTCCTTTATAAATCTATTTAGTAATATAAATACTAATTATTTAATATTATACTTTTCTTTAAAGGGTAATATAATAATATATATTATTAGTCTATTTATAATAATTATAATAATATTATATATCTTTACTATTATTAGATTTTTAAATTTTAATAACTTAATAATAAAATTTATTATAATATTATCTTATAATATCTTTAATATAAATATAAATTATAACTTATTTTACTAATATTTAATATATTTTTTAATATATTATTCCACTTTTAATCTTAACTATAGTATATTATAATTTTTATAAATAAGTTCTATTATTCTAGTAACTCTTAGGTACCTATATATTAAATTATTATAATAATTTTAAATTATTTCCTTAATATATTTTTTTAATATATATATCTTGCTTTAATAGCTTAGTACTACTATATTAAGTTATTCTTTATATAATTTCCTAGCTTTAATATCTTTATTATATATTTTTATTAGCTTATTAATTATATTTAGTCCTTTAACCCTTATAGTTATTATAAATATTTATATATTTAATAGTAATAATCTATCTTCCTCTTATTTTAAGATAGCTTATTTATTTAAATTTTTTATATTTATATAGTTTAATTATCTATTTAAAATATTAATATATCTATTTTCTTTTCTTAGGGTATAATAGATTTTAAATTTATATTATTCTAAAAATTCTATTTATCTAATCTATCTTTAGTTAAATATTTTTATTATTATAAAATTTAAAAGATTCTTATAATTAATAAAGACATTAAATTTTAAATAGCTTTTAATATAGACTTTTTAATATTTAAATATCTTAATTACTATAAATAACTTCTTATTATAAATATTATAGTTTTACTCTAATATTTTTTTTAAATTATATATAACTAGATACTATTTATTATCTTTTTATTAATATAAGCATGCTTTTATAATTAAATTTAATATATTAATTTTAATTTTTATTAATTGATTAATTTAAAAAATATATAATACTAGTAGTTTTATATATACTTTCTTTAATTATAAGATTATATTATTATTTTTTATTTAAATTCTTTATCTTTAGTAATTAATTTTATTAGAAGTAGAACTTTTTTTAAAAATCCTTTAATAAACTACTTATTAAAGTTTAAAAATTTTAAGAATACTTATACTTCTTTAACTATTATTAATATTAACTATTTTTATATATTTTTAATTTTATTTTAATTTATTTAAATATTTTTTATACTAATATTATATCTTAAAAAGTTAACCTTTATTTTATAAAATTTATATTTTTTTAGTTTAAAAAGTAGTCTAGCTTTATATAAATATTTAAATACTTTTTATATATATTAAATATATTCTATTTTTTTTTTAAATAAATTAAAATATTATTAAAATAGGCTATTATTATTCTATCTAAGTATACCCTTAATATATTATTAATTAATACTTAATAAGTTATTAATATATTAGTAAATTTAAATAATATAACTAAATATTTATAGTATTTATATTAAATTTTAAATATAATTTTTTATTCTTCTTTTCCCTTTATATAAATTAAATTATAAGCCCCTTTAAAATTTAACTTTATAAAAATTTTAATCTTTTTAAGTTAATTTTAAAATTTACTAATATTTAATAATAGGTACCTATTCTTAATTATAATATTATTTAGCTTTTAATAGTTAATATATAGCTATAAACTTTTATTTTTTTTAGTATAAAGAGTATTAAATAATCTATTAACAATTTAAATTCTTAAATAAATCCTTTTTAAAGTTCTTTTTAATATATCTATATAATATTTAAAATTCTTTTTTTAATAATATATATATAGATTTAAATATTAGTTCCTTATTTAGTTTAAATTTAATCTTATAATTTTAAAGTTAATATTTAAATAGTATTTTTATATCTACTTTTTCCTAAAAAAGCTATATATATTTAAGGTACTTTTTAAAGATATTTAAAAATATATTTTTCCTTTTATTACCTTTATACTATTAATTAACTAACTTTTTATTTATATTTATAAGATTAAATTCTCTTTTAAAGTTATTCTTATTTAAAGTTATAATATTATATTTTATAATAATTCTTTTACTTACCTTTTTATATACTACTAATTATTATTAATATATATATTTAAAGTTAATAATATTATTAATCCTTTTAAATATAAATACTCCTATTTTTTAATTAATTATTAAATTTTATTTTTTTAATTAAAATATTCTTAATATAATATAGTAGTCTACTATCTAAATTATATTAACAGTAATTTCCTTATAATATTATTAATAAATTATATTTAATAGGATTATTTCCTTATTAATATCTTTTAATAATAGATTTAGTTTATTAACTATTTATAACTAGTATAATTCCTTTTTATTAATTATTAATATTTGAAATTATAAATAAATAGTAAATAAAATAAATTAATAGTATAAAATAATTAGAACTCTTAAAAAAAGGAAGTAGAACTTATAGCTAATAATATTATTAATACTATTAATACTATTAATACTATTAATAAGCTTAAATAACTTAAGAGCCTAACTTTTAATAAATATTTATAATTTACTAAAAAAATTAAGATAAAGCTATTAAAGTAAAAGTAATTTAAATAATTTAAATATAAAATTACTAATTTTAGATAAGGACTATTAATAATAGTTTTAAAAAATATAAAAAAATATAATAAAGATAATTCTATTTTATATTTTATTTATTATAATATATATATAATATATTAAAAAAACTATTCTTTAACCTCTATTTACTATTAATATTATAAATAGAAAGTGCTTTATATATTATATAACTTAGGCCTATATAAGAAGATAATAAAATTATTTTTATTAAAAAAATATAAAGAAAAGTTTTTAAAAAAATATTAAAATTAGATTAAAAATATATTTTTATATTTCTATTTAATTTCCTATAATTTTAAAATTAATTAAAAAAAATTCTATATATAATATAGTATTTAAAGGGGGATATAAAAAAATTTTAATATAATTATAAAAGGGATTATTTTATAACTAATTAAATATAGAAAAAATTTAAAATATTTTTATTAAACTTTATTAAAGATCTAGCTAATTATATATTAAATATTATATAATTAATAATTAATATAAAGTAAAGACTAAATTAAATAATTTAATAATTTAATTTTTATTTAAGTAGCTTTAAAGTTTAATTACCCTTTTATAATAAAGATTAAAAATAGATAAACTTTTTAATAAAATTATATTTAAATCTTTACTTAACTATTATAAATATCTAATAAATTTTTATTACTTAAAATAAATTTATAATCTTAGCTTTTTATTTAAAAAGTGATTAATAAAAAGCTACCTTAATTATATATAAAGTTATAGTTAGTGTCCTATTAAAAAAGAATAAAAATAATATTAAAGATTAAAAGAATAAATTTAAAAGGAATTCTAAAAATATATTATTTAAAATTAAGGAAAATAATAGCTTAATATATTTAAAAAAGAATCTTAAAGATATTAAGTATTATATTTATAGAAAAAGGGGGTATTATTTAATTGCCTATACTAAGAGAAAGAATATAAAGTTTAATAAGGTACTAGTAAGATATTTTAGATAAAATATAGATGAAAATTTAAAAAAAAGTAATCTTTTATTTAAAATATTTTTTAAAAAAGAAAAAAAAAGAAAAAAAAAAGAATTTAGTATAGTCCTAAAATTAAAATATTTTAGAATAATATTATTAAAAGGAGAATTATAAAAAATAAAGATAGAAGTCTAGCTAGATAATAAAGCTAAAGTTAATATAATTAGCTAGTATTTTATAGTTATAGAAGGTATAAAGCTTATAAAAAATGTAAAACTATTTTATCTAACTTAGATAGATAATAACTTTATATATTATTATAATACTTCTTATATTAAGCTAAGTTTTTATAATAGTTAGAGCTATATTAAAAAATTTAAAATAATTTTTTATATAATTAATAAGAAAGGTCTACTTTTATTATTAAAAATACTAGAACTAGTATAAAAAAGTATTATTTTATATTTAATAATAAAAATTTAGTATTTTAAAATTAATTAAAATTTATAAATTTATTAAATCCTTATTAAAATAATTAGAAATATATATATTAATAGTTATTAATAACTCTTTTTTATTATTTAATTTTATAATTAAAATAATTAAAATATAATTAAGTCTATTATTTATTATAACTTCTATAATTTTATTTAAAAAGTTAATAGAATATTAAAATATCTTTTTAGTAAAAAAAGTAGGTTATTTACTATTTTATTAAAATAATAATTATATAATTAAAATAGTTATAGATCTATTTTATAGCTCTCTTTATAATTTTTTAATAAAAAAACTAAAATTTTTAGAAATCTACCTTAATAATATATTAATAAAAGGATAAATCTAGTATTCTATTAATCTTATAAATAATTTAATCCTTTTCATATTAAAAAAGGATAGAGGCCTATACTTATATATTAATTATTATAAGTTAAATAAAATAACAGTAAAAAACTATTACTCTTTTTTTTAATTAATAAAATTTTAAACTACTTTAATAAAACTAAAATCTTTATTAAATTAAATTTAAAAAATACCTACTATTATATTTAAATTAGAAAGGGAGATAAATAAAAGATTATATTTTATATATAATATAAGTACTTTAAATATATAGTAATACTATTTAAGCTTACTAATATTTTAATAATATTTTAAATTTATATTAATAAGGCTTTTATAAGCTTATTAAATAAATTTTATATTATTTATTTTAATAATATTCTTATTTTTTTAAATTTAGAAGAAGAGTATATAAATTATATAAAATAAGTTTTATTATATTTAAGATAGTTTAAATTATATATAAATCCTAAAAAATATTAATTCCTAATATAGAAAGTTAAATTTTTAGAGTTTATTATATTTATTAAAGATATAATAATAAATAAAAATAGGATAAATATTATATAGAATTAACCAAGACTAAAAATATATTATAAAGTTTAAATATTTTTAAGTTTTATTAACTTCTTTAAAAGATTTATTTAATACTATTTATACTTAATATTATTTTTAATAGGATTATTATAAGAAAATATAAAAAAAAAGAAGAATGAATTCTTAAAGTAGGGTAAATATAAAAAATATATATTTTAATAACTTTATAATACCTTTATAAATATATTAATTTTAAAATACTTTAATCTAAAGAAATTAATTAGGATTAAAATAAATATATTAGACTATATAATAATTAATATTCTTTTTTAAATATAAAAGGATAGCTAATAATATCCTATTATATTTTAATTATAGAAGATAATTATTATTAAAAGAGATTATAAAACCTATAATTAAGAGCTACTTACTATTATTTATTATAAACTAATATTATATAAATTCTTCTAAAGATAAGTAATTAAGGGTTGATATAGATAGAGTAAGCTAAATATAACTCTATATTACTTAATAATATAAGATTAAGTCTTTAATAATTAGAAATAATTATTAATTTAATTATAAAATGAAATATAAAAAGATTTATTTAAAGTAGATAAAAGCTTTAATTATATAAATATAAAAAAGTCTATTAAGATTATTTAATTTATAGAAATTAATCTATAAATTATTTAAACTCTTTATAATTTAATTAAATTATTTACCAATTTATTTAATTTAATAATTTATATATTTTAATTAATAAATTATTTAAATCTCTTTACTAAGCTTATATTTAAATATTTATAATAATAAAATTCCTCTTATTACTATTTATTAAATTTTAATATTATTTCTCTCTTTTAATATTTTAATCTTAAAAATAGTAACTACTTATCTTTTATATTATAATATACTATTAATTCTTTATCCAAGTCTATTTTTTATTATAAATAAATTTTTAAAAATACCTATTCTAATAAAATAATATATTACTATAATAATTATATATACTAGTATAAGGAATATAAAATTAATTTAAATTCCAGTTCTTATACTAAATATATTAGAATTAATTTATTTTATAAGCTTATTTTTTTAAAAGCTAAACTTTATTATATATAAAAGAAATATTATAAAAAATTAAAAGCTACTTATTTAATAGCTATATAGATTTAAGATATTAAAATAAATAATTTAAAAAAATAAAAAAAGGAACTTATTTAATAAAAACTTTAAAATATCAAAAAATTAAAAGCTAATAAAATAGCTTTTATTAATAGTAATCCTCTTTTTAACCTTAATTTTAAAAAATTTAAAATTCTTTTTAATTTTAATTAATTTATATTCTCTATTCTTAAAATTATTATAGAAGGTTTTAATAATTCCTAAGATTCTTAAATAATTTCTATATACTTTTAGTATTATTATAATCTTTTCATTTAATAAAATATTTTTAACCCTTTTAATTTAAAATTCTTTTAACTTTATATTTATTTATTTTTTAATTTTATAATAAAAACTATCTTATATTAATATATTAAGGTTTATTAATTTTAAAAGTAATATATAAAAGACTAAATATTATTTTAACCCTTTAAATAATTCTAATTTATAATTAATTAATCCCCTTTATTTTATAATTAAAAATAGTTTAACCTTTATATAATCTAATTTTTTATTAAATTTTTTTATTTTTATATTTTTAGTTAAAAAAAATTTTTTATCCCTCTTTTAATTAAAAACTAATTTTTTAATTTTTATTAGCTTAGAATTTAACTTTTTTATTTAAATTTTTAATAGTATTCCTTAAATTCTTATAAATTTTTTTAAATTTTTTAATTTTAATTAATATTTTATTTATATTAAATCCTTCCTATAATTATAAAAAGCTATTTACATTTGTCCTATAATTTATAAAGAATAATATTATTCTAATTATTTTAAATAACTTATTATTATATATTAACTATATTATTAATAATAATATTAATAACCTAATTATTTTATTATTTATTTATATAATATCTTAAATATATTTTTAATATTTAATTTACCCTTTTTATTTATCTATCTATTTAAAGATAATATATTATTAATATTTTTAGCTTTATTTTAATTATTTTTAATAATATTTTTTAATAATTTAAAACAAATATTTTATTTTTATTTAATATTATTAATTTAGATATATTACAATCCTTTATAAGCCTATTTAATAATATAAATATTAACTATTTAATATATTATATTTCTTTAAAAAGTAATGTAATAATATATTTTATTAATCTATTTATAATTACTATAATAATATTATATACCTCTATTATTACTAAATTTTTAGATTTTAATAATTTAATAATAAAGTTTGTTATAATATTATCTTATAGTATCTTTAGTATAGGAATAAACTATATATTCTTATATAGTTTACATCTTACTAACTTATTTTATTAATATTTAATATATTCTTTAATATATTATTCTATCCTTAATTTTAGTTTTAATATATTATAATTTCTATAAATAAATTATATTATCCTAATAACTCTTAGATACTTATATATTAAGTTATTATAATAATCCTAAATTATCTTCTTAATATATTTTTTAAGTATATATATTTTACCTTAATAACTTAATACTATTATATTAGGTTATTCTTTATATAATTTTTTAATTTCAATATTTTTATTATATACCTTTATTAATCTATTAATTATATTTAATCCTTTAACTCTTATAGTTACTATAAATATTTATATATTTAATACTAATAATCTATCTTTTTCTTATTATAGGATAACTTATTTATTTTAATTTTTAATATTTATATAATTTAATTATTTACTTAAAATATTAATACATCTATTTTTTTTTAGGATATAATAGATTTTAAATTTATATTATTTTAAAAATTCTATCTATCTAATTTATCTTTAGTTAAGTACTTTTATTATTATAAAATTTAAGAGATTTTTATAATTAATAAAGATATTAAATTTTAAATAGCTTTTAATATAAACCCTTTAATATTTAAATACCTTAATTATTATAAGTAACTCCTTATTATAGACATTATAATTTTACTTTAATATTATTTTTTTTTTTAACAATATATAATTAGATATTATTTACTATTCTTTTATTAATATAGGTATATTTTTATAATTAAATTTAATATATTAATTTTAATTTTTACTAGTTAATTAACTTAAAAAGTATATAATATTAATAGTTCTATATATATATTTTTTAATTATGAGATTATATTATTTTATTTTTTCCCTTATTTAAATTCTTTATTTTTAGGAGTTAGTTTTATTAAAAATAAAATTTTTTTTAAAAATCCTTTAATAAATTATTTATTAAAGTTTAAGAATCTTAAAAATATTTATATTTTTTTAATTATTATTAATATTAACTACTCTTATATATCTTTAATTTTATTTTAGTTTATTTAAATATTTTTTATACTAATACTATATTTTAAAAAATTAACCTTTATTTTATAGAATTTATATTTTTTTAATTTAAAGAATAATTTAATTTTATATAAATATTTAAATACTTCTTATATATATTAAATTTATTTTATTTTATTTTTTAAATAAATTAAAATATTATTAAAATAGATTATTACTATCCTGTTTAAATATACCCTTAATATATTATTAATTAATATTTAATAAGTTACTAGTATATAAATAAGTCTAAATAATATAATAAAATACTTATAATATTTATATTAAATTTTAAATATAGTTTTTTATTCTTCTTTTTTTTTTATATAAATTAAATTATAAGCCTCTTTAAAATCTAATTTTATAAAAATTTTAATTTTTTTAAATTAATTTTAAAATTTATTAAAATTTAATAATAGATACCTATTCTTAATTATAATATTATTTAACTTTTAATAGTTAATATATAATTATAAGCTTCTATCTTTCTTTAATATAAAAAGTATTAAATAATTAATTAATAATTTAGATTTTTAAATAAATCTCTTTTTTAAATTCTTTTTAATATATCTATATAATATTTAAAATTCTTTTTTTAATAATATATATATAAATTTAAATATTAATTCTTTATTTAGTTTAAATTTAATTTTATAATCTTAAAATTAATATTTAAATAATATTTTTATATCTACTTTTTTCTAAAAAAGCTATATATATTTAACCTATTTTTTAAAGATATTTAAAAAAAAAAATTTTTTACTACTCTTATACTATTAACTAATTAACTTTTTTTTATATTTATAGATTTAAATCTTTTTATAAAATTATCTTTATTTAAAATTATAATATTATACTTTATAATAATTTTTTTATTTATCTTTTTATATACTATTAATTATTATTAATATATATATTTAAAGTTAATAATATTATTAGTCTCTCTAAATATAAATACTTTTATTTTTAAATTAATTATTAGATTTTATTTTCTTAATTAAAATATTTTTAATATAATATAGTAGTTAACTATTTAAATTATATTAAAAATAATCTTCTTATAGTATTATTAATAAATTATATTTAATAAAATTATTTTTTTATTAATATCTTCTAATAATAAATTTAATTTATTAAATATTTATAGTTTATAAAATTTCTTCTTATTAATTATTAATACTTTTTATATTTATATAAAAATATTAAATATAAATTTTTTATCAATTTAAAATTAATTATTATAATAATCCCCTAATTATTAATTTTAATTAATATTTTAATAAGCTAAATATACTTTATTAAATATATTTATTATTTAGGGGTTATAATATTAATTTTTCTATACCTATTTTTAATATAAATAATTATTTTTTTCTTTAAATATTTAGTAAAGGATTTAAATTTTCTTTTAAATAAAATTTATATATAATTTTTTTATATATATAGATATAGTAATTTAAAAATAAATATACTTTCTATAAAATATAGTTATATTTTTTATTATAATAATTCTTCTTTACTTCTTTTTATAATATTATATACTATTCTTTTAATTACTTTAAAAATATCTTTATTATTTACTTTTAATAAAGATATTATAAGTATATATTAATATAATAATATTAATAAGCTTTAAAATAATATTATAAAATATATATTACTCTTTAGGCTTCTCTTTTAATAATATGATATATATAATAATATAATATTATATACTTACTTTAATATACTTTTCTATATCTTGGATAGTATAAATTTAGTTAGTAATTATTAATATTTTATTCTTTTTAATTTTATTATTCTTATCAATTTATAAATAATTTAGATTTTTTTTTTTTTATAATTTATTTACTTTTAATTAAAATTATTTTTTTAATTTTATTTATTTATTTAAGCCTTTTTATTTTATTTTAATCTAAGTTATTCATTTTATAATTCCTAGAATTTATTATAATACTTATTATACTTTTCCTAATTTTTAAGCTTTATAATAGTTAATAGAAATATATTATTTTATATTTTATATAAAAATTCTTATAAATAATATTCTTATTAGTTAAATATAGTTATTAAATCTTTTATAATTTTATTATTATTATTATTATTATTATTATTATTATTTAGTTTTTTTAATAACTTATTAATATCTTTTAATAATTAATTTATTATTTTTTTAATTATATCTACTATCTTTAACATTATATTAAATGCTAGATTATTCTATATTAGTAATAGTTTACTATTTTCTAAAATCCCTTTCTTCTTAATAAATACTCTTTTTATTATATTAATTTAAATTCTTAATATTATATTTTTTAATTTATAGTCTTTAGTAAAATAACCTAGTTTACTATAACTATAATATTTTAATACCTTTTTATTTACCCTTTTATTTAACTTTTTTTATATAGTTTTTTTTATTATATTAATCTCTATAAATATTAATTTATATAAATTATAAATTCTTTTTCTATAATTAAAGTAAAAGCTTTTATTAAAATAATATTTTAAAATATTTATTTTAATAATTCCTCTATTATATCTTTTCTTTATAGCTTTTTTAAAGAAATTATTATTAATCTTAATAATTTCCTTTTAAAGTTTATTAAGTATATTAATACTTACTTTAATCTTTATGAATTTATCTTTAATATTTTCTTTTAACTCCCTTTTATAGATTATTATAAATATATTATTATTCTATTCTATTTTAATTATATATTGTTAGAATTAAATTATAAATTCTACTATAAATCTCTTCTATTTAATATATTATATTATTTATACTATTTAATTAATTTTATTTAAAGGTATAAATATTTTATAAAATTTAATTTTAAAATATATAAAACTCTCTATCTATTTTATTGTATCTAATATATTTATTAAATTATTAAAATATTTCTATTAACATAATTATATCTATTTTTATATATCTCTATATATAAAAATAATAGTAATTATTATTTATTATTTATTTTAAATTATTTTTCTATAAAAGTAAAGGTAAAGTTAAATTTATAATAATTATTTTTTAAATTTTTTTCTTTCTCTATAATAAAGATTTAATTAAATAATTTTAATATTTTTTTAATATCCTCTATTAGCGCTATAATATTAGTTTTAGATAATTTTACTTAAAATTATTATACTTTATTAATTTATAATACTTTAAATACCTTTAAATATAAGTTTATTAAATTAATATTATATAGGTCTTTTAAAGATAAGTAATTAAGGGTTAATATAAATAAGATAAGCTAGGTATAACTCTATATTATTTAATAATATAAGATTAAGTCTTTAATAACTAGAAATAATTATTAATTTAATTATAAAATTAAATATAAGGAGATCTATTCAAAATAAATAAAAGCTTTAACTATATAAATATAAAAAGTCTACTAAAATTATTTAATTTATAGAAATTAATCTATAAACTATTTAAACTCCTTATAATTTAATTAAATTATTTACTAATTTATTTAATCTAGTAGTTTATATATTTTAATTAATAAACTATTTAAACCCCTTTACCAAGCCTATACTTAGATATTTACAATAATAGAGTTCCTCCTATTACTATCTATTAGATCCTAATATAAGGCTAGCTTAAGGCCATTAGGGCTCCTTAGGCTAACGCCCTTATCCTAGGGCTAGCAGGGCCGGTTTTAGATTTCCTAACATAGTATAATATTATAAAACTAAAATTTTTACCCCTATATATAATATTTAGTAATATTATATTAAATAAGCTATATTTAAGTATATTAATTATATATATAAAATAGTACTAACTACTATTATATATAGGGTTAAAAATTTTTAATTCTATAATATAATACTAGCATAAATATCTCTAAATATTGATATTAATTATAATAGTACTTATATAATATTGTTTTATATATACACTTTATATATTTATATAAAACCTACTTAAATAATTTAATTATAATTTAATAAATATTTTATATAATAATGATTAATATTATAGGGGTAGTTTATAGTATATTAATCCTTTAAATATAAATAGGCTAATATTAATAGTTATATAATATTATTATATATATATAATTTATATAATTTTATAAAAAAAATTCTACTATTAGTATTTATTTACTAAAGTAATAGAAAATAATTATAACTAAGTAAGTTTAAGTTTTTTTTAATCTAAAACTTTAATTTCTTAGTATTAATATATATATATTTGTATTTCTTATAAGGGTTAGAATAATTTTTTAAAGATATAAAGTACTTTAAAAGGACTTTTAAGGCTTAATTAACTAAATAAATATATTCTTTAAAATATTAATATAAGATAAATATAATAATTAATATAAATTTTATTATTAAATAAATAGTTAATAAATATAAGTATATATAGTTTTAAATTTAACAATCTACCTTATAAAAAAGTAAAGTATTTAAGAATTTATTTATTTATAAGCTATTTATTAAGCAGTATATTAATAATAAAAGAAGATAAATAAAGACTTAACTAATTATTAATAGGCTATTAATAGGCTATCTATCTTTAAATAGTATTATAATAAACTTATTAATAGGTATAAATAGCTTATTAACAGCTATTAATAAGCTATTAATAAGCTATCAATAGATGGTTAAGCCCTTATTTATTTACTTTTACTATCAATATACTACTCTACTTAATAAACTGTTAATAGATAAACTATTAATAATTTTTAAATAACCCTTTCTTAATTAAGTATAACTATATTTATTAACTTATTTATAAATTATTTTTATTAACTTTAAAATATTTATTATAAAAAAGTAAAAAAGATTATTACCTTTATTAATATAATAGTTAAGGTAAAGTATAATAGATATATATTTAATTAATTTAAAAGTAAACTTCTAAATATTTACCTATATAATAGTTATAATATTAAAAAACTATAAAGTATTCTTTTATCTATAATATAAATATATTTAATAATTTTAATTATATATCTTATTAAATATAGAGACTATTAATTAAGTAAGATTTAATTAGTAAAATAAAGTAAGTAAAGATAATTAAAATATTTTAATATAGTAAGTTATTACTATTACTACTTAATTATTAAAAAGATAGAGAAGACTACTAATTACATATAAATAATTAAGCCCTTTAATTTAAACCTTTAAATTTATTTATTAAGATTAAAAAAGCAATTAAAATTAAAATAAAATTAGGAATATTAAATTAAGAATATAATTTATTAAGTATTAAAATTAATAATTAAATAAAAAAGTAATTTATTAAATACTAAAACTTAAATACTATTTTAAAATTATTTAAATTAAGATAGTTAAGTTAATGATTTATAAAAATAACTTTATATTGATAATATTACTTAGAAATTTAAATAAGAAAAATAATTAATTAAGTAATTAAAAAGAGATAAATAAAAGTAGAAGGAAATTATATTTATATATAATATTTATATAATATATAATAATTATATACTACATTAATATATAGTAATATAGGATCTAAGATAAAATAAAAATTATTAATTAAAATTGTTATTTAATATACTCTTTAAAGTTATAAGTAGTTAAAAGGTTATAGAAATAAGTCCTAAACTTTTAATAAAAGATTTATTTTCAATAGGGTTTAATAACTTAGTTAATTTATTAGTAATTTAATTACTAATTAAAATATAATATATATTAACTGTTTTATCTTAAAGGGCTTTTCTAATAAAATAATATTAAATATTTATATATTTTATTTTAATATAATATTCTAAATTATATACTAGTATAATAACTAATTATAAATTAATTTTAATAAGGGTTTTTAGATAAGTTAACTTTAATTACTTAAATAAATTTATAAATTAAATAAGTTTTTTAATAACTTTCTTTTGAACTATATATCCTATCTTATAATTAAATAGAATTATTACTTTTTATAGTTTACTTAATTATAAGATAAGACTTTTCCTAAAAAAGAATAAATAGTTTATAATTAATTTTCAAGTAAAATAGTTATCTTTTTAATTTAAAATATAGTAGCTCTTTAATTTAAATTCTTAGTATAAACTATTAAAATCTAGGTACTAAGGTATTACTTAGTAACTTAATAGGTAAGTTATTAAGTAAGTCTTAGTACTTAAATAAGATTCTTACATATAAAGCTCTTAAGTTATTATTAATTAATTAACTTATATTTATATCTTTTAATAGATTATAAGCCTAGCTTATATTATAAGTATATTTATATATATATATATATAATCTCTTCATACTATAACTAGCTTATTAATAAATTATTTAGGAGTATAGTTAATTATTATTATATATGTAAAATTAAAAATTTAATAGTTAAGAGTTATTAAGACCCTCTATTATTAAGCTTTAACTTAATACTTAAATTATTTTAATACTATACCTTAGTCTTAGTAATTAAATTATTTTAAATTATTATATTTTAATAAACTTAATAATTAAAGCCTAGTTATTATTAAAGTAAAATAAATATCTTAATATTATCTTAGTTTACTAAATAAGTATTATTTATCAAAGGTAATTATCTCTTAAAATAAAGTTATTAATCCCTTATTAACTATTAAATACTATTAATTATTAATACTTTTAGTTATTTTACTAGCTATTAAATGCTACTAGTTATTAAAGTACTTCTAATTATATTAATCACTTAATATATTTAGTTATTAAATTTTCTTAGTTATATTAACTAAGTACTTTATAAGAGTTAACATACTCTAATTATTAAGTTTCTTAGTTATGTTAGCTATTTAAGTTATTTAATTATATTAAGTATATCTAAAGATATAAGCTTCAAAGATTCCTTTAAGTACTAATAATAACTTTAATATTTTTTTATTTTATTTTAAATTTACTATTTAAAGTATTTTTAATTTAAACTCCTTATTAATAATATTAGTAATATTAATTGTATAATTAATAATTTATTATTAGTTAAGCCTTTTTAAAATATAAATCTATTTAATTTAATTTAAAATAAATTTATATTTAAAAAAATTCTAGGAAAAAACCTTTACTTAAATATACTATATTAGTTATTGAAATTATTAAGAAATATTATAAGGATTTTATTTACTAATATTATAATTGCTTTAAAGGGTTATCACTAAAAAAAATTTATTAAAAAGTTATTAACATCACTTATTTATTATTAATAAGTTCTTATTAAATTTATAGAAATTCTTAGTACTTAATACACTAAGCTTAATTAATATTTATAGATTATAAATATACTCTATTTATTATATATTATTATTCTTATCTTTAAGTGTTATATTATTATATTTAATAAGCTTTAATTTATATTTAAAAATATTAAGAAACTTAATAATTATAACAAATATTTTAAATAGTCTTATAACATTAAAAATAAGTTAATATAATATGATTTATAAAAGTATATTAATAAGAACTTAAAGAATAAAGGAAGAAATACATTATTTAAGGAACTTATTAAGAATAATATAAATTAAATTAGATAACTTTAAAAAATAAGGTTATTATTAAATATATTAATAAATATTTTTTATCTTTCTTTAAAATATATATTAAATAATTATAACTATTTTAATATAATAAAAGAAACTTAAGGAGAACCTTATCTTTAAAAGAATTAATTTTATTTATAATATTTTTATTAAGTTTAAATCCCTTAGTCTTTCTTAATATAATAATTTATAGAAGTTTATAATAAGCTTAATTACTTTAACTTTATATTTAAGATAACTAATTTTTAGTTAATTGTTTGTTTTTATAATAATTTAGGCCCTATTTATAATTTTTATATTACTTAATCTAATAAGTTTTATTAAGAAGTATTAAATAAAAATAAAATAAATAAATATAATTTTAATTATATTATACTATATTTAAAGTATTTAAAGGTAATACTAGTTTATAGTTTTACTATATTATTTAATATATAACTTATAATAAATTATTAGTTATTTATTTAATTTATTAACTCTAAGGCCTTTTAATATATTTAATAATATAAATATAAATTAAAGTATATTATTAAAGTTCTTAAATTAATAAAATATCATAATAAGTTAAACTATTATTGACTAGTTAGTTATAATTATATAAATTATATTAATAATTATAAACCTTAAAGTAATAAATAATATAGTAATAATAATAAGAATTTCTATTTTAATAAAAAGTCTGAATTAAATAAAAATAAAAATAAGAATAAAAATAAGAATAAAAATACGAATATAAAAAAATTAAATTAAAAGATAAGATTAATATTATTAAGAATAATAATAACTTTAATAATATAAATATTATTATTATTATTACTAGGCCTAACATTATCATTTATTTTATAAACTTATTATTTAATTTTAAGCTTTAAATATTTAATACTAAGGCTAGCTATTATATTATTAATAATTTATTAGTATTTAATTTTATATTAAATTTACTTACTTTAATTTCTATTATAAATCTAACTAGTAATATTAGTATTATAGTTATAAATATTATTAAGTTACTATATAAGTAAAATATTTAATAATTCTATAAAATTTATTATTAATTATATACTTTATTTTTTAAAAATTAATGTTTAATTTAATTTATTCTTGAAGCTTTAATAAGCTAGCTATTCCTTTAAATTTATTAATAAGGATATTATTATCAATTAAAATAAAGTACTAATCTCTACTATTTTACTATAAAGCCCTAAAGTTATAATACTTTATATTTAAGTATTTATAATTATAATAGCCTATAATTAAAAAGTTATAAATTATTTATATTATTTAATAAAGTACTTAAGTAAATAAAATATATTAAAGCTTTTTTAAATTATTAATAATATTAACTTAAATTATTTCTTAAGTAATAAAGATTGTTATAATATAATTTATACTAAAACTTGAATAAAGAATATCTCTTTTACTAAGATTATATTAAGCCTAGTTATTATAAAAATAAGCTTATTTATATTAATGTTTTCTGTACTAATATTTTTAGTTTAAAGTAATTTATAATACTCTCTTATATACTTAATACCTTTATTTATTAATAGAAGATATTATTAAAATATATGTAAAATATTTAATATTTAATAAATTTGTAGCCTTTATACTATTAAGCTTTAATTTATAGTATAGGATAATTATATAATTTAATTATTAATTTATTAACTATATATTTAATAAAAATTATTATAAATACTATAATATTATTTAAAAGCTTTTTATTTCTATAAATTTAATAGATAAATAAGATAGTTAAGTAGTAAAAATAAATAATTATAATTATAACTTATTCTTTTCTTTAAGAAAATAAATTATCTATAAACTTTTTTTAAAAATAAGTAGTATAGTTATTTAGTTAAAAAAAACTAGATAATTAAAACTAAAGATAAAAAAATATTATACAAGTTTATAAATAAAGAATAGCTTAACTTAAATTTCTGAAAATAACTTAGTTATTATAATATATATTAAAAGTATAACTTTTCAAGCTATAATTAATTTAAGTTCTAAATTTATTTTAAAAAAATTTATTAATTAAACTTGAAAAAAATTACTATTATTAAATATTAATATTAATAGATAATATTCTATAATTTTATTATATTAATTACTTATTAAAATAATTATTTAAGTGGCTTATCTTATTAACTCCCTTACTTATAAAGTAATTAGTACTTTATATAAAGGAAAAAAAATATTTAATACCTTAAAATAGGCCTAAGTTATTAAAGTACTATAGTTAGTAAATAGTAATTACTTAGTATTTACTTAATTTTATTTTTTATTTAAATAATAAACCTTTAAATAATTTTAATTTAAAAGAAATAATAGAGTTAAATACCTTAATTATAAATACCTTAAGTTATTTAAGTAATGTTTTATAAGACAACTAGTTAGATTCCTAAAATATTTTGTATTAATATCCTTATTTTTAAAAGTTAACTAAGTTACTAGATTTTATTATACTAGTTATTACTTAAATTATTTAAAATAAAAATAAGAATATTAAAGAATTTACTTAAGTTATAATTAACTTATTAATAAAAAATTCTACTAATTATAATAAGCCTTAAATATATACAGAGGTAATTATGATACTTAAAGGGTATAACTCTTTTTATAACTACTATCTTTGTAAGACTATTATAAGTAACTTTATAAAGGAATTCTATAAAAAATTCTATCTAAGTAGGATATAAAGACCAATTAAAATAGAATAAAATAATTAGGGTAATTTAGGAAGAATTATTATAATTATAGTTATAATTATAAGGATATTATAGGAATTATAAGAATTACTTTGAGTTTAAAATTTAAAGGATTAAATATATATAAAAAAGTTTTCTCCTTTATAGATAAGATTTTTTTTATTATATTTAACTTATATAATAAAAAGGAGTTTATAAACAACTACTTAATATTATATTACTTATATTTACCCTAGTTATAAACTATATTAAAGTTAAACCCTTTTATTATTCTTTAAATACTATACTCTATTAATAATATAAGTACCTTAGATTTAGTAGTAAATAACTATTAATTAAGCTTTAAAGAAAAGTAATAAAAAGAAATTAATATTATCTCTATTTATTATAGAACTACTATTAAGAATTAGGGCTAGGACTTATCTAACAAGCTTATATACACTTTATATATATAATAGAACTATTATTCTTATTATATTAATTAAAAACTATTACTTAATTATAAATACCTTATCTATCTATCCTACTACATCTGCAAAAGTTTTTTTGGATGAGTTTGAGCTAGAGTAGCTATAGTAGGCTTAGCGGGGCTATACATTCAGTGTTAGAATTAACTCGTTACGTGATGCAGCGACAGGGGCTACCTATAGCCACTCTAGCTCAAACTTATCCAAGCTCAGCAACACTAAAAAGTAAAAATTTTTAAAATTTTATCTTGTAATGAATAACATATTTTTATATAGCCCTCTATATATATATAGCCCTAGCCCTATAAATAATTTATAATATAAAATTTAGCTAAAAATTCTAAACTTGAAATTAGATTTCTATAAGGAATTAAAATTCGCTCTAGAAAGCCCTCCCGAAGTTCCCGTTTTTAGGGCCGGGCACTAAACCTTAACAAACCTCAAATAATACATCTATACATAGTAATATTAGGCTATTTTAGCGCATAAATTTTTTAAGGTTTTTTTAGCGCAGCTAGGTTTAGATGAGCTTGGATAAGTTTATAGGGGCTTTCTATTTTCGCTAGAACTCGCTGAGTTTAAGCTAAAGTAGCTCAAGCTACTCTAGGTAGCCCTCTATCACTCTAGTAACTGCGCAAAACTCATCCGCGAAAACTTTTATAGATGTACTAGTAAATATATGTTTATTATATAATAAATTAATAGTAATAGTAACAGATTTAGTTTATTAATTATCTTAGTATTTTAAGTTTAATAATTTACTTATCTATTTTCTAAATCTTAAATCTTAGAATTAAGTTTTTAATATATTTAATATTCTAATAATCCTTTTACTAGGTATATTATTATCCTTATATTATTATAATTTTATTACTAAGATTTAAAGGACTTGTTAAAAATAGGTATAGAGGGCTGCTGACTAAGTGATATCTAATTGGTAGAGCGAAGCAGGCAAGGTTGTAATAGAATATATTAGTAAGCAATTGCTTGTATTACTTGGCTATATATAAAAGAAGGAGAAAACTGCTAATTATATAGAAGTAGCTAAGCCCTTTTCCCTAATCTATTCTATTAAGGTTAAAGAGGAATACTAAGGTCTAATAGAAATATTGAAATAAGGGCTTTCCTAAATAGGAATACTATTACTAAATAAGGGATATAATTTATTAAATGTTGAAATTAATATACTATATTAGGAATGCCGAAATTAATATTGTTATATTTAGATAGCTAAGCTAATAGTAGTAGGGGCTAGAATATAGTCTAGATTTATATTACTAATAATATTTAGGAATTTAGGAAAAGATTAAATAATTAATTATTAAAAAAGGGGTTGAATAGGGGTAAAAGGAAATTATGTATATATATATTAATTATATAATGTATAGTGTTTATATATAGTACTTATATTTAGTATATTTAAATTTAGGGTCTATACTATCTAATAAGGCTTAATTATTAATAGGAATTAAATTTTAATATACCCTCTTAAGCTATATAATAATTAAAAAATTATAAGGGCTAGCCCTAGCCCTTTAATAAAGAATTTAAATTTAATAAAATTTAATAATTTAATAAGTTTATTAGTAATTTATTTATTAATTAAAATATAGTATATATTAATTTTTTTATTTTAAAGGGCTTCTTTAATAAAATAATATTAAATATTAATATATTTTATTTATATATAATACTTAGGATTATATATTAATATAATAACTAATTATAAATTAGTTTAAATAGGGTTTTTTAAATAAATTAGCTTTAATTATTTAAATAGGCTAGTTAATTAGATATACTTTTTAATAACTTTTTTTTAAATATATATTTTATTTTATAATTTAATAGGGTTATTATTTTTTATAATTTATTAATTTAAAAAATAAGACTATTTTTTTAAAAAAATAGGTAATTTATAGTTAATTATTAAATAAAATAATTACCTCCTTAATTTATATTATAGTAGCCTTTTAATTTAATATTTTAGTAGAGATTAAAAATAATATTAAAATTAATAGTATATAGGATATATTACTAAATAAAATTTAATATATAAAAATACTTAGTTTTAAAATTACTTATAAATTATATATAAAACCCTACTACCTTATATAAGATAAATTTAATTAAGTTAATATTATTAAATAAATAAATAATTTAATTCATTATTAGAAATTTTTAATAATAGAAGGATCTATTATTATGCTATTTTTATTTAATTAAATACCTAATTTAAATTTTTTTATAAGGCTTTAAGTCTTTATAACTAAATTAGTTAATTAATTTTTTAATAAATCTAATCTAATTTATATAAATAGCCCTTTTTATATAATTATATATTATTTAAATTTTTTTAAAAAAAAGAAATATTACCTAAATTAATAATATTAACTATTTTAGTAATTTTAGTTTTTAAGGCTTATATTTTAAAAATAATTAAACTAAAAATTAATAAGTTATTAATATATATATATATAATAATATTATTTTTTTAAAATTTTAAAATTAATTTTTTTAAGAATTTTTATAAAAAAAATACTACTTCTATATAGATTACTTTAGCCTATATAGAACTTTAAATAATAAATAGATTTTAATTAAATATAATTAGTTTTTAAAACTAATTAATTATTTTATATAAATTTTTTTTCAAGATTAATATTTAGAAAAGCTAATTTTATATCTTATCATTATATTTTTAAATTATAATAAATAGTCTAAATAAATAAAGCTTTATAAATTATGAATTTAATAATATTTAAAAATATTTTAATAAAATTTATATTATATTTTTATAAAAAGCCCTTAATTACTTAATAAATTTTAAATTTTTTAAATTTTTTATTAGTTTTTATTTTAATTTTAAAAACCTATTATCCCTTTAATGCTTTTTGATTAAGGGGTAAATTTATTAGCTTTTATATATTTTATATAATTAGTTTATTATCTCCTTTTTTATAGCCTCTATTTATTATTTTATATTAAGATTATTTTATATTTTTTTATAATTTAAGGCTATTAATAAAAATATATATTTTAATTAATTTATCTTCTAAAGATTTTAAATTTAGATTAGTATTAAAATTTTATAACTAATTAAATATTAAGTAATTTATATATAAATTAAATTTGAAAAAAACAGAGCTACTAATATTATTACTAGGATTTTTATAAAGTTAATTTATTATATTTATTAAGGAATTAAAGATTTAATTAAAATTTAAAAAGCCTCTTTTAAATAAATTTTTTTTAAAATAATAGATCTCTTTTAAAAAATTAGTATTATATAACTAATAAACTTTATTAATGTTTAGATTTAATATTTTATATTAATTTTTATTTAATTTAATTAATAGCCTCTTATAAAAAGCTTTTTTCTATAAATTTTTAAGGCTTATTATTTTTAATATAAATAATAGATTTAAATAACTAGATATTTATTATATTAAATTTTTTTAATATATTTTATTTTAAATAAAGATTTATTAATAGTTAAATACTAAGTTTAATTATATAAATAAATAGCTACTTCTATTATTAATAGCTAATAATAAATAGATAGCCTATATTAAAAAAGTAAATATCTTATTTTTTTTAGAATAATTTAATTAATATACTCTATAGCCCTATTCTACTTATATATATAGGGGGCTAAATATTTATATAGAATTTTATATTTAGTTAAATAAATATTAAAAATATTATTTATAAACTCTTTACCCTAGTCTATATATAAAATTTTAATTATTTTATTAGATATATTTTTTATTATTATTTTTGTTATTTTAAAAGCCTTTAAAAAAAATTTTTTAATATTAAAAATTAAAAATTAAATTATTTAATAATTGTATCTAAAAGTATATAGATATATTTAATATTTTTAAATACTATTCTTAAAACTAATCTATATAAATCTAATATTATATAATTTCTATATTTAGAATAGTAGATAATCACTATATTATAATTAGGGCTTATAATAAATTTTCCTTTTTTATATATATTTTATAAAAGTTTATAAATATATAGCTAGTATCTTTTTTAGAAGTTTTAATAGCTAAATTAAATATTTTATTAAATATAGTAGCCCCTATATAATTAAATCTCTAATATTAAAGTTAGGCCTAATTAAATATAGTTATTATTAGTATAAATTAAATATCTATATTAAATAGAATATAGCATAGCTTTTATAAATTTATAATAGCTTATAACTTTATACTAGATTTTTATATAATTTTTTATAAAAAATATTTTAACCCTTTTTTATATTATATAAAAAAGACTAACTAAATTAAGCTCTAATTTTAATATATAAAGGATAAATTTTGAAATAACTTTAATTAAATTAAATAATTTTATTATAACAGCCCCTATATTATTTACTAGTAAAATTAATATATTATTTTATATAAATTTAAAAAATGTAGAGGCTATACTATTAAAAAGATTAATATTATAATAAATATATAATATCGCGTTAAAGTCTAAAATTTATTTATTAAAAAAATATTTTATTAATAAGGCTATATTAGTAATTAAAATATTAGAAATATCTATTTCTTTTATTTTAGATATTAATATTTTTATAAGAGTTTAGCTATCTATATAATTACCTTTTTATTTAAAGTATAATTTAAAGTAAAGCTTATAATATATTTCTTTTTAATAACTAACTCTATTATATTTATTATATTTAGTAGTCAATTTTTTATAGTCCTTAATTAAAATTGAAATATTTTCCTCTATATTATATAAGTGATAGGATTTATTTATAAGATTAATAAATAGCTTATTTTAATTAAATATAATAGGTTTAACTTTATAAGATTAAGTAGTTAATATAATAAATACCTTATATTTAGATTTTAGATTATATAGGATTTAAGCTATAATTAACTTATTAAATAATTTTAAATCCTTAGCTTTTAAGCTAGTTAAAATATGTTTAATTATAATTAAGAAATTTTTAACTATTTTTAAAGAGGATAGAGTAGCTCTAAAAACTTTTTTAAAAAAAATAAATTCTAAAAAAAAGCTATAAGGTATATATAGATGACTTGGATATTTCTATATATTAATTAGATTATTAGTAAATAAAATATATAAAAGTAGTCTATCTATATATACTAGCTAAATATAACTTAGTGCCTTGATATCTTTCTTTAGGCCTTTTATACTAGGTTTACTTAATTAAATATAAAAATTAAATAGATCCTTAATAATTAGGGCTGCCTTAATTTAGATAGCCTATAATTTATAATTAGAAGTATTAATTAGCTTTGAAATTTTAATAGCTTTATTTTCTAATATATTTTTCTAAATTAAGTTTAATATAATAAAGTTAAGATATATTTTTTCCTAAAAGGTAGTTATAAGATAAATATAATATAATTTTTTATTGGTGCTTAATAACTATAATTTAGAATAGCATTTATAAAAATTTAAAAGTAAATTAATTAGAAATCTAAAAAATAGAATAAGGTAAATAGATAAAATTATTAATTAGAGATGATCTAGGCTTATAACCTATTAATAATAAGGATAGAAAGTTATTAACTAAATAATATCTAATTAGTAAAATGAAGCAGGTAAGATTATAATAAAATATATTAGTGAGTAATTACTTATATTATTTAGCTTTTTAAGAAAAGGAGAAAACTACTAATTATATAGAAGTAGCTAAGCCCTTTTTTTAATTTATTTTATTAAAGATAAATAAAAATGTTAAGGTCTAATAAAAATACTAAAATAAAGGCTTTCTTAAATAGGAATGCTATTACTAAATAAGGGATATAATTTACTAAATACTGAAATTAATATACTATATTAGGAATACCGAAATTAATATTATTATATTTAGATAGCTAACCTAATAGTAGTAGGGGCTGGAATATAATCTAAATTTACGCTACTAATAATACTTAGAAATCTAGGGAAAAATTAGGTAATTAATTATTAAAAAAAGGGGCTAAATAGGGGTAAAAGGAAATTGCGTATATATATGTTGATTATATAATACATAGCGCTTATATATAGTACTTATATCTAATATATTTAGATCTAGGGCCTATACTACCTAATAGGGCTTAGCTATTAGTAGGAACTAAATTCTAATAGGACTTACTACTATATTATTAATAATACTTAAAGATAGTAGTTAGAATATTACTACTATCTTACCTACTAAATATTTAGAGTTAGTAATTAAAGCTTTTTTACCTAAATAAGAATCTAATTTTAATAAATAATTTTATAAGATAAATACTACTATTATTATTTATAAAGTTAATAATAATACTAAATTTAATAAAATCCTTTACTTACTTTATTAATAATAGTTTTTTTAATATTAATCCTACTTTTTATTAAGATCTTAATACTAACTTTACTAACTTTATTACTACTTATATTAGTATTAAATCCCTATAAAAACCTATTAAAAGCTAAAGATATTAACTTTTTTAATTTAAATTTTAAAGTAAAATAAAAGTATAAAAGATTTATACCTAGCCTAGTAATAAATATAGGTAAATATATATATTATTTTAATATCTTTATTTTTATTAATTATTTAAATAAGCTTAAGTGTAAATATAGCCTTAAGTATATACAAGATATTATTCCTATATCTTTATAAGAATTAGCCTTAATATAATAAATTATTAAAGTAAATAATTTTATAAAAATTACTTTAAAAGCTTTAAAAGATCTTAAATTATAAATTAATACTTTTATTTTTAAATTAATCTTATAATAGTCCTAGTAATATTTATAAACTTATAGTATTTACTATAAAAATTATATAAAAGTAGTTTACCTAGAATATAAATATATAGCTAATTAAACTTAGTATAATCTACTAATTTTAGTTTTATATATAATTAGCTTACTATAATCTAGAATTAAATAACCTCTTATTTCTAAGAATAGTTAGTATAACTATTACTAATAACCTTACTTAGTAATTTCCTAGTGAATATTAATATAAACAATACTATATGATAGAATTAAATAAATTAATAGTATATATATATTCTATATTATTATAAACTAATATTATAAAGATTATTTTAAAGATAAATAATTAAGTTAAAAGGGTATAGAAAGTAGTAAGTTAAAAATATATTAATATTACTAATTACTTATATAGATAAAAAGAGGAAACCTTTTATATTATAATAACTATTTAATTTATTAATAAAATTAAATATAAAAGGTTTATTTAAAATAGGTAAGAGCTCTAACTATATAGATATAGGAAAGTTTACTAAAATTATTAACTTTAATAGAATTAATCTATAAATTATTTAAATTCCTTATAATGTAAATAAATTATTTAAAATATTTAGTTTAAATATTTTAGTCCTTAAATTATTTAAATCCCTATATAACTACTACTAAATCTATGTCTAGGTATTTACTTTAATAGTGTTTAATATATTATTACTTATTAAATCCTAATATATATATAAAATTATTTATAAGATTTAAATAATACTTAAATAAGTTCTACTTAATTATATAGTTATTACCTACTTAAATAGATAACTTGAAATATATTTATTTTAATAAATATTGTTATGTAGCGCGGTGGTGGTGCCAAGCAATATGTGACTCGCATGTGACTCGTATGCCTGTCGCATGCGAATACGTCACGATCACGCGGGGGCCTCCGTGCGATATCCGCTCGTCCGATATTTAGATAGGATAGGGGCATATTTCCTTTCCTCCCTCTTTAAGAATTAGTTATATTCCATAACCCGCAATATATGCTTGATTTCACATTGATATATATATATTTCTATAACAATACTTATACTAAGGTTTATTTACTATATATTAAATTTATTACTTTATATAAAGTAAATTAGTAATTATTAGTACTAGTACTTTATATAGGGACTAAATTTTTTAATAGATATTATTATATCATAGTATAATAGCTTTAGATTAAACTTATGACGAAGTGAAAAACTAATGTCCTATAAATGTTACAAGTAGCCCAGCCCACGGAACTCCGAATTTCTCCAGGCCAGGACGCAACCGGCACAACGAGGGATGATGACTACTTTCGAGGACGCTGTCGTTTATACCATCTAAAGCCGTATTGCCAGCCATCATTCAAAGAAATGAGCATATTCATGAACCCAACGATCTCTGATCAATGCGCGTAGGATATCCCCGCAAACTATCAAACCCTCCGCTTCTGCCCCGGGGAGCAGGACAGGCGGCACGCGTTCTCTGGCTGGTATGGGTAAAGTAGAGATGTTATCCCAACCAATTGTAAGGATATCATCCTGGGTCACTGCTTCATCAAGCTCCGACGCGTCGTAGCGCACGGGCTGGAAGTACGTCCGAATCAGATTCTCAGCTAAGACGTCTTCTGCAGAGTATTTTTGCTGGGCGTAGATCTTCATATCCGCCCAGAATAGATAGGGTTGGCTATCATAGGTCGCACACAGTAGATACTCCACGCATCCCTTAAGACCCTCTATACCGTACTTGTCTTCTACAAGCCATTGCAGTGCCTTCAAAGCATCGATTTCTATCTCTTGCACGGCCCTGTGGAAGGCATCATTCGTAGTTAGGCTTGTTCGAGGAACGCCGGCCTCCTCGCCCAGTAAGTCAGTAATTCGCTTCACTACAGACTTCATGGTCCGTGAGAAAGATGCAAGTAATCCAACAGTTAACTACTTGGCGCCAGCTCTACGGAAAACGTCGAGGATTCCTTTCCAGTGTTGATCACCCTCGGCAAACTTCCACCAAGCCATTAAAAGAGTCTCCGCTATCGGCCTTGAATCTTTCTGAACGTCAGCACCAGCGTCAAGTATCAACTGTACAATTTCCGGATTCCCAGAACGTCCAGCAGCGGAAAGTGGGCAATCATAGCTGTGGTCACCATTTACGTTGGCGCCAGCGTCGACGAGTATTCGACATAAATCCTTGTGCCCAAAGTCAGCTGCGCGGTACAGAGCTGTCTGACCTTCAGGATATTCTTCCACCCAGTCCGGGATCTGTGTAAGATTATCTGCATTCAGACCTTGCTCTAGGAGTTCTTTGACGATTGTGGCTAGACCGTACCTTGCGGCAACACTTATCAATGAGTATCGGAAGACCCGCACGTACAAGGTTTCCCAGGTATCAGTAGACTTGAAGACACAGGTGTAAGTCATGTTTCTGAATCTGCCGCTTCTCTCGCCGGCAAGACAATCTTTTACTAGTGACGAGACAGCCTTTTGCACTTCGTCTTTTTTGCAATGTCTAAACAAGATTTAGCCGCATAGTCGAGCAAAGGGTAATTTTCAAGACGCTCATAATGCTGCCGAACCAGAAAATCTTCTTCGCATCCAATGTCGTGGTGATCTCCTCGATCCCAGGTCCTTGCATCAAAATCATTCCATTTATCTTCGAAAACTTCAAGACTTAGATATGTGATGCAGCAAGTTGCGTTGTTGATTTCTGCTTGGGTTTCGTCCATTGCAAAGCCGGCCGCCGGCCCCTTCCTTGCTCGTTCCGATAACAAATATTCTTTGACAGAGTAGTGCGATAGCTCGAGGTACGTCCCTCCATGACTTCCATTGACAACCTGGGTAAAGATACTTCTCCCTATGTCCAGCAGATCCTCCGGTCTTTGAAGCCTAGCATCTTCGTCCAATTCTGACATCCCTGGCTCAACGATTACAGCTTCCGCGACTTCGACCATTGTCATTGGTCTGGCTGAGAAGACGACAAATTGAAGGGCTCGACGCAAGTACTCATGATCGACAGGACGCACGCTTAGTAAAATGTTGTCGTAGGTCTGGTCTAAATCTGGAGGGAGCTGTTTCAAAGCCATTTTGACCTCTCTGGCTGTTCTTAATGTCTTGATATGCTCAACCTGGCACTGAACCCAACGAAACCTGACACACATGCTTAATCACTGCGTCAAGGTAATTGCTACATGGCACTGTAACCGGAACTACTTACATGCCTTTGGAGCCTTGAGTGAGCGTTTCGGCAATGAGATCTTTGATACTTTGACGATGAGTCTGCAGGCGATCATCGTCGTTCAATAGGGCTCGGACATAGAGAGCTACATCATTGTCCACTTGCTTGTTCTGAATCTTCAATTCTTTCACAAAAAGTTTGTGCATTATGTGCTGAATGTCTTTTTCCGCCCGACTAGTGCAGAGAATCCTACAACGAGAGTTGACCCTATCGAAGATAGCACTAATCGTGCCGAATAAAAGAGGTCTTTGCCTACACTCATCGAGTGCATCGATGACGATATAAAAGGTTTGGTGGAGGGCAATCATGGCCGTGAGAACTTGCACCAGTTCGAATGCTGTAGGAGGGGACGGATGCTCTGGGTCTCTTAAGCTATGTCTTTCAAACAAATTTACCAGCGGTTCGGGTAGGCGTCCCGGCGCATCAGATCCTTGAATAACCAAGGACGACAACAAGCTCAACACATCCTGTTTGGCAACATCCCTGAAGTCAAAGAAGAAGTAGGCGACAGTGGTATTGACGGATCTAGTAATCAGGTGCCGAATGATGGTTGACCTTCAGGATTAGGAGGCATCAGCTCTGATGATGTGTCCTGGACGATGACTTACGATAGAATGGTCTTGCCAGCACCAGCTAAAGGAGTACGCATATCAGCACTCTGGCTGTCCAAATGAGGCGGTTTCTGGAGTACAAACCCATAGCGTTTAACCACAGGCGAGGATTCTGCCCTGCCTCCCACTCCCTAAAGTCTTTGCTTTCAAGTAGCCAGTGTCCGGTGCCAGGCTGTTGACGTTGGCAGGCAGAGCGGTAATTCACTTCTGGGTCACTGTGTGCGAGCCAGTTGAAGATCTTCTCTCGAAGCCGTTCCTCTGAAGAGGCCTCTCTCAACTGATCAGCCTCCAGCTTCCACCGTATTGCGTCTTGATGATGTGATTGGACATCATCATGGAGCTTTTGGGCTTGCTTTGCACCATCAACCTGCAGGGACTGCACATAATACTCGATATTCTGGGTGATTGCTAAATTATCGGCGTCCAGAGCAAGTTGCAAAATTGGTATCAGGTCCTCTATTAATTTAACCTGTCTTGCCGTTTGCTTATCAAGCAATGACCCTACCACATACTTACCAACAACTTTCAGACTATCAAGCTTTGCCTTCATCTTAGTTAAGGCCCCTTCACAGAGATGCAAGAGCTCCTTCAAGCGTGGGAGAGATATGGGCAGCGACGACCTCAATGTCTTGCCTTCCAACTGAGCCTTGAGTGCGGCGAGGATGCTACTAAGGCTGCGGAGCTTGCCAAGCAATGGCATCAGGACCGAATCAGCGCCTTTGATTGTATTTACATATTTCTTAGCAGTCTCGGTCACCATATCAGTAAGCTGAAGCATGGCAATGACGCTGGCCACAACGCCCAGGATCTCTGCCATTCCTGTCAGAGTGCCAGGCCTGAGGACACACAAAAGTCCTATATGGGAGCAACCAAGGTTTCACAAAGCGCCAGGGATTCCGTTGTCATTGAATATGCACTGGCACACTAGCTATATTTGCGGCCGGGATTTTGGAGGTACTGTACTAAATTAGGGCCCGGGCTATCGATTTTTAGCGGGTGCTTTAGACGGGCCCCCAAATTAGGGGTTACAGTAGGTGTTTAGCAAATTGGGTGGCCCCTATCAGGGTGTAGCTGGTGGGGCTAATTATCAACGATTGGGAGGTAAGAGGGCTACCTACCTACAGGCCTTAGAGCCCTGACGCTAAACCGAATGTGTGCTATGAGGTTTGACACCTCTTTTGCAACTGCATAGGTCAAGGCATATAAAATACTGTGGGTACGATGAAGGGCGTTTCAATCAATCTTGTCCAACACGGCCTTTTGTTCTCTCTTCTTTATGGTCTCTTGAAATTGACAACGCCACAACGAGGCTATCCGGTATCATTCGGCATTGTAAGCCGAGGATGGTGATACCTCGCAATGCTAATACACTGTTGCGGTGAATTACCGGGGCACACCAGACGTGCGTTCCATACTTTGACACTCTAGTCTCTGACTGCAGCTTTTGATATGGTCATAGTATCACATTCATTGAAACAAGGCTCTTCAGTTCCATAGGCTTGGACTTGCGATCATCGAGCCATTGACTTATATAGATGTCACTTTGAGTGATGATCTAAGCTAGACATGAGAGAATGCTTTTGAGTTTTCCCAGCACAACCGCCTGGTTAGCTGCGCTCGCATCTGCCTTAGTAGTAGCCACGCCAACACTAATGCTGGCATAACAACCAGCCGTATCAACGACGGATGTCTCTGTCGGAAGCCTTGTTGAGCCACAGGTTTTGACATCTGGCGGCGTAGACCCATTTGCTGTGTTGATTCTCGACAGCACGAACTTGAAATCTTTAGGGGAAGAGCAAGTGCTGCCGCTTACAGCTGGAAAATTAACATTGAGCCAAATGTTGGAAAGAAGATACGGCTTGCCGGAAGCCACCAATGTTTGGGTGACGTTCGTGGACAAGTCGGCGTACACGGTCTGGTACGTCTGAACTGGTGTGTTCCACGCTGTTTGCGAACCCGTTGTGCCACTAAAGGCGATTCCAGGAATTCCCTCTTTGGAGGCCTCGGTGGCGGCTCCAACGGTCCCAGATATGAGTACAGTGGTGCCAAGGTTTGCTTCAAAGCGAATCGTCAGACGCGTATCACGAAAAGGGAGACATCGGCTTACCGCCAACATTAAAGCCTGCTACTGCTATATCAGGCGCGCCACCGAAGTATTTTGCAGACAACGTCTGGATACCATAACGCATCGAGGTGACGGGGTAGCTGTTCACATAATTGAAGCGAGGCATTGAAGCGTTATTACCCTCTGCCGGAGAACCTGTCGGGCAAGAATTGAATTCGCATGGTTCAGTGAGTGGTGTGGCAGGGGCATCCGATGAACCTGACGCTTACACATTAGTATAGTTGTTGTCCATGCTCCGACATTAGATACCTGTCCCAGACTCATTCTCTGAAGGAGCTGAAAGTACAACCGAATCACCGCCATTCGTGAGAGCGTAGTAAAACTCCCTGATATTGATCTCTGCCCAGCCGTCATCGTTCGAGAGTACAACATTTGTGGCTTTCGCCAGCAAGGGCATCAGACTGAAGGCCAACGAAGCGAAACGCATATTGGACAAACACAACGTCAAAAATATCTAGTGTAATGCGAACAGGCAGAGCGAGAGGAGGATCAACGAAGCTTTGTCTAGCCATAGCTATATATATGTTTGACACCTAAGCCATGGCGTGCTTGAACATTTGGGAGAGATGTGATGTTGACCAGTGGATCTGCCTTGTCATACAGCGCCTTCCAAGAGCAGAAGAATGGCCGTTCCCAAGGGTTGGGGATCTACGGCGTATTTGTTGGTGCTTCGCCAAACATAAGAGCACGTGCCTACGCCTCGGCTTGGTGGAACAAGCTGGTGAGAATAAGGTAACAAAGTCAGAAGCCAATTCGTGTCACAATCAAGGGTCGCATGATGTCATCAGGGATGTGGAGGTGGCGCGTGCTTGCAGTAACCGCGTTCTGTGGTCCGATGCTGCCGATGCTAAAGTACATTACTAAGGCTTCTGCTGAGCCGGACCCTTCAAAGTCTACCTACTTTCAATACCCTCACTAGATTCGAGTAAAGATGATAGGGTTTTAATTTAGAGAGTGGTGGAGATGAACTGTATGAACGCTTGAGGTTGTCTGTATACATCACCGATCTGGCGCATTCATCAACTGTATGGCCCCCCAGAGATACCACCCTAAAAGTTGATTTCCCAAAGCCATGTTTCTTCAGCTCAAATCCTACAGGGCTATGCAATCGATAGGTGAACCCTTCTAGAATTAGCGGCTTGCGCCGTCCTAGGACTACCTTACCTACCTAGGCACAACCTTTGTCCTTACGAGCAATACTATCGTAAGTCAACGTAGGAAGGTATTGAAACCTTAAGCCTTATAATGATACAATATGGTTTCCAAACGTCGCCATCAAATTCTCGCAAATTTATCAAAGATTGATATCTTGATCTTTTAATCTCCAGAAAAATGGACATCCAACATATAGTGCTATCCGCACGTCAGTCTTATATATAAAGAGCACATTATCCGTTCTCTGCTATAGAGCTGCTAACTTTGCAGTGCGAGATCGCAGGTTGCGACAACGAGACAACATTCTTGTGCGAAAGTTTTGCGAAGGCACAACATAGATAATGATCCAGTCTTAGACCTGCCAACCAGCAGCTTTATGTTCCGTCCTTCTCTGTTTCTCCTGATGCGCCTCCCATAAGTGGAAGCCAGCCCAGAAGAGGAGCGTAACAACGGTGAGAGGTAAGCTTAGGGCGAGATATATTTGTAGAGGGCTAAGGCGGGCGTAGGGATTAGGCATCTTGGGCCCCGTATAATCTGTCTGGAAGATCTCCGTGCTCATGAGCGTCTAACAAGGGGTGCAGTCAGCTAATATGTTCGTATCTATACTCATCAACAATGTGAGACGGAAGAGATGATCACTGCCATGCGCTATACAATGATGCTTACCGACAAAGAAGAGTGACCTACAGATATAAATGTTCCCGGCAAGAAGAACAAAGTTACAAGAGTAATGACCTTCATTGAGACTGTTTCGATTTTCGTTTTGCGCGCAATGTCATTCATATCTTCAGTCATCGTGAACATGCTCTTTGTTGAATATCTGTTCGCCTGAGTGTTCTGATAGTCGAGGATGCTGTGTAGCTGATGCTTTCTTAGCTTTGTTAATCGTTTTGACTCTATGATCTGCTTTACCAAATTCTTACGGTCTTCGAGGAGACGCAAAAGCGTTTCAAGCCTCAAGATCTGCGTCTGCACGTCATTCTCTAGCCCCTCAATACGGAGCTCGAAATCGTCAACGGCGTCCTTGCAGTTATCTCTCAGTTCCTTGGGAAATTCTCTCCGCTTTGTGATCGACATGTAGTACTGTCTCAACTGAGCAAGGACAATGATGTTTTGTTTCAGTACCAAAACAGCCTCATTGGCTTTCTCTGCAATGTGATGAACTTTCCGCAATTTGCTGAAGGAAAAGTCTTGATGTTCGTCTCCGATTTTGATGTCATCCGCGTTCAGCGAACTTTCTGGCTTATATTCGTCGTCATCGTCGTCGTCCTCCTCTGGGGGCAGGGGCTGAGATATCCCAGTATCTGGATTAGTGTATGTCTGAGGAGTGGACATTCTATGCTTTAGGGCCGGTTTAACGTCATCCTTTGTGGTCACCTGCGTCTGTGTCCGCGAGAACATGGAAAACGTGGACCTCTCGGTCCTCTGAGTATTGGTACGCGGTTTCAAAGTAGGTTGGTCCATATCTGCAGCAGCAGGGAGTGGTACATGAATAGGTGCAGAGAAAGCCCTTCGTGTCATGCTTTGAAATTTGTCTTCGAGGAAATTAATGTACCATCGCCAATTTTCGGCTGACCAGTCGCAAAAGATGAGGTGCGTTCCTAAAGATGCCTCGAAGGCCCGGTCTATCGCCTTGAAATCAGACGCTTCATAACTACCACGATCGCTGGTCGCAGATTCTATGCGTCGTTTCATAAGCTCATCACCTTTGACGATGATCCAACTGGTGCGCACCTCCTTCATCTCAAATGAATGCTGGACAGCGCAATGGCGAATGGACCAGCCATCGGTATCTGACGGCTCGACGGACTTCAGACTGTAACATGTTTGGATACTCTTCTCTATAGCAGTAGCGCCAGGAGTCAAGTTCTGCCTATGCTCAGCCAGTTTCGTTCTCTGACGAAAGCCACTGAAGTAAAAGTCATGCGCGTATGATTGAAAACCGAAGGGAAAGAGAAAGTCAATAAAATCAGGCATGACCTGGAAATGTGCGAAGCATAACCTGAGCATTTGCTGGGAGATTTTCAGCTTGTCCCTCGAATGAGCTGCGTGTATGAACCTGTAGTTAATGTATCAGCCCTCAATTTACATAAGAGAACTTCGTATTTCACTCACAAGAATCTGCATCGATAATCTCTTCGATTTGAGGGCGGGAGACTTCCCAAATGTTCCCTCAAGCGCTCAGCAGTCTTTATACGACTTGGCCAAAAATCTAACTAGTCGTTCAATGCTGGGACCCATTATTCTTCAGGGAATGACGTGAAACGTACCTTGTGCGCTGCTTTCCAGATCAAGAAAATCTAGTGCTGCTTGCGATTCATCAGCAAATAATCGAGGCGCCTGTACATCTAATTGGTGACGAATTGCATCCAACACGCAAGGTGCAAGATTGCGATCAGCGACATTTCGAGGATAGTCTTTGGCGTCATTGTACGATGTTAAGGATCGTTCGATCTGTGCCATGTCTCATAGCAAGGCTGCAAGTTTTAGAGGCATATAGTGTTTGGAGGTGGAAGATATTTCGAAGTCTTTATACGCTCTATCTCGAAAAGGTAGGCTAAAACGCATGCGCAGCACGAAACAGGGGTTCAGACCCTATACCGGCAGATGACATGATCATCGCCCGATTGAGAATCATGAGGCTGTGCGCGGGTGCTCGCTCCTCCTACCAAAAGGTCTAGGCAAAAGCCTCTCGCCCCCACCATACTCCTCGGTATCCAAAGAATCGTAAACAAGGCGGGATTGTGCCTTAAGGTAGGCACCAGCCATGTCAAAAGGGCTATGTCTTCGGTTTGCGTAGCTTTATCAGCTCGTTCTTCTCATCCTATACCATGTCAGAAGGATAGTTGAATTTCAAGGCCTGGATGAAGCTAACTTTGGTCAGTGCCCGCGGCACCCAAAATCTGAACTCTTCGCCCTTCCGCTGCGCTTAGTCAGTCGACCGTCTACCTTATAAGACTCTTCCGAAATCCACGTGCCTTGACAAAGAATTTGTAGTTTCCCCACTTTTGGTACAGGAAGCGGCCTATGATGGCCTCATCGAGGCGATAATGATCAATGTAATCGTACTGCCAAATTGCGTTGGCGAAGACTAACTCGGTCATGGTTGAGGCTCAATGCTTGGTCTCCGAGTTTGTGGGCGATCATACAATAGGGTCCAAGGCCTTGCGGGTACCGAGTCAGCGAAGACAATATGCCTTGCTGATAATGTAAGGGCTGAAGAAAACGTAACAGCATAGAGCTGTGCAAAAAGCAGGATGTCATCTGCCTAAATAGTTCCAGAGCTGGATCCGAGACAGTGGGTTTTGAATCCTATAAGCCTCCACCCTGCATGTCCGCATGGGATGACTCCTGATAAGAAGGCGAAAAGGCTGGGCCCCTGCATGGTGCTCGCTACACCACCGACGTGGGTAGTCAGAGAAAGGCCGTAACAACCAACCAGCATCTATTGGTGGCGTGTCTATGGCCGCCGAACTATATGCTCTCATCTCTTGCGCAGTCAAAATAGAATGCCAGGCATGCGACTGTGTAAAGGTGAAGACTCGATCCTCTAGAGAGGGGGGTTCGCGTGAGTTTCTGATGACAGGCAGGATCGCGTGGGGCCGTCCACCCAATAGATCTGACATAGCGCTCCCGAAAACTTTATGGGCTACCTTAGCTAGTATATTGCCTTAGAAGAGTTCACCCCTCAACCGTATAAACCCATCAACCGTATAACCCTATAGGGCTGGACCTAGAGCTGCTGAATCGGGCCCTGGAGATACCCTAAAACTAGACGCTACGAGCAGGACGCTACGGGGACTTTCGGGGTGATCTTTTAGGGATGGAATAAGCAGCTCTAAGTCCAGCCCTATAGGGTTATACGGTTGATGGGTTTATACGGTTGAGGGGTGAACCCTTCTATTAATGGGACTCGGCCGAGTCTCTCTGTCTCACAGCCTCAAGCTGCTTCGCCTTCTTCTGAGGCATTCTTTTGCTCGTCCTAATAGAATCAAGTCTTCTCTTCATCCTTGATACTGTCCTTTTCATGTCCAATAACCAATTTAAGATCCGTCAATCACATATCTACTGCCACTCGAGTATGCCATCACCTGTGGACCTTGCGCCTGTGCCGTGCGCGCCATGGTAAATTCCCAACCCCAACACGCTGATGCGCTCCAAGCCTTCCACACATGGAGGCAGTCTTCCGAAGCGCAATCTCTTGGTATCGGGGGTCCTGACCTTGAGCCAACATGCCCATTCATTCCCCGAACGAATCTTGAGAAGTACTTCAACCAACCTCATCAACTTGAGGGTTTGTTGGACGCCGTGCTCAACAGCCAACAGAGGCCTGCAGTAGATGCGAATTATGTACGGGACCATTATCTACAATCTTTCGCAACGCTATTATGTATCGGACAAGGCTCCTGGATTTATCGCTTCCAACAATACCATTCGCTACGGGACCAGAAGCTGCCACACCGTACCCGACCAGATGGGTTCCCTATCACCATCCCTGACATATTCGAAGATTTCAAGGATGCGCAGTGGCAGTTTTGCGTTCCAACCCTCGAATATAACATGAATGAACGCTACAAAGAGGAAGACATCCTCCCCATAATAAGAAAAGAAAAAATAGGAGAAGGGGGAAGCGCCATCGTCTACAAGGTTGTAGTTGACGACAATTACAATGGGCTGCGACCGCGCGATCACGGCATACCGGTGCGCTCGAGTCCGTCACCTACTTATCTTGCAACCAGCTGAATTGAGGCAGGATCGCCGACACCAGCACAAGAACACCTTTGTCCTGAAGACTTATCTACCAGCAGAGGCTGAAGCAAATTACAATGCCGAAAGTGATGCATTCAGAAAGTTGAGATGGGCTGGGAGACCATCTGCTCACATCATTGCCTACTATGGTGGTTTCATTCATGGCAATTCGTACAACATTATGTTGGAGTATGCGGATCAGGGAACACTGGAAACCTTCATGAGGAAAACAGAACCACCATTAAGTGTCGAACATACTTTGCTTTTCTGGAATAGGCTTTTTGACGTTTCACATGGTATAATGACTATTCACAATGTGATGGGCGAGAACAGGTCGGCCGCTCGGTTCTTCAATGGGTATGTTTTGAGCCCAAAATCAACGTTTGAACTCTTCTAATTCTCATACTATCAGAATGCACCAAGACGTAAAACCAGCCAACATCCTCGTGTTCAGTGGAGATAGCGATTCGCCATATGACCGTCATTTTAAGATTGCAGATCTAGGACTTACTCATTTCAAACCCAGCGACTCCCCGTCAAATGATACCCTAGATCTCGATGCCTTTGGCACTCGCGCATATGGTACTCGAGACCCCTAAATCGGCTTTCTCAACGTGACTGACGAGTGCTAAGGTGCACCGGAGACCTTCAGATATCATAAAGACACCGAATCTGCCCCTTTGCAAATTACACCGAGCGTTGATATCTGGTCATTAGGCTGCATTTTTAGCGAAGCGTCAGTCTGGGCTCATCATGGCTGGAAAAGAGTGTGTGAATATAGGCGTCAGCGAAGCCTCGAAATTGAAGATAAAGGAGGAGGTAAGGGTGAAGAAATGTTCCACTGTGACGGTGAACGCCTTGACACCGTCGGTACCATACACCAAGATATCAATACCACGGGGCAGCGCCGTACTAGTTCCCATATTACTCGCTCAGTTTTAGAGCGCCTCGTCATTGACATGTTGCGGCCGCCAGAGATCCGACTCCCCGCGAAAAACGTTTTCGATAGGTCAAAGGCCCTTATCAAAGAATCTGAAAAAAAGTATGAGATCTCAGTGGATGGACCTGTGGCCAATACGAACGGCAGGGTTGTCTCTCAAGCGAAGCCCAGAACTAGGAAGCCTCCTCAACTTCCACCTGATGCTGACTCGACGTCGTCCTCTTCGTCTTCCAGATCACCATCACCTCCTCGTAGGCATCACCATAACTCAACAAGCCCACGTAGTGAACGCAGGAACACTGGCGCCAGCGGAATTCCCCAGTCTGGCGGACGGGACTTGTCTGGCGTATCTGACGCAATGCGCCCTTCGTCAAATACTGCCAACTCCCATGCGAACTCGCTGCCGCAGCAAGCACAGTCAAACCAACAGGCGTTGGCACCACCGACTTTGTCCATCGCTGAAGGTCATGAGTGGAAAAGAAAACACAAAAATAAAGAACATGCTCTTTTGCCTGGAAGGGAGAATCTTACCTCACTCAATGAAAGAGACCATGTGAGCACCAATGTTCTGTCCAGACTGAGCCTCACTAACAGATAGTCCTAGATATTTTTGATTGATAATTCAGCGACAATGAGTCAGTACACTAGAGAGATAGCAAGAGTCATCTCATTGTTGGCATACATCGTGAAAGGTTCGGACGAAGATGGTCTCGACATATTCTATACCCAGACCACGCAGAAGATCAATTCGCACAAATCTTCGAAGCTCTCGAGCTCAATATATCAACAGCAATTCATTGGAATGTCGGACATGCGAGGGAGACTGCGTGCCATACTGCAGGAGCACATAAACAAATTCGGTACACTAATCCAACCACCAAAACCTTTGTTTGGACGTCAACCTCCTCCGAGAGCTCAAAGGCCCTTAAGCTTCTACATCTTGACTGACGCCAAGTGGCAGCCCACTGATGTTGGAGGACTGATTAAAGATCTAGTCCAAGACATGATTGCCAAAGGTCGTCGCAAGGAACATGTTGGTATTCAATTCATACGATTTGGTAATGACCCAGCGAGCATAGCAAAGCTGGACGAATTAGACCACGGTCTGGGTCTTGGGGACATTGGCATGTAAGTTGATTCCATACCTGCCTCTAAAGTGAATTGACTGACGAGCTTTTTGCGGGAAAAAGGGACATCGTGGATCACACCTACTGGGATGGGAATGTGTGGAAGCAGCTGATAGGTGCTCTGAACAACTGGTACGATGATGATCCGTGCAAGACACCCTCATAGCGCGGTCCCAAAGAGTCTATGCATAGATACTTCTCGGTGGTGATACCTTCTATCGCCACTGCTAGTGTTCGAACCAGTCTCGAGGATATCGTGGGTAATGATTGATGAATGGGACGACTTATGGACAGCGCTATGTATATGAGTAACGCGAGCGTTATAAGGCTTGATTGAATGGGACGCTGAGATTAAGCCTAAAGATTGGCGTGAGCGTTCAGACATGTATATTTGGCAAGTCCATCTTATGGCCTTTATAATAATCTATATATACGCCATGAAACCTACCTAAAGAGCGCAAACGTCAACCCCTGCGGATCTGCTAAAGCAATGGAATATTCTGACCCGGTGTAGCATCTGAGTAGATGCTGATCTGGCTGTGCCTTCTCAGGTCACAATATATACAGCTGCTGGTCCAGCTTTATCAAGTCTGCGCCAGAAGCGTCCTAAATAAGATCGATAGCTATTCATCCTTACTTCCAACGAGGGAGCGATAACCTCCTAAGACGCTAATTTTGTAAGCTTGATACTGGAAGCGGCTCGGAGGTAGAGGGGAAGGGGAGATGGGTAAGAGGAGGAAATTTTCAGAGCTGGAAACGAGAGGCACCGGCGAAGGAAGGAGAAGAATGCAATGTCGAGGCTAGCGACGCGTTACCGGGTGAGTTGATACACCTGTAGTACGCCTTGTGTGTCCCAGGAAGGCTGCAAATGAGTAAAGACAACAGGCGTTCTATTACAAATTATGCTACTCCTAGTTGAAAGTCGATTGATGTTGTAACCAAGGGCATAGCGTGATGATGAAGGCTTTGATGCTAGACTAGAAGCCATAGCCTTGAGTAGGCTTCATGTGTTTGACCTAGCATGGCGTAACTCGACCTAACAGTGCTCTTTACGATTCTTTTGTGAGCCCGGCCTTATCCCGGTTGACTTACGGGTGCAACTCTTACTGAGCCTGCAATGCCACCTGATCCCAACAGCGATCATCAACGTTAAATAAGCTGCTTGCACTGTCGGATTTATGATGGAACTGCGAAAAGAGAGCAATTTGAGATGCGGGAAAGGCATCCGGTCTGGCGAAATAGTGATTTCCAAAATCTTGCGTCAGGTCGTAACAGCCGAATTCGAGTTGAGACATGTTAGCGGATCGCAGCAGAATATAATGCCCTTTATCCAGAATGATTTACATTTTACATCAATCGTCTCACTGACGATAATATCAAGGGCAAGCAAGCCTTATGTACAAACTGCTATTCATCCATGGGTTACGGAAGCAACAGAGCACCTTAGGTGGCTAGCGTCCCTCGTTCAGCCCAGTAACATTCTCCTCGGATCTTCTATGTATTCCTTGACCTTCCAAACAGTCAGTGTCGGATTTCATTGGAGCTGGCTACGGATCGACTTACCTTGACAAGGAATACTACAGCCTCCCTGCCGTCCAGCAGTCGATGGTCGTATGTAAGTGCGAGATACATCATCTACAAATGTCTTAGCCAGTGCTTCGATAAACGGAGGAGGCTTTACATACGGGTCGAATTTCGACCTTGCCATCAATAGCAACGGGCTTTTCTTTGATGGCATGCAGCCCAAGAACAGCTATATGGTAATAAGTTTGATTATTCTCACCAGCGCAAAGTCATACAAAGCGTACCTGTCTGTGGTAAATTGATGATTGGGGTTCCCATCAACGAGCCGAAGACACCCCCCTGTAAGTATATTAGAAGCAGACACAACACATTTTGAGCTGATCACTTACATTACTTATGGTGAAGGTTCCTCCAGCCATGTCCTCGATTGTTAGCTTATTATCACGCGCCTAGTTATTGTAGTCAGCAAAAGCATTTCTACCCATTCGAGCACCTACTTTTTTCCCCAAATCGGCAATCGACTTCTCAATAGCGACTAAGTCCATCGTCTCAGTATTGCGGACCACAGGTGTCACTAGACCCTTTTCGGTAGCCACAGCGACACTAATATCCACGTAATCTCTATAGACGATTGTATCTCCTCCGCCAGGACCCTCAATAGAAGCATTCACCGCCGGTACATCCTTCAATGCGAGAACACAGGCACGTGAGAAGGCGCTCATGAAGCCCAGCTTTACACCAGTCTTCTTTAGCACTTCATCCTTGTACATTTTCCGGAATTGCATAAGGCTGGACATGTCGACCTCATTGAATGTCGTCAAAGAAGCTGCAGTATTCTGGGACTGCTTCAATCGTTCCGCAATCCGTAAACGCATGCGATTCATTTTGACCTGCATTTCCCATTAGGCAGATTCTGATACCCGGTTATCATGATGCTTACACGACGCTCTTCTCGGTTGCCCAGGGGTGCTGCATCCTTGGGTTTCGACTCCGGCTTTTTGGGCTCTTGGGGCTTTGGGGCTGGCTCTTTCGGCGCCGGCGGCTCTTTTGCTGGTGGGCTGCGCTTGCTCTCTTGTTGTTGAGGTTCAGATTTCTTCTCCGGGGGTGGACGTGCGGATTCCTGCTGTGGTTCTGCCTCGTCTTTCTTGGGCTCGGGGTCGGAGGACGATGGTTGGTCATCCGGGGCAGGCGCTTTGGGTTCTTGGCCTGCCTTTTGCTTATCACCACCCTTTGGCGGTCCACCAAGCTCCAATTTTAGGAGATCTTGTCCAACTGTGACTGTATCTTCCTCGTTGGCGAGGAATTCTTTAATTGTACCAGCTTCAGGCGCATTGACAGCAACGTCAATCTAGAAACAATGACAGTCTTAGTTGACAAGTACTGTTCGAGACGTGAACGAACGTAGCTCATACCTTGTCCGTCTCAATTGTGGCAATCTCTTCATCCTGCTCCACGTAGTCTCCGATCTCTACGGGCTTGCTTAGCAAATCCATAGTTCTTGTTCTCAAAATTCAGTGTGGCTTATTAGACGAACGTTTTGACCATTGTTTAAGCGTGCCTTCTGATATCGATTCTGCCATTTCCGGAACCTTGACGAGCTTCTCGGCTGCTAACTTGTGAGACATATTCTACTGTCTCCTCCTTTGCGAGACGCACCGTATGATCGGGTTTGGGTCAATGATAGAAGCTCCCTCCCCAGATTATACCTGTCACAGCATGAGCGTTGGTCAAAATGCCTCAATTCACAGCGAAGCACCTTTTCCGTGCCTCCGAACCTAGCAGAGACCATGAACGAGTAGAGACATGATAAGTACGAAGGCGAGGTTGTAGTATCTGCCGAAAACACGGTAGGTACCCATTGTTGCGCGAAATGATGGAAGAGATTGTCCGCCGCAAACAATGCCTGCTCGCCATGCCGTAAGGGAAAATCACACTGAATAAACCCGAGGTGTAGGGTCGAGCAAAGGAGTAAGGAGAAGTTAGGCAAGTCTAAGGAGCGTCGTCGCTCAATGGCTTATGACGGTTTCAAAAACATCGTTTGGTTGTTGGAGCACTGCGGGAAAGAGCTTGTGACGACGGAAGCTTGAAATCTGGGGAGCGGCAGCCGCGATGCAATTAGCCCTAGCGGACAACCTCTCATCTTTAGGTACACCTCCTTCGCAAATCCAGTATTTCACAATTTTCCCAAATTTAATGAAACCAAAAGCCTTAATCGTGTCAAGTATAGACTCCAATACCAATTGCGTGGACGCGACTTTGACCGTTCGAAATCGCCGCTAAAGCCTTTGGTCTCGGGGCATCTATCTCTTGCTATACATCGTAATGACGAGCAAAGTGGCGGTCTGGTATGTCCAGGCTACAGCTATCTACTTCTTAACGAGCGCTGACTGCTATTCCAGCTCTTTGTACCGCCGCAGCCTCAAACTTGCTCTTGATTGGAGCGTTCATCGGTACATCTGGCGCGGGCAAGCACTCTACATCCGGTCTCTCTTTGAAGCAAACAAGCATGTGCAAGAGCCACGACAGCAAAGGGTAAGCTAGAGTGCACTCCAGATGATATACAAAAATTGGCTCGGTTAAGAACATCGTAGGCACTGTTCGAGGAGGCAGAGGCACTGTTAGAGAGATGGAAGCATCCGGATCCATATATACCGCCTACTGCCCCAGGAGGTACGAATGGTTACCAATATCGAAGAGTCGAGAAATGAGCTCACAATAGGAACAGGCTCAAAATATGAAAGAAATATTCCCGCACCGATACTGGACCGTACGTATAGACCTGGCACTGCATTGCAAATTGCTGGCTAACAGGCTCCAGCACCTCCTCATATGACGCTTTAGAAGGTCACTTGGAAGTTGCTCGATGGTTCGGCAGCTGCTCAATGCTCGGGTCGTCAGCTGCACCTGGTACTGTGTCGAAATATGAATACATGAACAAAGCCCTTTGAATCTATAAAAAGCTCCATCCATTCTCTCCACCTTATGTCAATGTAAAGGGCTGCATTCCCAAACCAGTGTAAGGTTGAAGCATATCAATATGGCAAATGCGCAAATCTGGCGTGTACCTTGCGCCATCGATCAAGAAATAGAACAATTGCGTTGGAGAATCACGTACGCCCTTCTGACACTGCAGCTAATAGAGACGCGGTTTGGGCAACCAGCTCCGAGTATGAGAAATGCAATAAGCATCCAATTCACACCAGCACAATATACTGATCGGAACGGCATTAAAAAGTCGCGATAGAAGTCAATAAGACAATATTTGCATGGGTATGATCAGATTGTTTCGCAAGCTGTCTAGAATCATGCCGCTGCCATGGACATAATGTACATCCCTAGACCACGAAGCCTTGCACCTGGCTTCCCCAGAACCCCATTATCGCGTGAAAAGAAACCGTAAACCCGCGCGCCGAACCAAATGAACCACCTATAGCTCTTGAGACGCTGTCTTGCCACCCTTGGTTGTTTTCTTGGGCAAGAGATCTGAAAAGGTGAATTAGTATGAGAATCAAGATAATAAAAAGGATGGGATAGCTCACTCTGGTGAATGTTGGGGAGGACACCACCTTGGGCGATGGTGACATGGCCAAGGAGCTTGTTCAATTCCTCGTCGTTACGGATGGCGAGTTGGAGATGACGAGGGATGATACGGGTCTTCTTGTTGTCGCGAGCGGCGTTACCGGCCAACTCAAGAATCTCAGCAGCTAGGTATTCGAGAACAGCGGCGAGATAAACGGGAGCACCTAAAAGGATAGAATTAGCACTGGAAAGACGCGTCAAATATAGAAATCCAATGATTTACCGGCACCAACACGCTGGGCGTAGTTGCCTTTCCTCAACAGACGGTGAACACGACCGACGGGGAATGCGAGACCGGCTTTGGATGAACGGCTAATTGAGCAACATTAGTATGCGACCTGAATGTTTGAAACGAGGATCTATCAACGTGATTTGATTGCGCAAAAATTATGGATTTAGTTAAGAGACGCGTCCAAAATGAAAAACATCGCAAAAGCGGGCAAAAGATGGATTGAGACTCACGATTGTGCGGTCTTGCTGCCGCTGGCCTTGCCTCCAGATTTACCTCCAGTCATTTTGAATGATTTTGGATGAGAATGCGAATATTGACGATGGGGTATATGGTGTTAAGGTTGCGTTGATGGTGGATGCGAGCGTAAGTTCAATGTGTGGTGGGCGAAGGATGGATGGAAAGAAGAGGTTATGAGGCGGATGGGGGTTAAGTAGTAGCAGCGCAAGTGGGTTGATGTGATGGGGGAGGAAATGCGTTGCTTAGTCAGGAATGAGACCAAGTAAATGGGCAGGTGAAAGGGTAAATGATACCACTAGCGCTGGATGAATTGCGGGCAGGAGCGGAATGGGCCAGTCAGAAGCCTGCGTTGCGGGCTCGCTTATTTATGGGGCGTTCTTTTGCATTATTTTGTTGCCGGCTCTGAAAACGGCTAGCCGACTAGCAATTGTTTGGGAATTTGGAGGGGGAAAAGGACTGACGCGCCAAGCAAATCACCACTGCCGCCATCGAGTATAAGTTCGCTCGCCGCCCGTAACTTCTTTCACCTTCTCTCATCCATCTCATCCAACACCGAAATTATCACGCGCATCCACATCAACTCATCCCATACCACACTACTCTTACTGGTCTTCTTTTTCGAATCAAATTCCAATTCCATCAAAAATGCCTCCCAAAGCTGCAGAGAAGAAGCCCTCAACCGGCGGCAAGGCCCCGGCAGGTGGAAAAGCCCCAGCTGAGAAGAAGGAAGCTGGCAAGAAGACCGCTGCGCCATCCGGTGACAAAAAGAAGCGCAACAAGACAAGAAAGGAGACCTACTCCTCATACATCTACAAAGGTACGGCACTCTGTCGTGTTTTTTGCGCCCTAATCGCGTTCAACAAGTATCACCATCGCTTTGAGTCATTTTGACTTGATGTCGCGCTTATATTTGAAGTCTTATCTCCAATGGTCGATCATTACTGACGCGTCTTGTACAGTCTTGAAGCAAGTCCACCCAGATACCGGTATCTCGAACCGTGCCATGTCCATCCTGAACTCATTCGTCAACGGTAGGTTGATCTTTTGTCCCTTCTTCTATCACCGAATCTAATAGGAACCCTCAGATATTTTCGAGCGTGTCGCCACTGAGGCATCAAAGCTCGCTGCATACAACAAGAAGTCGACTATCTCATCCCGAGAAATCCAGACCTCGTAAGTAACTTCCAATATCCATCCGTTGCTCTTGTCTAACAGAATCCAGTGTCCGCCTCATCCTCCCAGGTGAACTTGCCAAGCACGCCGTTTCAGAAGGCACCAAGGCTGTTACCAAATACTCTTCATCCACCAAATAGACACATTATTCTATCGCTGTTGAGTGTTGATTATGATATCTAGGGGGATTGAGCAGGTGGCGCGTGTTCCTTCGGTGTTCTTTGGGGTTTTCTAATGCGTCACGGGATGGCTGACTGGGAGCCAAGGGCTGCTCTGTATCGGCTTGAGCAATAGGGGTTGAGACTTGGCTGTACAATACCAATACCAAGAGCAAATCATGATTACTTCAAATTTTTCCACTTTGCTCAATGTGATTTGCTTCAGTCATGGTCATGTGTCCATACCTCGTTCAGGTGTGATTTCGTCTCTAAAACACCAGTATCAGTTTCTCTGTCTGATATTACGCTGTGGTCCCAGAACTACGGACATTTTAATTTTTCTGTCAGTCTCGTACCCCGACTTCCACCTACTTTTCCTTGTATTTATAACAAGCTTCTCTTACGTCAATAGCAAATGTGGCACATCTCACGTTTCTCAAACTTCGCGCTCTATGAATTCCAGCTCGTGGCGTGTCCAAAGGGTTACGCATCTGAGTGACATAGCATTGTACAAAAACACAACATTAAGCCGCATTCGAAGGATTCATGCATTTTTCGTACACTACACATTACGCCAACTCATTCACGTGGTCGCTCGATCATTTCGCCGTCACCTTCATCGCCTTCGTCATCGTCAAAAGTTTCCACGTCGTCCACTGCACTCTGCCTCTCCGTACCGTGCCCATGTAAAGATGGCTCTGAATCTGCTACATGCACGACCGGCTTCCCAGATGCATCGCCTATAGCCCTACGCCAGCTTTTCCAATCCTCTTCATCCTTTATGAGAAACGCAATCAGCATGCTTGGGTCCATGTCCTTTAACGGCAGCCTGCGTAATCTCCTAGTATGGCAAGAAGCTACCTCTTCTTGCGTAAGGTCTGCGGGGTTCGGACAGAAGCGTAAGCCGGGACGTGTAACGTGGGGGTCTAGGTAGAAGAATTGATCCCCTTGAATTCCAAAAAAGTAATGCGATGAAGACGGGCGACCGCCTGCTATGCCGACAGACTGAGGGAGCTGCAAAGACGCCTTGAGAGCATCCCAATATGCTGGAGTGACTCGGTCTATGCCTAATCTTATACCGACAAGGATAAGCGTTGGGGTGAACGTCCCATCATTAGCTTTGGCGAGCTTGCAGAAGCTATCTTCGTAAACATCTGCTCCATCTCCATTGATATAGACTTTAAGCCCGGTGCTTTCGCACTCATGTGACAAAGCTCTATAGGCCGTCAGAGCTAAGATTGACCTTCGTTGTGCCGGAATGACTTACTGAATACACCTTGCGGTCGCAGATGGCCCAAACCATTCACCAGGATGTTTACCGCAAGCAGAGGCGCCATGTTCCACAAATCGGTGTATCGAGAATGGAGCACTAGGGTCATCAGCGAACAAAGAAAGAAGCTTTCGCTCATCTTCCTTCCGTGTTCCTCGCCGCCAGTCTATAATCCAGTTAGTCCATAGTCCCAGAAGCCACGATATAAGGACTTGCCTCTCCCTAACCGTAGCATTACCAAGGCATTTGCAAGAAGGCTCTGCCCCGAGCGTATCATGCATCCCCAACCAGTGTCTGACGTGAAGCCTGCCTGATCTCCTAAACTGCGCAGGCGCACAGAGAGGGTCATCGAAGCGTCGGATGATTTCTTGATTGGTGGAAAGTTTGAGCGGTAGGTGAACCATATACGTGATTCACAGTCGTCTAGGAAGTCTGAGGGCCATCCTCCGTCTACTTCAGCTTCTGCCTCTGGAGCACCGTTCGTGGCCGATGGCCAGGTATTTTTGGGTATCTGCTGGGGCGTATCTCCGTTGCTCAGGACTGGCGCTTCTTGGCTTCCTTCTGACGGTAAGTCCTGCACTCCGTTCAGTATAGGTCGAGATGTGTAGTCTTTGCCCAAGCACCAAATGCTGGCTCCCGAGTTATCGTCATTTTTAGGTTCTGGGTCCCAGAACGCCTGAACTATTCGTTTGTACCGTCCAAAATTCACGTTTGACATGATGCGTCTGATCCCGTCTAAGAATTCAAGCCTCAAACGTGCAAAGCGGCCTACTTTCTGAGCAGCTGGAGCGTCTTGGCTGAGAAGTAGGAGAGCTAGAACGTAAGGTGTAGGAAGGGTCAGTGGCGATAGGTATGGCTATTTCTGTATGACTCGGTGCTGGGTACGACACTGCGATCCTACATAATGTGGCGCATGCCAGCACTCGAAGTCTGAAGGAACTCAAGACCTATCCGGCAAATTAGTAATGTCAAAGCAGTCCAAAGGCAGGCAAATCTACATGTAGTATCTATAGCTGTCAGGTGGCAGATGATGCCTCTACTTGGGTAAGGTAAGGTAGGCGAGATGTTGCACGACTCAGCTGCGACTGGCTGGCTCGGGATGACCGCCAATCTACATTAGTAGGGCACTTGGCTGCCGCCGCTAAGATAAGATAATGCACGTTTAGATGAATTTTGAGAGCCAGATGATGTTGTCATGTTGATGCATGGGCCCAGTGAATATATTTGACACTTGCCTTCCTTGTCTTGATCCATTCTTCAATGGTATATTGAATCTCTAGAAGTGATGGTAGGAAGGGGAAGGGGCGGTCGCCGCGGTGGACGTGGAGGAAGATCGCAGCGCGAAAGCCTGAATAACAACGGCTACCTTCAATCACAGCAAAGCAACGGTGTGTATCATGCCTGAGTACCACTCAACCATGTCTCAGTGCTTACAGGAATTGAAAGGGGCGTCTCAAGCGCATTTCTCCTTGAGTGAAGAAGCTCGGAACACTGAACGCCATCATTTATGGAATTCTGACCTCAAATTAAGACATTCACGCGTTGCCTTCGTCAGTGCTGGCACTTCGAGCGCAGAGGAACTGAAAAAAACTCCCCAAAAGAAGAGTACAACAGACTGTGACGGCCAACCAAAGGACAATGGAACAGCTAGAGCTACTGAGAGTCAACCAGGTGCACCCATAGTCCCGCTAGAAGTACCGATGTCAAAGGTGTCTTTGAGTGATGCCCCATTCGCTAAGGCTCCGGAGTCCGGTAGCTCCCGGAAGTCTGAGGGTGGTTCCCTGCCAACGTCTGGGCAGAGTCAGCATGGGAAAGACGAGCCAAAGACAGAGTTGAGCAATGATGTTTTCTTCACGGATTTGAAAGGTGCTGGCCAATGCACGCACATAGGCAATCTGCCACCCATTACAAAACGTTCGCCTTCCCCTGCTGCTTCTGATTCAAGTGATGAGATTATTCTGTTTGTTGGAAGGAAGTCCTCTCAGAGCGAGCCACACTCGACAACTAACCAAACGATCGGCTCTAGCGGCATGAGCGAGCGGAACGAGCCTCCTCGTTCACTTCCACTAGAGCTTTTGCATCAGCCTATGGCTACCGTTATTGATGATCCAATCGACGATGAACCGAGAGATTCAACGTTGATACAACAGCATACTATTCCGGATCAGCAAATGCCAGCTATTCCCAAGCCGACTGTTCCACATACGCAGGAGCTGGGTAATGGTGACTTGACTAGCACTCTGGGCAAGCGGCGGCGCCGTAGACGCCGAAATCGTCAATGGCAGACCGACGAAGAGACTCAGATAATAGCTGATTACATTGCAAACACAAATGAGAGCGACGATCTTGACGGTTTTCCTAAAACTTTTGGACTCAATCAACGCGATCTCGCTGGCTCTGACAATGCCGAGTGGGAAGACGAGGACACAGCCTCCGTCCCAGGGCAACAAAGGAATGTACCAGCCAGAGGCCTCGACGAATGGGACATTACGGATCTGCAGAATTTCGATGACATCAGTACGTCAAGTGAGTCACTTGATAACGTTGAACGGGTGCTTTCGAGCCGTCAACGGCCTTCGGGGGTACAGTACCTCGTAGTTGGTCAGGGAGACAAAGTCGACGATGCGCGTTGGCTGTCTCTAGCGGCGCTTGATGTTCCTGGCGCTGACGAGAAGGTTCGAATATTCGAGGAGGAACAGGCTGAGATCGAGCAGCTGCTGGGGAAATGGGACAGTTCCGAGGAAACCATGAGTCTTGACGAGCAGTTAGCTTTAGATGTCCAGGAAGATATGGAAGACCTTGAGGATGAAGAGGACCTCGTAGAGAGAAGGAAAGCAAGAGCCACGGACGAGCAGATAGCCAGATTATTGTCCAAACAGGAAGAGCTTGGTCTTGGGTCAGATGACCTCAGGCTCTTCGATGGAGGTGGCTTCGATGGTGGAGATGAAGTTGAAGAACAGCTTGATGGGAGGTGGGACGAAGTGGTAAATTTTCAAGACCAGACTACGTCAAAGAGAAAGAAACGAGCTCCGCCTAATTTTCCTTCTGCAAATGCACTTGCGGCCGTGGTAGACCGGGACCCATACAATGGCTTTGATGTCATGGATCAAGATAGGCCAAGCCTGCGCAGGAAACCAAAAGGTCGCCGTAGGAACCTTCCAATGGAGCTTTCTGATTCAGAACTTGAGCTGCAAATACACATGGCCTGGGAGAACGATCGTAGCAGAAAGAAAACACGCAAACAAGAGCGTGAAGAACTCCGCGCCCAGGGTCTTTTGGGCAAGAAAGGAAAACCCGATCTAAAGATCAAATATACGGAGGGCATATCGATGGTAGAACTTAAGAGCGAAATCAAAGACTTCCTTTTATCGTCAATGGAAAGGTATTTTCTTGCATTCCACCCTCTCCTCGCATTCTGCTAACCTTCGTAGCCTCTCTCTGCCACCGATGGCTCATAGGGAGCGTAAAATGGTTCATGAGATTGCAAATATCTTCAAGCTAAAGTCCAAATCGGTTGGTAGTGGCACTTCACGTTTTCCCATTCTATACAGGACTTCCAGGACGACACGGTATAACGACGATGCATCGGGGGCTATTGAAGCTTTATTTTCCTCGCGTTGCTTCCTCCCTCGGATGGACAAAGGGAGGAAAAAGAAGGGTACATCGTCGGCTAAAGCTCGCGGTGGAGGATTTGCCAGTGCTGGTGTATCTTACCGAGATGGTGAGGTTGTAGGGGCTACAGCCCCTGAGCTGGGTCAGGACAATAAGGGAAGAGCAATGTTAGAAAAAATGGGCTGGAGCACAGGAACTACGCTCGGCGCATTGAATAACAATAGGGGAATTGTACAACCTGTTGCACAGGTTGTCAAGACCGGCAAAGCTGGATTGGGTTAGATCGTTCAGCCTTAGAGCTGCTTCCAATTTTCCAATCACTGTGTTACTTTTACAGCGTCACTATCATTGCATAGCGAGGGCCGCAATGGCATGATTCGATATCCAGTAACATGGATGAGTTAGTGCTGAGGAATCATGCATTTGGCATGTACGAGAGAATATAACTCATGGTATGACACAGTAAAGCACTTCATCTAAAACATGAACTTTTTTCTCGCTCTTCGCCCTTGATGCCGTACAGGTCTCATGAGTACACATCCAATAGGGTGTCGTGCCCGCCAGCTAGAGAAGTGCGCATTGCTAGAGATAAATGTAGTAGATTCTTTGCACAGAACTATTGCCTGAACTTTGGTCTCGAAATTAATTTCTTGTACCGTATGAGGATTGTAATTCTTGATGCTGGTGTGGTAAGACTATATTGAATTGTGAAGAATTGGGAGTTGTTGTCCCAATTCCTTTGACGCATCAAGTTCACATTAAATTTTCAACAGCCCAAACCCCATCAGTCGCAATGGGTATCATCATGAAAGCAGATAAAGATCCCAGAAGCATTGAACGACTTTATAAACACTCAATCAGTTTGGCAAGTTTGGTAGACCGTGTATCGGAGACGGAGTGTGGTATTAACATACGTCAAAGAAACAAAAGTACAAACTACGTCTAGGGTTAGGGTTGTTGGCGTGTTGGAGCTCCTGACAATTCTCACAATATAACCTTTTACTATGCTTTCATTACTAAGAAGGTTTAACCGGAAACCTTATCTGGCGTTTATACAGTTATCTATTGCTTTCAAGTAATGACCCTCGCTACCTATGCAGTGCCTTTTTCCTGCAACGAAAACAGAATTCGCAATAAATCTAGCCCGCCTTGTACAACGGGCAGACCCCGCTCACTTCTTAGTCTTACCAGCTTTCGTAGGCTTGGACACAGGCTGTGCATGATTCAGGTCTTTGATATGATTGAATAACCTTGTTTTGGAGGGAAAGCCTGCCTGACAAGCCGCGCATCTGAACTCTGAATCATCCCCTGCACCTGCTGTTTGTTTTTTCGCAGCCTTCTTCGCTCGCCTTTCCTTAGCCTTTCCCATTCTGCGCTGTGGGACGGAATCGCTATCGCCGCCTAAGGAGTCGGAGGCAAGCTGATTTGAGATATCATCAATATCAGGCTGGGATGTTGCGAATCTAGCGCGATCAACAAGAATCCCTTGCTTCGCCCCGAGGACGCGCTCTTTGAACTTTTCTCTTGTGGTATACTCATCATTATCGGAGGACGGAGCTGAGCTAATCGAGGAGGTTCTGTTAGCTTGCTCACTATCCAGTTCTCGGATGACATCCGATTGACCTTCCGAATTTGCTGCTGTCGGTTCTTGATGTTGGTTTTCCATGGAGCTGGTCGGATGCTCCGGTTCATGTGACTCATCAGCACCCAATGGCCACTCTTTCCGGGCATCTCCAGCATCAATGGTCTTCTTGACATTATCAGGCGACGGCTTTCGATCTGCGCTCTCAGGTTTAGCTTCATCAAACCAGAAAGACTGGTCCTCTCGCTGCATTTGTTTCTTGATTTGCTGAATGGCCCTAACATGCTTTTTACTCTTCTCGTGTGCTTCGTACTGATTCTCGCTTTTGAAAATTTTGCTACAGACAACGCATTCAAAGTGCTCCTTCACGGAATCCGCAACGTCGTCGGGACTTTCGTCGTCTTCAACCTCGCTGGATCTCATCCAATCCGGCACTGTCTCTGTTTGGGCCTGTTTTGCTTGGTTAGCTGCTCTTTGTCGAGCCGCCTGACCAATGGCGGCATCTCGAAGCGTCTTCTGGCGCTCAGCTTCGCTTTTGACATTTGTCTTGTACCTATAGTCGCGCTTTTTCACGAAAGCTACAAGCGATCGCACGGCGTCGTTGAATTCACGGATGCCTTCCTCCCGAAATCGCTTGTTTTCCTTTTCCATCATACGTCTCACCCGCCGGTCAGGAGCATCAGAATATCGATAAACATTTGCCCAGGAGAAACTCTTCTTGGTTGAAAAGTCCGTCCATACAGCGTAGAAAGGCCGTACAACATCGTCGTAACCATCCCTTGCATGGCCGAAGGAAGGATATGCTACGGGATCAAGACCCTCCCATTCGCAAGCCAGCCCTTCCTCCTTTGCAAGCGTATCAAATGTCTCCCTAAGCACTCCATAAAAACCCGTGGGCGAATCCGAGAAATCTACTCTTGCATTGAACAGAGTAAACAATTTCAAGATATCATTTGCAGTTGTGATTCGGACGTCGTGCTCGAAATGCTCGCCAAATGTGTCGTCTGAACCCTGTAGAATGGCATCCCGATGAGTGTCATACCAGGCTCTCTCTTGCGGGTCCGATAGTATTTCGTAGGCAGATTGTACTTCTGCAAATAGTTTCGTAGTCTCCTCTACATTTCCATAATTGCGGTCAGGATGAAGTTCTAAGGCCTTCTTGCGGTAAGCCTTTTTAATTCTAGAAGGTAATTAGTCAAGTAGCTTTGAAAGACCTGGTTTACTCACTCATCCTCAGATGCCTGACGATCGACACCAAGCAGCTCGTAATGGCATGTTTTAGTCTCCCCAGTGGCCCTTTTGTCAGAGCTACCGCCCGCGTCGGAGGACTGACTTGCACCCATACTGGTAAGCTAGCTGACCACAGAACATGGCTACGCAAGTCTTTTGTCACGGAATATGCTCTTCAAATGACTCATGTAGTTGGAGCCTAGAATGATCAAGGAGTAGTGAGTAGTTACCATGTGATTACCTTATTGATGCAAATTCAATGACCGGCCAATCTTCGGGAAAGTATCTCTAGCTGCAGCAGAGCGTCATTCGCCCATCATTGCCGTTGCCACTGAGATAATATGAGATCTTCTCCAATTGTTCAAAAGTGAGACTAACACAGTCACGTTCATCGCAATAATGACACTTGCTTTGGACCAGCTTCCCAACGAAATAATATTTCAGATCCTACTCTGCATTCCTCCCACCTCAGTACCTGCCCTACAACAAGTCTCTAAGCGATTCAACGACCTTTCGCAGCCGCTTTTATGGCGATACCATTGCAGTACATTATTCCGTTATTGGAGCCCCGAACATGCTATAGACGAAAAATTCAATGGGCCTGTTGCGAAGATCGACTGGAAAAAGGTCTTCGTAGAACGGCGTCAGATTGATCGATCTATAAGTCGAGAGATAGACAGCATACTTGGTAGTCAAGTCGGTCGTATCGAGAAGACCAGCAGAATTGTTGGATATGGTTACGATGCAAAAGATACATTGCTTCGACATTTGAGCGTTGCGGACGACGCTGATGATGTACTGGCTCGACGGTATTATAACATCATGGGTTCGAGAGCTATGGGCTGATGTTAGGGTTGTAGCTTCTACAGTGGTGTTGTACTTGGGAGCCTCCACAGGACCATGGCTATACAAGAATGGGTGAAGCTCAAAGATGGTCAGGGCACGTCTTTGGAGAGGGCATTGGCGGCTTTCGATATGTTCGTTTTGGAGAGAAGAAAAGGCGACTTCAATGAGGTACATTTTTGAATGGGGAGGAGCCAGCGCAATGCTGCAGGCGACATAAAATGCTAACGGGGCCAGATCTCTTCCCTCCTTGATCAGCTCGCTGAGAGATTCCGATCGCAGTGTCAAAACTTCGCAGATAAATCACCACGTGGCAGAACCGTTGCACTTGTAGCGTATTTGAGGAAAGAAAACCTGACCGGGGTCCAAGGGGATTCGCACTACCATGACCTACAAAACAATTTTATTGGTGTAGCTCTGCAGGATCCAAATCACCCGTCACTGCCACTTATATCCGTGGTGATCTTCTGCTGCATCGCGCGTAGGATCGGTCTTGACGCCTATCCTTGTGGGTTCCCCTTTCACGTGCTTGCTACCGTGAAGCCACCATCGGGGCTCGACTTGGATGGTAATAGCGTACCATCGGGGATCGTACCACCACTGATGTACATGGACCCTTTTCGATCTAGCGAAGAGACCGAGCTGCAAGATCTCAAAGCCCAGCTACAGTCGCTGGGTATCCCTGTCCAAAACCATCGAGAGTTTCTAGATGCATCGCCAGTTGATGAGATTGTGCGTCGATCTGCTAAGAACATCATCACATCAATGTCAACTGTTCCTCGAAACCGTGGTCCTGGTAGTAGGTCATCGACCTTAACTCTGGACCCAGATGGTGCACTGTATGCCGCATTTTGGGCATTGATACTCCTTCAAAACGGCGATCATCACGCCAATAACATACAACGTGCACGTTTCCTGGATTTCATTGTAGAGCGATTGGAGACACAGAGTCCCATGGACGTTGGGTTGATCGAAGCGTATCTGCTCCCATTGCTCGAAAATCCTTCTCAGCATGGCGGTCTACTCGATACGATTAGGGTTATTAGACGTGGAGACCTTATGCCTAAACATCCCAAAGACCGCACGACGCGCGAGACACGGGAGATCAAATATAAGATTGGCCAAGTATTTCATCATAAACGCTATCATTACAATGCTGTGATCACCGGGTGGGACGTAAAATGCGAAGCTGAGCCTGATTGGATGGCACACATGCGTATACATGAACTTTCAAGGGGCCAACACCAAAGCTTCTACCATGTGCTGTACGTGCTGTATCTTGCTCGCTTGATCCTCAACTAACGACTTTCAGGGTTGACGATAGTAGTGTACGATATGTGGCCGAGGATAACATTGAAATCATCCATGAAGCAGGGCCGGAGCTGATGGCTTTGGCTGGGCAGCATTTTAAGCGGTGGGATAAGGCTAGTAGTACCTTCGTCAGCAACATCAAGGACGAATATCCTGACGATTAGTTGGTAACACGTCATTAAATACCCTCCTTATACGAGAGGCAGATAACTTGGCCTTTGGTTGCCGTTTTGGTAACGTCAAGCTTCTGCCTGACGCATAGTCAGTCACCGTGGGCAGACTGAAATTGATTGAGTTGTGCGTTTAATGTACGTTGGAAAAGGCGATTTGGTGAACATGACATCCAAAGGAATATAAATATCAGGACAACAAAGGCGATTATACAGCACAGAATTCGCATGAATGCGAGGCAAACTACATAAGCCGAAATCTAGAGCTAGATTGGGTATCTCTGAAAACAACATCCCCCAGATATCAAAGTTTACACAATGCCAAGCGCCTGTTGTAGTACTCGTGCTTCTTCGCGGGATAGACCATCCACTTGCCCCATTTCGACTTGTGTCAATACGGGGATTGATTGATCACGAAGTAATCCATCCAGAAAAGCGATCATGCATTCTTCAAACTTTGGGACTGATAGTTCGTTCTCTATCAGTCCGCGCAAATGCGTGAGCAGATCAGTGCCCGCTGGTGGCACAAGCTGGGGAAATGTGAGCAAACATGCATCTCGAGGGAATCATAAACATACAGCCTGCATATGGGCGTCGCGAATTTCCTCCCATCTGGGCACAACCTGATCCTCGCCCCAAAACATGGCGTTGATCTCCCACTCATCGCTGCCTTCTTCAGCAGTACACTCGGCATCGAAGCCCCACGCAAAAGCTTTCTGGAGAACCTCATCACCTGTTGACCCGTAGATTAGATACTGCTCGATGACGGCTTGGGCCATGAAACCGGCTGCTAATCTCATCCATGTATCGGTAATTGTCGTCTGATTCGTGGTGGTCTGAAACACCGCGGACAAGGCCATAAAGGATGGGAGGCTATCAAGTAGAGAAGTTGAGGGGGGAGAGGAAGAGACACGGCTTGGGGAGAAACCTGGGGGACTAGGACCCTGCAGGGACTGCTGTTGTTTGATTGGAGCTTTGTATTGTGGAGCTTGATACTCGGTCAGATCTGTGAGAGGCAAACTTGATAGGCTCTGCTGGATGGAGCGAAAGGCAATAGCTTGTTTGTGGCGTTGATCGCTTAGCCTCTGCAGTGCTGTTTTCGAGGGACTGATTTCGGAAGTGATTGTCCGCCTCGTGTACAATGCCGCGAACCTGAGCTGACGTAGACGGAAACGTAGCCCCTTACTACCCCGGTAACTTGGGTGTATCGTGCGGAAGATTTCCAAGAAGTCTGGCCTGGTCATTTCTCTGAATACAAGGTGTTGGTATTGAGGGTAATTGCTCACCATTGACCATATGCAAAGTTAGATCCGCTGCCCTTTGCAACTTGACATTACGCGCTCCACTCTGCGCTCTCTTGTAATCCTTTAGTATTCCTCTCAACGCCATGTATACTAGGTAATCAAGGATGAACTCATCAACCCCGAGGCGTAACGCTGGCTCTGCACATCTTTCCATAATTGAGATCGCATGAAACCGCAAGCGCAAGCGTGACGTGGAAATCAAGATGAGAAGTTACCAGAACAATCGTTGGCGTACAAAAGCTTCTAGTCGCCAGAGATGGATCAAATATAGCATCAGGTAAGTAATGGATGACCTTGAAGCGAATTCGGGCTTATAGCGCGGTTCACGTGGATCACGTGAATCACGTGAATCAGAGCCCAACGGCTTGGGCCGGGGACATGTATTCAGAGCATGTAAATTTGATAATATATGCCAGTTCTGGTTATGGCTGGTAAAGATGGATCTCATGGAGTCGATTTACACCGAATTATGATATAACGCCATAGGTATTCCAGGCGCTATCTCTAGGAAGCTAAATATGTAGATCCATGTACTTTATGCCTGGCCTGCCTGCTCAATCCGCTTCTTAGCCTTTACTCTCCGCACAAAGCTCTGCATCATTGCGCCATAGTCGCAGCTCCTGGCTGCAGCTCTTTCCTCGTCTGACACATTCAGTTGCAATTCTTCTTTGATCGACATTCGCAGCGTCGCTTGGCCCGTGATTAGCTGCTGACGATGTGCCAGGATATCTTGTGCTACATCGCTGAGACAAAGATCCACCACCTTCTCGGGAAGCTTAGCTCGGTTCAGATCCTCTTGGGTGAGGCTATAGTTGGAATCCACACCGCTCAATACATCTTCAGATGTAACAGCATGGCCATTTCTTGAGGAGGTCATGAAGTCTTGCCAGTCTGGTTTGACGAAGTCTAACCGAGCTGACAACGCGGCGATGCTCTTTACGTTCTCGGCCAAAGTCGGCACAAGGTTAATTAGTGGATCTTGAACAAGGCTCAGGATGGCAAACTCGATCTGGCCCTCTTCGTACTGCGCCATGCGGGCTTCAATCTCGGGTTTTGCTTGGCTTAGCCAATCGCCCTCGATTGGGCCTAAGTCACTTAAGGTTAGCTCTTGTTAACAGCAATGGAAGATCCCCAATATTTACCAAGGCATACTGGCTGGCGCTCAAGTCCGTCCAGCTTCCAAAGCTGATCTCCAATGGGTACGAAAGCAATAAAATGAAATCCGGATTCATTCTCGTCTTCTTCAGCCTTTCTTTTCTTGCCTCGGCCTTTCGATGTAGCCTCGTTCTTGAGCAGGAGGTCTCCGTTGAGCATATCCATTTTCCTTTGACACATTCAGTTTCGGCGATCTTTCTCGATAGACGACACCGAAGCAACAGCCAATCGGAACGACAACATGGGAAGTGTTTGCGATCTTGAGACAATTACATACCTTGCAAACGAGTTATGGATCTGTTTGACGAAGTCGAAATTAGCAATAGCATCGCCACGTAGCGCAGGACTAAAGTCTGATGTGAAGTCCTTAAATCCTCGCAGATTAACTCCAAGTTCGATGTTGGGAATATTGTTAACAATGTTTAGTAATGCAACACTCGCACAAGCATTGCTGCTGGTCTGGTTTCATTTAGCTCTAGCAGTATGTAAATTCGGCAGGGGAACTCGCTTGATTTGCGAACCACACCCCTTCTGGACAGCTCTGCTCTTGCTTATCAGGGTCTTCTTCGATCCATTTGAACAAAAAGATGAGGCCGTAGACGGGTCGGCTATGCCATTCATTAGGCATAGATAAACCAGAATACCCCCAGCAAAGCGGAAACTTACGGTAGAAACGTCAGCAATTCATCATCTAATGAAACTACTTCCTGGACTTTCACACCCTGTACGCCGAACCTTCTGAGCATGACATTGAAAAAGGCCTGCAAGAAAATTTATTACCGCACGGTAGAATACCTTCCTGTTTCAAAGAGCTACATACTGGCTCCGACTCAATTTCACAGAAACCCTTCCAAAGGCGTCTATCTTCGAAAGTGGCTGGTGCTGGAGGAGCGTGGGTGAATGTCTTTTCCTTACAAGTTCCATTCGTTTGAATAGAAGAACGGCCAACGCGGTTTCTCCTCGTGCGTCCTACCATGCCGGAGGCTTTGTCCCGCATGCTGTTCAGAAGGGCATAAGAAAAAGTGCGAGCTTGGTTCTATGCTGCGAACACACTTGTAGATCCACCATGATTGCAGCCTCTTAAGCGTTCTCCTCACGCCGGATAAACCGGATTGCCGGCTTAAGCGACATCTCCAGATCTGGAACAGTCACTGTAGTACGGAAGCCTTGCAAACCACAGTATCCTTATTCGTGCTCTGGCGGTACCCGCGTATAACGCGGCAGTTCGGCCCGATAAAGACACCGAGGAGCATGATGTTTATCACCTCCTACCAAGCGATCCTGGAAGTGCTGGAGTGGAACGTTTTTTAACACGTGACTTTGCTGCCGACGAGATTCGAACGACGATCTCGAAGTAGCTAAAGTAGCATTGCGCGTCTCCTTACACAGAGAAGCTCGCGCAGCACCATAGGTTGTCTTGTTAAAAACGATACCGTGACAGTGTCAACGGGAAGGACTGCAGAAGCCCAAACGCTTCGAGGATGCCATGAACGGCACGCCTCGCCTCCGTTCGGCCTATCCAACGTCGCCAGGTTCTACGCCAAAGAAGTATGAGCAACATGCGAAGCCTTCAGGGCTGCAAAGCCCTCTTCCGCCTCTCCCTCCTGCGACTCCATCCCAAGACAACGCATCCCCAATGATACGTTTTACCCTCGTCGATGCCCCCTCACAAAGACTGTACGCTTTCATATTCTATGCTGCTTTAAATACATGGCGACTGTCGGATTTCTTTGGCTTGATCAACGAAGAGCAAGAGTCCCTTTGGTTGTTCATGAAATGGCTTTTGATCGATTTCATCTTCTTATACGGCTTGCCAGCATTCCAGATCCCATGGCTACAATGGTCTTCGTCAACCACAGCATTGCTAGTTATCTTGCATACTGTCCTCAATGCCTTCCTAATGTTCCGAATTCCGGTTTGTTAAGCCCGTACCCAGAATTCTGGAGGTAGATGCTCACAAACAAGCAGATTCCGATCGGGGCATGGCTTGTGACATTCACAAAGATCTTTTACGACAGAGAACTTGCTGTCTCGGAGAGGACTGTTAAGCCAGCATCCATCCTGCACAACGCGTCATTGATCCTCGGGAAGCAAATCATACACATCTTGCCTGAGGGGTACGTAGACGATATGTGGACATTCCTGTATAACCATACTGACCTTCCATAGTTCTGCCATGCTAAATCCAGAACAAAGCCCCTTTTGCATTGGCGGTCCAAATACGAATGTCAATCTGCCAATCCGCATCAATCAGACAAATCCTGTTTTGATAGAGTTGCTACGAGTCGACCTTGACACTAACTGCAACGAGACCATCACTATCAATGCAAGGGAAGTCAGTAGACTCAAGCGACAGGCTGATAAGGAACATACTAAGAACGATCGCATAAGTCCGCGACTTCTCCAGTATACGGTCAAGGAGACCGGCTTATATCGACTCCAGAGAGTAGTTGACGAATCAAAACTTGAGGTTCAAAAGAGGATTTCAGACACGCTTGTCGTTACTTGCCCATCGGCTATGGTAAAGCCTGCGCCGCAGGACAAATGCAAAGGCGCTTTGTCTGATTTCTACCTCAAAGTGCATGCGACTCCGCCATTGAAAGTGAAGTATAGCAAGGTTGTGAATAGAGACGATCACGGCAACGTTGTTCTGAGTATTCATCCTGAAAGTCTAGTCTCGCCGTTGGCTCGACACCGTAGCTCTGGTGCCCTAATTTCCCTTGAGTCTCTGGCTGATACAGACGTTTCTTGGGCTCGTACACAGTCTATCGAGATTCCGTTGAACGAGTCACTTGGCGTCAGTGGAGGCTGGCAGTATATGATCGATGAAGTACAAGATGCTCTTGGAAATGTTGCGAATTACTCCCATCTTCGCACACTGGAGCAACATCAGCAGAAGACTTTGAAAGGTCGTCAACTTGAGCAACACTTTCAGGTGCATGAGAGACCAAGAGCTGCACTCCGTGAATACGATTCGCAACATCCTATTAAAGCGGAGAAGGGAAAAGCTAAATCACTGCCAGTCAAATTCAGTTCCACAGGATCGAGTAAAGCTGAGGATACACAATATACTCTTTCTTACCTGTTCACGCCGCAAGAAGATATACTCCCAGACCAGAAACACTCGAACGCAGCAGTACTTAAGGAAGTGCTTGTGAAAGACCCTACCCAAGGCCTTGAAGTTCGTGAGCCGGGACTATATACTCTTCATTCAATCAGTACAGATTTCTGTGATGGAGAGATTATGGAGCCATCGTCTTGTCTCCTGATGAACCCACCGGAGCCTGATCTTGCCATCAGCGCAGAGAATATTCCAGACAAATGTGCCGGCAATTCTATAGGTCTCTTAGTTGATCTAGATCTGGTCGGCACTCCACCCTTCCACCTTTCATATAATATACGGCAAAGAGGAGCCAGCGTCGTACCGAAAGTTTACGAAGTCGACCGCCTTCATACCCAACTCGAGCTGAAGCCCATGCAAGCTGGTCACTATGTCTACGAATTTAATAGCATTAGCGACGCTGTCTATGGTACCCCCAGGTCCCTAGCACATAGGAATATGGTTTTGGAACAAGATGTTAAACCCCCAGCCGCAGCAAGGATTCTGGATGCAGAACCGATAAAGACAGCTTGCATTGGGGAGCCCGTGACTTTCGCAATTCAGATTATGGGTGAGCCGCCTTATAAAATCGATTACGAGCTTGTCCATCGTGGTCGACGGCAAAAGCACACAGCCAACGACATTGTAGAGTCAATTCACATGATTGCTACGGATCCTCTGACAGATGGTGGAGAATACACCCTTGCATTGACAAGCATTACGGATCGATCGGGCTGCAAAATACTTTTGAAAGCTGAAGCTAAAGTCGATGTTGGACTGCAAAGACCGCGGGCAGGCTTTGGACAGCTTGACGGCAAGCGAAGTATTCTAGCTTTGGAGGCTAGAGAGATCGGTATTCCATTGAGACTGCAAGGAGAAGCTCCCTGGACCGTGACATACCGCAACAATGATGATGTACAGGGGCAGTTCACCCAAACCACGCTGCGTAATAGCAATGACTATGTTAGAATTGCTGCTGAGGGGACTTATGAAATTCTCGACGTCCATGACGTTGGTTGCCCTGGCTCCGTAGACTCAGCCAGTGCACAGTTCACCGTTCGCTGGATCCCCCGACCTTCCATTCGAATTGCAGAAAGTCCGCTTGTCGAACGCATCGGAGACAGTCATATCAAGAAGGAAGTTTGTGAGGGTGACGAAGACGTTACGGAGATTTCCTTCACCGGTACACCTCCGTTCAACGTTGAGTATGAACAACGTCACAAACCTGACCATGGATCGTCTTCTATGAGTCAGAAGAAATTCAATGTGGGTCTAAGCACGGGTACTTTGAGAATGGAGACATCGGAAGCTGGATTGTACGAGTACAAGTTTTCTAAATTGGGAGACACCTCATACAATCATGATCATCGAAGATTCTCTCCTCTACTAATACAACAACGCGTCCACCAAAGACCATCGGCTTCTTTCACTGAAGCCGGCAAAAACTATAAGTATTGCCAGGAAGAAGCTGGCGACGAGGTAGTCCCAATTGTCTTAACAGGATTGCCTCCTTTTCATCTCGAGCTGGAGATCAAGCATCATACGAGCACAAAGCCAGAGATAATCAATGTCCCTAACGTGGAGTCAAACCAATACAGACTGCAGATACCGCAAAAATTCCTTACGCTTGGAACACATTCTCTTACAATCCGTAAAGTCCAAGACTCTCGTGGCTGTCAAAGGAAAATGGACTTTAACGCCCCTCATGTACAAGTTAGCGTTGCTGACATCCCAAGTATTTTCCCATTGGAAGACCAGATTGACTACTGCGTCGGTGATCGCATCTCGTTCACATTATCTGGTACCCCGCCATTCAATGTTTTCTACACCTTCCAAGACCGTGAGCGCAAGGCCTCTGTGTCGTCAACAGAATTCAGACGCATAGCAGAAAAGCCTGGGATCTTCGCTGTTACGGCACTCAGTGATCAAAGGAGCACCGATGCTTGCAAGGCGAAAACGAAGATTACAAAAATCATTCATGAGATGCCTAGTGTGAGGGTAAGCAAAGGGAGGACAGCAACGGTGGACATTCATGAAGGCGGCGAAGCGGAGATACTCTTCGAATTTGGAGGGACTCCGCCGTTCCATTTCACGTAAGTCGTTGTTCGATGTTCTTCTCCTAGAAACTAAAAAAGCATCCAGCTACACCCGCAGTTCGAGTCCACTAAGGGGGAAGAAATCCGAGGTTCTAGAAACCAAGAACGAGATCTCGCACGAATACAGTAAGACTATTCGAGCATCCGACGAAGGGGTGTACGAGGTGGTATCTATTCGGGATAAGTATTGTGCTTTCTCTACCCAGAAAGTAAAAGGCAAATCAGGTCAGAAGCTGCTGACGAATGGATGAGGATTGAATGGTCAGAAAACGTGAGCATTTTTGAAAGCATAGCGTGCATTGTACAAATTTACGAGGAAACTTCGAATCTTAAACAGCATATTTGGACGGACCATATCAAAGCCCTGGATATTGAATCTAGGTCCCCTAATTCTTGACCTCGATCCTTGAAATCATATCTCCCCCAAGCCTCACAATGTCATTTAGAGTTGCCGTCTTGTTGATAGTGACTTGAGCATTTTCCTCGTCCGGCGCGGTGACCGGCATGGTAGAGTATTGCAGGTTGGTTTTCCATGGCCTCAGCCCAGTTTGCGGATTCCACAACCCTGCAATGGCAGAACCACCCTGCTCGTTGTAAAAGAAAACGACATTGCTGTCATAGAGCGTCCTGAGCTCCTCCACGTACGACTGCACCGAATTGAACCCAACCAGACTCTTATCCTCCTGCACCTGAACCTGGAAATTTTTAAATACAGGCTTCGAGTTCCTTTGCTGTCCAGCATAGTCGCCAACGAACCTCGTGTTCAGATGAATTACAAAGTCATAATCAACCGTGGAAGCAGCAAAGAGCATTTCCGGCTCAATACCCACTCCCTGCTCCTTAATTACTTCGCAAGCTACCTTGGCCAAACTAGCGAATCGCGCAGCAACCACCTTGGACGGCCCAAGCTTAGTCCATGTAATACCATCCGGATCTAAATTCGACGCAGCGAACATGACCACCCGGTTCATAGCCGGATCAATCTTTCTCCACGCCTCGAAACGGATGTGAATGCCATCGATCTCGTTACTGCTCATTTTGTCATTAAAATTTACAATCAGCGGCTCAGAGCGCCAATCCCATTTTGAGATCAGTTTCAGTGTTCGAAGAAACCCTGTCATGACGCTGCCGGGCACAGACCATGGGCCGGGATGTACGAAAACGCGCAGGGTGAGAAGCTCGATGAGTTCGTCGCTGATGTGGTGGGAAAGGAGATGGGCGTCACGCCATTTCTTCATGAGGCGTATGGAGGGTGAGAGGAGAGGGAAGCGTGTGCTTAGGGTGCGGATAGCTTGCGTGTGTAAAGGCGCATAGATAAAGTTACGTTTGTATGCTGAGAGGGCGGCGGCGGTCTCTTCTCGACTGGTCTGTGTGTGGGACTTTTCTTTTAAAGTTTTCTCTAGGAGGTTGAATTCGCGTTCGTGATGTATGCGGACACGAAAGAAGGCGCCATCGGGGTATAGGACGTCTAAGAATGCCGAGTTGAGGAGCTTGTGGCTGTTATTTTCTAGACCAAGCCGGGTTGTTGCTTCTGCTAACAATTCACCCATCTTGAGGAGAAAGGCTATCTTTGTTCGTTGCACAGCTGCAATATCGTCTGGCCAGCGGTTAGAGCCTTCGAATTGAACGTAAACATTTGCTGGGTCCATTTGGTATTGCCCTGGCTTTACGACTGGTGTATTTGCGGAGGCGTAACGTAACTGAGAATCTGCGGCTGAGATCTGGCGTATTTGAAGTGGAAGACCTTGCAATTGCCTGATGTCTTTCTCGAACACCTCAAATGCACTGATTACAGGTTGATATAGAATTGAAGGATCGATAGGATTCGAACTTTTGTTATCGAGTAGACGATTAAATGAATCCCCAAGAAGGACAAAGTCATTGGCAGCTTCCTCTCCAAGGTGCCGACGGATAACATGCGTCACTATCTGCTTCAAGATACTATCCCGAGTATCGATAGCTGACCATATCAAGCTTTCCTGGATACTGCCATCCTTGAATCGCCGTAGCTCCGCCTTCTCTCCCCAAAACTGGCGGAATGCAGCAGCGGCTACTTTGTCTTCTGCGGAGGGACCTCGGTCTACAGAGCGATTGATTTGTCCTGGATCTAGTATTAGACCTATGCGAATTTTAGGTTTGACTTTTGAAGAATGCGTGGGGCTTGCAGGTGACCAAGCAGTCCTTCCTACTGGTCTTGGGTGGATGAGTAGAACTCGGTCCCCGAGGCCAGTTTTCAACGCTTGATAAGCACGTCGACAGAAGTGCATATCGTCATCGACCGCGTCTGCTGTCTGCGGCGGCAACTCCATCGAACGGTTCATTGAAAGATCAATAACACTGTCGAACCTCTGCGGAGAATTATCGACGTTAGTGATGAAGCTGGCATCAAACTGATCCAAAAGCGGGTCGTTCAGCAACCTTAGTGTACGAGTTGCTTCATCTCGTAGCATTGCATAAGACCATGGAGACATCTTGAACAGAACATTCAAGCCTCTTGCACCATCGAATAAGACTGGTTGGCCATGGCCATCAATATTCATATCATCAGAGAGGATGGCAACTGGCCCAGCTACAAGATCTTTCAGGGATAGATATTGAAGCATGGCTTTGAAAAGTTGGTGAGGGTTATATGCTTTTGAGAGTATTGGCTTCCCCTTTGGCCCACCACCATGCAGGAGTAAAGCCATCATGGATGCCCATTCAAAAGAGCCGAAGCCGCCTCCAGCGAGTCCTGTTTTTAAACCGCGCTGTCGTAGCCATACGCTGCCGAGCACACAAGCATCGGTGAAGCCGTCTGATTGTAAACAAGCTCCATGCAAATACTTCAGATACGCCAGCGAAGAACATTCTGATCTCAGTGACGCATTATAGAACGGTGTGGGCATTGTGGACATTGCAGCCGGACCGGACCCCTCGAGGTTTGCTCGGACACAATTCTTGTGGGGTAGGGTCTTTGACATTGGAAACATTGCTCCGTCGGCAGCCAATATGATTCTTATTTGACAGTTGGACTTCGAAAAGTCATCACTACCTTGGCCAGGGTCAAGGGTGATTACCGGTTGCAGGTGGTTATCATTCTGGTATGCAAATCTGACGGGGAATGTACAATCTTCAGCTTCTTCTATGCCTGTCGCAATACATGCCAAGTAATATGCTCTCTTGTAGAAGTATCTATAATTCAGATAGTCTTTCTCCTGAAAAATGGACTTCTTGCGTATTAGCAACGGCGCGGATACTTCAATAAAAGACCTTACCGAAGGCATAGTTACGGCTAGATCGATCCCTAGCTGATCTCCAATCTGAATGGTCGTTTTACGGGCATAGCTCCCGACAACATTGATGTTCGCGGGCTTAGAGTATGCCAGCGTACATTTTGCTTCCTTAGTAGGCCGAGGATGGGGAAATGGTATTCTTATGGTGTGTAAGTTGTGTTGCTCACGCTCTGCTTGCAATATCTATTTACGGATCAGAACGTTAGACTTGGAAGTATATAGAATTGCAAGAGTGTCTTACAGGTTTCGGTTCACGACTTGGGATGTGCTCTATGATATCCTTGAGTTTGTGAAGCGCATTCTCCGCCTTGACCATCCGTCCTTTTGCAGGTCGTACCTTCACCAATAACTCGTCAACTTGAAGCTGGAACACATTTGAATTATATGCGCCAGTCGATAAGACTCTCGACCTGTCCTCCTCATCGTTCCGCATAGGCTTACGGATTCGAGTGCTGATTGAGTAGTCGGCAACATCGTCCTCTTCCCCATTGAATTCCCCAAACGGGACGCTCTGGGGAAGTCCCAGATCAATATTACCAGCAGCTGGGGGGGAGAGCTTCCTCTTCTTTTGTGCTGGTGACATTATAATGGAATTGTCGCCTGTAAAGCTGGTGGGATCTGGTGTTCCAGAAAAATGTTTGGGATTTTGCTTCTAGGTGCGGCTCGAGCATTAGCGTAATCCCTAAGGTACCTTACCCATGAGCAAAACTAAGCTTCGAGCTAATGCAGGTCATCCGCGTCGGAGGCCGAAGTAGAAGTCTCTGGCTGAAGTTGCGAGTCATCCACTGGTTGTTTAATTTTGTACCTGTCGAATTCTGTCCAACGATGGCTATCGCTTCAACGGTTACAACGCTTTCCAGTGAGATCGGAGAATCTATCCCGCCAGAGACTGCTCATGTAACAATCAAGTTTCCGTCCATTGGAACGAGCAATGCTGATGCTGCCCCAGGCCGTATCCGTTTCCTTACCAACGTGGAAAGCCAATGTCGGATATGAAGAAGGTGAAGATTGGGTCTTGGGCAAAATGAAAACTGGCTATCCGCGGTTCGCTCATCCGTACAACTCCCACAACGCCCTGCTAAGCTAGAGACTACAGATTCTTCGTTCACAAAAGCATAGAAGCATTCGCCAATGCAATTGTGAGCAGGCATGGCTCACCCACTGAAAAAGCGTTCTTGTTTCCTTCCCACCTCGTTGCATCCAGATGTGCCGAATTCATGCGAAAACAAGTCCCGTCTCTCATGATCGGCAAATCTTTGAGGCTCGTTGACCTGTATCCGAATTCTGGTCTACCCAACGGCCCAGTGGAGTCCGAAACAATACATGTCAAACCAATTATATCGGCTGTACTATTCCCCCGGGATCATACAAAAATTGCAAAAACCTTCTGGCAGCACTCTGGTGATGGAGTTTCCAGTCGGCGAGCCGAGTACTGTCACAGAGCGTTCGATGACGGTCGATTGACAGTACGAAAGACTACCATACCACCCACTAAGGGCCCTCGAAGGTATCAAAAGAAAGAATCCATAGATAATTCTATACAATGTGAACCTGGGGGAGCTCCTGATAGAAAAGATTATTTACAATTTGTCGAGGAGCGCTTCGGAAGGAACCTTGATATATCGCTTGCTTGCAACGCCAAGCAGGCCATCCGTAGGCGTATAGCGGGCGCTTTGACGGCTAATGTGGACCTCCATGAGGCGCTGGAGATGGCAAAGCCTTCAACGCGCACGGAACACGTGGAAGGCTTCTCAGAGCATGATGTATATTTATATCCTTGCGGCATGAGCTCGATATTTAACACTCACAGAGTCATGATGGCATGCAGAGGAGAAATGAAAAGCATTTCTTTTGGGTACTCCACCCAAGATGATTTCATATTCAAGGAGCCTAACCTCAAGTAGATTTCCTTATATTGATACCCTCAAAATCTTAGAAAAATGGGGCCCGGGTTGCCTATTTTACGGTCATGGAGCATCGGCAGATTTAGACGACCTGGAACGGCGCTGTGAGTCTGGTGAGAGGTTTCTCGCCTTGTTCTGCGAATTTCCCGGCAACCCTCTTCTCAAAACGCCAGATCTGCGCCGGATTCGAACGCTTGCTACTCGCTATGACTTCGCTGTTGTCGTCGATGAGACTATTGGGAATTTTATCAACGTGCACGTATTGCCATACGCAGATGTGGTTGTAAGCAGTCTTACCAAAGTTTTTACAGGGGAGTGCAACGTTATGGGTGGCAGGTATGCTTCACCTTCATGCGTCCATGGCTCAGCTGAGGAAATTTTAGCTCCGTCCTCAATCCGCAGAGCCGGTACTATTCTCAATTGAAACATTTTATGCATGAGGATTACGAGGACAATTACTGGCCAGAAGACGCTATATTCATGGAGAGAAACAGCCGGGATTTCGTGTCACGTATTGAAAGGATAAATAAAAATGCAGAAGCAATATGCGAGACGCTGAGCGTCTCCCCAATAGGTAAGATGGCGTTTATGATTTTCCAGCCCCTGCTAACAGTTATCTCAGTCAAGGAGGTGTATTATCCAAAGTATAGCCCGACACGGGTCTTCTACGATGATTGTCGTAACATAAATGGAGGTTACGGTGGCTTGCTCTCCGTAACTTTCCATACGTACCTGCAAGCTATCGCCTTTTTCGATGGGCTTGAAACAGCTAAAGGTCCAAGCCTCGGGACAAATTTTACTCTCAGGTGATTAATGATGTTCTCCTCACTAGGGCTGAGCTAAAGATATGCAGTTCACCATACGTAATATTGGCGCATTATGGAGAGCTCGACTGGGTAAGCAGCCCTCACTTCAATAGGAATTCATGAGCTGACGTGTTTAGGCTGTGCAATTTGGGGTCGAGGCCGATCTGATCAGGATTAGTGTTGGGTTGGAGGATCCTGGTGACCTACGCTCAAGGGTGGAACGAGCGCTTGTCGCGGCACGAGAGACAACAGTTGATGAGTAAAATCAGCGGGCCATCATACGTAGACACGGCTATGGAAGGACCGCTGCAGATGTGTGAAGGGTAGTGATGGGCTATTCTAGAACATAGACTTAAAAGCATCTATTTTATCCACAAGATAAGATTGACGGGAGAACAGTATGTTAAGTGAAGGTCTAACGACCAAAATTTAAAATGGTATGAGTGAAGGATACCGAAATACGAAATTTCTAGCTCTAATTCATCAGTCGATGATTTAGAGAAGTGGCATCAGTGAACAACCGCGCTAGCCACTAGTAGTCCAATACAGATACTAGCGCGGCGCGCTCGCGTCACCCAGCCCGACAGCTTTCGTCAATCCTGCAGGTTTTCCTTACCACTGTCATGGCGCCCGCCAAGCGGCAGCGATCAGCAGAAGACGACGGTGAGACTGTGATTATTGAAGTCGAGAGCGCACGATCTAGCTTCCAAGAAGCTTCAGTAAGTTTTGAGGAGCAAGTCTACAACGCCCAGGTTAACAGCTGGCTAGAGAAAGAAGCCACGAGTATCCTACGAGAATCCGGAAGCTGAATCGTCTGACGACGATCATGATTCGGAGGAAGAACGCTTCCAGGAACAGGCTACCCAATACCTTTCACAGGAGCGCATCAAGAAGACCTTGGGGAACCACCCAGCGGAGAATGGCATCATCGAATCTGTGACCTGTACCAACTTTATGTGCCATGGGTATCTGGAGATTGGCATAGGTCCACTCATCAACTTCATCATAGGCCATAATGGAAGTGGGAAAAGTGCGATTCTAACGGCCATCACGATATGCCTTGGGGGGAAAGCAACAGCTACGAACCGTGGGCAGAGCTTGAAGAGCTTTATTAAGGAAGGCGAGGAGTGAGTTGTTGTGCCTGTATACTTATGGGGACAAACATTGACGAGAGGCAGGTCATCAATGCTTAGCGTCAAGATTAAGAATACTACAGATAGTGCGTACCAGCAGGACGTCTATGGCGACTCGATCACAGTGGAACGTCATTTCTCACGATCAGGAAGCAGCAGCTTTAAATTGAAGAGCTCGACTGGACGACTAATATCGACTCGAAAAGCCGATCTTGACGACATATGTGACTACTATGCTCTGCAAATTGACAACCCGATGAATGTTTTAACGCAGGATATGGCAAGGCAGTTCCTAAACAACTCAACGCCTAGCGACAAGTATAAGTTCTTCATGAAGGGGACGCAACTGGAACATCTGGATGGCGATTACCTTATCGTCGAACAGAACCTCGAGACAATGGACCAGGACCTTTGGAAAAAGCTGGAAGATCTCAAGGTCTTTGAGGAACGCGCCGAAAAAGCCAGAGAACGGCTTCGGCAATCTGAAAAGCAAGAAACCCTTCGCCAGAGAATTAAAACTTTTGATAACATGCAGATTTGGGTTCAAGTCGAGCACGAGGAGAAGCGTCTGGCTGCGTACGATAGTAAGCTAGTAAGAATGGATGAACAAATCCAAGCTTTGGATATGACCGCTGCCGGATTAGACGAATCCTTTGGTCAGACAGAACAACGGCTCGAACAAACTACTAGAGCTGTTGAGGAGAGTAAGAATGCTGTGACACCTTTACAAGAAGAAAGAGACAGGGCAAAAGTTGAAGTTGACAGATTTAAAGCCGAACAGATGGCCTTGCATGTAAGTATATTCCTACCGCGTTCGGCATTGACTAAGGACTTTGGATAGACCGAACAAAGAACCATTGCAGATGAAATCAAGGCTGCAGAGAGCAGGATCGAGAAGGCTGAGCATGACATCGCAGACGAACAGAAAAGGCTTAGTGATGCTGATGGTGGAGCCCATGACTTACGAAGAGCCGAGCTTGAGGAGAAAAGGGAAGAAGCTGTCACTGCGAAAAGGAAACTTCGAGAATCTATAGACGAATTTCCTACACTTGAAGATAGAAGAGATCGTGCAAACAGAGAGAGTGAAGATGTACTCGAGGAGGTGAAGGCCAAAAGAGTGGATGTGCAGCAGTGTGAGGAGCGCTTGAATTCTCTCTTGCGAGATCGTGGACAGCAACAGCAAGGTTATCCGCCAAATATGCCTCGGCTTCTAAACGCCATACGTCAGGATAATGGCTTCCAGCAGAAGCCCGTAGGTCCCCTTGGTACACATGTCAGGCTGCTTAAGCCTCTCTGGTCTAGCATCCTTGAGAAGTCCTTTGGTGGAGCTCTAAATTCTTTCATCGTCACAAGCAAGCAGGATCAGAATAGGCTGTCAGATCTGATGCAGAGGACCGGATGGTAAGATCCGAAAAACATCAGAATCCTTGCTCAAATTGCTAACAATTACAGCGTCTGCAACATCTTGATCACAGATAATAGCAGTATAAACACCACTGGGAAGGAACCAGATGGCCGGTTCGAGACCGCTCTGAGAGCCATCGAGGTAAACACTCGTAGACTCTTCCTCGCTGGCTTGCTAATTGTTGTCTAGATTGACAACGAGCTTGTCAAGAAGCAATTAGTAATCAACCAGGGCATTGACCAGACTATACTGATTCAGGATCGGGGAGAAGCCATTGATACGATGAAGAGGACAAGACTACAAAACGTTAAGCAATGTTTCGCATTCAATATCAAACCGGGCGAAGCTGTCAGGCTGGCCTACGGTTATGGAGGCGGGCTGTCCCAGTCATATCAGCCAGCATTTATGGGATCTCCGCGTATGAAGACTGATGTTGAATATCAGATCAAGTAGGTTTGCCCTGTAACGACAGTAATTGACAAGCGAAGCTGACTCGTCTAGCGCTCAACGGGACGCGCTTCAGACTCTCCAGTCAGATTTCGATAAGCTTGAACGGATGCTTGGAGAGAAGCGAAATCATCTTAGGAGCTGTGAGCAAGCAATTGCTAAGCAAAAAAAGGAGGCCGTGCGTCTGAAATTAGACGTGCAGCAGGCGGAAACCATGGTGGATGAGCTTCAGGATGCTTTGGAAGAAGACAGCGTCGAAGAAGGTCGCCTGGAATCCCTGAAACAACAGCTCGAAGATGCTAGAGAAGAGAAAACTGGTCATGAAGCCGCCTACGAGGAGTCTGTTGTGTCAAAGGACAAGAATAGAGACTCGCTTGAGAAGGCGAGGAACGAAATGGCAAAAATCGATGCCCAGCTCAAAGAAGCCGAAGCAAAGGTTCTTAAGGCAGAGAGTAAGCTAACTAGGTGCGTGAATCAGAGATCTTCAGCGCTGATAGAGATGAATACCGCGCACGAAAGGGTTCAGGCGGCAAAAGAAGAGCTGGAAACCATAAAGGAAGAGCAGAAGGAAATAGTGCGGATTGTGGAGGATTTCACGATCAGAGCAATTGAATTTTGTCCGCGAGTCCCTGTCGAACACGGTGCGACATTTGACTCACTGTCACGCAAAATTTCCAAGCTACGAAAGGACTTGAACGATGCTGAAAAACGGTACGCATGTACTGGTATTTTTTCATCCGTAATCTCGCTTACAATTGGACAGAGTGGGAGGTAGCAGGGACGACCTCGCTAGAATTGCAGCTATGGCCTTCCAAGCCGTTGAGCAAGCGAGCCACGACGTCAGAAGCATCGAGGACCTTGCACAGGTTTGTAACATACATTGGAAACAAGCGAAACACCGCTGATGAAGTCTTAGCTTTTGAAGATGACACTAGTGAATCGAAGAGAGCGGTGGAAGAGATTTCAAAGGCACATAACAGCCCGTGCTAGGGTCCAATTCATGTACCTTTTGAGCGAACGCGGCTTCCGTGGTCAACTACAGGCAAATCATAAGGAAAAGAAGCTGGATTTACAAGTAGGCATCAATGCTTTCATTGCTCAGTGGGACATGACTAAATTATGGCATAGGTGGAGCCCGATGAGACCTTGAAGGAGAATAAAGGCCGTAAGACGATGACACTGTCCGGTGGAGAGAAATCTTTCTCGACCATTTGCTTGTTACTTTCTCGTAGGTGTCTCCCTTCGCTGCGGCGGCTTCGGTTTTGCTGATCTTGGTGTAGTTTGGGAAGCCATGGGAGCACCAATTCGCTGTCTCGATGAATTGTAAGCATCTTTTAGCTGCCCCGGCTTTCTTGCAATTAACTCAATATTATCAGCGATGTCTTCATGGACCCAGTGAACAGACAAATTAGTATGGGAATGATTGTAAGTTTGTTTGAAGCCTCCTGTGGGGCCCATGTTTACAGTGAGCGCAGATCCAAGCTGCGAGAAGATCGGTTGGAAAGCAATTCATCCTTATTACTCCGCAATCGATGAGCAGCATCGACCCGCAGGAAGATGTCAGAGTCATCAAGTAAGGAGTCCTAGTCTCTGTTGGCTTGGACCGAACTAATGCATCTTTAGGATGGCCGATCCAGAGCGTGGTAAACAGACGAGGATTGCTTTTCCCTCTGCCTAAGATATATCCTATTGTCTGGCCTGATCCTGTTCAGAGACTCCAATGCTTGCCTTTAAGGGCCTGTTCGGCTGCGAACTCTGTTAATGCTAGATAAATAACTAGACGTGCATCAACGGTCCACCCATAGTAATGCTAGAGACCTAACACATGGTTGCAGGACTCAGGTCATCGCTCTGATCGATAGAGGAAGCCTCGTATCTACTGAATCTATAGTGGTAAATTTGCATCCTGAACCTGTAGTGGCGGTGCTCCAGTATGATGTTCCTATTGGAATTTGGACAAGGAGGTTGGAACCCTCTTGAGCCATAGCGAGCGAATGTACATATGGATATCAACTAAGAAAGTCCCCGAACATGCGCCCAAATTTGATAGTGAAATCGGACTTAGGGCAGGCGCTTAGGGCTGTTGCTATTGACAACCAATCTCGGTAAACAAATCTTCTCCTGTTCGGTATTTCTCCATTTCAGCGCACCTTGGAGAGGTGAGTTGGGCGTACCTGACCTAGAGTTAACAGTAATGGGGATCCGGGTCATTGCTAGGATCCGGCCACAGCAGCAGCATGAATTAGGGAAAGACGTCATTGTCACGACGGCCAGCAACACTGAGTCGGCCTCAGACCAACCCACGCTCGTTAAAATCCCAAACCCAAAGAATGAAAGCGAAGACTTCACGTTTCAGTTTAGTGGCGTCTATGACCATACGGCAACTCAGCAGCAGATTTTTGACAATGAAGGTCAGCGACTTGCCAGCCCTTTATGGCTTTTGGGGATCAAAAATACTGATTCCCTTTAGTTGCCCCCACGATTAAACATCTCTTCAATGGGTTTGACGTTACAATATTTGCGTATGGTAGTACAGGAACTGGCAAGACTCATACAATGCGAGGCAGCAAGACCTTGGCGGAGCGAGGTGTCATACCCCGACTCTTATCGGGTATCTATCGAAGGGCGAGGAAGATAGATAAAGACTCAGGAGGGGAAAAGACAGTCGAAATCACTCTCTCATACTACGAGATCTATAACGATAAGGTCTATGACCTTTTCGAAGCGCCCGAAAAACGGACATTGGCTGGATTGCCGCTAAGGGACAATGGGAGCAAGACCGTCGTTGTTGGATTGACGGAGAGACCCTGTGAGAGTCTGAAAGATTTTGAAAAGCTATATGACCAGGCGAACGTCAATAGGTCAACCAGCGCCACGAAGGTAAGGGGGAAGATACTTACATTTTCCTATAATATGCTGAGACTCCTTGCAGCTAAATGCATCTTCTTCCCGGTCCCATGCTATTTTGGGTATAAAACTCGCAGTAACCACGGGTGATGAAGTAAGGACTAGCATTGCATCCGCAATAGATCTCGCAGGATCTGAAGACAACCGCAGAACACAGAACGGCAAGGAGAGGATGGTGGAGTCTGCCAGCATCAATAAGTCGCTTTTCACCCTTGCAAAGTGTGTTGAAGCTATTAGCCAGAAGGACGCGCGGGTACCGTATCGAGAAAGTAAAATGACTCGGATTCTGTCATTGGGCCAGAACAATGGACTGACCATCATGATTCTTAATCTGGCGCCTGTCAGATCATTTCACCTGGATACGCTGAGCTCATTGAATTTTGCCAATCGGACGAAGAGGATCGAAGTCAGGGAAATCGAGAACGAACCCGTATTCAAGTTACCTCCAAGAGCGGCAGTCCCTAGCATTAGCGGATCTAGCATACAGAGACAACCCTTGCGACCATTAGCGAGTACGGTGCATAATGCGTCTGCAATCCATGCTCCGAATAACTCTTTGAAACCAAACGATAAGCAAATCAAAGCTTTTTCAGTATACTCTGACAGAGCGCGCCAATCCAACATGGAGACCAGACCATCTCAAGGAGACCCAGGCCGACGCTCGTCACCGTTGAAGCGGCCGGCTCCCTCTGATACTTTCACGACCTCAGCAACGAGACCCGTGAAAAGGCGAAGCCCGAACCGTATAACGTCCAGGATTCAACCTACAATATCCAAAGCGGCTATCGAGGACATGATTGAGCGCAAAGTGACAGACATACTTGCGGCTCGTGCTCTGGATCAACCATCCGTTGCCCCGCAGCCAGAGATTAGCGACGAGGTGCAAAGAAGACTAGATCTATTGGAGAAGAGAATTGATGTACAAGATGATGGTAGAGAACAGGGGCTAACTTTCTTACTTATGGCGAAACAGCATGCAGTGCGGGGCGAGGACGCAAGTGCTCTGAGAATGTATAACCTGGCCAAGGATTTCTTCCCAGACAACCAGAAGCTGAAATCAAAAATCCAGAAGCTTCGTGAAAAGATACAGCACAATAAAGAGGAGCAGCGACGGAAAGAGGCGGCGAATGACCCACAAAGCTTGAAGGCTCTGCTGCTGACCACGACTCGAAAGGCCTGTGGACGAAAAGACGATCATGACGACGATTACCAAGACGAAGCGTCTACTGACCAGCACTACGAATCAGACGGCGAATTCCATTACAAACCCAAGATCAGAAACAAGAGAGCCACGGCTAGGAGGCTCTCCGGCATCGAGGCGGGGATGGGGAATGTGGAGACACCACGAACAAGGCAGTTGTTAGATATAGTGAATAGCAGGGACATCAGGCAGATACGCCTGCTCAAAGGGGTTGGAGCGAAGAAGGCAGAAGCGATAATTGAAGCACTCTGCACAGGTGAAGAAGATGAGGATGATTTTCGAACCGTGACCAGTCTGAAAGAGCTGGGCCAATTACGGGGCGTTGGAGCGAAGACGGTGGAGAACATGAGATTGGGTCTGCAGAACAGCTTGGATGCCGAACCCGAGTGAAAGGGAGAATGGAGGAGCGAAGCAGTGTACTAGATGAATTACGAACATAGCGTCGGCGTTCCAATAAAGAAGTGTCTGATATCTGATTCCTTGGAAGTGCGCGTTCGTCTAAGCACAGATGTTCCCTATCAACCGAAAGCTACAGTTGGTATATATATACACGAGATGAAAGAGGATATCGTTGCCAAGATCTTATGATCTAAGATAGCTTCCATTTCTGATATAGCATCTGCTTCAATCTTTTCATTCTCTAATACTTCTGTACGTTCATGATCTTTCAAACAAATTCGGAAAGCCCCACAACTTTGAACTCGTCTTATCTATCATGAGGATGATCTTATCCATATTAATCTTGTAGATGCATCTTGCCAGCCACCTCGTGAAGCGGGCGCGCACATGCTAGAAGTAGGAGATGGAAAGAGATTTGCACACGCTAAACGCTTCAGTGGACAGCTCAAGGCAAGCGCTTGAGTGCAAGTACTTGTAAGTGACTCGATTGGAGAGCATGTTGGACAAATGCCGTACAAAGTAAATAATGATTGGATGCGCATACAGAAGCTACTTCTAGATCATGTGATGCACTGCCAGCCAAATCCAAGCTGGGGGCAGGGGGCAGGGGGCAGGGGGCACCAAACCAGATTGTCGGGCTTGATGACAAGGCAATCAAGCATCCCAAGCATGCAGCTTAACCCCGAGCCGAAACCCCCCATTACGGCCCCCAGGCAGGGGTTGCATGTCCCTTAGATCTCTGCCGAGCTTTAGTAGCAGGCCAAGCTACCTATCATTCCTCATCACCCTCGCTAATCAAAAAGGCGCCGCATACCTACTTCCTATCCAGCGTAATAAAGCTTAGCGCCCCGCTAAGGATACCGCCAAGCTTACATGTAAATAATATCTACTAGAAGCTTCGATCCAGCAATAGATGTATCCATCTATCCTTTCTGAGCAATGGAAACTTCTAGTGGGTTGTAAAGAACATTAGCGTAATGTGGCGCGCTAAGCTTTATTATGCCTGTAGGGAAGTACTTGTACCTTTCCTTATTGCCTTACGATAGTATTACCTATTCTGCTCAGACCCTGGCCACCTCGGTATTGCAATAAGGCCGAAAAGACCGTCGCCAGATCAGATCCCCTACGAGTAACGCACCTACCGAATGCTTGAAGTACCACATTATGCATCCCATCTTAATAAGAAGTGACTCAACATTCAAAACCCAGCACACTTCTCTTTGTTTTGATCTCCAGCATCGTGCTCCACCGTACCCACGCGCAGCAAGGCAAGCTCCTGCCACACGCCCTCAACGACGACAAAAGCCTTTAGTGGGTTGACACCAGTCAACCTTCCTCCTCTCCCACTACAATAGCCTCAATTACCCCTACTCCGCAATATCTACCAAACCACAATGGACGACTCTTCGGGAACAGAAGCCACTATCGATAATGAAAAGCACTCTACAGACCACCGGCCTTCCACCTCCCACAATTCAGACCCAAAGGAACAGACGGAAGCAAATATACTGCCAGAAACAGCGGATGAGTCTCAATATACGGATCTAGAGAAAGCGCAGCCGGGGGAAAAGCCTAAAGCTCCTGCTGGCTTCGACCCTAGTTCCTTTCCTGATGGTGGAATGGAAGCATGGCTCGCCGTATCCGGCGCGTTTTGCTGCTTGTTCTGTAGCTTTGGCTGGATCAATGGTGATACTACACCTCACCCCATTTCAAAATGGTTGCTGATAGGCTGTGCTATACAGCTATTGGTGTTTTCCAGACATACTACGAGATGGGCCCCTTGTCCAATTACTCTGCAAGTACGGTTTCTTGGATACCAGCGTTTGAAGTGTTCATGATGTTCTTGGGAGTATGTATCACTACTCGCTGGTAACTGCTGAGCGCATGCTGACTTCCAATAGGGTCCCATCTGGGGAAAGATGTACGATAACTATGGACCGCGATACTTGCTACTCATTGGCTCGTTCTTGCATGTGTTTGGACTTATGATGGCGTCCCTCAGCACCAAATACTACCAATTCCTACTGTCACAAGGTAGATCCAGAGACGGTATCAGAACGATTCAACTCATTCTGACCTCGCTCCAGGGTTATGTTCACCCATTGGCGCCAGTCTTGTTTTCTATCCGGCTATGAGCTCTGTAGGAACATGGTTCTTCAAAAAGCGGGCTTTTGCATTCGGCGTAATGGCCGCTGGCAGTTCCTTAGGCGGGGTATGAGCGAATGCATATTTAAACCTACGTTGCCGACCAAAGCTGACCAGGAGCAGGTCATTTTCCCTATTATGATCGAACGGCTCATTGCAGAGCGTGGATTTCCATGGGCTATGAGAGCGGCTGCCTTTTTGATCCTCGGCCTACTGATTTACGCCAACTTCACTGTGAGGTCACGCCTCCCACCTACGCCCAAACCGTGGGCATTCATGGATTTCATCAGACCATTCACGGAACTGCCATACTTCCTTACGGTTTTCGCCGCGTTCATTTTTTTCTTCGGGATGTTCCTTCCGTTCACTTTTGTTATTCTATCCGCGGAGTACAATGGTATGAGCGCCAACTTGGCCGGCTACCTCCTGGCGGTCCTTAATGCCGCCTCTATATTTGGTCGCACGTTACCAGGATACATCGCCGACAAGGTGGGCAGGTTCAATACCATGGTTGTCACGTCCTTCATGTCAACCATCCTCGTTCTCAGCTTGTGGCTCCCTGCTCGTGGGAACGTGCCATATATACTGTTCGCAGCGCTCTATGGTTTTAGCTCTGGAGCATTTGTCTCGTTGGCACCAGCATTGATTGTACAAATCAGTGATGTTCGGCAGATTGGGGTGAGAACTGGGTCGATGTTCGCTGCCATATCGGTCGCAGCTCTTGTTGGGAATCCAATTGGTGGAACGCTTGTCAGTAATGCGCACGGCAACTACCAAAATCTGATCATATTCTGCGGGGTGATGATGTTTGGTGGTAGCTGCATGTTTGTGGCCGCAAGAGCGAGTCTGAAGGGTTTGACCATCAAAAAGAAAGTATAAATTGTCTGCATCTACGGTGGGAGCATTGGGAAAGGTATATTATTAATGCATTGCCCGCGCGACGGGATAATCTTAGAACGAGTTGTGCTCTGGAATTTGACCATTGCTGGACTTCGTTTGTAGCATATCGTATGCAATTAATCCTCGCAATGATTTGTCTGCTTGCTGAGACAGTACTATGATTACAACTAGCCATCACAACGACAACGTCAGTACCACGAGTAAGTAAGCCATCAAAACGCGACCTTCGCCCACGGATCACGGACCACGGGGCTTGCGCCGCCCAGACATTAGCCTGCCGGAATGCCACGAGGCGTACCCTTACTTTACCCCTACTTTACCCCAAAGAAAGTCGCGTGGCGGTCGATCAGGGGCATTAAGGGCTCCCCCGTGCGTGCACCCCGAAGTCTATGCAATCAACGACAGGCCCAATCTCTCTGTCCGGAACGATAAACGATAAATAAATACTTGATAATAATCCCGCAGTTCAACTACATCCACTCCTTTCATCCCACCTACTCCATCGCTCCGTCCCCGTCAAAGCCCACGTCAGCCTCTAGAATATCCTAGATAATTTTCTGGGCTCTGACGACGCCGTCTGCCTGGTATCTTATCAATCACACCTCCGCTATCAATTCATACATCGAACCACCTACACACACACACGCACACACATACACACACACACACACAACAGCAAGCGAGCGAATCAATCATAATGGACTCCCTCATCTCCCGCGTAAAAGGCAGTACGTCCGCCCCCTCCCCCTCTCCCACCCCCCACCACTAACCCTCCTTTCCCTTCTCCTCAGAACTCGAAGTCCTCCGCCTCGAAAAACGCTACGCCAAACGAACCCACCGCGCCGCCTACCGCGGAGGCGCAGAATACCGAGATGGCGAGTATGTTCGAAACAATAATACAAATACAGGGAAAGGGGCGACGAGTAGTGTGAGGGAGATGAGAGTTGGAGGAGTTGGAGGGGCTGGGGGGTTTGTGGGGGATGGGACGGGGGGGAGGAGGCGGTGATGATATATATGCTGGATACTTTTGGAGAGAGGGCGGAGATTTCGTTTAGCGCTGGCGTTTCTGGGTGGGAGGATTCAGATAAGGTAGTATCTGTTTAATCTGATGAGCGGGGTGGATTCTTTGTTCTAGATTGGGGGACGGACGACGGGGATATTCAGGAGGAGAGATGCGGGGATTTGTGTGGAAAGAGATCTTGATTTTGATGGGAGCGCAGGAGCTTTGCCGTTTGGTGCAGTCTTGTTCTGGAATAGGTGGGAAGAATTGGTCTATCACGGGCTACGATAGCCAGAATCGTTTTAGTTACACGCGCTTTCGCAGCAGGTTCTTTGTACACAAGTTTTGGGGCAGATATACGTTTGGCGTACATAGCCCGCCTACACCAGCTGCAGTAGATTTAATCTCAAGTCATCGTTCATAACAGATATTCACCTGTGGACTTTTGTATATTGTTTACAGATAAGCTGAGTCGAGTAAAGTACAAGTATGACGACAGACATCGTCGAATCTTAGCTTCCAATTGGGTCAAATGTTACCTTGCCATCACTCCCAATGCTTGCGGTGCTCATTTTAGGCGCTTTAATAGTCACAGGCACGGCGGTCTTTGCCTGGCCAGCTGATTCTGTCGGCTTCTCCTGCGACAGAGTCACCACTGGCTGCACTACACCTGGTTGTGCATCCGCTATCTCGTCGACATCACGAGCTGTGAGCACGTCGCTTATTCTGGCAGCGCGTGTTTGTAGTAAGATTGTGGTTGGTCCGTAGAACTGTAAGAAAAGCTGCAGGGGTTAGCACATTGGAAAGATCGAATAGCAGAGACACGTACTCTGTCCCCCCAGATCAGCGCCCTAGCTGACCTCCTGAAGTTGAATAACAGTTTTTTGATTGTCTGCCATGTATGGCTTTCTCGCATGGCCCTTATAAATCTTGTGTCTGGCAGTAATCTCGAAAGGCCAAGATTAGGAACTTGTAAATTGAACGAAGTTGACTTCAGCCGATATGGCTGTGGTGGATTAGGGTTGATACTGTACGCGACGACATTGCTAGACAATATGTCAACACCACCTTACTGTTGTAGGCTGCGCAACTATACCTAGGATGCACAATATACGCCTCTCCCTCTCTTAGGAGTATTTGTGAGATAGAACCTTGGCCAGCCAGTGCTAGCAGGCCCCTACCTGTGACCATAGAGTTACCCCAATGCGCAAGGCTCTTGAACAATTAGCCTTTCATCATTTCAAACACAATTGAACTCACCATATGTCTGTTAATAGAAGGCGTAATATACAGAGTTTGTCCGGTCCATGCCAACAATGACCTGCCAACGAGCATCCAATCCACAGTTCCGTCCAGATTTATGCTTGTCATTGATGTATTGGCCGCTTTTGTTGATATGAGTGCTGTAACCGGACTCGTGGAGGAGATTCTTTGGTAGAGAAAAGGTATTCTAAGAAGCGCCCTTCGGAAAGGCTCCAACATTGAGAGAGTAGACACTGCCTAGGAGGATAACGTCAGATCTGGACTTCGATTGAAAAGGATTTGGACTGTACATTCTCTGGCTTCCCGCCTAGGCCAACCAGAGAACCTCTTCGAGTATATAAATTCTGAGATGCGGAAAGAGACACTGAGAGTAGAGAAAAGGGGGAGCCCAGAACCTCAAACCTTGCATCTGTGAACCAATTAGTACTTAGAATTGTAACAAGACCTCTACGCACCAGGTACCGCCCCACTCGAGCTGATTCGAGGTTCGTCGTGGTTTATGTCAAAGGCATCCGTGGGCTGGGTAGAAATTTGTAGATTGCGTCGCCATATCGCTGGTAGACTTTGTTGAATCCCCCGAGCTTTAGAGCAGCTTGGAAAGCTACCTAGGCCTCTCAATTTGGCCCGCATGACTGTTGTGCAGTCCGCTTCCTTGTTTAAAGGCGTGAAACGCGATTCTGAAGGTTGAGTGCCGGGTAGTCACTGTGAACCCTATTCGAGGGTCCGAACGGCGTTGGTTCACATGGCTGTAGTTTACGCAAAGCTAGTCTATCAGTGACTTGCTCTTCATACAAGATATGGAGCTCCTAGTATCAACAGGGTTTTGTGCCAACGATGTTGGCCTGGGGGTCTGGTGTTGAAGTTTACGAAATGAGATTGCACGTTCGTTAAGCGCATGCACACAATGCGAGTGGGGCTTCTGCCCCGACTGCACCTGCCTCATGGCATGTATATGCGGCAACCACTTGGTGCATCAAGGTATTTGCCAGCACATAGAGCAATCAAGTTCGTTCCTTTCCGACAGATCACATATCCGCGTCATCTTCAACAGAATGAAAGACCAAAACAGGATCAGGCTCGGGTCCAGCAACATCCTGAAAAGTCCGAGAGCATCAAGCCTGAGTCGTATGAAGAACCAAACAAGACGAAGCCAGATGTAGCACCAAAGACTGACTCGCTACTGGCGGAACAGACGGTGTCGAATAAGGAGCAAAGGAAGGCAGACTGGGCCATCATGAAAGAAATGGCAAGATACCTCTGGCCGAAGGATGATCTAGGCGCAAGAGCTAGGGTAGCAACAGCACTTGCCTTGCTAGTCGCTTCGAAGGTCTTGAATGTGCAGGTTCCGTTCTATTTCAAAAACATAGTCGACTCTATGAATGTGGACTTTGCTACCCTTGGTGGTACGGCTTGGACCGTCGGAGGAGCCATGATAGTAGCATACGGAGCCACTCGGATCGGCGCAGCTGTCTTTCAAGAAATTAGAAATGCGATATTTGCAAGCGTCGCACAGAAGGCTATTCGTCGCGTAGCTTGCAATGTTTTCGAACATTTGCTCCGGCTTGACTTGAACTTCCATTTGTCACGACAGACCGGAGGCTTAACCAGAGCCATTGACCGTGGCACCAAAGGCATAAGCTTCTTGTTGACATCTATGGTATTCCATATAATACCTACAGTTCTGGAGATTTCCATGGTGTGCGGTATCTTAGCATATCAATATGGACCGCAATTTGCAGCCATTACTGCAGCTACAATGGTAGCCTATACTAGCTTTACGGTGATCACTACATCCTGGAGGACCAAGTTTCGGAAGCAGGCAAATGCTGCAGACAACGCTGGTGCTACTGTAGCTGTGGATTCGCTTATCAACTTTGAAGCTGTTAAATACTTCAATAATGAGAAGTACGAGGTAGGCAGATATGATACCGCACTCAGTAATTACGAGAAAGCTTCTATCAAGGTCACTACGTCCCTCTCTTTCCTCAATGCTGGCCAAAACCTCATATTCTCAAGCGCGTTGTCAGGCATGATGTACTTGGCTGCTAATGGCATCGCCACCGGAAGCTTAACCATTGGAGACTTGGTGATGGTGAATCAATTGGTCTTTCAACTATCCATCCCTCTAAATTTTCTAGGGTCTGTGTATCGGGAGCTCAGGCAGTCGCTACTCGATATGGAAACTCTCTTTAATCTGCAAAAGGTTAACATCGCGGTCAAAGAGCCTGAGAAGCCTAAGTCCCTTCAATTGCGAAGAGGCGGGGAGATTAGATTTGAGAACGTGACATTTGGCTACCACGAGGACCGGCCCATACTTCGAAACCTGAGCCTTACAATCCCGGCAGGCCAGAAGATTGCAATAGTTGGACCAAGTGGCTGTGGCAAATCTACTATCCTGCGACTGCTCTTCCGTTTCTATGATACTCAAGAAGGCCAAATATTAATCGACGACCAAGATATTCGAGATGTCAGCCTGCAAAGCCTGCGTGAAGCTATAGGTGTTGTGCCACAAGATACACCGCTTTTCAATAACACCATTGAGCATAATATCCGCTACGGCAACATGAAAGCATCATCGGAAGATGTCAGAAATGCAGCCAAGCGTGCAAGAGTTCATGAGATTGTTGACGGTCTCCCCGAGGGCTACAATACCATGGTAGGGGAGAGAGGAATGATGATAAGTGGTGGAGAGAAGCAACGACTAGCAGTCTCGAGGTTGATACTGAAAGATCCGCCCTTGTTATTCTTCGATGAAGCTACTTCAGCGTTGGATACATATACCGAGCAATCGCTCCTCCAGAATATCAACAGTATCCTGAAGGAGAAAGCGAGGACCAGCATTTTCGTGGCTCATAGGTTGAGGACTATATTTGACAGTGATAAAATAATTGTACTGAAAGATGGCCATGTAGCCGAGAGTGGAACACATAGTCAGCTGCTTGCAGCTGGGGGAGTTTACGCGGAGCTATGGCATGCACAGGAGACTTCTCTCGGAGAGCTTGATGATGTCGAAAGGGATACAGAGCAACCAACAGAGAAGCCGTCGCGGTAATCTTCACTGGCGTTTCTGGGGGACACTGGGGGCCGTACCGTAATTATGGCTCAATAAACAGCTCAATGTACAAAAGGGAATGACATATAAGATGGTTAACTGCAGCCAGGGACTTGATTTATTTACTCATGTCACGCTAGATAATTGACATTCATTCATCATGCCGCATACCACTGAAATCATACTGTGGGTTCAAGCCTCTTCGTAACGCTATGCAGAGACAATGCGCTTTCACAGACCTGGCGCCCTGCTTGTCCTTCTTAATACTCGAACCTGTAATCAGGTACTCTTTTGAGCTTGCTTCTGACTCCACTTTCCAGCCATGAGAAGGTATCTTGTACAACTCCTTTGTAATGCTATGCTGCGATCAAAGTCCAAGTCTTTCAAAGAGCCGGAGGGCGCTCCAACGCCATCCATATGGTAGCTCAAATATTGCATATCACTTCGCAACTGCAGCACTCAATACCGAAGTCCTAAAGAAGCTTCCCTTGGTGCGCTCAATAACCTGTACCCCCATTAGCATTTCTAACCATGGTAGTCACAAGGAACCTCTTACCTGCTGATACACCGAATTAGCCGGATGGTTCATCAACACTGTCCCCTCCTTATAATCTAACTTTCCATCCATCCTAGTATCTCTTATCAGATTAACAATCCACTTCTCCCCCTCCTCCATCTCCAACCCCAATCTCTTGCTCAGATCCCTGATATCGATCCTCTGGTGAATCTTGCAGTAGCTCTCACTAATTAGATGCCTCGCCGCCTCAACGAATGCTTCCGCTGCCGCTGATAGGAAGAAGTCGCCTTTGAGCACTTCTTCCGCTTCGCTGAGCTTTTTCTGTGCTTCTTCGAAATCAAAATCTATGTAGAGCGCTGTGACGAAATCGGTGACTGGATCGTGGTATTCGTAGCCTTCTTGCCGTACAACGCGCACGAGATCTTTGAGTTGTTTCTGGTACTGACCTGTATTTCGGGTTCGGCTGCGATTGGTGATAACAGCGGCAGCGAGATAGCGTAGGATCCAGGGGCAGTTGGTTTGAATAGTATTTATGAATGCGGGAGAGAAGAAAAGTTCTGTGATTTGGTCTCGTGCAGGCTCGTAGTTGAAGAAGGGGAATAGGGACCAGTGGATGAGCCATGTTCGGTGTTGGAGTTGGGCGAGGGGGTTGTTGAAAAGCTTGGTGTCGATACTTTCTTTGACTTTATTTACTTCCTCCATGACCACGTCCCATTGGGTGGTGAGGATGTCTGAGGCAAGTTTGCCCCATGTGGCTGATGTAGCTTTGTCGTTGTCTGTAGAGAGAATACGGAATTGGTCTAGGAGGTGTGCGGCATTGGCGTAGCTGCCGCAGCTGTATTGAAAGCGGCCGTAGTCGTAGAGCATCTCTACCATCTCTATGGTAACTCCATGGTTGGTTTCGAGGAATTTAAGATTGGCAACCTTGTCACTGCGGAGGTTGGAAACGACGCTATCATCGCTGAGAAGCTCGTCGATTTGGCTTGTCTCTTGGGTAAACAGTGATAATCGTTCAAGGACTTCTTCTCTTCTCTTAAGAAATTCTTCTGGCACTTCGTCGCTGTCGTTGATTTCTTGCCATAGCTGCGCCACGTAATCGGTCATGTTCGTTGGCTTGAGTAGCTCATATTTTGTTTTTATAATCTCTGTGTTATCATCGCCCTCTTGACCTGATAGAAATTCGAGTAGAGGAAATATTAAATGTCGGTCGAGATGTGGAATGAGTTTTGGCAGAAGGTCGTACTCCTGGGCTGTTTCTGTAGGTCCCGACTGGCCCTTGCCATTCATAATGGCCTCAGCCGACGTAGGAGTGTTATCCGTCATGCTTGCAAGCGTATGGAAGAACCAACGATGAGGTGCCGTAGCGAGTCCCAAAAGGATGTTCCAGTCGCTCTCAAAGTGCGGGCTTGGCGCCAAGCCATCGTCTTATCGATAGGCCCTCTCGGGACAAATTCCCTTTCCGAAGCATCTCCACAGTCGAATAATCCAAGGGTGTGTTATATTTTCACAATGTCTGGAGCAAGCGACAAAGCTCGCTTTTACCTCGAGCAGAGTGTTCCTGAATTGCATGAGCTTGCCGCCAAGAAGATTTTCTCTAGAGAAGAAATCCATTCCATAATTAAAAAACGCTCCGACTTCGAACACAAACTCAATGCACGAGGATCTCGACCTTCTGATTATGCTCGTTACGCCGAATATGAGATGAACCTGGAGTCTCTCCGACGGAAGAGAGTAAAACGTCTAGGTGTCAAGACCACCAATCACACCGGCGAGCGCCGTATTTTCTTTGTCCTTGACCGGGCCACCAAAAAATTCCAGGGTGACATTGCGCTCTGGATGCAGTATATAAATTATGCACGGAAGCAGAGGTCGAACAAGAAAGTCTCACAGATCCTCACGAGCGTGCTGAGGCTACACCCCACCAAGGCGGAGCTATGGATCTACGCTGCGAATTACGCTATGGAGGACAGGGGGGATATAACGGAGGCGAGGAGCTATATGCAGAGAGGACTGAGATTCTGTAAGAGAGATGAGAGGATATGGATCGAGTATGCAAGGCTGGAAATGATTTACATCTCTAAGATTGTGGGAAGGCGGCAGATTCTGGGGTTAGACGATCAGAGGGATCAACAGGAGGACGAAAACAGGATAGAGGAACTCAATGGCGATGTGGTCGCTCTTCCTGCTATAACTGCCGAGGACATTGATCTGCATAAGAGGCCAAGTGCTGACGTAGATCAAGAGGCACTTGAGAAGCTCAGTGCAAGCCCTGCTCTCTTGGGTGCCATACCAACCGCGATTTTCGATGCTGCCATGAAAGAGTTCAAGGACAGCAATAAGCTCGGTCATCAATTTTTCGATATGGTCGCTGAATTTCATAACCTACCATGTACGGCCCAGATGCTGGTGCACCTGACGGAGACTATGCATGCGTTTGCGCCTGGAGACCCGGAGATCTTGATACGCTGGATTCAGCAGCCGGTGATAGGTACTGATGTTTCCTCGGCTGGCTTCCCAACCAACTTCGGCGTCTCCCTAGATCGCATTCAAACATCTTTTAAGAGACTGGAATCCTCATCAGCAGTGCCGAACATATTGCGACCGCGAACCATTTTTGAACAACAAATTTTTGAGTGGCTGCTATCATACCTGAAATACGAGGGTCTGGATCCGGATATTCGCAAGGTCATAGTGATGACGTTAAGGAAGGTGTGGACTCGGTTTCAGTCAGACATTGAGCTAGATCCAAGTGGTCGAGAGCTAGAGGTCTCTAGTATCATATCGAAGCTTCAAGCTGGAGGAATCCACAAGCTTGCAGAGCTAGCAAGAGCATGGGCGTTACGAACATGGCCCGACAAATCCGAGGGTTTCTTTCAAGGCACAGATACTTAATCCCTTGGACGGGCTCAGTAGCCTGGGCCCTTCGACAGTCCCTTGCGTATAGCCTTTTTATTCCCCTGCATCTTCTTAGCTCGCAACCGCATCTCATTCTCTTTGCGTTGGCTGCATAGCAACGGAGTAAGCACAATCCAATCAGACGTTTAGAGAGTTACTGGGGTTCGTACAGGCCCTTCACTTTCTCCTTCTGTGCTTGCGATGTCTCTCCTCTGATAGTGGCCCTCCCAGCTGCAATAATGAAGTCGTGCAGCTTCTTGTAGCATTCCTCCACATTGTCGTTGCGATTGCGGCTACTATCCCCTTGAATGATCAGAGACTGCGAGTTCGCAGCATAGTACCGTGACCTTTCGATCTGTGGATGGAGGATTTTGGGGATCATATGGAAGAAGTCTTTGGCATATATCCGCAGAGTAGCCTTGGAGTTCACTCTACAGACTTTTAGTGCGGACTTTTCTCGCCCGATGTCTTTACAGCGTACTTGTTCACATTTTGTCCCCCAGGCCCTGACGAGCGACTGAAAGTCAATTCACAGAGATCCTTGGATATAGTTTTGGCATTGAATCTTGCAAGCCATGTCCGTGCATCTCTGTGGTCTTCCTCAGAGGACCCGTTGGTTGACTTCGTGGAACTCGTCAAACACCTATGCACAATAGATAGCCGGTAATACAATGACTGTATGCCTAGACTTCTTCGTGCAAGCGAACATCTTGACATACTGCATTGTGGTTTGCGAAAAGTGAGTTGTCATGGAAGCAAACGTAGGGCATCTACCTATATTCAGAGGGCAGTTTTAGCCGGGCTGCAGATTGAGACCTAGAATAAGCGAGCAAAGATTTGCCTCTCCTCATCATCACAGCTTCAAAAGCTCTGCACGACAAAACACTGTTTGATAACGTTACAAAATACAGTCACTTTCACAAATCTGTTCGCGCTAAATACGCGTTTGCTCGTGAAGCCTTTATTCACAACTAATTCTGTCACCGTGTGCTCTCAACCTGTTCACCTCCTAACCCTAATACGTACATCAGGTAGAATCATGTCCACAGCCTTGTCCATGTGAACCATCCAACATTCCCACCCGATCTCCCTCTTACCGTTGCTTCCATGTCATCCAGTCCTCCCGCAGAGGCGCCACACTTCCGAGGAAAAACTCTGACCCCAGAGAGCCCAGTCCCAGTCCATGTCCCAGAACCGCAGAACATCCCCGTTCTCCAGAAGCAGACTGACGAGGTATTCAACCTGATGTCAACGCACATGGCACAACCTTCTGAGCCCGGAAATGTGCAGAACGTATTGTATGATGCCTACCAGCAATATGATTTGCAAGGTGTTTCGTCAGCATCAGATGTCGGCGGGTCTGAGTCGAAGAACATAAGCCAAGGCCCTCAAGAAGGAAATGAGAGCAGGCGCGGCGAGAATGGTGGTCATGATTATACCCTTGCTAATATTGGTAAGGCTTGGGAGCAGCAACAAGAATCTCATACCCCACACAATCATTTACCCTCGAAGCTTCATCCATCTGCGTCTGTCGGCGTCCATGAATCTCTTTCTACCCATGATCAAAAAGCACTCACGCCAATATTTCCAAGCCAAACTCAAGATTCTACCGCAGCTAGCCATGTCTCTTCAAGTCCTTTTGAACACGCCCAGGATGCTTCTGTTGGCCAGGGTGCTCAAGAATTAGAGACTGGCCTACCTCTAAAGCCTGATTCTCAGGGCCAGAACCAGGATGCGAGCGTGAATGGTGAAGGTGTGAATTATCAAACTTTACTGGATCATCTATCCCCACCTTTATCTACGGCTTCCAGGGAGGAAAACATTACTTCATTCACATCTTCTTTCCGTTCCGGCATACCAAATGTACCAGATCCAAGCACCTCTCAAACTCCTATCGCCACATTTCCCATCCCTCTTGGACTTCCCCCACGTCCACCACCCCAAGAGAAGCCCGCTATTCACCCTAATTATACCCCTGGAGAAGACATTCGATCATACCATAATCCATCTGCTCAGAATTCAAACCCTCAAGCTCCCTATAATTCCCAGCAAGGCAATTCACAGCGACCCTTGCAAAACTTTATGCAAAACAATGAGGTGGCACCGAACGGCTTGCCACCCCCACCACTCGCAACATTCCAACAACCCTTGTCTAACCCTAATCAGGCGCAGAGCAGCCCCCAATTAATACAACACCGCCAAAAGGAAAACCAAGGAAGAAATGTAGCAAGGCCAGCGCAAACGGCATACGACGGTGAAGACGAGTATCCGAGGAGACCAGAAGTGGAAAAGCTGTACGAAGAATTTCTCCACGACGAGGCAATCTACGTAGCGGAAGGTACATGGGATAGGTTTCCGCAGGGTTCTAGACTCTTTGTTGGTAAATATCATCATATGCTCAGTGGTCGAATATGCAAACATACTAATACTGAGAACCAGGGAACCTGTTCACGGAGAAAGCCACGAAAAGGGACATTTTTTACATCTTTCACAAGTATGGTAGACTTGCTCAGATTTCAATGAAGAGTGCATATGGCTTTGTTCAATACCACGACGCCAATGCATGCTTTCAAGCCCTGCAAAATGAGCAAGGGATTGAAATTAGAGGCAGGAAAATACGTAAGCATTAACAACTTCGATTTAGATAGCCCACAGCACTGACCGACTTCAGACCTTGAAATATCGAAGCCCCAGAAGAACAAAAATAACGCCGTGGCGACAGCTGCTGGGGACAATCTAAGAGCTGGATATAATCGGAGATCACGCTCGCCAGACTATAGACTTGGTGGTACCGGACGCGGACAAGGTCAACGCTTGGGGATTGATCGAGGAGTGGTTCCCCACAGCTTTGACCGTCGGGTAAGGGATGACTATCGCCCTAATCGTTCACCATCCCCACGCGGATTTCGTGGAAGGGACAATTTCAGAGGGCGCGAGAGGTCACCAGAAAGATATTTCCGCGGTCGATCAAGGTCTCCATACGATAGGAATGGGCGTTATCGGAGTCGCAGCCCAAGATCGAGAATTCCGGAGGCGGAAGCAGAAATGCCAATGGCGCGGAGAAATTCACGAGATGTGCCCGATGTTCAGATCATCCTCGTTGAGGAAATTGACCGGTATGTACCTCGGAAACCTTTGTATTCTCACTGTTGACCAAAGATTTTAGAACCTTTGTTGGTTACATCCGGCAGGCTTTCCTCGACCGTGGTCTTCGTTGCGATATACTTCAGCTGCCCCGAGTTTCGCTAGAGGTGGTAATCAAGAGACAGATTGTGGAAGGTGTTCAGGCCATTGTTCAAATTTCTCGAAAGTCGCAGGTAACGGGGAAGATACCACTACAGGTCTACGATCGCAGCGGAGGAGTGGATAATGTTCGATTTGATGGTAAGCCCATTGCGAATTAGATCTTTTGTTCGCTTAATGCTTATGTCTCGATAGACTACGTAGACCTTGATGCCAATGTCGCCGCCGAAGTCGTCCTCAGAGCGAAGTCCACACATCTTCCCCCTGCGCCAACACCTGCTCAGTATTCTGCAGCTCCATCATATAGCCAACCTCATTATCCACAACAAGCTCCGCAGCCTCCACAGCCCCAGCAAATGGCCCCACAGCAACCACAGTCAGGAGGTGATCTTGCAAAGCTCATAACGACTTTGGACGGACCAGCCCTTCAGAATCTCCTTGGTGCAATGTCTCGGACTCCTCAAACACCATCCACTCCTCAACAATATCCTCAAGTTTCTCCTCACCCAAGTCAGTCCCAGAATTTGGCTTCCTTGCTTCATAGTGTTGCTCGCCAGCAACCGGTACAGCAAGGGTACCAGTATGGGCAAGGACAATCGCAACAACAGCAGCAGCAGCACAATGCCTTCTCTGCACTTACTCCTAATTCTCCCTTTGCAAACAATCCAGCCTTCTCTTCCCTGATGAACAATGGCGGTGGTAGACCTCCTTCCCAGGGTATGTCACCGCAGCAGCAGCAGCCAGCCGAGCAACAGAACTTGCAGAGCATGTTAGCACAGCTTGCGAAATACAAGCAATGAAACATGCATGCCTCGGTCAAAAGCTGTGAGAGACTCTTCTGTATTAGCCACGCCCGCAACTGGGCTCCTTGAGTAAAATTTCGGTTCGACACTGGTACGCCAAATCCTGTTATTAGCTTCCTTGTGCACATAGCCTCTGGCGCACATCCTTTTGTATTTTGATATCCCCACAAAGTCTTGCTTCTGGCTGCAGACAGCACTCACAGAGCAATTCGCTCCTTTTCAATGTTAGATACGATTACAGTGTACAAAATACAATTTAAAATCAAACCAATCCTCGATTCACCTGCTGCAATGAAAGATGGGTAATTTTCTTGCGGATTATTAGCCATAACCGCTGGTGGTGGTTAACATGTCTATGTATGCTCTATATTTTCGTTATAAGTACCGTATGGAGATCTAGATGAGTAGAATGTAGCCCACATAGCGCCTTGCCAACCCATTGATGCTCTTACATGAACAGCGCTCAACGCTCTGAAGATGCGTTTCTCCATCCATAATATACAGTCCCCAAAATTGTCTACCTACCCTTATCACTTTCCTTCAACCGGAAATACATCATCAACTGGCGCCTCAACTCCTCCTGATCCCTCCCTAGCACATCCACCGCCCTCTCCTCACAAGCCCTCACCACCTCCTCCCCCTCCAGCCCTCCAACCCCACCATCCCTCTCAATAGCAAAGTCATCCGTCTCCAGGTACTCAGCACATCTATACAACCTCCTCTTAACCTCCCACTCCGGAACCAACGACCCAAACAAACGATCCCACCACGCGGGATAGATCCCATAAGATTGCGCAACGCAGGTATAGAAGCGCATCTTAGACTCCGCCTGCATACCTTCTACCTCATCTAACAACGTCACCGTAAGTGTTCGTGTCATCTCACTCGTAGTTGTCAACTCCCTAGCTGCACGCCGCCTCGCCTCCGCATTCTGCCTCGCCGCTTCGAATTGTTTAGGGATCCAGATCGTTCGTGGCACGATCGCGCTCACATAGTAAACTACTAGCGGCGTGAATTCTCCACATACGAGCCACAGCAGGATGAAAGGGGGAATTTTTCTGATATCAGCGCGAGAGCGGCGGATGAGTTGGAAGTTTGCGCGGGTGAGGTGGTCGGAGCGGACGGCGGCGAGGAGGTCGGAGGGAGGTTTGAGAGCGCGGACGGCTTTGTGGTTTGTCCAGATGGCTTTGAGACCGGTTTTGTAGAAGGTGGCGTAGGCTTTGCCGAGGTGGTAGTAATATTTGTAGATTGGGGTTTGGGGGTCTTTGGAGGGGAGGTCTAGGGGTGGGGGGTGGGTTGTCGAGGGGGGATTGAGAGCTGCGGAGGGGGGGGGTTGCTGGGAGATGGATTGGAGGGGTATTGGAGGTTTGGGTGATGTTGCAGGTGTGGACTTGGATTTCCATTGAGTCTGAGGTTTAGGTGTTGAAGGCTTGTACGTCAAAGGCTTCGCTTGCGGAGTAGCATAAAAGCGAAGAGAATTGTGAAGCGGTTTGGGCTTTATGAAGTGGCAGTAGAAAAGAACGGAGGTAGGAGATGACGGGCGACGACAACTCCTCGAAAGAGAAGCCATCGCTATATAAAACGACTGTTGCACGCAGGCGATTCATTCATTGCTGCAAAGTCGATAAAATATTCACGTCAACGCGCCTTAAATTAGCGTGAGGCTTGCGGGCCGTCTTATCTGCCGCCATGTGGCTATCCACGAAAATCGCGTGCTGCAAGACATTTGACATCAACCAAATTAGCAGTCAGAAGGCGATGTCAAGCAAAGCCATAGGGTGAGTAGAATCGATACCATCTTGTTATAAACAACACTAATTATTTGCTTATTCAATACAGTAAAGATGCACCGACAAACCCTCGAGGCATACCCTATGCGCCGTTCGTGGACAAAGTTGAGGACTATGTTTCCTCAAGAGCGGAGGTGGATGGGACGATGAAGAGCTTTCAGGAGATGATCTCGTAATTTTCCGCCCCTCGAGGATCTGTCTGCTGAGGCTGAACACTCCTGCAATCAGTAAATATCAGTTTATGGAGGTCAACACACAAAGGCGGAAGGCAGGCCTAGATGATAAAATTCCTGATATCCAGAAGACTTTGGAGACAGTCAGATTTCTGAAGACTCGGAAGGTCTGGCTCTTCATTCCATTTCACGGTGCCATTGCTTTGCTGAAACTTTCGTCCATAGCCTGACTCGGATCCCATCGAAGCTACTTTTGAGCTTAATGATACCCTCTACGCCAAAGCGCTTGTACCGCCCACAGACGAGGTATATCTGTGGCTAGGAGCAAACGTGATGCTTTCATACCCAATTGATGAAGCCGAAACGTTACTTGAGGGAAAGCTGTCCGGTGCACAACAAACGCTGGCTAATTGTGATGAGGACCTAGACTTCTTGAGGGAGCAAATAACAGTAAGGCTGCCAGTAGTCGCCCCTAGGCCTCCTGCTGACAATCTTGAACAGACACTAGAGGTTGCAACCGCCCGGGTGTACAACTGGGATGTTACTATGAAGAGGAAAGAGAAGGTCGAGTCAGGAGAGGAGGGCGATTTGAAGAAGAAAAGCCTACCAAATGGTTGAGAAAGCCATATAATTATACATCACGTCTAAGCTGACCTGAAGTGAACCAATATCGACAAGATTGCTCGTCTCACGCACTGTGACCTCATCCTCTAATTAAAGCTTGCCTTGCTTTATTAGCAACAAGCAACAACAGGGATACATGGCATCATGAGAAAAGCAGAGCAGCCGTAGCAGCGAATCTGTGCATTGACCGAGTTTCGCCTTGCGCATGAATAGATATGCCATTCTCACGGTTGGAATGCCAAGCTGATGTGCAAGATGAAACATCACCACGAGTGAATTCAGTTGATACACTTTCCCAGAGCGGCTAAACCGCAAACGGCTAAAGAAGTGGGGCCGGATAAAACTTTTACCGATTTTCCGTTAGCGGCTCCTGGCTCTACTTAAATCTTGGTTGCGCCGTTCAAATCCATAAGAAAAGGTTGGCTTGGCATAAATGTCCAAGCTTCAATTCGCGGTAGCTCCGACATGCTGATAGGAAGGTGTGCAATCCGCAATCAACAACTTACCACAGCCAACAAATCAGCCATTGCCCTTTCCCTCACACGCATACCATATCTTAACTGCCCTCTGCACCTTCCTTTTGCTACTTCACCCTCTCAACACCATGTTTTGGCCGTCTTAAGGAAAGAGCACACGACACCCCCACCTAAACACCAACGCGCCACCCACCCACAATAGACACCTATATGTCCATGAAAGCTCTAAGCTCATCCATTCCACTACCAAAAACCAATGCTGTTACGATTCCCAACTAGCCTTCATTACCCAATCACCGTCACCGAGCTGCTGAAGCAACCAAACGACAATGTCGAGAGGTTCGCACCGCTGTTCTCTTATTTCTATAAGACTACGGTGACAGAAGGTGACGATTTGGGTAATGAGTCTCAGGTCGAGAGGAACTTCCCGACCAGGTTCGAGTCCACCGTCGAGGGCAAGCTCATGCAATGGAAGATCAAAAAGGGCGCCGTCGTTACAAGTCCACAGTATACTATCACTCGTCCCACCAGAGGGCTTCACTGTGCTAATGCTCTTTACAGCGAGGAGATGGTAGAGATCGAAGAGCCGTGTTCACATAGTGTTCAGTTTGGCGGGCTATGCGCCCAATGTGGCAAGGACATGGGAGAGTAGGTCCCCAAATTGTTGCGCGCGAATGCACGGGTATCAAGGCTATGACGGCTGACGCAGGTCTTTTCAGATTGGCCTACAATACCGAACAACTCGATTCTACGCGCGCTACTATCAATATGGACCACAACAACGTTTCTCTCACTATCAGTCCTGCCGAAGCCGCAAAAGCAGAGGATGAAGCCAAAAGACGACTGCTTGCCTCAAGGAAGTTATCCCTTGTTGTTGACATTGATCTAACTATCATCCAAGCGACAGTAGAGCCTACAGTGGCTGAATGGCAGAAAGATCCGGACAACCCTAATCACGAGGCCGTCAAGGATGTGAGATCTTTCCTCCTTAGAGATGATGGACCTGAAAAATTTCGTTGGTACTACATCAAGCTTAGACCTGGATTGAAAGAATTCTTAGAGAAGGTCTCAAAGATCTATGAGTTGCATATCTATACCATGGCAACAAGGGCATATGCCAAAAACATCGCGCAAATCATTGACCCTGACCATAAATATTTTGGGGACCGCATATTGAGTCGAGATGAAAGTGGGAGCCTGCATGCAAAGGATTTACAGCGCCTCTTCCCAGTGGACACTAAGATGGTCGTGATCATTGACGACAGAGCGGACGTATGGAAATGGAGTCCGAATCTGGTCAAAGTGACACCCTACAACTTCTTCCTCGGTACTGGAGATATTAATTCTACTTTCTTGCCTAAAAAGCCTAAGCCTGGACCAAAAATAGCGAGTACAACGTCAGCTGCTGCCTCGAAGCAAAATCAAGGTTTCAGTGAAGGTGCTGACACGAAAGACCTCCAGCCTAAGACGAATGGCGATGCAGGCCATAGCTCTGAGGCTTCACCCAGTGAAGAAAGCGAGTCCCCATTGAACAGCAACGTCTCTCCGCTTGAACAGCTGGTGGCAATGGGAGGCGGCGATGATGCCAACACTCGGCAAGCGCAGACCGTAGCTCATGATGAGGCTTTGGCTGCTCAGCTGGAAGAGAAGCCTTTGCTCCAAAAACAAAAGCAACTGGAAGCGGCAGATGCTGCTACTGAGGCAGCAGCAGCTAAGGAAGACAAGGACTCTGGTAGCTCCACACCTTCTGTGAATGATTCTGAGATTGATCATCAACACGACAAACCTAAACATCACCTCCTCCAAGACCATGATCGTGAGCTCTACCAGCTTGAGCATGGTCTCCGAAGTGTCCATACTGAGTTTTACAACCTTTACAGAAATGAACTAGCCTCTGTGCAAGGAGGTCGTCTAGGTCAGCTTCGTGGCGCGCAGAAGCGGAGAGCGGGCCCCGATCCTACGGACAATCTAGACCTGGACCTTGTCCCCGATATCAAGGTAGTATTGCCCTCGGTCAAAGCAAGAGTTCTTGCCGGTGTGGTGATTGTCTTCTCTGGAGTCTTCAAATTAGGTGACGACATCGAAATAGAAGAAAAGACCAACCTCGCGAAGAGCTTTGGCGCTCAAGTTGAGGAGAATGTCACCAAACACACCACACACGTTGTAGCCGCAAGGGAACGTCGCACGCTCAAAGTCAAGAAAGCGCTGAGGCGTGGCAAGGGACGGATCAAGATAGTCAACCTGCAGTGGTTCACCGATTCGATCATGAGTTTTGGAAAGAAGGATGAGAGCTCCTATCTTCTCAATTTTGAACACTTTCCCCAGCCTGCCCCTATAGACGATGATGATATTCTAAGTGAGAGCGAGTCGCTTGCCAGTGAGACTGGCGATGATACAGACAACACATCTAGTAAAAATCAACCAAAACCAGCGCTTCACCTGAGAATGCCTAGTAATGCCGATGAGACCGATAGCGAATCAAGTTTCGGCGGTAGTGGTCTGCCATCCGAACTGGACATTGAAGAGGGCAGTCCCATTGGTGGCACGAACGAAGACTGGAGCGCCATAAAAGAGGAATTGGCTGAGTTTATGGGTAGTGAGAGCGATGAGGAAGGCAGCGTGGCTAGTGAGGCTAGCACTACATCTAAGCTGAGCGTCCGTGGCGTAAAGCGCGGAAGGGAGGAGAACGATAGTGATAGGGACAGCGAAGAGGGGACAGGCGGTAAAGTAAAGAAGAAACAGGCTTTGGGGAATGGATTGACTTCCTTAAGTCAGGAAGTCAGTGCTGAGCATGGAGATGGCGGCGATGTGAACGGCAACCCTGATATCACTGGGGAAGACGACGACGAGGACGGCGAGGCTAGTGGCGAGGAGGGCGATGGGTGGAGTGATTTCGAAGGGGACTTTGAGGCAGAGCTCGAGAAGGCGAGGAGTGAGGAGCGGGCGCAAGGAGAGGGCTAGATGCAGACCGCCTTGGGACTGTACATAGTCAGAAGTCAGGACTTCATTCTCTTCATCCTGTATATAATTTTCGAGCATTATCTTGTCTGCAAGGAAAGGGCGAGGCAAGCGCAGGCGTCTATGATGCATAGCATGCATGGGCCTTTGGATTCGCCAGATACCCTGGGGTGGAGACTTTTTGCATCATGTCTGGGTATGGGCATGGTATACCTATGTTTATGCGAAACATTCAATTCAAATATATATATATTTACCCCGAGAGAGATGCAACAAGCAAATCGTTGATTGAGCCGAGACCGTTCCATCTATCAGAGAGATTAACATATGCCATGGTATCTTTATCGTTCATCATTTCGTCTTATTCCAGAACTCCTCGCTTTCGCATTCGCTTAGAATGCTCGCTCAGAAGAGTGCAATCCACCAACCAAATGCGCCCTAGCCATTCTATTATTACCACATCTAAGCAACCAAGCTACCTCACTCAAGCACCCAAATCAATACTCCTCCTCCCCATCCCCCCACCCTCCCCGATCTGAAAACTCTTCCTCGGTTCCCAATCAATGAAATGTTTCGCTACTTCCGGATCACCTTCGTCACCAATCAAGGTCCATTCTTCCTCGTTGATAGGGAGTTCCGGGTCGGCGGTGCGGTGGGCGCGGCGTTTGATTTGGGATTTGGCGTAGTCGAGATCGCGGTAGAGGGCTTGGATGGCTTCGGAGACGCCGTCTTCCTGTTAAGGGCGGGGGGAGGTGGTTAGTATTTATGTATATATGGATGGATGGGAAGGGGGGAAGGGAGGGGAAGGGGAGATGAATGGGACTTAAGTACCTTGCGGATTTGTTCACCTAGAATTTTCGCTTTGGTGATCATTCGCTCGCTTTTTGTTGCTTCCCATAAGGCCCTGCCTAGGACGGTGGCGTTTGTTTTCCGCACGTAGATTCCTACGCCTAGATCTTCTACTCTTGTCCCGTAGAAGAATTGGTCACCGAAGAATGGTCTCACGATAGTCGGGATCCCAGCTCGCAGACTTGCACCTGTGGTGCCGGCTCCGCCATGGTGCATGGCAGCATCGATCTGTCGGAATAGCCAGTCGTGTGGTGCCGACTGTATCTGGTGAATCTCTGGTGGTAGTGGTACCTCTGGTTCCGTCGAGCCTTTCTTGTCCAGTCGATCAGACCAGCCTTTGGAGAGGATGCAGCGAACGTCGGCCTTGTGGACGGCTCCGACTATGGTTTTCGTGAGAGCAGCAGAGTCGGGAACAGTTATCGACCCGAAACCTATGTAGACGATCTTCTTTTCGTCTGCTCGTGCTCTGGCGATGAAATCTGTCAAAGGTCGCGGTGGTGTCCATGCCGAGCCTTCGTCGAGAAACCAGTAGCCTGTAATATGGATCCAGTCTCGGTAATCAAGTGGTGGAGGTACAACGTGAGGGCTAAAGTTGTAAAGGAAGGGAACCGTATTGGGCTGCATCTGGTTGAGGCTTGTGCTGCGCAGACCGAGCTGCTCCTTGCGCCAGCGGTTAATCTGGCCCGCGCTAGCTTTCCAGAAGACATTATCGACCATGAGATAAGTCATCAGGTTATAATTACCTCCCAATTTACGTTCTGGGACAGCAAAGGCGTGGGGGTAGGTTTTGGTACGTGTCCAAGGCATGGTGAACGCCCGAAAATACGGGATGGCGAGTGCTTCCGCAATATGAATGCCAGCCATGGTGCTAGGACTCTCTATGAGAATATCTGTGTCTTGACATGCTGTCCAAGCCGTCCTTAGGAGTCCATCAAGCCAACCCCGGAACTTAGTCGTGGCTTCTCTCAAGAACGAGTAAGTGAACATCCCATGTTCTACACATATCCTCATCAGCTCAGCTGGATCACCAGCGATAGGTTCAAAGTCTATGCCATGCTTTTTGATCCAGTCTCCGAACTCAGCATGCGTGGCAATCCTAGGTCTGTGACCCTCGGCCAGCAGGCCTTTACAGAGAGCGATATAAGGCTGCACGTCGCCTCGTGAGCCAATAGTCAAACACGTTATCCGAAAGGACTCGTTCGGCTTGAAATTGAGAATGGATGCACGAGGGTCATCAAATTTAAGTATTGGTGAGTCGTGCGGATTCAATGGGTCCCGGGTTGGCTCTAGCATCTTGTTCCCTTGCTCATTCTGGCCCTCTTGTCTTGCCTCTTGTAATTGTTGATACTCAACCTTGGCTATCTCAGCGTCGTCCTTATCTTCTTGCATCAACAGGCCAGAGTCTTCTATATATGGTGTCGACTCTAGGATCTCATGAAGAGTGTTATTGCAATCGTCCCGATCCTCAGATTGGTTAAAGTGAAAGAACAGTTCTTCATGCCCACGAACGACGATTACAAGCGCAGAGTAACCAAGCCTGGTATCTTTATTGACGTTCTCAACATCTTTGATCGGAAGGATTAGTTTAGTTTTCGCGGTGGGGATCGCACTTCGGAAGCAGAAGTATCTGTTGCTGATGTATATCTTGCCATAAAGGGGTAATATGCGGTGCAAGAAACCGAAATAAGTTGCCTGAAGCCTTTCAGATGACGGTAAAGCAAAATGGGCCCTGAAATTGTCTCCGTAGTTTGCTGGATCTCCCTCATCGTCAGGATCTTCCATTCTGTCATCGGACAGTGGGCCCTCTTTTTCGCCATAGTGTCTGCGACCTCCAGCCCACATGCCCGAGACTTTCTCCACATAACCCATTGATTCGGTAGCTAACAAGTTGCTCATTTTCTTTGATCGGGAACGAATGTACCCTGCAAGGCCAGCTGCCCTCTGCAACGGGTAAACGCCTGCTTTGAATATCTGCTGAAGTGCCGGCGATGAATCTGCGTGAGAGAGTTCACTCTTTTCCGCATCTAGGCCTTGCTGAACTTCCGGGTCACTGTAACCGGTTTGTGACCTTGATGGTGGACGAAGATTACTATGTGCAATGCCGGAACTTCTACGCGCGGAGTCGAACGACCTTCCCCGCTTATCGAGTTTGGGACGTGGTAGAGGTTTTTGGAGTTGATGAATGGTAGGAGACTGGAACACATCACTCCGATCTAGGATCTGGCTTCCAGAAGCTTGGGTATCATTGCTTGAGAAGTTGGGCGCAGATGATTCCGTCCCTTGTTCGAGAGAATGAACAAACGAATCGGTTGATCCCTGAGGAGCCACCGGAGATTCTTGAGTCTGCTTGTGGCGACTTGTCAATCTGTTTCTACTTCCACTAGCACTCCTCCTGCTCTGATCGAAGCTGGCGCGACTGAAATCTCTAGTCGAAAGATCCATACTACGCCTACCCCAATCACCGCTTACACGAGGACTGTCTTGACCACTGCCGACCTGGGAGAAAGGCACAAGGGTGGCGCGGACGTTCTCATGTAGCACTGGAGTGCCTGGTTCCACAGGGCTATCGCCTCGAAGCTCGAAACGCTTTCGACTTCTTGGGACACGGGAATTATCACGCGAACGAGCCTCATCGCCAGCTGGTGAGAGTGAGAGAAAGTCTTGGGGGATCTTTTGTGCAGCGGTGTCAGCCACCATGGTGCCCAAGACGTTCAGGGCATCTTGTCCAAAACTGAAGAAGGAAAAGAAATACTGAAATCTTGTCAGAGTTCAAACATCTCCAAAGACACTCTCGCACTCGTGCTTACCTCTTCGACGGCATAAGTGTCGTCGCTATGAACGACACTGACCTTGAGCGTTTCGGCGAAATCGATAACCCGGCTCTCCTCAATGTCGATAACATTTTCGATTGGGAGAGATATTTTGACGCTGTCGCCATCATTGTGCGATCGAAATATGACCTTCTGTAATGTCTTGACCCACTCCTTAGCGCTAACGCCACTGTCTGCTCTGAAATGGTATACCCGTTTATCTGTGACAACCGAAAAGTCCTTGGTGTCTTTGCATTTCTCTTTGGAATGGGTAAGAGAAGCGGATATGCCATATTGCAGGTCTATGTTTCCACTTGGAAAATAAGTATTTGAAGGATCGGTGTAGTAGGATAGAACGTCTCCCTTCAAAGTGAACCAATAGCGATTGTATTTCGGATTGTGTCTGCCTCTTTTAGATAAGTGTCCTGACTTTGCGACGATATTCTGATTCGACATGAGCACACTACAATGTCACAGGTCAGGTCAAGGGTAGCAATTGCTCACAGATTTTCTGGCTAGGTACGCGTAGAAGCATATGTGCTTCTGTGTAATATACATATATCCCTGAAGAAGTATGCTCCGTAGAAACCAACATGGGTATTCTATCGAGCGTCAGTCTGTGAATAGAGCACGAAGTGGTCCGACATACCGGATATTACCTCCTCCGGGCTTTCAAACCCGAAAATCTCCATCAATCGTGTGCGTAGACTGGTTGGACTGCCGGCATCTTCATCGTCTTTAGAATGGCGTTCGTCTATATCTGATATATGAGTAGTAGGGCTCAATGTCGCCTGTGCTTCCAACATCTTGCCCATCACTGGCGCATCGCGTGGTGTGACGCCTTTCGGGCTCTCCACATCGGAGGGTACCTTCTCTGATGGTAACCAAACACTTTGAGACATGTAGTTCTTCTCTTTAATGGTCTTCAAATTCAGCTTTGGCAAGTGGCGGAAACCCCTCCCTTCGACTGACTTCCCCTGCTGTCTCTTCGACCTTGACCTCGTAGCACTATCATCTCTCCTTCTTTCCGGCTGTTCCTCAACAATGGGAGGCTTGCTGGAAGCCTGATCTTCATCTTCGCTGTCGCTACTTTCCCCTTCGAAACGTGCATGAAAGTCGACTTTCGAGCCAGCCGCAGCAATCATAGAGAAAACTGACTGATTCATATACTGTCCAGACTGGCCCTTGGGAGCTGTGACATCCTCATTTACATCGTCTCCATCCTTGAGTCGATCTGGGAACTGTACGGAAGAAGTCCGCATAGGCTTTCTCCGTTTGGTGAGCTTTCGCCCCACACGTTTCGAGAGATCCTCTTGGGGAGCCATGCTGTATAGAGCAAGTGGATATGTCTGTAGTCAACCAATATGGACCTGTAACGCAGAGTCGAAGGACCTGTAGTACAGGGTCGGCGGTCTCGGTGTCCTTGTGCAGCCGAGGGTACACCATCGGCTTTGTGGCTCAGGTGACGCGAGATAAGCTGGGCAGTTGACATATTCTTGCCGGCTCACAACGGCCGTGATGACCTCCGGCAAGCAACATTGTTGAGTGAGGCGTTAACATTTGGTAGCCGTGATGATTGCGTTGAGTTGTTCACCATGTATCACACCACGGCCGCGGTTCGCAAGCCCAAAAAAATAATCAGGGTAAAATTGCGGGACTGAGCCTCCAAAACCAGCCCTGCAGGCTCCACCCAACGCCCTGCAGCCTGCCTAAATAAGCCAACCATTCTAAGCGTTCGTGTGACTGAACAGACCTGCTTGTGACGTAAATGGAAGCGTTACTCATGGTTGCTCATCTGTATACCCACGTATCAAACTGCGAAGAGCGATTGAGTATCCATATTTGGTCTTGATTCACTAATTACGCGTACAAAAGGTACAGGGAAAAACGTGAAGCATCAGTAGCTATAATTCCTCCTCCTTCACAATTCAATCCCGTTTCTTGAACACGCCAATAGCCTATAATATATTCCCACTCTAGTACTGTGCCCAATTTCACGACCAGCAACCGTCATCCACCGCAATCGCCACACCCTTAACTTCCTTACGGCTTGGCAAGGGCAAGGCCAACACTGCTAGATCCGAGGTCATACACGGAGTACCACCTCCTCAGGAATGCATCACCGAGAATAGCCAAAGGACCAACTGGCTCTGGGAAGTCTGTTGGACGAATTAGCATAGAACTTTAGAATAGTGAATATTAACACATACCCATTCCGAAGAAAGACGAGATGCAAGATCCCTGGACTTCCAAGATGTAGTCGTACGGACCGATGGTGAAGTTGTGGCCAGTGAGGGTGAAGGACATATCCGGAAGCTCGTCCCTCTTATCACATTCGACAGTGTATTGTCCGTTGAATCCCTTCGTAGCACCAATCTCTTTGTTCCTAGTCTATGTCAGCCCTAGATTCGTAATGAAGCAGCGACCAGGACTTACAAGAGTTCAGCCAAGGTGGATGGGAGAGCAATTAGAGAGGTTCCTGTGTCAAGGATGATGCCAGTGTTATCAAGCTCCGCCGTTTGATCGCCAAACGTGATTGCATCAAGATCAACTTCCCAGTATGCCTTGCGTCTCAATGGAATCTTGGTCATCTTCCCGGTATAGTGAGCCTTGTTGATGCCACCAAACATAGCCTCAGACTCGTCGCCTTCGTTGTTGGTATTGCTGAGATAGAATGAGACGACTGGTTCATCGATAAGACCTTGATCAATCATCTTGTAGAATGGTGGAACAATCCGGTTGACACTGATAGTGTCAAACCCGAGGCCCATGATCCCATCAAAACGACCAAAGGCAAAAGCTAAACCAGGCTCTTCAGTGGCCTCAGCAAAGTCTTGATCCTTGATCTTAAGGTCACCGATTTGCATAACGTCCTGAGAGATGAAGCCGCTAAGGCTGCCAGAGCCATACCGAATTTCAAAACTGGTTCCATTCTTCTTGTATGTTGATGATGCCGATGAATCATATTTTGTGTGAAGATAACAAGCAATGGAACCACACTCGGTGGATGGAACCCATAGGTTGGATGAGCCGGTATCTAGAACAACTTTGAATGTCTGAGGCGGAGTACCGAGAGCAATCTCGGAGAAGTCTAGGCAATATTAGAGAATGTATCATAGAAGGAAAGAGTCTATACGGACATTGAGCGTTCAAGAAGTTGGAAACAGGAACAGCATGGTCATCCTTGTCCAAGTGAATCGAGGTATCCTTGAACATTTCTTCCCTATGTGTATCTGGTCGTACACCCATAAATCTTTGACCACTGTACTTCTTATACAGCGCCTTCGCATGCGTAGTGATATCGGCATGTTCGAGCTGCTCTGATAGAGGAACCTTCTCAAGCTTCACAGTGTGTACAGCGGCCTGGGCTAGCCCGGCAACAGCCCCCAGGGCTAGAATGAGTCCGGTCTTCATACTCGTATATCGATGCTTTCTTATCTAGGTTTGTTGTAAGGAAGGGTGAATGGGGAGGATGTAGAAGCACAGTTGGTTGATGACGCCGCTTGGAACCAGGCAACGGTTGCTGCGATGGCTGGGGTATTAATCAGCTGCCGACTTGGCGCTTGGCGGCGCTAACAGGTCCCTGCATCATTCCGATCACACGACAAAACTCTTACCTAGACGAGCTGTTCATTCTGAACCTCGCGGTAACCGAATGGTAAGAAAATGGATCATAAGTCATGTATATAATGGGGGTGTTTAAGTTGAGTTTAATAAGTATAAGAAAGGTATGATGAATGGTAAGAAACCCCTAGAACTATAATTTTTGGGGGTATCATTGGGATCGACTTGTCAAGTATTAGCTCCATATGCATGACTTATGCTCCATTCTCTTACAGGTTTTGATGCTCGAGTTTGAAATCTACAGGCTCATGCAACGCCCGCTCGTTATGCTAGGCGAACCGAATTCACACGCAGATGTAAGGTAATGTACATATCGCTATGACAGGCTACTTGTAGAAATCAAATTTGATGTCGCCAGCCTCTCCCTTTACCTGACTCTGATACGCACTTTCAAGATCTGATTGAATTATATTGTACCGATTCTTTCTCACAGCCCTTAGCCCTGCCTCCTGCATGATGGCGGCAATGATAGCCCCAGAAAGCGGATCGTTCCGAATGATGAGGGAATCCAGGTCAACCTCGGGTGACAGGGACATCTTCGAAGAGATTGTGGTGAAAATTAGTCTTCGCTCTCTTCGGTCTCTCAGAGAAGGAAATTCTATCTTTCGATCCAGACGACCCGGTCGTAGTAAAGCGGGGTCTAGGGTATCTGCTCGGTTTGTGGCCATGATAACCTTGACATTGCTCGTTTGGTCGAAACCATCCATCTGGTTTAGCAATTCCAAGAGGATACGCTGTACTTCTCTGTCTGCGCCTGTTTGAGCATCGAAACGCTTTGTTGCTATCGCGTCGATTTCGTCAATGAAAATAATCGCTGGTGAGTTTTCCCTTGCCATGCGGAAGACATCGCGGACCATACGAGGTCCTTCCCCCAGGTATTTTTGGACGAATTCTGATCCTACGACACGAATGAAGTTTGCGGTTGTGCTGTTGGCCACGGCTTTGACGAGCATGGTCTTCCCAGTACCTGGTGGGCCATAAAGGAGGACGCCTCGGGGCGGATCAATACCTGCTTATGTTAGAGGAAAAACTAGAGTGCTGTATTGAGAGCGAGCCTACCAATCTGCTTGTATAGATCAAAATGAGTCAAAGGCAGCTCGACGGCTTCTCGGATCTCTTGCTTCTGCATATCCAGCCCTCCAACATCAGCATATGTGACATCAGGTTTTTCATGAGCTCCCAGCATAGCTATTGATGAGTCGGCTTCGGGAGGTAAGATGTCGACTAGGGAGTTGGAGTGCCGGTGTAGGGCGACTGAGGAGGAGGGTTTGAGCTTCTCACGGTCGAGAGTGGAAAGTATGCGGACGACGTAGTTAGACCCAGTAGATGATTGCACAATGCCCGTACTGGGTTCCCGTCAGTCATGGACGAAATTTGCCGAATGTAGTGCACGAGAGTACTTCTGATCTATTGCCTCCATAAACTGCCCTATCACTAACGGCACACTCTGTATCCTTTTGATCTCTTCTTGGGCCCGCACCAACTCCCTCTTAAGACTTCTGCTATTCATTTAGGGGTCCGTCCACAGATAAAGCTTGCGGCGAGTACTCACCTCTGCTCATCTTTGATGTATTCCTCTTGCAAATTTATATATCTACCGATGTGTTAGCAGGACGTCGAAAGCTAAACAAGCTCCTCGGCCTACTCAAGATGTCTCTGAAGCTTCTTTAATGTTGAGTATTCATCGTTGTCATCATTACCGATACCTTCGATGTCGATGTTTGGCATGTTGGCTGGTATTTGCCGCTTATGGGGAGGAATTGTATTCACAGGGTTCTCGACAGCAACGTCGGCCATCTTAACGAAATGGGGCGATGAAGAGAGGGGCTGATGGGGGTTGGGATGAGTGAGTGGCTAATATCTAGTAACTTTGTTGAATAAAGTCCTCTCTACGGTCAACACATGGCTTCAATCCAAGATGCCAAGACTTCTATTACATAAGGTACGGCAAGCAGCCACACCAGCCCAAAACAACAACCATAACGAGCCATAAGAGGTTTCTTTTGCCATCCCGACCTCTCCAATCTCACCGCTCCACCGATGTTCCGCCCCTATGATTTCGCAGATGAATTTGCACAAGCAGCATGATCTTGCTCGTACACCAGTCCAATCTTGGTTCACCCTAGCCATGTTCCCCAAACCCTATTGCATCAGTGAATACGCTGTCACAACGGAGCTGCAGAGTAGACGCCAAAAGAGAAAAGTCAAATAGCCTCGTTACGGGTTCCATGCTGTTTCAGAGCCTTGAGACCCGGGACAAGGTAATGGCGAGCTATTGGGTGCGTCTTCTGCTGTGTAGGTAGTCGTTGGGATTACGGGAAAACGATTGGTAGGGATAGATATACTAAAATATGGGAGACCGCTCTTCCTCGCATCCAGCGTCTCGGATCAGGTGTCCTTATCCAGGAGTATGCGTGGCGAGAGACTACCTCCGTTGATGGACAAGAGGCGAACCGTGTTGCTGCATCTGGATCGTTGCGTGGAGGCACGAAGCCAAGGTTGGCAAATGATGATTCGCCGAAAACGCAGTGACACGGTAATTCTCTGGGTTAGACTCACACCCTGCCCTACGCATAATCCGTAATCCATGCATTATGCTAAATCTTAGCAATTTATCATTAATTCTTCATCTGCTCTGTACCTACTCTTCGATTAAAGGATGTCTATTTAATGTTACGCGTAGAGTGCGTTGTTGTAGATGTAGACTGCTCGGGGTGGTGGTGAGGAGGGTGATGATAGGGTCAGTTGGTGCTAAGTGATGAGATTATTTAGAGGCGAGGGGTTTTGCTTTTAGCTCCTACGCATTTTCTCTCACCTTCAGCACCCGGCCTATTCTAGGACCCCCGCGCGATCCAGAGACGTAAGGTGCCGATAGAGTGATTATTGAATTATTCAGATTATTCGTTTGGCTGGGCAAATAGAGGGGCCTTTGATAACAGGTATGCATCCCTTCCCTTTATTTTGTTTCGCGTTTGGGTCGCCGCCCATCAAGGCATTCATCGTGGCATTCCCATCGCCGGATCCGCGCCCCAGTGAACACCTCCTTGTTGGCAGGTTGGATCCCCATCATCCGATCCAGTCTCCCATCCTCCAGTTGCCCAGCTGTGTCATCAAGCGCATCTCAAGCACCATCCATTCATTCCATTCGCCTTTCATCCCCCCCGTGTCTGGCGTGTGCTGACGCTCGTGATGGAGCTCGTCTGCCCCAGGACTGGTCCACCGCTCTCGTAAGTTTCCACTAGGCCTTCACAGCTCGAAACGGCACTGACTGGAATAATATCAATAGCGAATCGAGTACCTGTTACTTCAGGTGAGTCTACCCGCATGCGGCTCTGGCCCATACACCTGTAACACCATCCTCATCACTACCACCATGCTCGCTGCCCTGGCCTTGTTGCCTGACCTTGATCGCGCTATCCTGCCTTGGGACACGCTACCGCCCTCTTCTCGTCGACACCACTACACCACGCCTTCACGACTCCTGACTCCGATGCACCCTACTCCATTGCTCTCTATCATATCAAAGCGAATGTCTTTGGCGGTGCGACATGCTAATGGCGTGCCCTACCAACAGATGGGCCGCTGCGAATTCGAAATCGAATCGATATGAGTATGCCAAACTGGCTAAACGACGCCCCTTCCTTCCAGCCAACTGAAAATGGAGCATTCAATCCCGGCAGCAACGACCCTTCCATGGGTTTCATGCCAACCCCTACTACAACACCCTACGACTTCACTCAGATGCAAAACCAGCAATTACAACAGCGCATGCAGAATGGAATTCCACGCAATGGATCGCCAGCGTACAACAACCCGATATACCAAACTCAGACCGTCATTCCCGCGAAACGGCCTCGACCTCGAGAAGACAGTATAGGAGCCTCACCTCAGCCCAATTCTGGGGCCCTCCCAGGCTCGCGGTCTCAAACACCACAAGGCCTTTATCAAGGTTTTCCGGGAGCTGTCAACGGTGGGCACCAATTTTCAGGGACACCTTCATATCAGCAATACCAGCAAGCTGGCCAGCAAGCTGGGAATAACCTTAGCCATTCTCCGGTCATGCAGGGCCAGCCTTACAATCCACAAGTGCCACAGCAACGTATACAGACAATGTCGCCATCGCCCTTTTCTCCAGCTACGCAGAATTTTGCAGCGCAAGCCTCGCCACCGCAATCAGAACAGGGTAGCCGAGTCAATACACCTCAAAACGGTGTTCCCCAGTATAGCCAAGGAATACCATACGCTGGCACTCCCGGTCAACCATTCACCCCTCCACCAGGTGCAGCCAACGGTGCAGCCTTGGCTCAGTATAATCAGCACCTCCAGAATCAGCAACAGCAGCAGAGGATGAACGAAGCTCGCATGCGAGCGATGCAGCAACAACGGCAGCAGGCCCTAAATCCTTTAGCTCAACCACAAAACCCAATGACCATGCACAACGTGGCCGCGATACGTGCACAACAGGCGCAACAGCGAACACCAGGCAACCCCGAGCAGCTATTGCGGACTATTACGACATGGGCGCATGCGCATGGTCAAACGTTCAACCCTCACCTCTCCATTTACGGGGTGGTCGTCAGTGCTGTACAATTGTTCATTGGGGTCGTGAAAATGGGAGGTTCCAAAAGTGTTACAGCTCGGCAACAGTGGCCTAATGTCGCGGTTTTCCTAGGGTTTCCTCCAACTCAAAGCATGGCCGTCGCTCAACAACTTCATCGTTACTGGGATGAAAATCTCGAGGCGTATGAGACATGGTTCCAACAGCAGCAGCAGCAGCGACGGGCAATGTCAGATCCCACAAGGGCCGCGGGCCATCCGCAAGGCGGTGCTGCGGTCCTAAGACAAGGCGCTTTCTCTCCAACCAAGCAGATTCACAATCAGCAAGTTCAACAACCTATGCAAGCTCCGTCGAATATGTACCAATATCAGACCCCAACAAAGCATATGACTCCTCAGCCGCACGATCCTCGTCAATCGTTGCAGAATGGCTACATTACTCATCAAGCTCAAGGCCGGCCGTCGAATACGTACAATACGGCCCAGCCTTCGATGCAGGCTCCACCACGTGCTCCTCCAGCACAAACGGTCCAGAAGGCCGAGATACATAAGGAAGTTGAAAAGAAAAAGTCTGACCCTTGGCCGTCAAAGTGTCCTATTGGAGAAATTTACAGCCCGAAAGTGACGAGACAGGCTGGGGACACCCCAAGGACTTACGGTGGCATTCAAGTACACCCGAATTCCAACTTTCTGCAGACAATCGATAGTCTGTTGAAGTATAAAAGCAATGCGCCCAAACTGGCGGAACTTGGGGTCGTAGATATTCGGGCTCTGACTCTGTCTCTTCGCTCCGGTATTCACGCCGAAGTCCGACTTGCTCTAGATACCCTTGCTACATTGAGCAACGACATTACACCGATATCTTTGAGCGAGTGCGAGGACCTGCTCGAGACTTTGATTGATTGTGCAGATGATCAAGTTCAATTGCTGGCGGACCACTCTGCCGAAGTTTCAGATGCAATGCTTATCAGCTCATATGAGGAAACTCTCCGTGGTTGCAGGATCGAGAATGCAACCCTCCAAGACGTCTCAGCCTTTGGCACGCTTGAATATGATCTCGATCGAGCTGCCGACAGAATAATATGTATCACCACCATACTCAGGAACTTCTCGTTTCTTCAGGCCAATCATGCACCTCTCGCAGACGCCATTGTCATTAGGTTCATGTCCACTGTAATCCGCTACATTGGCACTCGAAGTATGGTTCTACGGACACATCAAAATCTTCTGGACTTCAGCAAAGATATCATTACCTTTCTTACCAATGTCTCTCAAGAAATCGACCTGCCGGGGAAAGAAGAGGCCTTGTGCATACTCCATTTCTTGCTATCATTTGCACCCTCTCCTCCCCCCAATAGCACTGACGAAGGGCCCATTACTTTTGCTCCTTACGTCCCGGCAATTCATCGCTTTTATCCTCATGCCGTGGACAGTCTGGCAAAGTTGCTCGCCCGAGGAGATCCAAATCGCAGCTTCTACAAGTCATTGTTCGCAGCCGACGCTACGTCAAGTCCACCTTTCGACTTACTGACTCGCGCATTCGGGCTGGCTATAGCTGCTATCCCCGAAGTAAGTCCCAATGCTCCTAGGTCCTTGAAATTTCGTGCCCCATACCTGATACAAGGCCTGCTGGCGGGAGAGATTTTGGCCACGTATATACCTGCTTCGGAGCACGAACTTGCGAGGTCATGGCTTGCTTCCCAGGACGGCTTTGCTTTGAGCCTCCTGAGGATTTCTGTGGATCTTGGTAAAACACCACCCGCACCAACACAACGCCATCATTCAGGAAAAATCCTCGATCCTGACGCAGATGGGTTTGCTACGATAACTGAGCGGGGATTTGCATTACTGAGGAGGTTAATAGAAAAGGCCAAGGACGTGAATGGGATTGGACTAGGATTTCCACCTGGAATTTTACCGGACAAACGGACAGTGGTGTCAACCATGGTTGCTGCGAATCTCCCTAAAGGCGATTTCCATGTGATAAGGCACCTATGCGCTCTTTCTAGTCTGGATAATTGACTGCAACCTGCATTGAATGGCGGAATTCACCAGTACCAAAATAACATACTCACATTTTGGACAAGATGATGACATGTAATTGTGTTGGTCAGTCGCTTTGCTGTTTTTGACTTCTGCTTCAGCATCATGTCCTACGCATCCATGGCCGTGAGACGAAGCAAGCGAACAAAACGACTAGTTTAGATTTTGTACAGCGCGTTACCCTGGTTGGATATATTCGACAGTGTGTATATAGATCCAATTGACACGAATGTAGCACGACAAGCCAAGTTTTTATGCACAAGAAACGCTACTTATGGCAATTCACATTGAACAAATATCCCAGTCTCTGACTAAACTCCAATCCCATGAACCCCTTTCAAAAGTGCCTATCCTCCAAAAACCGCTTTATATGCTCTCTATACCACCCCTATTTTAACCCCCAACAGAATTAGCATTCAATCATGCGATCATAGCACATGCAACCCCCCCCCCTCCCCCTCTCCTCCCCTTTACACTTCACACACAGAAACAAGAAAACACACCTTAACAATAATATGCCCCGTCAACCGATTAATAACCACATGCTCGCTCTTCAACCCCAACGCCTCTCTAATCTCCTCTCGTAATGCATCCACATCCCCTTCTATTTTCCGGACGCGGGTTTGGTGGAGGTTGCCGCCGCGCTTGGCGAGGTGGTAGATGGGGAGTTTTTGGGAGGCGGTGCGGTGGACGTGGTAGGGGAGAGGGGGGAGGGAGGGTGAGGGGGGTGGGGGTGGTGAGGTTTGTGGTGAGGTTTGAGGTGAGGTTTGAGCTGGTGGTGGGGGAGAAGGGGGGGGGGTGGGGGGGATGGTAATGGTGGCTGAGGGGTTGTTAGTGGGAGGTTTTTGTATGGGGGGAGGGATGGGTGGGAGGAAGACCTTGGGTGAGGAGACAGGGATGGGTTGAGATTTGACGAGTGAGACGGTGGAGGGAGGTTAGTCGGGGGAGGGGGAGGGGCCGGAGGAAGGGTAGGCTGATTGTGGTGGCCATTGGGAAGAAGGGAGGGTACCTGATGTACTGGAGCTATTGGTGGAGCTTTGGATGTGTGAACGATCTTGGATAATTTACGCGCTAGGTGGTAGAGCAAGCGCGCGTCTCTTTTTAGGGTTGTTATGCGGGAAGACCCTAAGGTAGGTGTGGAGCATCCACCGATTCGAAGTATCAGCTATTGTCCAATGCTTGAGAACGTATGATGTGTGTATGATAACCGGTCAATGAGAAGATCATTGGTAAATGTTAGAGAAAGCACTTGAAGCTTGGCTTGTACCGTCCGAATCAAGACTAAATACAGGCTTTCGAACCAGAATTGTTGCACCTTGTGCTTGGACAATGTCTGAAGATGCCATTTCTTTCGAACCCTATAGCTACCAATTTCTTACTCTTTAGACTCAATACCATTTCGAAGCTCAAAATCTCTTGCTCTGTATGAATAGTTATTACTTCGGTTGGGCTTCGAGTTCAACGGCGGAATTGAGATACCAACAATACTGCAAACTATTCAATGTACGAAGCGAAGCTATCATGCCCTTGTGAATCCTGACATAGCCATACTTCCGTGGAGAAATACAAACATCCAGACATACACTTTGTCTAAATAGACCGGTCTTTTATATTCTACTCATTATTTTGGGGCCAAGAGTCAATCAGGGAAGCATGGGTTCACGGCGCCGACGAAGTGGAGAATTAGTAATTCCTGCTGCGAATTGGTTAAATTGAGACAGATATATGCTTCTTGTGCATAAAGCACGAACCATGCTTTTGAAACCAGGAGGCTTTGCATCCCGATACTTCATGAAGACGGATTGTATCCGGGTAGACTAATGCTCATTTCATAATGTTTGTACAAGTCAAAGCGTAGTCCTCGGTGGAAGGAGCTCTATACATTAAGCGGCCCTCCGGCTGAGTGCCGCCATAACACCATTCCGATGTGTTACCAATCAGATAATAATTCCCGTCTAGCAGAGATAGTGCCGCCATAACTCCTATTAGATGCAGAGTTCTATGAGCTTTTCGTCATGAGAATCGTAAGAAGCCCTTCCATCTGTTGAGCCAGCCCTGGAATCGTGACCGACTGGGCGCTTCCTCCAACTCTTTCACCAGTTTATCGTAATAATCAGGGTTTGAAGCCGGTCTCATCATCTTTTCGGACAGGGGATACTAAAAGCGAGTACGTGTCAGCACAAGCCCCTACTTGAAGATTGGGAAATTTGGTATAGCAAGGCCCTACCTTCTTTTTGTATCTATTCTCTAGCAATGAGTATAGCACATTAACCTGCTCTAATTGACCCTGCTCGTCGAACGGGACTGACGTTGGTATAGTCGCTTGTGCTTGATTTGAAACGACATTATCTTGGGGAGGTGTTGTAGAAGGCTTTAATTGCGTGTCTATGCGGCGCTGTATTATCTTCTGGAATGAGACTTCTGGGCGCAGGCGATCCACGGGCCATTGTGCGAGTATACGCTGGTAGTGCTTGTATATTATCTGCAACAAGTCTGCGTTAGCCTGCCTTCACATAATGGATTAGATTAGAGATTGGCGGCTTACCGATTTGGCCATGTTGCATGAAGCTGCATCACCATATGGTTCGGACGGCGGTTGATGTTTGCCCGAAGCGCCAAGCCTTGGGTGGCGCCGAGGATGAATGACCTATTCGACTCCGCCGCCTTGACAACGAACCTCCTGGAATTCCACCGATCTTCGTTTATCACACCATTACCCTGAGTAATTTACGACTTTACGACATCCCACGCTTGACCTCCTTTCTCTACTCCCTACTGACTGGCATCAAAAGGCGTCAGTGAGACTCATAATGAGCTCACAGAGATATGAAAGGGTTAGTGCATTGCGACGCTATGGTCTTATTACCAATGCACCCTATGTACCTGATAAGGCCTACGTTAACAACTTATGTACACAGGTGTCTGCCAATGACGAGGATGCTATTACAGAACACCTTCAGAGATCACCTACTGCGGAATGCACGCCCTCTTCTCCACCACCTTCATTCAGATCCCGCGCCTCCTCACCCTCCTCGCGGCGCCTACTCTCCTCCGACCCTATAGCCTCAGAAGCCGAACGCACATTAGCAGATACGTTCGACTATGGATCAGACTCGGATGATGATGGGAATAGTCAAGGAGACGATCGGCAGCGATTGATGCGGGCCAGTACTACCCAGTCAGATGCCGAACAGAGGGTCGTACACGATGGAGACAGACCTGATCTATCAACGACTGCTACTAGACTACCGGGGCAAATGGCTCCAGCGATCAACGTCCCTGCCAGACCCTATACAGGCGGCGCGCCATTCTCCTCTTTCTCACATTCGAATGATGGTGTCTTCGCGAATCTCAATGCAAAGCCAGAACGCGGCGAGAAGCTCGAAGAGCAACCTCCTGTAAGCCTGTTCCCTTATATGTACTCCCAGCGACTAACCGACTTTCTCATAGTCATACGAGGCCGCTGCTGCAGATGCCACGCCACCTTATTGGGAGACTACGATCATGGCCCCTGGCCACCTTAATTCCTCTGATGATGTCTATGTCGATGGCCTGCCTGTCGGGTCGCTCTTCAGTTTTGTATGGAATGGTATGATAAGCATGTCGTTCCAAATAGTTGGATTCCTTCTCACCTACCTCCTCCACACCACACACGCCGCCAAAAATGGTTCACGAGCTGGGCTTGGCATCAATCTTGTACAGTATGGATTTTATATGCGCAGCGGCGCTCATAAGGCTTCTCCGCCTGTACCAGGAAATCCTAGTGATCCCGCCTTCGCTGCACCCCAGGATCCCAATAGCCACAATTTTGACCCTTCGAAAGTGGCGGACAGTGCGGCAGCGGCCGCAGCGGCGGCGATGTCACAGGCTTCTCAACAAGCTTCTTCGAATGGCTCAAGCAGCGCATCAACCTTCGCAAATAGTGATTGGCTTGCATACGCGTTAATGATTGTCGGGTGGTTTGTTCTTATACGGGCTGTCACCGACTTTTTCAAGGCACGACGGCATGAACAGTTAGTTTTACAAAGTCCGGATCGCGGATTAAATGTCCCGGTCGTTGCTGACACGGAGAGGCCGGAGGAAGTTGTGTGATTACTCTTGTCGGTCAGCGAACTAAAGGGCGACATCGGCGCAGGGCGTCAGCGAGCATAAGCAGGTATTAGTATTGGGACTGGATAGGGTACCGCTCCTCATGTATTCAATTGTCTCATCATCATTTCCTATGTCAACATTTCATGATGTTCATCTGATTTAATTTCCAAATCTGCATTTACGGATTCCCAATGCCAAGACTGAGCATTTAATTGTCCGGGCTTGCGGACTTGCGGACTGTTTCTTCGGGTGACCAACGCTTTTCTCCACCCCACGTCCCAGCAATTGCTCTCACCATTTTTCTTTTCAATAGCCATTGTCGCTTCTTCATCAAGTCTCGTCGTCTAATGGCTCTGCCCTCCTCAATTCAATACTTGTGAACAGAAAATGTCTTCAATTAGCCCGCTGCGACGTCTTCCGGTACCTTTAATCGACAGCATCTTACACAGGTCGCATGCTATGATTCCTTCTCATTCACGTTTGTTTTCAGCAACTTGTCAACGAAAGGCAACAGTCAGTCTTGAAGCCCTCGACGCCAGCAAGGGTAACAGGGAACGCATTGTCATACTCGGCAGCGGATGGGCAGGTTAGGCCCAGCTAAACTTGAATAACGTGTGCAATTGGCTTACACTGCATAGGTTACAACCTCGCCCAGCAGCTCTCTGCCAAATACCAGACCCTAGTCATCTCACCCCGCTCGTATTTTGTCTTTACGCCCCTTCTTAATTCTACCGCAGTCGGCACCCTTGAGTTCCGCACAGCCCTTGAGCCGGTCCGCTCGCGGAGAAAGCCCAATATAGAATTCATGCAAGGGAGGGCGGAAGATATAAACTTTGGGAAAAAAATAATTACGGTCGAAGAAACAGTGGCAGCACCACGCGAAGGCCGAGCTGTTGTAGGAGATTTTTACGAGGAAGAGAGCTTGGACGAAGCACAAAAAGAGAAAGCTAAAAAGCGACGAAAGGGCAAGGAATGGGAAGTCTCTTATGACAAACTCGTCGTAGCCGTAGGATGCTACAGCCAGACTTTTGGTACACCGGGCGTTAGAGAAAACGCTTACTTTATGAAAGACGTAGGCGACGCTCGGAAAATCCGGAAACGTGTCCTTGAGTGTTTTGAGATTGCTAATCTTCCCACTACAAGCGAGACATTGCGCGAACAGCTCCTTAGCTTCGCCATCATAGGTGGTGGACCCACCGGAATGGAATTCGCTGCAGAGCTTTCTGATCTGATATCCGAAGACCTCACCAAGCTATACCCCGAATTGGTGAAAAAAGTCAAGATTGTTGTCCGAGATGTCGCGCCATCGATCCTAAGCATGTTCGACGAGAAATTAGCCAGGTATGCCATGAAGCATTTCAACCGGCAAGGGGTAGAAGTCCGAACATCCACCCGCGTGGTAGCTCTCCGTAAAGGACTCCCACATCAGAAAGGCCACAACGAACATATGAACGTAGTAGCCGATTCCCAAGGCTGTTACACCCTCACAACAGAAGACGGCGAGATCGGCGTAGGCATGTGCGTCTGGAGTACTGGCAACATGATGAACCCTTTCGTCCAGCGCGAAGTCAAGAAAACACACGGTTTCCCCTCCGCCTCCGCAACCATAACATCCTCCCCCGCGCCCAAAGAACCTTCAGCAACCGATTGGATGATAGAAAAACATCCCAAAACTGGCGCCATCGTAGTCGACGACCGTCTGCGGGTACAACTCACCTCCATACCCCCTTCCTCGACCTCATCCACTGCACCCCATCCGTTCCCCGCCACCCCATCAACAGCAACTGTGTCCGACGTCTTCGCCCTTGGAGACACTGCCACCATACGGAACAAGCCTCTCCCCGCAACCGCGCAAACAGCTTCTCAGCAAGCGCTTTGGCTCGCTAAGCGGTTCAACAATAACGATCTGGAGAAGGAGCCTTTCAAGTTCGAGAATAGGGGTATCATGACTTATCTAGGCGATTCAAAGGGGTTGGTGCAGACAGGGGGGGTGATGGGAGATATCAGTGGGAGGGCTGCGTGGTTGATTTGGAGAGGGGCATATTTGACCATGAGTGTTAGTTGGCGGAACAAGATTTTGATTTCGACGTATTGGTGAGTGGACTTCTTCGCTCTTTCTCTTTTCGTACGTTGAAAGGAAGGACCTCGGCTAATGAACGCGGGGTGTAGGCTTTTGAATTGGGCTTTTGGCAGAGATATTTCGAGATTTTGAGGCTGAAACAGGCGGTATTCTGGGTATGTTTAATTGACTGCGGCATGAGGTTTACTATCTAGATAACGGATTATTACCGTCCATTCATATGCATATTCCTACCTCTTTCTTAAGCTAGGTAGCTAAAGCAAGTCTGCTGCACTGAGTGGCTCCAGTAGCGAAAGCTATGCATTGAACAGAACTGCAGGAGTGCCTACTCATTATGGCTTGCGCTAAGTAAGGATACGTCCATTTTTGGAATCGACTGACCGCTCTGGGCCGCTGTGCAGCTCGGGAGTCTTCCACCTTATCTTTTCAGCTTTCACAAAAGTGCCCTCCAAACCATCACCAACGCTGTTTCAGGACCATCATACCTTGACGCCGAATGTCCTTGGACACCTACCAAACATGACACCAAATACTGCCCAAAACATCGTGGTATGTCAACTTCAGCCTCGCCGAAAAGGCGCTAAAAGGTCGACCTGTGACTGCATGCATAACACGTAGCAGCCCATTATGGTAACAATTGGTTCCGCTTTCACACCCTAAAGCTGCACGGAATCCAACAGTACTCCAACCATGTTAAAACTAGCTATCGACGGCATGGCTGCTCCATTGTAAATGGACGTACCCTGCATCTCGGTATCGAAGGGTTCAGCTGACCGCGGTACACCATTTGGCGCAGAGCTATCATAAGTTCTTGGTTCTGTCTGATGTTCTTTATTGCCAACTCGGCCTGGTCAGTTCTCAGGTCACTAGGCGAGAAGAATTATCTCTACAAATCAGTCCTTCAGACGACCACTATCTCCGCCGATTCCTCTACGCCCGATAGTGCACGCAAAGGCCCAAACACGAAGTCGAAAAGACTGTCTAAGGCACGTGGGCCTCTCGCAAACAACTCTACAACTTTTCATAGTCAATTGATGTTGACCTGCATAATGCGCGTTCTCGGCTTCGTCACCTTGCACTCCCTGCTCCATGTCTGTCTAGGCCAACTCCCATTGTGCTATTTTTGGAATGGAGAAGAAGGCGACGAGGTTCCTTGCGATCCAGATGCCTCTGTCAGTGCTTGCTGCGGACAGGGCTTAATATGCGATACGAACCTATATTGTCTCATGACAAATGGCACTCGACTCGTCCCAACCTGTACAGATGTGACTTGGCAATCAATCAATTGCCCTATCCTACCAGGTCTGTTTCACTTTCCCCTCCGTTGCACATCTCTCGCCTCTCTCCTCTTCTCTTCTCTTTACTGAACACACCTCCACAGCCACGTTTCCAGTATTTACCTTCAATAATGTCACAAACTGCAGCGACGGCACATTCTGCCCTAATTACAACAACCAAAGCTGCTGCGACAACAACGACGGCGTCGAAACGATATCCTACTCCAACACAGCTATCATACCAAGTCCGACAGACGATCTGAGCGCTTACTATGCCAACGCCGGCTACTTTATCCCATCATCGGCTTCAAACTCTCTGTCGATGACCATAACGGGTGCCACGTCCGCTTCGGTCGTTCCATCATCAACTAGGACAACAACTGCCTCATCCGCCTCTTCCACAGTGATGAAGACATTGCAAACATCGACATCCTCTGCAGCGGAGACATCGCCGTCGCCGTCATCATCGTCGTCATCCTCCGGCGGACTAAACAAGGGCGCAGTCGCAGGCGTAGGCGTTGGTGCAGCGCTTGGCGGAGTCATCATAGGAGCGGTGATCTTTTTCATTTGCAAACGCAAGGAAAAAAATGGGGGGGCGAAAAAAAATCTGCCGGCAACGATGATGGTGAAGGGATAGAGGTTCCGACATGTGCGTGTCGGTTGGAATTGTGATACCCTACGTCTGTTTGCTGCGTTGCCTCCCCATTGCGTTTTGGCTGGCTTGTCCAAGGATGTTACTTGCTTATCTTGTAGAGACTGCACGAATATGTATCTACGGGATAAAGATGATATGGGAATTTTGTGGTCTCATCATCATAACTCTATTAATGTTTTTGAATGAAAGTCTAGCTCTACGCAATCTTCTTATGGCCGTGTATAAATCTTCTCATACCGCTCATAACCGCAGATTTCTAAACAGCTTCTGCATAGGTAATCATCACAATAACGTATCGCCTAATGCGCATCTTACCAACGAGCAGCCAGCTCGTATCGTTTCTTGAGCACCCATTGCCTCAAGAGAGGGGTTGACCTCAACCAAATCCATAGCAACTAGACTACCAGTCTCATGCACACATTCAGCAATGTAATCGCCTTCTCTCAGCGTTAGACCACCTCTCACCGGGGTTCCCGTGCTAGGGGCCCATTGCGGATCCAGAGCATCAACGTCGAAGGACAGATGGATAGGCGTATCTGTTCCGATATGTCCCAACGCCATTTCCATAACCCTTCCAATACCATGTCTATATCTAATTAGCATGTCGAAACGCCAAATCTCCAATGAACCGAACATCGCAAGATAGAAAGAGAGAGAGAGTCATACTTATCAATATCATGCATACTAAACGCCCTCACCCCATGATCCCTCAAAATCCTCTTCTCCCCCTTATCAACATCCCTCAACCCAATATACACCAATTTCTTCAAACTCAAATACGGCTCCTCCCCCAACCACCCAAACACCTCCTCCCCCGCCCCCTTCTCCCTCGCCAACCCCGTCAAAAACGCAACCGGCATCCCATGAATATTCCCACTCTCGCTCGTCTCAGGCGTATTAATATCCGCATGCGCATCCACCCAAATCACCGCCATCTCTCTCCCCAGCCGCTCTTTTACCGCGCGAGACGTCCCAGCAACGGTGCCAATGGCGATGGAGTGGTCGCCGCCGAGGGTGAGGACGAGGCGGCCGTGGCGGGCGTGCGAGTAGACTTGGGTGGAGAGTTGGCGGGTTACGGCTGAGACGGCGAGGGGGTTTTTCATGTTGCGGTGAGGGGGGTCGTGGGGAGGGAGGAGGTGCGAGTAGGTGTGGACGGTGTTGTCGTGGTGTAGGGTGTAGGAGAGATCGTCTTTTAGTTGAGTTAGGAGGCCGGATTCTATTAGAGCTGAGGGGGCGGCGTCGACGCCGGGTTTGCACTGGAGGATTGAGGGTTAGTGGTTGTGGGAGGGTTGGGGAGGTTGGAAGGGTTTACCTGTCCGCCTGAGAAACCGACTGCTATTACACCGAGCTCATTGCCTGCTGAGAGAAATTTGGGGGGGATGGTGGAGGGAGAAGTCATGATGAGAGCGTACAATAGGGTATCAAGTAGAATGGGTGCAGTTTTCAGCAATATCAAAGTGAACAATTGTCTCGCCAAGCAGGCGAACGAAGGGTATCTCGAAACTGTGATACGCTATTTTGAAAACAATGGATTATGAAAGGAATGAGAAGAAAGAGGTAAAGACAGTCAGATTTATGTCAAGAGAATTCCTCTAAGCGGACCAAAAGATTGGAAAACAGCTATGGATCGGCAAAACGTAAACACCCCGCCAAAACCTGCGCTTAGGGTCCTTGCCCCGCCGTTTACCGCCACGTTTCGGCGCCATAGCTAGCCTAACGGGTTTGACGCCTTGCCCCTAAGTACAGGTCGAACAGAGCTCGACTCCTAAGTGCAGGTGTAAGAGTTTTCCTATCAGCTGCTAATATTAGTCCCCCCACACTACACGAATCTAATGATATCTCGGCAATTATCTATGATCAGCACGCCGGAAAGTGTAAAGAGGCTCTAGTAATCGTTTAATCCTTAAGGTACTAGCGCACTCAGCGGGAGTTAACTATTATTCTTCTGCTTGATATGTTGCTTGGTACAATCCACGCGTTGGTTGGTTGATGAGCACCCATGCCACATGCTTTGCAGGCTTCTCTGTGCAGCAATCAGCACTAGAGATGTCTAACCATCCGGAGTAGAATGATTTATAATTCTGTCAAGCATTTATACAGCAGTGGTTTCCATGGTCTTACCGGGAGAGGTAGTTTTTTCAATCCAGCCTCGGAAACCATCCAATTCTTCATTGACGGCACACCTGCACCGCGAGGCCAAATTCAACAGCTACCCTGCTTTGTATTTCAGAACAGCGGCGTACAATGTCCACTCCCAAACAAAAGAATGTTTTGGTGACAGGTGCAAATGGATACATAGGCAGGTGATCGCTTCGAGCCCCGGTCTTCGTCTGATTGATGGGTCAAACAGGCAATGCCGTCGCCAAAGCGTTTGTGCGAGCAGGATGGACTACCTGGGGGCTCGTCCGGAACGCTGAGACGAGACCAGCCCTCAGAGCAGATGAGATCATCGCCGTACTCGGTTCCGCTGACGACAAACATTTCGTCAGTAAGCTAGACAATCAGAACAGAGTCTTTGTGTTCGATGTTATTGTTTCGGTGACAGAACAGAGAGAGGATTATGCTTCCCACTTTAACAACACCATTGAGCTCCTTCGTGTGCTGGCGACTATTGCTAACAGGCATGGTGTCCGACCTCTGGTGTTGTTCACTTCTGGATGCAAAGATTATGGCATGACTGGACTGCATAGCTCCGAAGGTTTGGCACCCCATACAGAGGAATCAGCTCTGAAACCTCCGCCGTTCCTCGCCGACAGGGCGGCTCATGCTGTCAAGGTGCTTGATCACACGGATCTCTTTGATGCGGTACTCTTACGGCCGACATCCGTCTATGGTTACAGCAGCAGTTACTATGGCAAAATGTTCGACCTAGCGGCTAAAGCTGCCGAGAAAGGTATTTTAGAGATTGCGGCTGATCGGAACACTATCATGCATGCGACCCATGTGGATGATTGTGCTGAAGCCTATGTTGCCATTGCGGAGGCCGACAGGGAAGTGGTGAAGGGCCAATGCTACAACATCTCGGGGGATCGATATGAGACGCTGGAAGAGGTTGCGAATGCTCTCGTTAAGGAGTATGAGATTGTAGATGGAGCTAAATTTACGCCTGTGCGAGAGATAATGCAATTCGACTCGTTGCAGCCGGTCCTTGGATTTAGCCAATGGTAAGTCCTACCTTTTTAGCTTTTCGTATCGTACCATGATTGTACACTTTTTTTGGGAGCCATGGCACCTGTAGAATTATCTGAAAACTCTTTATTTGGCCATAAGGAGATGTTCTAACCACAGGTAATTAGGGTGGGTTCCGAAAAATTGAGGAAGGACACGGGGTGGAAGCCCAGACGACAATTGTTTTCGGAAGGTTTGCGTATCTATCGGAAGGCTTATGAGGCTGACGTGGCTCAAAAGCACGCAAACGTGCAAAATGTTCAAGCTTTGGTAGGTATGGTCTAGGAGAGGAAAGAGGCGCAGAGCGCATGAGGCAGGCACCATCAGAGCCGTTCATCTCGCCAAGATTGCACTCCTAGCAAGCTGTCAAAGACCTCAATATCTATAGTCCTCGCGAATGACTTGGTTTTGCTTCGATCTTATTGCAAAACACCATCGATTGCAAGCGGCGGGATGCCCTTCACATGCTTCAGTCTTTATTCTCAACCTGCTATCATCGGTCACGAGCTACTAACGAGCTGCTAATTACAATGCGATCTGTGCTTGGTAAGTATCTTAAATATGGATAACCCAAATTAGATTCGAGCCTGAGCTACGGAACTGCTGCCTGCAAAGGGCTGTTCGCCACTGTTTGCTGAAAGAATTCTTCATCTCACGCCCGGAATGGCACTACCTTCGTCGCTCTGAGCAGCGAAAACAAGGACAGGATGAGCTCGCTCCTAGATCTATGATGATTCAAAGAAGTTCGCATCACTCAACCGCCAGCATTAGTACGCAGTTCTTGCTGATATTGGCTAGGTGCGCTCGGACCTGTCTAGTGCTTGCTACATGAGTACGCAAACCTTAGAAGCGATATCAAAGCAAAGCAACCGAAAGAGAAGGAGAAAGCTGTCGGCCTTCTAACTTTGAAAAGGGTCTGTCCGTGTAGTGCAGAGCGCATCACCGGAGCGTTAGAAGATAATGTCTTGAGGTTCAACACCGTCCAATCACATGCAGAACCTCATTCGCCGCGTCATCATTCATCCCATCTCTCCTGCAAAGCGGTCACACATCTGATCTCTTCTGCACCACCGTCCTTGCTCTCGGTACAGTCCCTCGACCATGGCCAATTGCGCATCTCCTCCAATCGCTCCTACGTCTCCGTCGCAAATCCATTCGCACCTGTAGCACGGAGTAACTCATCTCAACGACACTGGCCTATCATTACTGCATGTAAGCAAATTAGGTGACTCTCGACTCTTACAAGCATGAGCTTCTTAGACTCGCATATGTGAGTACCCACAATGAACCTGCATAAGGGCTCCATTGCTGTTTATAACACGTATCTCTGAGTAACCTCCTCCCCGAAGTAGCGGATATAACCATAACTATCGGGACCTGCCGATTCACACCAAATCTTTCCAGGTGCGTCGAGCCGAAGGGCTAATGTTTGCGGCTCAAACCGCAATCGCAGAGTCGCTGGGATTATAAGGGTACAGGTCTGACTCATTCCTCGTTCCGCACCCTTCCGTACGAGACTTCGTGTGTCTTTGTTTATACAGATCGTCTCTTATATTGTTGCTGGCCATATTTTTCGTCCACACTCGCTACAAGGAGATCTGTACCACGCTGCTGATGCTGGTAAAATTTCCAACAATTGACTTTATGCCCCTAGTCAGCATATCTGTTGACTGGGTGCGAGGCCAATTCATCCGCATTGGCTGTTTTGCCCGCTTGAGCTCTAGTAATGCCATCCTCATTGGCACTTAATAAGAACGCCACCTGTAATCACTTACAACCCTCCCGAGGTGATTGCTGCAGCCTAACACCAAGAGCTGCACAGTCCGGGCGTTTCACAACATGGACCACAGTATTTGTCAGAGTCCGTGGGTGGGGTTCAGCTATGAGAGAAAAAAATCGGCGTCTACATACAAATACGATCTCTCATCATCAAATCATTTACAGAAGCCGTCAGGCAGCCTCAAATTCTCTTGCCTAAGTTACTCTATGTATTCGTGAAGACCACAGAACATAATGGAGACTTGACCTCACCATCCATTACTCTATACAAAGAATGCAAGATCGTCAGCCCCAGACTCAGGCAGTGAAGAAGAATGCGTCAACAGGAAAAATACAAGATCAAGTATGTGTCCCCATCCATAATTCCATCGAAGAAGAGAAGAGACTAACAGCCCTCCAGCCTCTAAGCTTTAAAACAGCCTCCAATCCCATACCCTCACTACGCAACAAGCACCCCATACACCGCGAGTGGGGAGTCGAGAACACAGTCGCTTCCAAGCAAAGAAGCATCCAACAACGCACATCAAGTCCGTTAAAAGACGACCCACCAATGCTGCAACGCTGGCTCGCGGAAATCGCCAAAGACCAGCCGTATGGAAATGTTGATGCTTTTTATTCAGTGGGCGGGAAGAGGTTGTGATGAGGCTGGTGGTTGGGGGAGTGACGTAGCAGGGGAAGAGGTTTACTTTAAGTTTCTGCCATAGCAGGTATATTGTGAACGAATGGAAATGAGCGTAGATATAGAATTGGAAGGAGATAGACTGTCTATATATTGTATTCCACTCATGAATATCTTCTATCCATGGATGGCAGGAACTTCTCTAGTCTCCATCTCTGCATCTCATCGCTGATTTTTACCATTAATGTTGTCTAGCATCTACAAACAGAAAAATGCTTTCTAGATAGAAGGTATCCCTATCCTATGGACAGACAGGATAGTCCGTACCTAACTCTTGTAATTACTCTAGCTTTACTAAACTTTTTGTTGTCGCTTTCTATCGCCACCTATTATCTAGTAGGTCGCGATACTATCTTTTCCAACAATTACTTATCTTCTGTATACTTAGTGGTAATAGGCTTTCCTAATAAAACTGGGGTAAGTACAAGGGTAGGATAGGGGGATGATCTTAGATAGGATGAAAGTATTGACGTTAGGAATACATCGTGCCTGCTGTCTAACGATAGATGGTAGGCGCCATTGGTAGTAGAAAATTAGCAAAGAGATGTATGGAAGTATACTATGCAAGCTCTTACCATCCATGAATGGCAGGATCCGCCCATGGATGCAACATATATCAGTAAGCGAATGCAGCATAAGTCATGCTTATAAAAATTCTCCAAGTCCCGCGGTACTAAGAAAAGGGTTTAAAAATTCTAGCAATACGCTACAGTGTTTCTAGTCCCTATATGCAGGACTTGCGCTGCATTGTCTTACTTTGTAGATACAATCTTATCTGAAGACAATAATTACCAAGCCTACCAGATTGCACCTCCAAAATCTTTCTGACTGCTTTCTTAGTCAAAGATATGATCGAAAGCACGCAAGCTCAATGGACTATTATCTGAATAAGCGGTCGACGCCCGGGGAAGTTTAAGATGCCCTGAAGGATCCATATTAGGATTCTTCTTCTTCTTTCGTAACCAGGTTCGGCGCTTCCCTGCTTCCATTATAGCCAACACGTGGTTGTATTTATCCTTAGAGAGTTGTTTACTTAGCACTACGCGAATTTCGTTCCCCAAACCAATGGTAGGGTCCGCACCATACACAAGGAACCAATATGTAACCTCTGCCCAACGATCTCTGTCTCCAATTTTGAGATGTAAATTAGTTCTAGCATGTTCAAGAAGCTGGTGCCACGGGGTAGGAATTGTCTCAGAGCTGCGTCTAATCTTCGGAATTTGTTTCGTGGCTAAGGAAACGAAGTTAGGGTCAGCTCCATGCTCAAGGAGCATCTTGACTATTTTGACACTTGGGAATGGCCTAGGGGAGAAATGCTGATCAATTTCTCCCGGAGGCGCGGTAGCGGCGCTCAGCAGAGGCACGACGCCGTCGTTGTCGTGGGCAAAATGACCATGGTGCAATTTGGCCTCAACGTATGTATGAAGGCTCAACCTGATCGCAAGATATAAAAAGGTAGTGCCAAACGTCTCATGGGACCATGGACGATGATTTGGAATGGTCTTGCTTGGCCAGGACAGATCCTTAGTTGATACTTCGTGGAAGTTCAACGCAGTACGGTCAATCTCGTCGAGGAGACTTACTAAAGACTGGACCGACTGGCCTCCTTTGAGCCGACCTGGGATACGATAAGCGTAGACCATAAATTCTCTGACGATCCTCCAGAATGCCTCTGTACCGGAAGAACCGGGATCCAGACACTTGAGTTGTGCAATGAAGGACCTGCACAAAGCTAGGTACGGATCGTAAGTGCATGGACCGGCCAGCATGATTCGGTCCCACACTTGGGTAGTCTCTAAGAAATCTTTGACAGTCCTATGCAGATATTGCACAGTGAAATCTGCTAGGGAGATTCCCTCAGCGAGACGATCGTTGACAGACATTGGATGTTGTATGAGTGAGACATCTCCAGGGTCAAGAGCCTCTGAAACTCGCGAGACATCCGGACCCACCTCCAGCAGACCTCTACAACGACTGTTCAACCGCCTTCTCATTACATCTGCTCTAGAGAACTTTTCGTCCTCGGAAAGAGGCTGAACTTTCATAGTGGTGATGAAGTCAGGTTCCTCATCGGCAAATGATAAGCAAAGGAGACTTGGTGGCTCTGACGCTGCTCGAACGTTTTGAAAGATTTGGGAGGCATGCTCCAAGTAGAAGGGATCTAAGCTATTGAGCATCTTTTCGTAAAGATTTTCCAGATCGGGCGGTAGAAACGCTAGTCGTCTTTGGAGATCCGAGACTCTGTCTCCATTGACTAGCCCTGCTAGTAGCGAACGGACTACGAGAACGACCCACAGGAACACACCCGCTGATTTCTGTGCAATATCTCTAAGCAGCTCGCTTGCGTATTTAGGTTCCCTTTTCTCGAGCTCAACGAATTCTGGCTTGTTATGGAAAGCAGAGTCAATGAAGTGTACGATGTCAGGATAAGTAAGATCGTGAAGCATGAGGCTGGGTTTGTGCTTGAACTCGTCCTCGAACAGGACCCATGGCCTACTCGAAACGCAAATCTTGATGTTCGAAGATGAACTAATGTCTTTAATCAGTGTCAAAAGATTCGTAAGATCCCCCTCGAATTCATCTAGCCCGTCGACGAAGAAAAAAAATTTGGCCTCTGGAGCCTCTTCCCTCGCGAGCAGTCTGAAAGCTCGCCGCAGTTCTGGTTCGCTCCATATAGACTCATCATGACCGAAGAGATCATATGTCTCCCAGCGTTCAGGCAAGATACGTGGTATCAGCGCCGGGTGCTTTTTGAGTACCTGGCTCAACATCGATTGTAGAAATCCCGACTCGGACATCTGCATCTGTACACCAGAGTTCCAAAAAAGAAGGCTGCTGTCACAAGTGGAATACCCACAGCCCAGTTCTTGAGATGATCCATAGTGCGCTTGTCTCCATAGAGGTACTTCATTAGAGTCGACTTTCCGGACCCTGCTTTCCCGGTAACCCAGTAAAGCCTAGAGTTTCCCTCCAGCCACTCGGAGAAGTTGGTCCATTTCTGCTGACGGGCGCAAGCTGGGAGGAATATCCACTGAAACGTCTTCTCGTGGGCCTCAACAATTCGATTGTGTCTGTCCGTCATTTCGGAGAAACATAGGCTCTCGATCAGAGTCCTCTGCAGCTTCTCACGCCTTTCTGATAGATATCCGTGGTCCAATTGTGCACGATCACCAGGAGGAACCCTCTCTTGGTGAATCGCGCGAATGAGATCCGCCTTCCATTTTGTCGAATCTTGGATGTATTCCAGGAACTTCTCACCCAGTCCTTGGGTATTGAGATCGAGATTAGTGATACGGTCCATGACTACTATTTGCTTGCTCATAGATACTCTCAATTGCTCGCTGCAAGTATTAGGCACAGCTTCGTGAAATAGAGACAGGCTTGCTCACCGAAACGACATCAGTATACGAACAATAAGCTCCTGCCTAGCCTCATCAAGCCTCACTTGCAGACTTTTGATGTTGCTTTCACCCCATACGGTCTTCAGCGCTATGCGGAAACTCCTCCATTTGCCAGCGGGGTCAACAGTCTTCATTTTCTCTAGAGCCTCCAACAACTCAAGGCACACGTCCCTACATTGCTCGGCGAGCCGTTGAAGCTGGATGTCATTTGGCGTAGGCGCTTGGTAAGTCTTGTTTTCCTGACATTGAAGCTCATCGTGGAGCTTATGTAGGTCGAGAGCGATGCACTCGAGTTCCTCGTTCTTGCTTGGACTTACTCTTTTGGACCTATGAAGTCTATAGCCTTCAGAGAGGATCCTGCCACTGAAATCAATGAATTGGACAATGGTAGCCGCAACGCCCAATGCCGCTACTGCTTCTGCCATACTGTTTTCGCTTTCTTTGTAAGAACACTTCTATGTGACAAGATTACTTTGACTGCGATGGTGAGGCTGAGCAAAGGGGCCGCCCGCCCAAGGCAGATATCGGTTAGCCGGGGACTAACCTTAAGTGTCCAAAGACAGCGCGAGCTAGATGCATACCGCAGTCGGGTACTAAGCCACGTCCACTAGAGACCGATTGAATATGAGATTGCTTACGGTGCTGACGAGATACATCTGCTATGAGGCAACTGAATGTAGTATAATGGATGCGCCATCTCTAGCCCTATTTAAGTCCTAATCGATGACCCTCGCAGTCTTCAATATGTGATCCAGATTTGCATTTGCGCCCATACCCGCGGTGATTTCATCCCACGCTTCAGTTTTTACGGCACTATCATCATCAGGGTTTAATATACTCCAATTAGGACTATGTTCAGCCTTTAGCCATCTGAAGTCATCCACCTGGTCCCAGAGATTTGCGGAATCTGAGGACTCCGAGGACTCAGCATCCTAAAGCTATGATCAATTGAACGCCACACCACTCTTAAAAGCTTCTAGATGAACTTACGTAGACAGCTGGGAGAGGAGCAAAACGTATGTCCTTACAATCCTCAATGATGGGCCTACTAGTACACCGTAGATATAGAACACAATCCCTGCACTTATGGATACGCACTTGTCGACTGTTAATGACAAGCGTGCCGTGGTCCACACCAGTGATGTGTACTGCTCCACTAACACTGCCACAAAGCAGAAGGCTCTCCGAAACAGATCTGATTGTCATAGTTTTGAATGTTTTGGCAAGATTGGTGGAGGTAGAGAAATCAATCACACTGTGGTGAATGTCCATGATGAAGGCGGATGAACCATGATGTATGCTTGATGGAGCGAGACTATAATGGTTATAGAAAATTGAGGAGATGTTTATGGCTTGGGAATCGCTGAAATCAGGCGCTCGAGGTTCGGCTAGGGGGGTGACAGTCGCCTCGTAGCCATCCTGGATTGAATCCGATACAGCATCTCGATGGATTTGGGTAGAGGTTATAGCAGTCGGGCTACTGTTAGAGAAGCCTTGTCCTCGAACCGTACTGCCCTTCACTCCGTCGTTTGGGCACGAAGTAGATTCACTCTGCAGAACAGGCTTCTTGAACGCGAACTTGCGCTTCGGCGCAGAGGTCGTGCGAATGTCTTGTAGCTTTTCCCTCAAATTCTTGATTGCCTAGCAAGCTGACGATTCAATCAGCGTTCTTTTGAAAATGAATTTGGGTTGTGTGTACTGTAGAATAGGTGCGCTGGTCGTAGGCAGGAAGGTAGCTCGATGCATCCTTCACGTCGTTCGACATTCGTGAGATTGTATCCTGGCATTGAGCGACGAGACTAGCCTGATCAAGCTCTTGCAATGTGCCATCTTTAAGCCGGCTCATCTGCTGTTGAAGAGCTGGACACAATGATCAATTTAGGAACCGGTGAAGAAAAAGTTGGGAGCCTACTGGTCTCCTCCAGTGGGAAGCGGCGGAGGAAGTCCTCTTTTGCTGATACCATGTTCCCAGGTGCATTTGCAGTGTCCGTAGGCGTAGCCATGACATTGGGAAAAAAAAGTTTTGGCGCAGAAGGAGCTGGTGATGGATCGCGAGTGGACGGTGGCAATTTCTGATATCATCGACCGAGTTACATTTCATGTGACTCAAAATTCTCTCTACGAAATTTCGCCGTCGACGTCTAATTCAATAGTGGTCCTAGTTATTCGAGGACATGAATTGTAAGCTACAGTGCTAGGTCAAAGTACTAGGTCAAAAGTGGACCAATGATGCCGGGCAGATTATTGCAATCAAATCAAGACGTCCTTCGCGTAAGGCATCACGGATCTGCTTACGACACCGTAACGTCTACGCGGAAAGATCTCTAGCTGCTATCTCTGTACAACATCGGACTGCGATCTAGCCAACCTAGCGCACTCGTCTAAGTCCGAGGGACGTCGATTCCATAATTTTCCTTTATCCGGGCAGCTCGTCGTTCTTGATAACCGGGACCATAGATACCTATAAAGTAGATGTCAGATCGGGGCTTTGGCAGGGAAGATTACGTCCTGCGTACCTCTGCCCTCTCCCAATTGTTCTAATGTTTCCTGTATTGGCCTTCTCCTGTTTTTCCTCAGATACTCTTTCCGTTCGTATTCATCCACGTTGGGATCCTTGTCATAGCCTGAGAACTTCCCTCCACCGTAGTCAAAGACACCTTGTATCACAGCCAGGGTAGCACCACATCCTAAGGTCATTGGCATAGAGCCAACTCCGCCACGTTCAGTATATGTATTGCTGGCTTGAAAGCGTGGACCTCACATCTCAGTCCGACAATGGCCCCAGACAAGAATCCTCCAATTGCTGGATTCCAACTATCATCCTTTTCCCGTAAATTTGCAGCTGCAGCTGTTCCAAATCCGTGTGCTGCACCAGCGACGGCTACGTTCATTGTTAGTCTTCGCGCCAGCAGTTTACTTGCTCCGTGAGAGCGAACCAAACAATCCGATTGTCCCTCCTGTTCGTGTGAACACCCCCCATCCCGACACGTTCTGCCTCGTGAGGGTGTTTTGGATTGCAGAACAGGCAAGCCCTGCTCCTCCCGTGATGAGGGTTGCGTGGATACCTCGGGCAACAGCGTCCTTCGGTTGGTAAAGCTCCTGCTCCGCCTCATCATTGGGCGCCATGGGCAACAGGGCACCGCGCCTTTCAGTCTCCGATTAGTCTACTTGGAGTGTAGCATTAGTGGACACGAGTCGGAATGCTGAAGCTGAGGAGCTAAAGAGTGAAGAGTACCTTAGGTAAGGTACCTTAGCGGGAAAGGCTTGGGTTTGGGCTTGGGCTGGTACAGCGCGCTATTAGTTACAAACTAACATAACTTAAGGACCGTAAAAACCGTCAAACCGTAAAACTAATATCAACAGTCAAACGTCGCAATGTTAGAACCTAACAGACGTGATGTGGTGAACGCTTTATAAGCACACATCCTGGAATGGGCTTGGCGGCAAGTTATGTGACGGTTTAATGGGTTTAGTAACTAAACTAACTAAACTAAAAAGATCTAATAAGTTTAGTAACTAAACTTACTAAACTAAATAATTTTAGCAGACTTTTCTATATTTATATAATTAAAACTTTTACCCACTTTAAATAAATCTTTTTATATTTAATTTATTTAGTTAATTAATAGTTACTCCTAGTTTTTAAAGACTTAATTTTATATTACTAAATAATATTAAATTATACTTAGTTTACCCTATTTATATTAATTTTTAATTACTTATTTTTAGAAGACCTATATAATATTAATTTATAATATTTTAAATACCCTTAAATATAAGTTTATTAAATTAATAAAGTATAATAACTCTAAATAAGATTATTTAGGACTAATATTATAGTCTTAATAAAAAATATTAAAAAAATATTAAAATTATTTAATTAAACTTTTATTATAAAAAAAGAAAGAAGTTTAAAAAATAATTATTATAAATTTAACTTTATCTTTATTTTTATAAGGGAATAGTTTAAAATAAATAATAAATAATAATTACTATTACCTTTATATATAAAAATATATAGAAATAAATATATTAGATATAATAAGGTAGATAGAAAGTTTTATATACTTTAAAATAAAACTTTATAAGATATTTATATCTTTAAATAAAATTAACTAAATAATATAAGTAATATAATATATTAAATAAAGGAGGTTTATAGTAGAATTTATAATTTAATTCTAATAGTATATAGTTAAAATAGAATAGAATAATAATATACTTATAATAATATATAGAAGGGGGTTAAAAAAAATTATTAAAAATAAGCTTATAAAAATTAAAGTAAATATAAATATACTTAATAAACTTTAGAAAAAAGCTATTAGGATTAATAATAATCTTTTTAAATAAATTATAAAAAAAAGATATAATAAAGAGATTACTAAAATAAATATTTTAAAATATTACTTCAATAGAAACTTTAACTTTAATTATAAGAAGAAGGTATATAACCTATATAAATTAATATTAATAGAAATTAATATAATAAAGAAGAGAACTATATAAAGGAAGCTAAATAAAAGAGTAAATAGGAAAATATTAAAGTATTATAATTATAATAAACTAGATTATTTTATTAAAAACTATAAATTAAAAAATATAATATTAAAATCTTAAATTAATATAATAAAAAGAGTACTTATTAAGAAGAAAGGGACTTTAGAAGATAATAAAATATTACTAATATAAAATAATTTAGAACTTAATATAATACTAAAGATAGTAAATATAATAGAGAAAATAATAAATTAATTATAAAAAGGTATTAATAGAATATTAAAGGAACTAGATAATAATAATAATAAAATTATAAATAATCTAATAACTATATCTAACTAATAGGAATATTACCTATAAGGATTTTTATATAAAATATAGAATAGTATACTTCTATTAGCTATAATAAGGCTTAGAAATTAAAATAAATATAATAGGTATTATAATAGGTTTTAGGAAATATAAAATAAATAACTTAAACTAAATTATAATAGAAAGGCTTAAATAGATAAATAAAATTAGAAAAATAATTTTAAATAAGAGTAAATAAACTATAAAAAAGAATAAAAATCTAGATTATTCTAAAAGGATTAAAGATAAAATATATATGATTATTAAAATAATATATACTATTCTAAATATAGGGAAATCTACTAAAGTAAATATATAAATATATAATACTTAAAATATAATACAGTATAAAAGGAGGTATAAGGGTTTATATACTTACTATAATATCTTATAAAAGTATTTAAATAATAAAAGATTAACTACTATTTATAATACCTATATAGAAAAAGAAAAATGTGTTACTTTCTAAAAAGATTAAATAATTAGTATTAAGTATTTAAAAAGATATTAAATAAAGATTATTATTATAAAGATTATAAAAGGGTATTATAAAAGATATATCTATACCCTAACTATTATAAATATATATAAGCTAAGATCTTAGTAGGATTTCACCTAAAAAATAATTTAACTTCTTTATTAGATAATTAGGAAAAAGAGTAATTACTTATATTAAAAGTAGGTATAAGGAGATTAATATTATAACCCCTAAATAATAGATATACTTAGTAGAGTATAATTAACTTATTAAAATACTAATTAAAATTAATAGTTAAGGGACTGTTATAATAATTAATTTTAGAGTAATAAGGAATTTTATATCTAATATCCTTATATAAATATAAAAAGTATTAATAATTAATAAGAGAGAATCTTATTAGTTATAAATAGTTAATAGATTAATTCTATTATTAAAAAATATTAATAAGGAAATAATCTTATTAGATATAGCTTATTAATAATACTATAAAAAGATTACCTTTAATATAGTTTAAATAGCTAACTACTATATTATATTAAAAGTATTTTAGTTAAGGAAGTAAAACCTAATAATTAATTAGAAAATAGGAGTACTTATATTTAAAGAGATTAATAACATTATTAGCTCTAAATATATATATTAATAGCAATTAATAATATATAAAAAGATAAGTAGAAGAACTATAATAAAATATAATATTATAACTTTAAATAAGGATAATCTTAAAGAGGATCTAATTTTATAGATATAAGTAAAAGATTAGTTAGTTAATAGTATAAAAGTAATAAAAAGAAAGATATATCTTTAGATATCCCTAAAGAGTACTTTAAATATATATAGCTTTTTTAGAAAAAAGTAAATATAAAAATATTATTTAAATACTAGCCTTAAGATTATAAAATTAAACTTAAATTAAATAAGGAATTAATATTTAGATCTATATATATATTATTAGAAAAGGAATTTTAAGTATTATATAAATATATTAAAGAGAATCTAAAAAAGGAATTTATTTAAGAATTTAAATTATTAATAGACTATTTAATACTCTTTATACTAAAAAAAGATAGAAGCTTATAATTATATATTAACTATTAAAAGCTAAATAATATTATAATTAAGAATAAGTACTTATTATTAAATATTAATAAACTTTAAAACTAATTTAGAAAAGCTAAGATTTTTATAAAGCTAAACCTTAAGGGGGCTTATAACTTAATTTATATAAAAGTAAGGGAAGAATAGAAAATTATATTTAAAACTTAATATAAATATTATAAATATCTAATTATACTATTTAGACTTACTAATACACTAGTAACTTATTAAGTATTAATTAACAATATATTAAGGGTATACTTAGATAGGATAGTAGTAACTTACCTTAATAATATTCTAATTTATTTAGAAAATAAGGCAGAATATATCTACTATATATAAGAAGTACTTAAATATTTATATAAAGCTAAACTACTCCTTAAACTAGAAAAATATAAATTCTATAAAATAAAGGTTAACTTCCTAGAATATAATATTAGTATAGAAGGTATTTAAATAAGCTAAAATAAAATTAGAAATATATAAGAATAGCTAATACTAATAATAGTTAAAGAAGTATAAGTTGTTAGGGTCTGGCCTGCTGATTTAGGTAGATGTTAACTAGGAGATTAAAGCTAAGGAAGAAAGAATCTATGGACGCGCAAAGAATCTATGTATGTACGGGTGCTAGGCCCAATAGGGCTAGTATGCTGTTGGATGGGTAACGCAGGCCTAGCCCATAATAGTACCCCCCTCCTCTACGAGGCATCGACCCTGATGCCTGCAGCTAGGAGCCATGGCTGATATTCCATATTAGTCCATTGATCTATTGATCTATTAGTCCATCCGTCTATCCATCCATTGATCTATCTATCTTGTATAGACGTCTAATAAAGCTCTTCCAGCGAGTAAGAAAGAAGAAAAACCAATGCCTGCAATCTATCGTACTGCGCATTCCAACATCCACATTCTAATAACCACATTCCATTAGCCAATAGGAAGCTGCATAGCTCGTGGTTGCTGTGTGCGATAAGCGTTGCTTGGAGCAACAAGGGATTTCTAGGTGCGGGATTCCATGCCAAGTTTTCTTCTTCAGAATTCGGGAATTGGCGACAGCGTGGCATGCGACAGTGATATAGGAAAACACTTGTTAATGCAAGCCTCGGTGGATCAGATGGTGCATTGCTAGCGACGAGCATTAATTAGTGACCAATAAGGTGAATAGAATGGTGAGAAATAAAAGTCGTTAGTTAGTATATTAAAAAGTTGAAAGGTTGAAAAAGTTGAAAATATTGCAAGAATTTAAGTATTCCAAATTGCAGGATTTTGAGCAATGAAAATGGTGGCGTCCGCCTGTATAGTGCTGATCTAAATCTGGCATAGTCGCCGTTTGTCGGTGTTGAATAAGCAGTGATGGTCGACTGTAGTACTTATAGCTGGTGGATGCAGATGCGGGGAGGAACACATAGTGCCTGCAGAATCTGATAATAGCTTGTGCTTATTCCCGATTCCCATCTTCTATGTAGATGTAGATCCAGCTCTTTCCTAGCTAGAACCGGCTAGCTTGTTGAATTAAAACATATGGGTGAGCAAGCTGCTATAGGGTAGACATGCTGGATGTAGGGTATTGATAATTAATGCATGGCAATGGTAAGCATCTGGGATCTGATGTATTGCGGGGTTGAGCTTTGGGGCGGAGCTCGCGTGTGGGAAGAAGGTGAACTAGGTGCTGTTATTAGACAACTTATCAAACAAGATCTCTACAGTGGTAGTACTGATTTATATAGCGTCGGCTGGAGAGATGTTCTAATAAAACCAATTTTTTATTTTTGGTTTTGTGGTTGTTTTATTGTTTTAGGTGTTTTGCTTAGTGTTAGGTGTTTAGCTACTTAGGTACTTTTATCCCCCTTTTTAGCGAGGCAGCGTCCTCGATACCTAATTAGATGCTTTGAGGCAGCGGGGGTTGTAGGAACAGCGATAGCGAAGCGTTGTCCGAATATATGAAACAAATCATCGATCTTTAGATAACGGGGTGTATATCTTGTATACAGGTCTGCGACGGTAAGGCAAATCCTATATATCGGCGATGGGGGCGAGATTGCTCGATATCTTAGGGGTGTTGAAGGTGCGGGTGATAGTGCGGGTGAGCATATTGGTAAGCATGTGGATAAGCATGCTGTCGAGGATGGAGATGACCATGTGGAGGACCATATAGGTGAGGATTTAGATGAGGATTTGGATGAGGATTTGGATGAGGATTTGGATAAAGATTGCCTATACATTTATTTTAGACATTCCTCGCGCAAATATTAATGTAGCTGATTCTTTAACGAAAAGACCATGTCGCAATGTCTGCAAGACGGTTTATTGCATTTGTTTTCCTGCGTATGTTGGATGAGACGGGCCATTGAAGAAAACGAGGTATTATAGAGCTTGCAATGGTGGTAATTAGGTGCCTAACATGCTAATTGGATGATTGCCTGCGGGGGTGCTTGCGACGATTCTTGCAGAGCTTCCTGTGGCAATGCTTGTAGGAATCGAGCTTTCATAGCTTGTAAGCATGTTGCTAGATCCTGACATTCCGATTGCTTGAACCATTTCAGAGCTTCACCGCGAAGATATTTTGGTAGGAGCGCTAAGATGTCAGCTCCTAGGAACTCGGATTTAGATCTGCAGCGCTCAATATGGTTATAAAAGAGATGGACGTTATGAAAAAGGTATAGATCCGGAAAGTCATGTTGAAGCGATAGATCTAGGAATTCGATCTCTTTTATTAATGGCAGCGGAGCTTTTTACGGAGCTATCTGCGAGGTCTGCTATAATACTTGCGAATCTTTTAGTGGTGCTGCTATAGTATCTTATACAAACATTATTGGTGAGTCCCCTTTTCCAAATCTTATACAGCTTTTCAAGTAGTGATAGTGTTCCTGTATTAGATTGTCTGCTGGCTCCCAATTATATAACTGGCTATTGCATAGCTGGCAAATCACATTATCTTTTAATTTGTTTGTAGGGTGATAGCTTAGTCCGGTATCTGCAAGATCTTTAGGACTTAGTGAGGCATGCGGCCATGCGGAAGTAAATAAGGCAAGACGTTCCTCATATGTCGATATGTTGGATGAGGTAATGTTGGTAAGAGGTAGAGGACTTGGTGAGGTAGGCAGGATTTGATGATCTAGTAAAAGGATTGAATCTTATGTTAAGGGATTTGGTAGAGCTTCTGATGTGTTAAGCAGCTGATGCTGAACGGAGCTCTGAGCGAGGTAGGATTGTTGGTATGGTAGGGTTAGTAGTAGGATGTTTGATTTAAAGTTGTTTAACCTGTTGCTTTATCTAGGGTAAGGGATGGTAGTTAGTAAATGCTGTGTTCCTATAAAGGACCTGGTTGGCGTCTGCTAGTGCTATCGGCCTAGGATAGCTGGTGACTTATATATAAAGATATGCGTCTTTAGCTTGTTTGGAGCTTTAATCTAATGTTAGGGTCTGGCCTGCTAATTTAGGTAGATGTTAACTAGGAGATTAAAGCTAAGGAAGAAAGAATCTATGGACGCGCAAAGAATCTATGTATGTACGGGTGCTAGGCCCAATAGGGCTAGTATGCTGTTGGACGGGCAACGCAGGCCTAGCCCATAACATAAGTATTCTTAAGATTCCTAAATTTTAATAGGTAGTTTATTAAAGGATTTTTAAAAAAAGCTTTACCTTTAATAAGACTAATTACTAAGGATAAAGAATTTAAATAGGGAAAAGAATAAAATAATATAATTTTATAATTAAAAAAAGTATATATAGAACTGCTAGTATTATATACCTTTTAAGTTAATTAACTAGTAAGGATTAAAACTAATATATTAAATTTAGTTATAAGAGCGTGCCTATATTAATAAAAGAATAGTAGGTAGTATTTAGTTATATATTATTTAAAAAAGATAATAGTATTAGAATAAAACTATAATATTTATAATAAGGAGTTGCTTATAATAGTAAAAGCACTTAAATATTAAAGAGTTTATATTAAAAGTTATTTAGAACTTAATATCTTTACTAATTATAAAAATCTCTTAAATTTTATAATAATAAAGACACTTAACTAAAGACAAGTTAGATAATTAGAACTTTTAGGATAATATAAATTTAAAATTCACTATACCCTAAAAAAAAAAAATGGACATGCTAATATTTTAAATAGATAATTAAACTATATAAATATAAAAAACTTAAATAAATAAGCTATCCTATAATAAGAAAAAGACGGATTATTAGTGCTAAATATATAAATACTTATAATAACTATAAGGGTTAAAGGTCTAAATATAATTAATAGGCTAATAAAAGTATATAATAAAAATATTAAAGCTAAGGAATTATATAAGGAACAACCTAACATAATAGTACTAAGTTATTAGGGTAAGATATATATACTAAAAAAATGTATTAAGGAGATAATCTAAAATTATTATAATAACCTAATATATAGGCACCTAGGAGTTATTAAAATAATAGAACTTATTTATAGAAATTATAATACACTATAACTAAGACTAAAAGTGGAACAATATATTAAGGAATATATTAAGTATTAATAGAATAAGTTAGTAAGATATAAACTATATAAGAATATATAGTTTATACCTATACTAAAGACACTATAAGATAATATTATAATAGATTTTATTATTAAGTTACTAAAGTCTAAGGACCTAATAATAGTAGAGGTGTATAATGCTATTATAGTTATTATAGATAAACTAATAAAATATACTATTATACTACCCTTTAAAGAAAAGTATAATACTAAGTAGTTAGTATTTATACTACTAGATAGGCTTATAAGGGATTATAATATACCTAAATTAATAATATTAAATAGAAATAAGCTATTTACCTTAAAATATTAGAAAATATTATTAGGAATAATTAAAATAAAACTAAAAATATTAATAGTATATTATTCTTAGATAGATAGTTAAATAAAAAGAGTAAATTAAATATTAAAGATATACCTAAGGTATTATATAAATAAATAATAAAATAATTAGGTAATATTGCTACTAATAGTATAACTAATATATAATAATAAGTTATCTAGGATAACTAGAATAATATTATTCTTTATAAATTATAAAAAAAATATAAACGGCTTTCTACAACTATAGGAAGGACTTAATATAGATAAAATACTAGTTAAAGCTAAAAAATTTAAAGAAGTTTATAAAAATCTAAGGGATACTATTAAGAATTTAAATAAAAAAGTTAGGTTTTAAGTTAATAAAAATTAAAAAAATAGTCCTTAGTTAAAAAAGGGGGATAAAGTATATTTCTTAATTAAAAATATAAAAATAAAAAAACCTAGTAAAAAACTAGATTATATAAAGATTGGACTATTTTTAATTATAAAATAAAGGGAATTAATTAATTATAAATTAGAACTACTTAAAGGATTAAAATAATATCTAGTCTTCTATATATTATTCTTAGAACTAGTAAACCCTAGTATACTAATATAGAATAATTTTTAATATAAAACTAAAAAAGAGAATAAGTATAAAGTTAAGAAAGTTCTAGATTAGAGAGATTAGAAGTATCTTATTAAATAAAAAAATTATAATAATATTAAAAATATATAGGAACTACTTAGGAATTTTATAAACTACTAAAATCTCCTATAATAGTTTTAGGTATAGAGAACTAAGTTTAGTTAAAATTAAAGGAGACCTTAAAGGCTTTAAAATTAAGATTAAATAAGGGTTTAATATTATTAATATATACTATCTTATCTCGCTCTAACTCTTCTATATTTTATAGTTTATAATAAATAAATTCCTCTTCCTATTATTCTAGCCTATTAATTTTGGTTTTTAAGTAAGTAATTTTAATAGTAATATCTATTATTAATAATAACTTCTTACGCCTTTTCTTTTAGATATAATAAAGCTTTATTTTAAAGAAAGTAAGCTTATAATTTAATTCTAACCTAATATAAATAGTATATAAATTAAAATTAAAACTAATAAGATAGTTTAAATTATAATAGATATAATTAAAATAGTATTTTATTATTCTATTATTATATAAGCTCTCTAGGATCCTTTAATAATAGATAGTAAATTTAAATAGATTTTTAAAAAGTAAATATAATATAAAAAATAAATAAATATTTTTAGAATAAAGATATTAGAGAAGAGAAATAATATTAAAATTTAATAAATATAATATAATAAATACTTTATAAATATATATCCTAGAATAGGCTTAGTAGTAAATTATATAATAATTTAATAAATTTAATAATTAAACTAATTAAATTAAAAATATTCAGTAAGTTTAGTAATTAAATTTACTAAACTAGATAGTCTTAGTAGACTTTCTTATATTTATATAATTAAAACTTTTACTTACTTTAAATAAATCTTTTTATATTTAATTTATATAATTAATTAATAGTTACTCCTAGCCTTTAAAGACTTAATTTTATATTATTAAATAATATTAAGTTATACCTAGCTTACCTTACTTATATTAACCTTTAATTACTTATCTTTAAAAGACTTATATAATATTAGTTTATAATAACCCTTAAAATAATATTTTTAAAATAATACTTTTAAAGTAATTATTTAAAATAATTATTTAAAATACTATTAAAGGATTATTTTAAATACTTTTAAGTATACTTTAAAGGTTTTTTAAGGTATACTTTAAAAATACTTTAAAAATACTTTAAAAATACTTTAAAAATACTTTAGAAATACTTTTAATAGGATTAATTTAAGATAATATTTAATATTAATCTATTACTATTAAGATTATTATATAAATAATAAATAAAATATTATATTTAAAATCTAGAAATAATATTTTTATCTATTAAATAATAATCTATATATTATATATACTATCTTATAGTAAGTAGTTGCGTGTTATAAACTAATATTATATAGGTCTTTTATAGATAAGTAATTAAAGGTTAATATAAATAGGGTAAGCTAGGTATAACTTAATATTATTTAATAATATAAAATTAAGTCTTTAAAGGCTAGGAGTAAATATTAATTAATTATATAAATTAAATATAAAAAGATTTATTTAAAGTAAGTAAAAGTTTTAATTATATAAATATAAGAAAGTCTACTAAGACTATCTAGTTTAGTAAATTTAATTACTAAACTTACTGAATATTTTTAATTTAATTAGTTTAATTATTAAATTTATTAAATTATTATATAATTTACTACTAAGCCTATTCTAGGATATATATTTATAAAGTATTTATTATATTATATTTATTAAATTTTAATATTATTTCTCTTCTCTAATATCTTTATTCTAAAAATATTTATTTATTTTTTATATTATATTTACTTTTTAAAAATCTATTTAAATTTACTATCTATTATTAAAGGATCCTAGAGAGCTTATATAATAATAGAATAATAAAATACTATTTTAATTATATCTATTATAATTTAAACTATCTTATTAGTTTTAATTTTAATTTATATACTATTTATATTAGGTTAGGATTAAATTATAAGCTTATTTTCTTTAAAATAAAGCTCTATTATATCTAAAAAAAAAGGTATAAGAAGTTATTATTAATAGTAGATATTACTACTAAGATTATTTACTTAAAAACTAAAATTAATAGGCTAGAATAGTAGGAAGAGGAACTTATTTATTATAAACTATAAAATATAGAAGAGTTAGAGCGAGATAAAATAGTATATACTAGTAATATTAAACCTTTATTTAATCTTAACTTTAAAGCTTTTAAAGTCTTTTTTAACTTTAATTAAACCTAGTTCTTTATACTTAAAACTATTATAGGAGATCCTAGTAGTTTATAAGATTTTTAAATAGTTCTTATATATTTTTAATATTATTATAATCTTTTTATTTAATAAAATATTTCTAACCCTTCTAATTTAAAATCCTTTTAACTTTATATTTATCTTCTTTTTTAATTTTATACTAAAAACTATTCTATACTAGTATGCTAGGGTCTATTAGTTCTAATAATAATATATAAAAGACTAGGTATTATTTTAACCCTCTAAGTAATTCTAATTTATAATTAACTAGTCCCCTTTATTTTATAATTAAAAATAGTTTAACCTTTATATAATCTAGTTTCTTACTAGATCTCTTTATTTTTATATTTTTAATTAAGAGATATACTTTATCCCTTTCTTTTAATTAAAGACTATTTTTTCTATTTTTATTAACTTAAAGTCTAACTTTTTCATTTAAATTCTTAATAGTATCCCTTAGATTTTTATAAACTTTTTTAAATTTTTTAACTTTAATTAATATTTTATCTATATTAAGTCCTTCCCTTAGTTATAAAAAGCTATTTATATTTTTCCTATAATTTATAAAGAATAATATTATTCTAGTTATTCTAGACAACTTGTTATTATAAGTTAGTTATACTATTAGTAGTAGCGTTACCTAATTATTTTATTATTTATTTATATAATATCTTAGGTATATTTTTAATATCTAGTTTATCTTTTTTATCTATCTATTTATTTAAAAATAATATATTATTAATATTTTTAGTTTTATTCTAATTATTCCTAATAGTATTTTTTAATAGTTTAAGATAAATAGCTTATCTCTATCTAATATTATTAATTTAAGTATATTATAGTCCCTTATAAACTTATCTAGTAATATAAATATTAATTATTTAGTATTATACTTCTCTTTAAAGGGTAGTATAATAGTGTATTTTATTAGCCTGTCTATAATAACTATAATAATATTATACACCTCTACTATTATTAAATTTTTAGACTTTAGTAATTTAGTAATAAAGTCTATTATAATATTATCTTATAGTGTTTTTAGTATAGGTACAAACTATATATTCCTATATAGTTTATATCTTGCTAACTTATTTTACTAATATTTAATACATCCCTTAATATATTATTCTACTTTTGATCTTAGTTATAGTGCATTATAATTTCTATAAATAAGTTCTATTGTTCTAGTAACTCCTAGATGCCTATATATTAGGTCGTTATAATAATCTTAAATTATCTCCTTAATATATTCCTCTAATATATACGTCTTACCTTGATAGCTTAGTACTATTACATTAAGTTATTCTTTACGCAATTCCTTAGCTCTAGTATTTTTATTATATACTTTTATTAGCCTATTAATTATATTTAATCCTTTAACCCTTATAGTTGTTATAAGTATTTATATATTTAGCACTAATAATCCATCTTTTTCTTACTATAGGATAGCTTATTTATTTAAGTTTTTTATATTTATATAGTCTAATTATCTATTTAAAGTGTTAGCGCGTCTATTTTTTTTTTCTTAGGGTATAGTAGATCTTAAATTTATGTTATCCTAAAAGTTCTACTTATCTAACTTATCTTTAGTTAAGTGCTTTTATTATTATAAAATTTAAGAGATTCTTATAATTAATAAAGATATTAAGTTTTAAATAGCTTTTAGTATAGACTCTCTAATATTTAAATACTTCTACTACTATAAGTAACTTTTTATTATAGATATTATAGTTTTATTCTAATACTATTATCTTTCTTAAATAATATATAACTAGATACCACCTACTATCCTTTTATTAATATAGGCACGCTCTTATAACTAGATCTAATATATTAATTTTAATCCTTACTAGTTAATTAACTTAAAAGGTATATAATACTAGTAGTTCTATACATGCTTTTTTTAATTATAAGATTATATTATCTTACTCTTTCCCCTATTTAAATTCTTTATTCTTAGCAGTTAGTTTTATTAAAGGTAGAGCTTTTTTTAAAAATCCTTTAATAAATTACCTATTAAAGTTTAGGAATCTTAAGAATACTGTTATGAACTAACGTCGTATGGGTCTTCTAAAGATGAGTAATTAAGGGTTAATGTAGATAGGGTAAGCTAGGTATAACTCTATATCACTTAACAATATAAGAGCAAGTCTTTAAAGGCTAGGAGTAACTATTAATTTAATTATAAAGTTAAATATAAAGAGATCTATTTAAGGTGGGTGAGAGCCCTAACTATATAGATATAGGAAAGTCTGCTAAGACTTTAATAATTAGTATATTTAGTATATTAATCCCCCTACTTCTTACTAAATATATTTAGTATGTTTAGGATGTTTAGTACACTTAGTCCTACTAGTTATATTAAATATTTATAATGCAAGCTTCGCCCTTTTAATATAATATCTATTACTAGCCTATCCTAGCCCTAGTTCTAATACTAGGTCCCTCTTCTAAAGATTTTATCCTAAAATCTAATCCTTTCTTCCTAAATATTTATTATAGTATAATACCCCCTCTAGCTAACAGTACTATCTATTATCATCGCGCTACTGATAAAAGAAAAAGAAAGTGTCATCGTATCAACATACATTCTTGCCAAGCGTGTATTTAATTTAGAAGTAAGTGTGTGGTTACTCCTAGGAGCAATTAATGTACTTTATATAATAGGAATAATTATTTCTACAACTTAGCTTCTTTTAGTAAAGAGTATAAGAAAGCTTAGGATATAATAGAAAAGTTAGATAAAAATATCCTTAAACTCTATAAAAAGGACTTGAAGTTGAAGATAAAGATCACCTATTTAGAAAAGTAATAAAAATTTTATTTAAAGAAGCTAAGGGATCTAGGCAACTATAAGGCCCAAAATATCTTTAAACTTAAGGTAGATAAGTATTTTAAAAAAACTCTCTCTCCTAATCCATTCTTTTCCTCTATCTTTCCTATTAATATTGACTAGACCTAGTTTTTTATGCCTAAAACTATTATAATAGGTTCTAGTAGTTCTTAAGATTCCTAACTAGTTCCTATATATTCTTAGTATTATTATAATCCTTCTATTTAATAAGGTATTTCTAACCTTTCTAATCTAGAATCTTTTTAACCTTATATTTATCTTCCTCCTTAGTTTTATAATAAAAATTATCCTATACTAGTATACTAGGGTTTGCTAGCTTTAAGAGTAATATATAAAAAACTAAATATTATTTTAATCCTTTAGGCAGTTCTAATTTATAATTAACTAGTCCTTTTTATTCTATAATTAAAAATGGTCTAACCTTTATATAATCTAGTTTTTTACTAGGCCTCTTCATTTTTATATTCTTAGTTAAAAGATATACTTTATCCCCCTTTTTTAGCTAAGGACCATCTTTTTAATTTTTATTAGCTTAAATCCTAACCTTCTTATTTAAATTCTTAATAGTATCCCTTAGATTCTTATAAACTTCCTTAAGTTTTTTAGCTTTAACTAATACTTTATCTATATTAAGTCCTTCCTATAGTTGTAGAAAGCCGTTTATATTTTTTTTATAATTTATAAAGAATAGTATTATTCTAGTTATCTTAAACAACTTGTCGTTGTATGTCAACTATACTATTAGTAGTAGTGTCACCCAATTATTTTACCATTTATTTATATAATGCCTTAGGTATATTTTTAATATCTAGTTTACCCTTTCTATCTATCCATCTATCTAAGGATAATATACTATTAATATCTTTAGTTTTGTTTTGATCATTCCTAATAGTATTTTCTAATAGTTTAAGATGAATAGCTTATCTCTATCTAATATTATTAATTTAAGTATGTTATAATCCCTTATAAGCTTATCTAGTAGTATAAATATTAACTACTTAATATTATATTTCTCTTTAAAGGGTAGTATAATAATATATTTTATTAATCTGTCTATAATAACTATAATAGCATTATATACCTCCGCTATCATTAGATCTTTAGATTTTGGTAACTTAATAATAAAGTCTATTATAATATCATCCTATAGTGTTTTTAGTATAGGTATAAACTGTATATTCCTATATAGTTTATGTCTTGCTAACTTATTTTGCTAACACTTAATATATTCTTTAATATATTATTCTACCTTTGCTTTCAGCTGTGGTGTATTATAATTTCTATAAATAAGTTCTATTGTCTTGGTAACTCCTGGGTGCCTGTGTATTAGGTTGTTATAATAATCCTAGATTATCTCCTTAATATATCCCTTTAGTATGTATATCTTACCTTGATAGCTTAGTACTATTATATTAAACTATTCCTTATATAATTCCTTAGCTTTAGTATTTTTATTATATGCTTTTATAAGCCTATTAATCATATTTAGTCCTTTAACCCTTATAGTTATTATAAGTATTTATATATTTAGCACTAATAATCTATCCTTTTCTTACCTTAGGATAGCTTATTTATTTAAGTCTTTTATATTTATATAGTCTAATTATCTACTTAAAATATTAACGCGTCCATTTTCTTTTCCTAGGGTGTAGTAGATTTTAAATTTATATTATCCTAAAAGTTCTACCCATCTAACTTATCTTTAATTAAGTGATTTTATTATTATAAAATTTAAGAGATTCTTATAATTAATAAAGATATTAAGTTCTAAATAGCTTTTAATATAGACTTTTTAATATTTAAATACTTCTACTACTATAAGTAGCTTCTTATTATAGATGTTATAGTTTTACTCTAGTACTATTATCTTTTTTAAATAGTATATAATTAGGTACTACTTACTATCCTTTTATTAATATAGGCACGCTCCTATAACTAAATCTAATATATTAGTTTTAATCCTTACTAGTTGATTAACTTAAAAGGTATATAATACTAGTGGTTCTATATATACCTTCTTTAATTATAAGATTATATTATCTTATTCTTTTCCCTATTTAAATTTTTTATTTTTAGTAGTTAGTCTTATTAAAAGTAGAGCTTTTTTTAAGAATCCTTTAATAAACTATCTATTAAAGTTTAGGAATTTTAAGAATGCTTGTACTTCTTTAACTATTATTAGTGTTAACTATTCTTATATATCTCTAATTTTATTTTAGCTTATCTAAACACTTTCTATGCTAATATTATATCCTAGGAAGTCAACCTTTATCTTATAGAATTTATATTTTTCTAGTTTAAGGAGTAATCTAGCTTTATATAAGTATTTAAGTACTTTTTATATATATTAAACATGTTCTACCTTATTTTCTAAATAAACTAGAATATTATTAAGGTAGGCTACTACTATCTTATCTAGGTATACCCTCAACACGTTGTTGATTAACGCTTAATAGGTTGCTAGTATATTAGTGAGTTTAAATAGTATAACTAGATACTTGTAATATCTATATTAAGTTCTAAATATAGTTTTCTATTCTTCTCCTATTTTTATATAAATTAAGTTATAAGCCCCCTTAAGATCTAGCTTTATAAAAACTTTAGTCTTTTTAAGTTAGTTCTAAAGTTTACTAATATTTAGTAATAGGTATCTATTCTTAATTATGATATTATTTAATTTTTAATAGTTAATGTATAGCTATAAGCTTCTATCCTTCTTTAGTATAAAGAGTATTGGATAACCTACTAATAATTTAAATTCTTAAATAAATCCCTTTTTTAGGTTCTCTTCAATATATCTATATAGTATTTAGAGTTTTTTTTCTGATAATATATATATAGATCTAAATATTAGTTCCTTACCTAGTTTAAGTTTAATTTTATAATTCTAAGGCTGGTATCTAAATAGTACTTTTGTGTCTACTTCTTCCTAAAAGAGCTATATATATTTAAGGTACTTTTTAGGGATATTTAGAGGTATATCTTTCCTTTTATTACTTTTATATTGTTAACTAGCTAACCCTTTATTTATATCTATAGAGTTAGATCCTCTTATAAGGTTATCCTTATTTAAAGTTATAGTATTATATTTTGTTATAGTTCTTCTACTTATCTTCTTATATACTATTAATTGCTACTAATATATATGTTTAGAGCTAATAATGTTATTAGTCTCCCTAAATCTAAGTACTCCTATTCTCTAATTAATTATTAGGTTTTGCTTCCTTAACTAAGGTACTTTTAATATAATGTGGTGGTTGGCTATCTAAACTATATTAAAGGTAATTTCTTTATAGTGTTGTTAATAAGCTATGTCTAATAGGGTCATCTCCTTATTAATATCTCCTAATAATAGATTCAACCTGTTGGCTATTTGTAGTTAATAAGGTTCTTCCTTATTAATTATTGGCACTTTTTATACCTGTGTGAGGACGTTAGATATAAAGTTCCCTGTTGTTTTAGAATCAATTATTGTAATGGTTCCCTAACTATTAATTTTAATTAGTATTTTAATAAGCTGACTATACTCTACTAAGTATATTTGTTATCTAGGGGTTATAGTATTAATCTCCTTATGCCTATCCTTAGTATGGGTGATTATTCTTTTTCCTGACTGTCTAATAAAGGAGTTAGATTATTCTTTAGGTGAAATCCTGCCAAGATCTTAACTTGTATGTGTTTATAATAGTTAGGGTGTAGGTATATCTCCTATATTACCCCTTTATAGTCTTTATAATAATAATCTTTATCTAGTATCTCCTTAAATACTTAGTGCTAATTATTTAATCTCTTTAGAAAGTAACGTATTTCCCTTTTTCTATATAAGTGCTATAAGTAGTAGTCAATCTTATATTATTTAAATACTTTTATAAGATATTGTGGTGAGTATATAAACCCTTGTACCTCCCTTTATGCTGTGTTGTGTTTTAGGTATTATATATTTATGTATTTACTCTAGTAGGTTTCTCTGTATCTAGGATAGTATGTATTGTTTTAATAGTTATATATGCCCTATACTTAATCCTTTAAAAATGATTTAGGTTCTTATTTCTCTTTATAGTTTACTTACTTCTAGTTAGAGTTATCTTCCTAATCTTATTTATTTATTTAAGCCTTTCTATTATAACCTAGTCTAAGTTATTTATTTTATATTTCCTAAAACCTATTATAATACCTATTATATTCGTCTTAATTTTTGAGCCTTATTATAGCTAGTAGGATTGTATTATCCTATATTTTATATAAAAATCCCTATAGGTAATATTCCTATTAGTCGGATATAGTTATTAAATTATTTATAATTTCCTTATTATTATTATCTAGTTCCTTTAATAGTCTATTAATGCCTTTTTATAGTCGATTTATTATTTTCTCTATTATACTTATTATCTTTAGTATTATATTAAGTTCTAAATTATCTTATACTAGTAATAGTTTATTATCTTCTAGAGTCCCTTTCTTCTTAATAGGTACTTTTTTTATTATATTAATCTAAGGTCTTAATATTATATTTTTTAATTTATAGTTTCTAGTGAAATAGCCTAGTTTGCTATAACTATAGCACTTTAGTACTTTCCTATTTACCCTTTTATTTAGCTTTCTTTATATTGTTCTCTTCTTTATTATATTAATTTCTATTAATATTGGTTTATATAGGTTGTGTGCCTTTTTCCTATAGTTAGAGTCAAAGTTTCTATTAAAGTAATATTTTAAGATACCTATTTTAGTGATTCTTTTATTATGTCTTTTCTTTATAGCTTATTTAAAGAGATTATTATTAATCCTAATAGCTTCCTTTTAAAGTTTATTGAGTGTATTAGTATTTACTCTAGTTCTTATAAGCCTATTTTTAACATTTTCTTTTAACCCCCTTCTATATATTATTATAAGTGTGTTATTGTCCTATTCTGTTTTAATTGTGTACTGCTAGAATTGAGTTGTAAATTCTACTATAGACCTCTTTTATTTAATGTGTTGTATTATCTATACTATTTAGTTGATCTTGTTTAAAGGTGTGAATATCTTGCGAAGTTCTATCTTAAAATGTGTAAAACTTTTTATTTACCTTGTTATGTCTAGTATGTTTATTGGATTGTCAAGGTATTTTTATAAATGTGGTTGTACCTATTTCTATATGTCTTTGTATATAAAGGTAATAGCAATTGTTATTTGCTACTTGTCTTGAACCGTTCTCTTATAAAAGTAAAGGTAGAGTTAAATTTATAATAACTACTCTTTAAGCTTCTTTCTTTCTTTATAATAAAGGTTTAGTTAGGTAATCTTAATACTGTTACGAACTGACGTCGTATGGGTATTCTGAAGATGAGTAGTCAAAGAGCAACGTAGGTAGGGTAAGCCAGGTATAACTCGGTGTCACTCGGCAATGTAAGATCAAGTCTTCAAAGGCTAGGAGTAACTATTAGTTAACTATGTGAGTTGAATATAAGGAGATCTATCTGAAGTGGGTGAGAGCCCTGACTATATAGATATAGGAAAGTCTGCTAAGACTATCTAGTTCAGTATGTCTAGCATGTTCAGTCACTGAATATCCTGATCCCCCTGAATATATGTCTAGCATGTTTAGTCACGCTTGGCACTGAACTCCCTAGACATTTGTGCTGGGAACTTCACTCTATCCGCGTAGTTCCTATCACCGGCCCGTCCTAGCCCTGGTTCTAACATTAGGTCCCCCCTCCAGGAACTTTGTCCTGAAGTTCAATTCCTTCTTCCTAAACATTCGCCCGATGAGGTATTATATGTACTGAAGACAGTAGCACCCTCCGCCGTATTCGAGCCGCTGATCGTTGTAAAAGGAAACTTCGTCGTGTCGTTATAAGAACGTATGGTGCATGCTTGGCGGCGCATGTCAAGCCTGAGGATTGTGTCAAAACCAAAGGGTCCATTTGGTGTACTGAGTGTGATAAAACAAATCGCCGTTGCGACCTGGCCCCCCCTAGTCGCGAGTATAAAAAAGCGCAAGACGTGGTTGAAAAGCTTGACGAGGATATCTGGGAGGTCAGGACGAAACTCGCCCGTCTCGAACAACAAAGGAAGTTCTATCTCTGGAAGTTGAAGGAGATAGGAGACACTGAGGCACAGAACATCCTTAAGCTAGAAGCCGACAAGTGTTCTGAGGAGCCTCCTCCTCCCGGTCCCTTCTCGCCCTCTACCTTTCCTATTGATCTTGACTGGACCCAGTTCTCTGTGCCCGAAACTGTCGTAGTCGATCCTGGCAGTTCCTAAGGTTCTTGAGTGGTTCCCACATGTTCTCAGTATCATCGCAATCTTTCTATTTGATGAGGTATTTCTGACCTTTCTGATCTAGAATCTTTTCAACCTCATATTCATCTTCCTCCTCAGTTTTATAGTGAAAACTGTCCTGTACTGGTGTGCTGGGGTCCGCTGGTTCCAAGAGTGATACGTGGAAGACTAGGTGTCGTTTTGATCCTCTGGGCAGTTCCAATCTGTAATTAACTGGTCCCCTTTGTTCCACAATCAAAAATAGTCCGACCATCACATGATCCAGTTTTTTGCTAGGCCTCTTCGTTTTTATATTCTTAGTCAAGAGATATACTTTATCCCCCTCTTTTAGCTGAGGACCATCCTTTCGATTCTTATCAGCTTGAAGCCTGACCTTCTTATTTGAATTCTCGATGGTATCCCTTAGATTTTTGTGAACTTCCTTGAGTTCTTCAGCTTTGACCAATGCTTTATCTGCGTTGGGTCCTTCCCGTGGTTGCAGAAAGCCGTTTGCATTTTTCCCATAATTCGCGAAAAATGGTGTCATTCCAGTTATCCCGGACAACTTGTCGTTGTATGTCAGCTGTGCCATTGGTAGTAGTGTTACCCAATTGTCTTGCCGTTTGTTTACATAATGCCTTAGGTATGTTTCTAATGTCTGATTTGCCCTTTCTATCTATCCGTCTGTCTAAGGATGATATACTGTTGACATCCTTAGTTTCGTTCCAATCATTCCTAGCAGTGTTTTCCAATAGTTTGAGGTGAACAGTTTGTCTCTGTCCGACGTTATCGATTCAGGTATGCCGTGATCCCTTATAAGCCTGTCCAGCAGCACGAATGCTAACTGCCCGGCATTATACTTCTCCTTGAAGGGTAGCATGATGGTGTATTTCGTCAGTCTGTCCACGATGACCATGATGGCGTCGTATACCTCCGCTGTCATTGGATCTTTGGACTTTGGTAACTTGGTAATGAAGTCCATCGTGACATCATCCCATGGTGTCTTTGGTACAGGTGCAAACTGTATATTCCCGTATAGTTTATGTCTTGCTGACTTGTTTTGTTGACACTTGATACATTCTCTGATGTACTGTTCCACCTTCGGTCTTAGTCGTGGTGCATCATAGTTTCTGCGAATGAGTTCCATCGTCCTGGTAACTCCTGGGTGCCCGTGCATCGGGTCGTCATGATGATCCCGGATCATCTCCTCAACGCATTCTTCTGGTACGTACGTCTTGTCTTGATAGCTTAGTACTGTTGCGTTGGGTTGTTCCTTGCGTAATTCCTTGGCTTTAGCATCTTTGTCGTATGCTTTTGTGAGCCTGTTGATCATGTTTAGTCCTTCAACCCTCATGGTTGTTGCAAGTGTTTGTGTGTTTGGCACCAATGATCCGTCTTTTTCTTGCCGTAGGATAGCTCGCTCATTCAAGTCTTTTGTATTCATGTAGTCCGATCGTCTACTTAAAGCGTCGGCGCGTCCATTTTCTTTTCCTAGGGTGTAGTGGATTTTGAACTTGTATTGTCCTAAAAGTTCTGCCCATCTAACTTGTCTTTGGTTGAGTGATTTCGTTGTTGTAAAATTCAAGAGGTTCTTATGATCAGTGAAGATATCGAGTTCCAAACAGCTTTCAGCATAAACTCTCCAATGTTTGAGTGCTTCTACCACTGCGAGCAGCTCCTTGTCATGGATGTCGTAGTTTTGCTCCGGTGCTGTCATCTTTCTTGAATAATATGCAACCGGGTGCCACCTACTGTCCTTCTGTTGACACAGGCACGCTCCTATAGCCAGATCTGATGCGTCGGTTTCAATCCTTACTGGTTAATTGACTTGGAAAGTGCATAACACTGGTGGTTCCATGCATGCCTTCTTCAATTGTAAGACCGCATCGTCTTGTTCTTTTCCCCACTTGAATTCTTTGTCTTTAGCAGTCAGTTTCGTTAGAGGTAGAGCCTTCTTTAAGAATCCTTCGACAAACCGCCTGTTGAAGTTTAGGAATCCCAAGAATGCTTGTACTTCTTTAACTGTTGTTGGTGTTGGCCATTCTTGTATGTCTCTTATCTTATCTTGGCTCATCTGAACACCTTCTGTGCTAATGTCATATCCTAGGAAGTCGACCTTCTTTTTGTGGAATTCGCATTTTTCTGGTTTGAGGAGTAGTCTAGCTTTGCGTAAGCATTCAAGTACTTCTCGTACATGGTGGACATGTTCTGCCTCATTTCCCGAATAAACTAGAATATTGTCAAGGTAGGCCACCACCGTCCTATCTAGGTGTGCCCTCAACACGTTGTTGATTAACGCTTGATAGGTTGCTGGTGCGTTAGTGAGTCCGAATGGCATGACCAGATACTCGTAATGCCCATATCAAGTCCTGAATGCAGTTTTCCATTCTTCTCCCGCTTTTATACGAATCAAGTTATAAGCCCCCCTAAGGTCCAGCTTCGTGAAAACCTTAGCCTTCCCAAGTCGGTCCTGAAGTTCACCAATGTTTGGTAATGGGTACCTATTCTTAATCGTGATATCGTTTAACTTTCGATAGTCAACGTACAGCCGCAAGCTTCCATCTTTCTTCGGTGCGAAGAGTATTGGATAACCCGCCGATGATTTAGATTCTCGAATAAATCCCTTTTTTAGGTTCTCTTTAATGTACCCGCATAGTACTTGGAGTTCCTTTTCTGATAATGCATATATAGGTCCGAATGTTGGTTCCTTACCTGGTTCAAGTTCGATCTTATGATCCTAAGGCTGGTGTCTAGGTAGCGCCCTTGCGTCTACTTCTTCCTGAAAGAGCTGTATATACTCAAGGTACTCTTTAGGGATATCCAGAGGTACGTCTTTCCCCTTATTACTCTCATGCTGTTGACCAGCTAACCCTTTGCTCGTGTCCATGGAGTCGGATCCTCTCGTGAGGTTATCCTTTTTCGAAGTTGCGGTGTTGCACTCTGCTGTGGTTCTTCTACTTATCTTCTCATGCACCATCGATCGCTGCCGATGCGTACGTTTAGAGCTGATGACGTTATTAGTCTCTCTAAATCTGAGTACTCCTGTTCTCCAATCGATTATTGGGTTCTGCTTTCTCAACCAAGGTGCTCCCAATATGATGTGGTGGTTGGCCATCCGAACCACATCAAAGGTGATTTCCTCGTGGTGTCGTTGATAAGCTATGTCTAACGGGATCGTTTCCCTGTTAACGTCTCCTGATGATAGATTCGACCCGTCGGCCATCTGTAGCTGGTAAGGTTCCCTCTTGTCGACCATCGGCACTTTTCATACTCGTGCGAGGACGTCGGACATGAAGTTCCCCGTTGCTCCAGAATCAATCATCGCAATGGTTCCCTGACCATTGATTTTAACCGGTATTTTGACAAGCTGACTATACTCCGCCGAGCATATCTGTTGTCTAGGGGTCATGGTATTAATCTCCTTATACCTACCCCTAGCATGGGTGATTACTCTTTTCCCTGATTGTCCAATGAAGGAGTCAGGTTATTTTTTGGGTGGAATCCTACCAAGATCTTGGCTTGCATGTGTTTGTGGCAGTTAGGGTGTAGGCATGTTTCCCACAATACCCCTTCACAGTCCTCACAATAATAGTCTTTGTTCAGCATTTCCCTGAACACTTGATGCCAATCGTCCGATCTTCCTGGAAAGTAGTGCACTTCTCTTTTTCGATACAGGTGCCATGAGCAATAGTCGATCTCACATTGTTCGAATGCTTCTGCGAGACATTGCGGCGAGTACACAAACCCTTGTGCCTCCCTCCGTGCTGTGTTGTGTTTTGGGCACCATATGCTTGCGCATCTACTCCAGTGGATTTCCCCGTGTCTGGGATGGTATGCATCGTTCCGATAGTCGTGCATTCCCCATCCTTGATCCTTTAGGAGTGATCCAGGTTCTTGCTCCTCTTCGTGGTTCACTTGCTCCTAGTTAGAGTCGTCTTCCTGATCTTGCTTATCTGTCTGAGCCCTTCCGTCATGACTTAGTCTGAGTCGTTTGTTTTGTATTTCCTGGAACCTGTTGTAATACCTGTCGTATTCGTCTTGGTTTTCGAGCCCCGTTATGGCTGGTGGGAGTGTACTATCCCATGTTTCATACGAAAATCCTTGTAGGTAATGTTCCCATTGGTTGGACATAGTCATTGGATTATTTGTGGTTTCCTCATCGCTGTCATCCAGTTCTTTCAACAGTCTATCGATGCCTTCTTGTAGTCGATCCGTTGTTTTCCCCATTACACTTGCCGTCTCCAGTATTGCATTGAGTTCTGGATTGTCCTATACTGGCGATGGTTTACCATCTTTCGGAGTCCCTTCCTTTTTGATGGGTACTCTCTTTATTATGTTAATCTGAGGTCTTAACACCACGTTTTTTGACCTGCAGTCTCTGGCGAAGTGGCCCGGTTTGCCACAGCCATAGCACTTTAGTGCTTTCTTGTTTGCCCCTTTATTTGGCTTCCTTTGCACAGTTCTCTTCTTTATCACATCGATTTCCATTGGCATTGGTCCATATAGGTCGTGTGCCTTCTTCCTATGGTTGGAGTCGAAGTTCCTACCAAAGCGATATCCTAAGACACCTGCTCCGGTGATTCCTCCGTCATGTCTTTTCTCCATGGCCCGTTCGAAGAGATTATTGTCAATCCTGATGGCTTCCTTCTAGAGTTCGTCGAGCGTATCCGTGCTTGCTCTAGTTTTTATAAGCTTATCCTTGACGTTTTCTTTTAACCCCCTTCTATACATTATCATAAGTGCGTCATCATCCCATTCTGTTTTAACTGCGTACTGCTGGAACTGAGTTGTGAATTCTGCTGCAGACCTCCTTTGTTTGATGTGTTGTATTACTTATACCGCTTGGTTGATCTCGTTCAAAGGTGCGAATATCTTGCGGAGTTCTGCTTTAAAGCGCGTAAAACTCTCCATCCACCTTGTCACGTCTGGTACGTCCGTTGGATCGTCGAGGTACTTCTGCAAATGTGGTTGCACCCATTTCTGTGCGTCTCCGCGTATGAAGGTAATAGCGATTGCCGTTTGCTGCTTGTCTTGGACCGTTCCTTCATGGAAGCGAAGGTAGAGTTGAACCTGCAACAACCACTCTTCAAGCTTCTTTCTTTCTCCATGATAAAGGTCTGGTTAGGCAATCTTGATACTTCCTCGGTGTCCTTTGTCAAGGCTATGACATCAGTCCCGAGTAGTCTCACTTAGGGTTGCTGTGCTTCGTTGATTTGATGAACTCATACTTGAGGGTATTCAAAGTGTTACGAACTGACGTCGTATGGGTATTCTGAAGATGAGTAGTTAAAGAGCAACGTAGGTAGGGTAAGCTAGGTATAACTTGGTGTCACTCGGCAATATAAGATTAAGTCTTCAAAGGCTAGGAGTAACTATCAGTTAACTATGTGAGTTGAATATAAGGAGATCTATTTGAAGTGGGTGAGAGCCCTGACTATATAGACATAGGAAAGTCTGCCAAGACTATCTAATTCAGTGTGTCTAGCATGTTCAGTTACTGAACATCCTGATCCCCCTGAACATATGTCTAGCATGTTCAGTCACGCTTGGCACTGAACTCCCTAGACATTTGTGCTGGGAACTTCGCTCTGTCCGCGTAGTTCCTGTTACCGGCCCGTCCTGGCCCCGGTTCTAACAAATACTCCCTTAGTATCCTTTATTAAAACTATAATATTAGTCTTAAGTAGTCTCACTTAGGGTTGCTGTGCTTTATTAATTTAATAAATTTATATTTGAGGGTATTTAAAGTGTTATAAACTAACGTTATATAGGTCTTCTAAAGATAAGTAATTAAGGGTTAATATAGATAGAGTAAGCTAGGTATAATTTTATATTATTTAGCAATATAAAAGCAAGTCTTTAAAGGCTAGGAGTAATTATTAGTTTAATTATAGAGTTAAATATAAGGAAATCTATCTAAGGTGGGTGAGAGCCCTAACTATATAGACATAGGAAAGTTTGCTAAGACTTTAGTAATTAGTATATTTAGTACACTAATCCCCCTACTCCTTACTAAATATATTTAGTATATTTAGGATATTTAGTACACTCAGTCTTACTAGTTATACTGAATATTTATGATATAAGCTTCGCCCTCCCAACATAGCATCTATTACCAGCCCGTCCTAGCCCTAGTTCTAATAAATACTTGTACTTTTTTAACTATTATTAGTATTAACTATTTTTATATATTTCTAATCTTATTTTAACTTATCTAAATATTTTTTATACTAATATTATATCCTAGAAAGTTAACTTTTATCTTATAAAATTTATATTTTTCTAATTTAAGGAGTAGTCTAGCTTTATATAAGTATTTAAGTACTTCTTATATATAGTAAATATATTCTATCTCTTTTTTTAAATAAATTAGAATATTATTAAAATAGGCCACTATTATTCTATCTAAATATACCCTCAACATGTTATTAATTAACACTTAATAGGTTGCTAGTATATTAGTAAATTTAAATAATATAATTAGATACTTATAATATTTATATTAAATTTTAAATATAGTTTTCTATTCTTCTCCTACTTTTATATAAATTAAATTATAAGCCTCTTTAAAGTTTAGCTTTATAAAAATCTTAGCCTTCCTAAATTAATTCTAAAGTTTATTAATATTTAGTAATAGGTACTTATTCTTAATTATAATATTATTTAGCTTTTAATAGTTAATATATAGTTATAAGCTTCTATCTTTTTTAGTATAAAGAGTATTAAATAACCTACTAATAATTTAGATTCTTAAATAAATCCTTTTTTTAAATTCTCTTTAATATACTTATATAATATTTAGAGTTCCTTTTTTAATAATATATATATAGATTTAAATATTAGTTCCTTACTTAATTTAAGTTTAATCTTATAATCCTAAGGCTAGTATTTAAGTAGTGTTTTTATATTTATTTCTTCCTAAAAAAGCTATATATACTTAAGATACTCTTTAAGGATATTTAAAGGTATATTTTTCCTTTTATTATTTTTATATTATTAACTAACTAACCTTTTACTTATATCTATAGAGTTAGATCCTTTTATAAAGTTATTTTTATTTAAAATTATAATATTATACTCTACTATAGTTCTTTTACTTTCCTTTTTATATACTATTAATTATTACTAATATATATATTTAGAGCTAATAATATTATTAGTTTCTCTAAATCTAAGTACTCCTATTTTTTAATTAATTATTAGGTTTTATTTTCTTAATTAAGATACTTTTAATATAATATAGTAGTTAACTATCTAAATTATATTAAAGATAATTTTCTTATAATATTATTAATAAGCTATATTTAATAGGATTATTTCCTTATTAATATTTTCTAATAATAGATTTAACCTATTAGCTATTTATAGCTAGTAAGATTCTTCCTTATTAACTATTAATACTTTTTATACTTATATAAGGATATTAAATATAAAGTTCCCTATTATTTTAAAATTAATTATTATAATAATTCCCTAATTATTAATTTTAATTAGTATTTTAATAAGCTGACTATACTTTACTAAGTATATCTATTATTTAAAAGTTATAGTATTAATCTCCTTATACCTACCTTTAGTATAGGTGATTATTCTTTTCCCTAATTATTTAATAAAGGAGTTAAATTATTCTTTAGGTGGAATCCTACTAAGATCTTAGCTTATATATATTTATAGTAGTTAGAATATAGGCATATTTCCTATAATACCCCTTTATAATCTTTATAATAATAATTTTTATTTAGTATCTCCTTAAATACTTAGTACTAATTATCCAATTTTTTTAGAAAATAATGTATTTCTTTTTTTCTATATAGATACTATAAATAGTAATTAATCTCATATTATTTAAATACTTTTATAAGATATTATAGTAAGTATATAAACCCTTATACCTCCCTTTATACTATATTATATTTTAGATACTATATATTTATATATTTACTCTAATAGATTTCCCTATATCTAGGATAGTATATATTATTTTAATAGTTATATATACCTTATTCTTAATCCTTTTAAAATAATCTAGGTTTTTATTTCTCTTTATAGTTTATTTATTCTTAATTAAAATTATCTTTCTAATTTTATTTATTTATTTAAACCTTTTTATTATAATTTAATTTAAGTTATTTATTTTATATTTCCTAAAACCTATTATAATACCTATTATATTTATCTTAATTTCTAAGCCTTGTTATAGTTAGTAGGAGTATACTATCCTATATTTTATAGGAAAATCCTTATAAATAATATTCCTATTAGTTAGATATAGTTATTAAATTATTTATAATTTCATTATTACTATTATCTAGTTCTTTTAATATTTTATTAATATTTTTTTATAGTTAATTTATTATTTTCTCTATTATATCTACTATCTTTAATATTATATTAAGTTCTAGATTATCTTATATTAGTAATAGTTTATTATTTTTTAAAATCCCTTTCTTCTTAATAAATACTCTTTTTATTATATTAATTTAAGGTCTTAATATTATATTTTTTAATTTATAGTTTCTAGTAAAATAGCCTAGTTTATTACAACTATAATACTTTAATACTTTTTTATTTACCTCTTTATTTAACTTCCTTTATATAGTTCTCTTTTTTATTATATTAATTTCTATTAATATTAATCTATATAAGTTATATACCTTCTTCCTATAATTAAAGTTAAAGTTTCTATTAAAATAATATCTTAAAATACTTATTTTAGTAATCTCTTTATTATATCTTTTCTTTATAACTTATTTAAAGAGATTATTATTAATCTTAATAGCTTTTTTCTAGAGTTTATTAAATATATCTATATTTATTTTAATTTTTATAAGCTTATTTTTAATAATTTTTTTTAACCCCCTTCTATATATTATTATAAATATATTATTATCCTATTCTATTTTAACTATATACTATTAGAATTAAATTATAAATTCTATTATAAACCTCTTTTATTTAATATATTATATTATTTATATTATTTAGTTAATTTTATTTAAAGGTATAAATATTTTATAAAGTTCTATTTTAAAGTATATAAAATTTTTTATTTATTTTATTATATCTAGTATATCTATTAGGTTATTAAAATACTTTTATAAATATAATTATATTTATTTCTATATATTTCTATATATAAAGATAATAATAATTATTATCTATTATTTATTTTAAATTATTCTCTTATAGAAATAAAGGTAGAGTTAAACTTATAATAATTATTTTTTAAATTTTTTTTTTTTTTTAATAAAAGTCTAATTAAATAATTTTAATATTTTTTTAATATTTTTTATTAAAACTATAATATTAATCTTAAATAATCTTATTTAGGGTTATTATACTTTATTAATTTAATAAACTTATATTTAAGGGTATTTAAAGTGTTATAAATTAATATTTTATAAATCTTCTAAAGATAAGTAATTAAGGGTTAATATTAATAAGGTAAGTTAGATATAATTTAATATTATTTAATAATATAAAATTAAGTCTTTAAAAGCTAGAAATAATTATTAATTAACTATATAAATTAAATATAAGGAGATTTATTTAAGGTAGATAAAAGCCTTAATTATATAAATATAGAAAAGTCTACTAAGATTATTTAATTTAGTAAGTTTAATTATTAAACTTACTAGATCTTTTTAATTTAGTTAGTTTAATTATTAAACCTACTAAATTATTATATAACTTGCCGCCAAGCCTATTCTAGAATGTGTGCTTATAAAGTGTTCACCACATCACGTCTATTAGGTCCTAACACTTATATATTATAGGTATCATTTTATAGTGGGTGGTTATAACGTTTAACTATTAGTGTTGGTTTTATAGTTTGACGGTTTTTACGGTCCTTAGGTTATGTCGGTTTGTAACTAATGGCGCGCCGTAGCTAGGCTTGGCGCGGCGGCGGCGTGCCGATTTGGCCGATGTTAGAAGAGCTGTTTGTGATGGCACTTTTGGCGGTAAAATACGCCCGTTTACCTCCACATGGATACATATTCTTTCGATCAAACATTCTGAGATAAAAGGACTTCGATAGCTGACTAACCTTGTGTGCAGCCATCACTTGCATGACCAAGGCTCCTGAAGCTCTGTGTCCGTACTTAGCTGAGTGCTCTGGAGCCTATGGAAGGCTGGCAGAGGAGACGTACTACCTGATAGACAGCATAATTCACCAATTTTTTCTCTATGCTCTTAAAGATTACGTTAAGCGAACCGAACTATCATTCCCGCGCCTTTACTCATTCTGAGAACCCAACTTCTGGAAGCTGCAATATTACCTCAGACGATCCCCCTGCAACTTATACAACTGCTCATTCACGGTGAAACGGATGATGTTGGCTAGGGCTTTACAAATATCCGGCTGATAGCCAACCTTTATCGCTCTTCTATAGGTCGTTATCAGAGACGGCTTCTCTAATAGAGAAGTCATGCGAGGTTGAGCTCCAAGAGTCATGGACATCCACCTGAGAGGAGGTAGTAGCCGAGCTGCCCGCATTTGCACTGGTTGCTGATTTATTTACTTATCTATCTAGGCAAGACTGCTCCTCGCCTTCTTCATGACCTCCATGCTTACGATCCTCGTAAGCCCCCACCAACCGGCTTCAACGTCCTTACAGACATACCATACCATGATGAGGAACAGAAGACCCCGCCACCACCGTCCGTCGGCAAAGGTAGCTGTCGACACAAGTGGTTAATAAAAGCAAATCAAAGCAGTCTGCCTGAGGATGGTCGTGCTAGATATGCTACATCGCCATGGATCATAGCAGCATATTGCACTGAATGCCGATCTCATCTAGAGGTCTCTATCGACTACAGTGAAGGCCGCCCCTTTTTTAAGGGCTGCCCTTCCGTAGACATGCCACTGCATCATTTTGTACATATACCAGACCTGTCAAAACCTCGGCAGCCGGGTACAATCCTTCCCATCGGTGATCAGGGATTTGCATGGACGGACATACAGGAATTTCAATGTTCAGCATCTCAGTGCTCAGCAAAGCTCATTATCAGTTTCAGTCCTGCCAGACTTTCACCGGACTGGGTCGCCCAGTTGACTGATCCATATATGATCAAAACACGAGCCGAAGCAGCTATCGCAAGCGACCCAGAAAGATTGGAGGGTCATAGCATCCCACAGCCCATTCAGGTACTTGAGATGACCGAAAAATATATCACCAATGCGTTGAACGATCATGGTGTGAAGAAACACATCCAAGCGCAAAACAAGAGATGGATGCTGAACCTCGGAGATCCATGCGCTGATATGCTCGAATACATTGGCTTCTCACGCGAGGTACTTAGATATGGCCAACGATGAGTATATAGCTAACACCTTACAGGGTGAAGAATGGCTGCCGCCACAGCCTGAGCCTTCAGCGCAAATCCCCTTCACGAATCCGATCAATATCCGACTTGATGATATTCAAAAGGAAATACGTGTGCTTATGTCTAAGGAATCTGAAGCGGAGAGGCGGAGCATCAAATACCAGCCCACAACAGACTGGCCATCTACTTCGAAGGATCTGAAGGCTTTACTAGGCTGTGTAGAATGTGAGTGAGAAGTGATCTCTCACCAACCTTGAGCTCCCATTAACTTGGCATAGACAAGCAGACTACACGTTCCCGGAGAAATGATCAAGCTTCAGACACCCAGGAACATCCGTAAGTCGTTTGGTCGCTTAGTTCTCTGAACCATGTAGATGCTGAGATATGTCTATTCAGCTATTACGCTGGACTGGGCGCTATCGAAAATTTCCATGACGACCTCATTAAATTCGCCTACGAACGTCAGGTACTAATAGATAGTGATAACACTCCATATTACCTCGAATGCCTCCAGGGAATCGCAGCAGGCCGTAATAGTGAAGAACTTGCGACCCAAGTAGCAATAGAGGCTTCTGATGAAAAGTTAAGCTACCGGGACATCAGGGCTGCATACAAAGAGCTTGGGCTTGATGCTCAGGCTCAATTGGAAGACGATATAATTCTCGGCACCTTTCGTTCTAGGGTTGCTGACGCTCCGAAGCAGGAGGCAGAAATGCGTAGGGCTCTGAAAGTTATTGGTCAAGATCGTGAGAGTCAAGCGATTCAGAGCGTGGCTTCCCAGACTGTCACCAATTATGAACAAGCTCTGGCATTTCTAGGTGCCGACAAAACAACATCTGACGACTTCATCTCCTCCATGTTTTCGGTAAAAATCAGCGAAAGATCTGAAGACGAACCCACAGCACGGCATGCTCTCTATTTGATAAGTAGTCATCGTAACAGCAAGGCTCTACGGAATTATCTTGAGACTGGTACGCTCGGTGAGGTGGAGATGGATGTCAGCACCGCATTCGCCCTACTTGACATTCATGATCAGGCTCTCGATGATGATCTAGTCCTTACGACTTATAATGTCCGCGTAAGCGATAATCCTCCCCAATTGGAAAGCCTGAAAACCGCCCTTACGGCGATCGCAAAGGCCAGAAATTCTCATCGTCTCCTGGAATTTCTTAACACGGGAATGGTATCTTCGCAGTATGCACGCTTGGATTGGCCTGTAGGACTAGAGAATATTGGTAACACGTGTTACTTGAACAGCCTTCTGCAATTTTATTTCACAATCAGGCCTTTGAGGGATCTCATCATCAACATTGACCAATTCAAAATGCCTCTAGATGAAGAAAGTCTGAAGACGAAGCGAGTTGGATCTAGAATTGTATCCAAAAAGGAGGTCACTCGTGCACAACAATGTGAGTACCGGCGTTTGATAGAAGATTCTTTGCTGACCTCTAAAGTCGTCGAAGAACTACGAAAGCTTTTCCACAATATGATAAATTCATCGAAGGCTTCCGTAGCGCCAGAACCAGAACTTGCTCGTCTTACTCTTGTCAGCTCGTCGAAAGAGGAACATATCCGTCGACAATCAATGCTTAGCCCCACTCGACCTTCTTTGGGGGAAATTCAAGGGGAACCGGTGTATGGGCCCTTGGGACCCCCGGCCGATGGCATCCAGAACGATTCTGAGATGTTAGATGATGTCGCCGAGGTCGTAGAAGGAGAGGTCGCCAACGATGAGCATAATCGTGACAGCGATAACTCTAGCGACGTGACTTTAGTAGATGGACCTCTGGCTCCCGATGACGATATAATGATACTTGACGACAACGAGAAAAGCATGCAACAAAAGGCTTTTGAAGACAAAGAAAATTTACCTCCACAGAAAGCAACATCTCGGGAGTATTCGCCATCGGTGGATCTTATACCACTTGGAGAGTCGTCACCTTCTCGTATCAACGAACAGCCGGATTCCTCAAGTCCCAATGGCGAAGCAGGGAAAGAAATACCAGACTCAAGGAGCGATGATCAAGACTCACCACAGACTGTATTAGGGACCTCAGAGGACAAAATGACATCGGTAGCTACAGCGCCGCCGAATCGGCCTCCGCCATACCCTCCAAGGCCAAATCCAATAAACACGTCTGCTGTTCAGGAAGCAGAATATGGTGCCCAACAAGATGTTACTGAAGTCATCGCCAATGTTTTATTCCAGTTGCAGTGCGCCATTAAAGCAGATGCTCTTGACGAATCTGGAGAACAGATCGACCAAGTAAAGGAACTCTTCTTCGGGAAACAGAAATCATACACAAGGAATAAAACAGGCGCAATCAGGACTAAAGAAGAATACATGTCTGACATCAAAGTCGACGTCGCTTCCGGCTCACGTGACATCTACGCTGCGCTTGATGGCGCCTACGACGTGCAGGATGTAGAAGTAGGTGGAGACGTTGAACCACAATATACGTCTATCAGTAGGTTGCCGCCTGTCCTGCAAATCCATGTCCAGAGGGTCCAGTTTGATCCCGTTAAGAAGTCATCCTTCAAATCTAATAAACACTTGGAGTTGAAAGAAACTATATACATGGACAGGTACATGGAATCCGACAATCCTGATCTGCTGGAGCGGCGTCAACAATGTTGGCAATGGAAGAAGCAGTTACTCCATATAAAAAAGCGGAAAGATCAGCTGACCGCTACTGATGTAAGTCTTCACTAAACGCCACAAGAATTCTACTAATACGCAATTCTAGATTGGATTGGAGATGCCAGACATTCTCAAAGCCACACATAACTACTTACGGCAATTGTCTAAGCTAGATGACGAAGACCCGATCGAGGTCTCTCCAATGCTGTTACAAGCTCTCGAAGACGCCTCCAAGGAAGCCAAAGACGAGCTGGAGTGTAAGCTTGCCTCTGAGTCAGATAGATGAGTTACTGAGTGAAACATAGCGATTGACTCACAGGTCAACGATCTTGACTCGAACATCACCAGCCAATTCAACGATCGTGAATATCAACAGATTCCGTACCGACTGCAATCAGTCTTTATCCACAGGGGCTTCCATAATTCCGGTCATTACTGGATCTACATCTATGATTTTGCGAATAAGCTGTGGCGAAAATATAATGATGGGTATGTCACTGAAGTTAACGATGTGAAAGAGATCTTCGTTCAAGAACCGGGAGAGCGACCAGCCACGCCATACTTCCTAGTCTACGTCAAAGAGAATTTGATTGAGAGCCTTGTTGACTCAGTATGCCGCAATCCTTTCATGGATCCACCGAAGGAAACTCAAGATGTGGAAATGGAAGATTATACGCAGACGGCAGAACTCGCGACGCCAGCAAATAGTTACGGAACAATCAGTGATCCGCAGGAGTACAATTACAACCAAAATCATGATTGGACGGCCCTTCAAGTCTGGAACAGTAGAGAGGCCCCCGGTCATGGCTGGTAAAGCCTCCACCTTCAATGTCCCAATTTACACCGCTTACGCAACATAGACTCTCATAGTCTAGGCCCCCATCTGGGAGCACCGGCTTTCGGAAGCATGCCTAGTTCCATCAATATCTGACGGTCTACGAAACTCTCGTCCTTTGCTTCTACGTAGCCATTAAAGGGACAGTAACAACACGACAAATGGTGTGGAAGAAGTCATATCCCTGTATGGGTTCACCATCGTACCTGGTATTTGACGCTGGCACATGCTAGCTCATTCCATTGTACAATGTCATACAATTCAAACGTGCTGTTCGAGCAGCACATTCGCCATAGCAAGGCCGCATATCGCGATTGCTACCATCCACAGTTCCTTCCTCCAACACTTGTCCATTGTCACCTTGAAGGTTGGGTATAGACGTTGTCTCTAGCTGGCTTCGGACCTTCTCTTTTCTTCTTCGCTGTGAAATTACTAGAATAATCTGTTCTTATTTGCAGGTACGGATTGGGAGGATCTTGCGCATTAAAATACCCTGCATAGCATTGGAGCATAGGAAATCCTCAGTATGTATCTAGAGTGGTGAAATAGCGAGGGATTTGGACATTTGCGCATGGTGATAGCTCAGGCAACTTAACCTACCAGCGCGATTCAGAAATCACGCGGCCTTTGAAGCTGTTGCTCTTCAGCTTAGGGACATTATCATAGGTATCAAGTGTGCTGTATATACACAACTTCCTCGAATCAGCACCGCGTGAGTACCCAAACATAGAAGATGAAAAGTCTCTGGACCCCAGCTCTTTCAGTGCATTATGGTTGGGTGGTTGGGTATCTGTATAATTACCATCAGTTCGTAATGGCGCGCCGTAGCGAGCCGAAGACGTACTGCCAAGATTTCGCCAAGATTTCGCCCACCAAACATTTTCCATCTGCACTACCCACCGTTAGATCGACCCACAAGACGAGTCTGCATGCTCTGAATCTCAGTATTCTGAACCTTCATGGTACCGCTTTGACGGCTCTGTATGCTTTTGTCGAGTCCTATGGCGCAAGAACGCTCCGACACTCTTGAGGTTTGCACATATTCGTCACCAAAGGCTACGCTGTACTCACCACAGTCATAGGAGCGACTGAAGAGTCACGCCGAATCCTTCAACGGTCTATTGTCCTTGATACCTGCCAAATACTACTACGGCGAAGATACTAGTGTATGCTATGTACCCGTGCTATCGCCGCTGTTTTAATTCCTCGGCTAATCCGATATTTCGTATTTAGGATCAATGGCAGAGGAAGAAGCAGACAAAGGATCAGGCTCGAGCTGCGAAGCTAGCCAAACTCGATCCTGATAATGCGAAGAGTGCCAAAGACGTGTTAGACGAGCAGGCAGCCAGCGCCCGGAAAAGGAAGCGAGAAGAGGAGGAGGATGTCTTGGAGATAGATGGAATAGAGCCTGAGACGCCAATTACAGCGTCAACAAAGAAAGGCAAACAATCGAAGAAGCAAAAGAGAGAAGAGAAAGGAATGGCGATCAATCTGTCCGAATCCAAAAGTAAAGCGAATGGCGTCATTAGTACTTCCCGGCTTGATCCAGAGGCTGAGAGCAGAGCTAAAGCAGAGAAGAAAGGAGAGAAGAAGGAGCGGAAGAAGAGTAGAGATGAGGCAAAAGTAGCTAAGATCAAAGCAAAGAAAGAGCGAAAGGCTCAAGAGGCTGCATTAGTGGACGACTCTAAGGATGCAGCAGGTGTTCGTGATGCTAGTGGCGAGGAAGAGGAAGCGGATGAGCGAGAAGGTCATGTTGACAACATCGAGATGGAAGACCTCGTAGATGACTCAAGGGAGCATGCATCATCTACCGCTACACCGTCCACAGCCCGTTCTCCTGCCTTCGACGCTTCCACAAACCACTCCGGCTTCTCCTCCATTTCCTCGATCGCTGCACCAACCACTGACGACCTACAATCTCGAAACCTCAATGTATCCAATGCTCCTAAAGAAATATCTCAACTACCCAAACCCAACCCAGAAGAACTCAAAGCCCGGCTGACCCAACGCATTGAAGCGCTCCGCCAGTCCCGTCACGCCGACGGTCTCGACGGCGCTCCAGCACGCTCAAGACAAGAGCTCATCGAATCGCGTCGGCAAAAAGAAGAAGCTCGGCGGGCCCACAAGAAATCTCTCCGCCAAAAGGCCAAAGAAGCCGAACGCCTCGCCCAAGCCGAAACCATAGCCAGGGGCTCCCCTCTCCTCTCCAACTCCCCCCTCCTCTCCCCCGGCTCCCCCCTCGCCCCATCCTCCTCCGACCCCAGCACCTCCTTCTCCTTCAACCGGATCGCCTTCCCCTCCTCCAACGCCCACGCCACCCCTTCCCTCTCCACCATCCTCACCCCCAAAACAAAACCCAAAGGCCCCTCCGATCCCCACACCGCCCTCCTCGCCGCCCAAAAAAAAGAATCCCGTCTATCCTCCCTTGACGCCACCAAACGCACCGACATCGCCGAAAAAGACGCCTGGCTTAATGCGCGGAAACGCGCGCACGGTGAACGAATCAGAGATGATACATCCCTGTTGAAGAAAACGTTAAAAAGGAAAGAAAAGGCGAAAAAGAAAAGCGAGAAGGAATGGGGGGAGAGAATTGAAGGAGTGAAGAAGGGGCAGGAGATTCGGCAGAAGAAGCGGGAATCGAATTTAGCGAAGAGGAGGGAGGAGAAAGGGGGGGGGAAGAAGGGAGGAGGGAAAGGAGGGAAAAAGGGAGGGAAGAAGGCGATGAGACCGGGGTTTGAGGGGAGTTTTAGGGCGAAGGCGCCGGCTGCTGCTGTTGCTGGGGCGAGGAAGAAGTGAGGAGGTGGTGGGTTGGTGTTGTCGTGAGGGGAGAGGAAGGTAGGGTATGATGGAATGATTGCATGCATATGTTATGTAGGCGTGGCGTGGATTGCATATATTCATTTGATTAATTGATCGTTACGATGCATCTACAGGCATCGCAGCATTAGTATGATACTGTAGTAGGCCCCTCCTTTCCTCTCCTCTAATTACCGGATGCTTTCTCTACCTCACTGCAGCCGTTTGTTATCTCTTATACGCAGGTTAAATATCAAAATCCCCTACTAGTGATATCCAATCTATACATCTCCATTACTCATATATAAATTTCACGCTCACTATATAACTAAGACGCGTTTAACATCCTTTTAATCTTCTTCACCCTCATTACCATCTAAGAAAACCTTCCTCGCTCTTTTGATATTGGTCTCCATACCTAAGGCTTTCATAACGCTCACAACTAACTGCAGGCTGAACTGTACATGAGGAGTAAACTACTGCATTAATTACTCGCAGGGTTTTTACTTTATTTTGCATGCATTTGCTCGTATGGGGAGGGACGGAAGGGCATTAGTTGTTAGGTGGACGGGGGGTGGAAGGTCTGGAGTATGTGTCATGTAGGTATGAGAAGGGCGCGTTTGGACCTTTTGTTTCGTTTTTGTTTTTTGTAGGGGCTGAGAAGAGAAGGGAAGGGAGGGAGGGCGCCTGTTGGTTGGGTGAAGGGTGGAGGGTGGGAGGGAGGGATCGGTAGAGGGATCGGTAGTGGAGTATGTATGTATGTGTGTGTGTATGTATGTGTTTATGTATGTATGTGTTTATGTATGTATGTGTTTATGTATGTATGTGTTTATGTATGTATGTGTTTATGTATGTATGTGTTTATGTATGTATGTATGTATGTATGATAAGGGAGGGTTTTGGACCCTGTGCTTTGCTTTTGCTTTGCTTGCATTGAGAAGGAAGGGCGTCGATTAGATGTAGGGTAGGGTAGGGTAGGGTAGAAGGTGGATTTCGTGGATGGGTGTAGGATATACGGTTGTTGAAAATACTGTGATATTTTAAGCATGTCGTGGCACGGTAGTGAAGTCTTTTCTTCACTGCTATGCCACAGGCATAATATTTGTGGAGCGTTCAACCCCAGATTTCGACAACGGTGTGTGTATGTATGATCAGGGAGGTTTGGAACCCTCTGCTTCGCTTGCATTAGGAAGGGAGGTTTAGAACCCTTTGCTTCGCTTGCATTGAGAAGGGTTCGTCGGTTGGGAAGGGCGGGGTGGGTGGATCCTCTGTTTGCGCAAGTTCTTTGGACGTAGATACGATAAGATGGGAGGGGCGGTTTCATGTGAGCATCGCGACGAGAGAAGGAAGAAGCGATCGTGGGAAGCGCACAAAACAATTCCTGTCTTTGCCGAAACGCCATGCATAGGGTCACAGGCACAGTTCATAGGTTTTGGGGGCTTTTGGGGCTTCTGATAATTTCTCCTTTTATAAAACTAGGCCATAAAAATATCTAAGACCTGACATTCGTCTGCCATACAAGTATTCTGCCAAACATGCAGCAAGATTTCGCCCCGGCCGAATTCCGATTCTATGGTACAGATACCCGATTCTCAATGCCAGACCCAATCTAGCATCTGTCACCCCGATCGAGATGACCGAGACGTGCAGCATCGTGACCGACCCGACGAGGGCCCAGAACGAACCGCCAGATTAGCGAGTTTTGACGTGCGTTGCCCTCGTTGCTTCAAAAAGCAATGTGATTTGTTCATAGTAGCGGTAAAGTGGAGATGGTTCTTCGAGTGTTGTTCAATAATAATTTGTACGGTTGGAGATGAAAAGTCGGCCTTTTGAGAAGTGGCCGAATACTCAATTGTGGTCGAATTTGACGGAGGCGCCCAGGCACTCCCACCAAAACGGCGGCGGGAGCAGCCTACTGGCGCTTGCGGAATGATCAGCGCAGCGCAATTCTTGCGACGCAGACGACAGGACGCTGTGCTCATTGCGCAATGTACGTATGCATACTGTACAGTCAACACCACTAAGGGTATGAGACGTGAGTGATTTTGGATTTTGAGGATGTCGTGAATCCTTTTTCTCAGGTAGCGTTCTCACCCCAGTTGGGGTTGATGAAAGCATCGAAGCCTCCATCAAGACCTGGTGTGACTGTACCACTGCCTCCCGAGCTGTTAGAGCCCGGAAACAGTTGGTTTTTGGTGAAGTCTAATGAGCCATCGTAAAACGCTGGTAAGCTTCCAAGCGCCGAAGACATTGACGTTGAAGATGGTTGATTGTAGTTTTGATGACGTGGCGACATGTCCAAAGCGCTGGGTGCGAGGGTGGCACTCATACCATCGAACGGCTGACTGAAGGCTCTAGGTTTGTTGTTAAGAGTGGAGTTATAGTTGTAGGCTTGAGGCATATTCTCGCTGCCAGCCATAAGCATTGGGGTCATTGGGTCGTTAGGATCGAGAGCGCCGCCTAGGAGCATCTGGGACTCCATTGGAAGAGAGGTAGTAAACGGGCTCATGTTGGAGTAACCGAAGTTACTGAATGGATGTTGTGGCTGCTGTGGTGATGGTGGTGGAGGCGCTCTCATTGGCTGCTGCTGCTGTGTCTGGCCCTCTTGCTTGAGGCTTTGGGAGGAGGAAGAATGTTGAAGCGCAGGCCTCGATGTCGCTGATTGCGGCGTCGCTGGTGCACCATGCGGTGAGTGCGAAGCAGACTTATTGGATGACCCTGAGGTGCGTCGCCGTTCCATCTGAGGAGAAACACCCATACCCTGGAAAGGGCTTGGCGCAGTCATGTTTGTAGGTGAGAAATGTTGGGTACTGTTGGAGATTGACGCTGGCCGTGATTGATGAGTAGGCCGAAATGATGGTGTACCGCCCGGTGTGGGATATGGCTGTCCATATGTGAGTGGCGACTGCTGTTGGGGCATGCTCTGTGCCATGAACGGCGAGGGGTACATGCTCTGGTTGTGTGCGAACTGAGGAGCATTTGGGTATTGCTGGGCATAAGAATTCGTGATGGCTTGGTCGAGGGCACTTCTCATCGCAACATGATTTGTGAGGTAGGCGGAGAGCCGTCTGTTGAAGTCGGCCGAACCTGTCTGCAGGTGGGCCGTGAGTCGCCTGTATTGCATGGGTAGGTCGTCGTCTTCCTCTTCGTACATCTCCTCATTCACCACATCTTGTTCAGTGACTCTTAATGAGCGACCGGTCCGTCGCTTGTGTATTTCAGAGGCTCGTCGCGCTGACTCGACTCTTGCTTCTAAACTTCGATCACTCCTTCGGGAAGCTGCGATGTAGGCACTATATCGCAATGAGAACAAGGTCAACAAGGAACAGGATCATTTTTCATACCGTTCTTGGTTCTCTTCATGAGTGCGCTCAGTCTTCAGAGCCTTGGAGGGTATGGTTCGTTGTGGAGGCATGGTGATAGTATTTGGCTATGTGTAATATGAAGCAAAGCGATTGTTCAACCACGGAAGGTGATTGTTTTGGCTTGACAAGGTTTGTGCGACGGGTGGAAATCTGGGGTATGATAGGATTGTCGGCGAGTAATATGGAGAAGCAGGGAGCCGGCTTGATTATAAGGCTTCTTTTGGAGGCCAAATCATATGATGCGAATCCGAGCGACAATGTTGAAACATGCAACAAGGGAGGCGAACAAGTGAAAAGGGTTGTAAGAAGAGCCGCAAGCGTTTAAAAGAAGAAGTTGCAGCTATGACGGAGAACAGGAGCAGTTTTAGCAATCTGGTGGTTGTCTTGCGTTTGGTCGATATAGGGAGCCCTTCGATTGCTCGGGCGGTGCGGGCCCGGATCGATCAGGCAAAGTCGGGATTAGACGTTATGCAACTGCCGTCGTATTCGGGACTGCTGGCTGGAGCCGACGCTACGTCGGTTAGAAGAACATCAGAAAATGTGACAGCTGTTTTTGATTGTAGAACAGGAACAGTATGATTGTATTCCTGTATTGACAATAGAGCAAATATGATATTTGGTGAGAGGTGAAATGGAAAGAAAGAAGGAAGGAATGAGACGGAAGCGCGTGATGATAAGGAAACGACCAGCAGGGTAGTAAGGAGCAGCTCGGGTACACGTTCATCACGGGAACGAGCAGTGCGGGCATCTAGTAGCAGTACGGAAAGGTCGGGGGTGTCGTGCTTTGTGCGAAGTTCTTTCCTTTCGTACTCGTAAGCTTTATCCCCCTGGGGATGGCGGACAGCAATTGGGTAATGGCATGCAGACTTTAGTACTGGGGCCGATCAGATTTGGCCCCAAGCCAGAGTCGCAGATCTGGCCCAAGGGGGGTTGCCAGATTAGCTTCGGGCCCAGACTGCTCCGGAGATCTGACGTTCACAACAAGGGGTGGCTGATTGGTGGATCTGGTTTACTCCCTGCACGCTAGCCATCTGACTTTCACCTGCAAGATACGCGAAAACGCTACCCAAAGCCAAAGCTACCGGAGATCATGGTGGGACGCAGTTGAATGGTCGCAGATGGCGGGCCCCACTTTTGACTTCATGGCTTCATGCACGCTATGGAATTGATCGCAGATTGGATGGAAATTTGTCACCTCTGTCCCGGAATGGATCCCCTTACCCACTTACCCACAATTGAAGGTACCGTAGGTAGCGTAGGAAAGCCTCGGACGTCACAATCTGCTGTATGCAAACCTTGGAATGCTCCCGATTCGTAAGGAGGAAACCCACAGCATGGAACGGTCGCCTACCGGTGTCGATGACATAGCTGCCTATGCGCTCTGACTATGACGGACAGACCTCCGCCATTGCTCTCAATACGAAATACGTTAATCCGATCACCCATTATCTTACCAGCTGGCAAGGGGAGCCTGGGCTCATTATTTCTAAGTTCACTAACGACCTTGTGTGTGTCCGAACTCCCCCTCAGCTCCCTCATGGACAAGCCACATGAGCACAGGATTACAAGCAAATTCCATCATGATAGCAGAGCCAGGCAAAAAGCTCACATAGATATTAAGCATCACGTTCTCATTTGGATGTGGAAGGTGAGGCAAATATTTACGGGTAGCTAGTAGTTAACGCTACCTCAGTCTTAGAGGTGATGGGTGTGGAGATGGGCGGAATAGCGGAGGTAACTCCTTATCTTCCTCTTTTCGCCACCGTTTCCTGTCCATAGATTGCACAAGGCGGATCTCAGGGTCGATCGATCTACCTCCTTGCTGATCGCCTGAGGCCAATCACACCGCTGGCTTGTAGGGGGAATCCCGATTGAGTTTCAGAGGTCTGGGGATGCATGTAGTGGCTTCAGGTCTGGCCCAGTGCCCAAATTTACACCACTACTACCTTTTGATAGGGTCCAAGCTCCCCACGGCGGTGCATGGACCATGTAGCCTAGAGCACATAGGCAGCAAGCACCGTCGCAAGCTGATTGTTTAGATTAAGAACCGCAATAGGCCTCTCGGGGATGAAACAAGACATGCGGACCAATATACCCAAAACTTGTCGAGCTTGGCTGGCTTACCTCACCCTTGGACCTGGCTCTCGGCTACCCCAGGAGCTCCGTCGGCGACATCGATATCTTGCGCCCACCGTTGATGATTCATTCATGGTCCAACGTCCTCCACACTCCATATACCTTTATCCCTAGAATATTCTACAGCCGTTAAACTCACACTGTCGCATAAAAACCGCCACACAGCCACTCCTCCTTCCAAGCTTTCTCATTTCCCCAGAGCGAAAACCGCCCAATTGAAAATACCAAAGCCAGAGAAAAACCTACCTTTACTTACCCCAGACCGTTCATCTTATCGATAACAGAAAAACGAACCCCGTGAACCTGGCCGGGCACCTGAATAATTAGTGACAAGCCCCGAAATCGAGATACCTCCAATTACATAGTCAAGTATCGATTCCCTATCCCAGCTCCCTATCACACATAAAAACCAATGCAGTCCTCCGCAATACCCTTGAACCTCTAATTAGTCAACTATCCACGCTCTAGAACCTGAACTTATTAAATTCCCCATTCCCCAATCCCAAGTCCCATTCATTCACTTCATTCACACATAAAAAAGCAATGCAGCCCTCCGCTCCGCAAAATGACCTAACCACTTTGATCCACCTACCACCTACCTTACACATCCGCCCCTGATTCGCCACAAACAGTCGGAAGAAAATCTGTAGGTATCCCATCCCCCATCACTGAAAAAGGCTACGGCGATCACCTATCAGGACACCTTTCGCCGGAGCCGTGCTTAATTAGGGGACCAGCTGCAAATTCTCAGAAAGCGAAGTTGCAGAAAATTGGACTTACAGGATTTGGCGAGTCAAAGACAAAAAATCATGGTCTTCGGAGCGGTTCCAGGCTTCAACCCTATCGACCATACGGTCAAGAGGTTGTATTACGGGGGGGAACCTTTCTACTGAGAACTCATAGTAGGCAAATGAAATTATAAAACCGCAACCCTGGCACCATAATTCCCATTTAGCAAGAGGACATCACCCGCTTACTGTCTAAACCCCCGTTACTGTAAAGCCTAGCCTTATAAAGCTGGACCTGCGTAAAACTGGCGACGTGGGCCCTAAAGACACCTCGCAATTAGAAACACTTTAGGGGCCCAACCCGCTCACAAGAACGCCCCAAAACACACTATTCCCCCATACCCATACCCACTACCTCCACAACCTCATCTCACATCCCCCTCTCTACATCACCCGCCCCCTTCTCATACTCTTCCCCCATCCCAATCTCCCATCCCCCTCTCTACATCCACCCCCCCCTCTCCTCCCCATCATCTCCTATCCCATCACCCCAGTAATAATACACTCATCCCCCCATCCCAACCCTTCATTCACCAACCAAAACAAAACATACCTTCATCAGATCAGATATCAAACACCTACATCCTGGACCTGCATGAAAAAGAAGTAAAAATTTAGGCAAGAGACCGATTGGCTGTGCCTGCTTAAGGTAGGGATGGACCATGTTCGCTTTTGAGTTTTATGCGCGGGTGCGGATAGGGTAGGGGGACATGGATGGGGGGGGCATGAGGCTTGGTGGGGATTAGGTAGGTAGGTGTTCTGCATATTTGGTGAGGTAGGTAAGGTAGGGAGGGAGGGAGGGGAAATGTCTAGCTTGCTTGGATTTATGTATACCCTAGGTATGCCAGCGCTCCTGTGAGGCTGCAGCGGTGGCGTTTGCGGATACTCGGTAGAGGTATGTTTACGGGGTCAACTTGGTATGGGAGGGGAACGTTTAGCTAGGATTGTAAGGCTACAGCAGGGGCAAAGTAGGGAGGGGAAAAACTAGCTAGCGAGGATTTAGGTGATTAGACCAGCAACCTTAAGGCAGCAACAGTGTCAGCAAATGGCTTGGCCCAATTAAGGTAAGATACTTAAAAGGTTAGTAAGGGGGGTAAAGATAACTCTTGATAGACAGGCATCTCCGAATCCTTCGTACAGCTTTCTTTCCCTTTAGGATGATCAGCAATGGTGAAAGAAAAAGCTAAAAACAATTCATGTCCGCTTTTCCATCCGCATCCCTGAAAAGCATGAGTATGATTGCAATAGTAGTACTGATGTGTCAACCACCCTGGAGCCCGGATTATCCCTGTAGCAAACATGACCGCACGCACTGATATTTATTTGAAACCACCCCTGGCCCGGATGTCTGTTCCCTGTAGGTACCTGCAGTAGAATGGAAGCGATTTCATAATAGCGAGTCCAGCCGAGTAAAGACGCTCAAGCAAGCAGCCACTACCTTTATGCATGTCAGCACATGGCTTTATTTTTTTGGTTGCCTATTGGGGTCTTTTTCGGAAACGACTTACCTCTAATTGTAATTCCTTGTCTTTGGATTTGTTGACTTCTTCAGTGATAACCTGGCCCAAGTTCGCTCCTATGCCTTGGGAGCCTCCAGCTCGTTTTCCAAATGGCCATTGAGAATAGTCGGCTAACAGCTCATCTACCTGTGCGAATGCCCGCTCCCTTGCTTCGTGTCCTAATGTGGCTAATGCGTTTTCAAGTACATTGGCTGCGTATGCGGCACAGACCATTGCGATTGTTCGTATGTATCGAAATTCCATCTCCTCTGGTAGAAATTGACTTGGGGGTAGGACGACTGTTCTGTTTGTTAATACGTTACGGACTCTTCTTCGTATTTCATCTTTTGCTCCGCCGTCAGCGACTGGGTGTGTTGCCATGTCAAAGAGAAGGAAGTTGCGTTTTTCGGTGCGGAGAATGCCTTTGTCCACAAGACCTTTTGCTAGGCGTTCTCTAACTTGTTTCAATTGGTAGCCGATCTTCATAAGATTCCATGTCTCCCCTAGAGTAGAATAGAGAGTCAGCTTCAAGCTTTTCGCTACACTTTGGTGCTTCATATGTTCGTACCGCTCATCAGGTCTATCCATGAACTGACGCTCATCTTCTCACTCGACTTCATCATCTTCAATGCCTCATCCAGCAATACTTCTCCCGTCAAAGTATCATCAATGACCTCGATAACCCTATCTGCCAATGGAAACCGTCGCCTTGACGAATCCTTTTGCATGCTCACGCGACCCCGAAAAGCTAGCTCAATGACTATACAGCCTCGTAGAGCGTACGAAATATTGTCATTCCAAAATGAGAGATAGCCCTAGTAGCCATAAAACATCAGCAAAGCACCAGCTGTAGGTGCCAGATACCAAGGCTACCTGCTTGTCCTTCAGTCCGAGAAGTAGCACCTCCTCCATGAGCGTCAACTTGGGCTGCTTGTTCCGCTCCTCGCTCTCCTGCATATCCCGCGGATCAAAAGCGATCTTGTGCCCATTCTCGCCGCCAGTGTAGGATGTTTCGGGTGCCTTATCGTAGTTTTTGGGTACTGGTGAGCTGACACGGCTACCGTCATTTTCGTCCTCGGGGGGAGAAGTTGATGTTCCTGCTCCTGCCCCCCGACGGCGAACTACGCCTCCAGTTGAGGCCATATAGCCGGGAAGGTGTATTCAGTTATCGTTGATGATCACGGTGACAGACGTCAAAAATAAAGAAGCAGGAACGTGAGTGCATCCGTCCGAGCCTAACGTGTATTAAGGCAAGAATAGGGAGTTGTGTAGCTGATTGAAGTGAATGGTGGCCTTTCGCATGCCAATGCAAGGCTCTAGATGTTGGTTATATTAAATTATGGAGCGAATAGGATTGTTAAGCTACGTCAAAGGGGACTGCGCCGTGAGAGCTGGCTCGCTTAAAACTGCCGGGTAAGACCCCGCCAAGCGTTTCAATGAACAGTAAGTACTCAAATCTCAAGTATCTAGAGACAAATAGAGTAGATTGACCTTTGAATTGAATCTATGTATAGATCAAGCTTACACGCCGCCACCCTCAAGATAATACAAAAGCAGGATGATACCTTCCTGCTCTTCATGCAAAGGATTTCTCCAGCGTTCCATTCTTCCCCTCCGAAAATGCGTTGTCTAATGAGCTGGTATCACAATTAGCAGAGGAACGAAGCCCTTATCAGGCATCTGAACATACCATCCGGCTGGCCCAATATATAATTGACAGCTTTGTCGACTGGGAATACAAACTCGTCAGTACGGGACTATTTGCTCCTTTATTGGAAGACTCACTGCTAAGGATCGAATCTGCCTCTTTATCAGGAATCTCAATACTGAATTCCTTCGACAAAATCAGCTATTTGATTTTTCATGTATCACGTAGTCACCCTCACCTCCTCAATAGCCATAACCACCTCCACGGTATCTAGACTGTCCAGACCCAGATCACCCGTAAAGTGTGATGTACTCGATAGCTTCAACTTGCATCAATTCAATTCTCTTACAAATGCAGCATACGAGGGCGTACCTTCGACGCATCTTTGACCTATGGTGCAAGAGATTAGCCTAACTCTGCTTCGCCCATATTAGGTTGCCGTACTTTATCAAAGTTCTTCAACAGGTCCAATATCCTGCCTTCTACCTCTGTTTTTGAGAGGCCGGCGGGCGCTGAATAGTATCTTATTCCGGGGTGCCTTGGAGTAGGAGTATAACGGGTGGACGAGACGGAAAGACAGGGTGTAATTGCTCGCGAGGCCGGCAGCTGTGTCCTGGCTACAGACCTCGAAGCGCATCGAACAGACTGGAACAGAGCGGCACGAATCATTTTGAATGGTCTGGTGGCTGGCGTGTGTACAGAATGAACTTCGGTGACGATGTCCAGAGCTCCGATTTCTCACATCAACATTTCGCGCTAGCCATCTTGCCGCTTCAGCCAATCACATATCGCGGCATTTGTATTACCACTGCCACCGATCTAAGAATTTCCTCTTCAAAGGTTTTCCACGACATTGACACCCACCACCATGGCCTCAGCAAGGTCTCTGACCGCACTGGCTCGTGCGCGACCGACTTCCTCGCCCCTCGCCAGCGTCCTTGCTGCCCGCAAAACATGCCCGTCCGCCACCTTCACGACCTCCTCCCGCCTAGCCGCCACACCAGCAGGCCCACCACCTCAAGGTTTCCGCCTACCCCGCGTGAAACGATGGGACGAGAGCGCAGAATCGTCCCTCGACAAAGCAGGCAAATACTTTCTCCTCACTGAAATGCTGCGCGGCATGTACGTCGTGCTAGAGCAGTTCTTTCGACCTCCATACACGATCTATTATCCATTCGAGAAAGGACCGATATCGCCACGCTTTCGAGGAGAACATGCATTGAGGAGATATCCGACGGGCGAGGAGAGATGCATCGCATGCAAGCTTTGCGAAGCGATTTGCCCTGCTAGCTGTATTGTAATAGAGGCTGAAGAGCGAGAAGATGGAAGTAGGAGGACTACGAGATATGATATTGATATGACGAAGTGTATTTATTGCGGGTTCTGTCAGGAAAGCTGTCCCGTCGATGCTATTGTGGAATGTAAGTGAACTATGTTCGAATTTAGGGGGGACGAGGGCTAATCGGTATTGCCGCAGCACCCAATGCAGAGTACGCGACAGAGACGAGGGAAGAGTTGCTATACAACAAGGAGAAGCTTTTGGCGAACGGTGATAAGTGGGAACCCGAATTGGCTGCTGCTGCGAGAGCAGATGCGCCGTACCGGTAAAAGCTCGTAATGGGGGTTTGGGAGTCCGTTGCTGGGGACATTGTAAATAAACTCGAATAGAGGATACAATACAGGTCTATACATTCGAACCGAGATTCCATTTATCATTGAAGCCAGACGAAGAAGGGCTATCACTGAGGAAGCTCTGCGAGAAGCCAATGGAGCGGCCATCCACCGTCGATTTGCCAAACTTTTTAGCACTATGGCAGATATGTGCAAAAACATGACGGGAACATTTGCCGACCCTCACGTGTTTTCCAAGATTTCGCTTTATGTACACTGCCTTTGTATACGAATCTCACCTTCAAAATGACTTCTCTTCCCCATCGATACCGGAATTATTCGCCTGAAAATCCGTTCCGAAGATTGTCGTACTTTGAATCCGGATATGTCAGTGTATTGTTACTCTGGTCCATGTGCGTGCTACCAAACACTTGGTGAACCTGAATGGACCGTATCGTTAGCTTCTGTAATGATGGGACTGGCAAAGCCTTACCGTGGCAATAATGCTGCCTTCGCCTGCTTTATCTCCACTGCTTTCCCACCACATAGCGCCTCCCAAGTGCGCCTGATTTTTGATGTGCTCGGCTTTGAATTTGGCCATTTCCTTTGTATCATAGCTCACCATAATTCGCTTTTCGGGGTCATGACTCCAGCTTGCACCAATGTCGAAGTCGTTTACTTCTCGAGCCCCTTTCTGGGGTAGCGCTCTGTAATCCCATACTCCCTGCTCCCAACTTCCTTCGCCGGTGCCCGAAAAAGGCTTTCCGGGCCCATCGGTGGAAGTGAAAGCCCGGCCATATAGCGGCATTCCAATCACCATCTTGGATGGAGAAACGCCGTGGGACTTGTAATACTCCACTGCTCTCACGGTCGAGAAGGGTGTACTGGCGGGGTTGGAAGTTGAAGGGCGAAGATTTGCTTGGTGACCAGCGTGCGAATCCCATGAGCCAGCATAGTCGTAAGCCATCAGATTCCAAAAGTCAAGATATTCATCCATAGCTTTGATATGCATTTTCTCGTAGTTTTGGGGACCTGTAAAGTAGTTGAGCTCTATAAACCTACACTGTAGCGTAAGATGTACCTGCAGGACAAGCTACGGTGAGCAGCATCTTGCCTTCTCTGTGCGCTGGGTTGTAGGCATCTAGAGCCTTGTAGCTGTGAGCCTGGGTACGATAATATCGGAGATTACACATACTGTGCGGGTCTCTTTGAGCAAATGGACAACGTTTTGTGCTTCTGCATCATCCTTGGGGTATTCCCAATCGATATCCAATCCTAAACACTCTTAGTGACAAAGCCTCACAACTTGTTCCAATACTTACCGTCAAGTCCCAGATCCTTGACCATTTGCACAGCGGACCTAGCAAAGGTCTGTCTGCCTGCTTGTGTCGAGGCTGGCTGAGCAAAATTGGAAGAATATGTCCATCCACCAATCGACAATACCACTTTAAGATGCCGGTGTTTCTTCTTGAGGAGGAAAAGCTGCTTGATACATCCATATACATTGTTCCCCTTGTCATTCCAAGAGTCGCTTGGGTAATGCTAAGGGGTGTTATGGCTCGCTATATGCAATTGGCATTGTGGAAGAACACGCACTTTGTCTGTATCAGCCCATGTATCTGTCAGATAGCTTCATCACGCGTCAGGCCAAATTCACATATTCAGATCTAACAAAGATTTACACTTCACCGCTATCAGGTCTGACATTTGCGAAAGCATAAAGGATATGGGTCAGCTTGTCAGCTGGAAGATCTTGAGGATTGTGGTTTCTTCCATATATCGCCCTTTCTCTGATTAATGCTACGTCTTATGGCGTGTATAAGCGCCTCCAACTCACCAGTTCACAAAATAGGCTACGGTTTTGAGTCCATGTTGAAGTTCCATGTCACTCGAAAACACGTGTATGTCAACGAGAGGCTCGACTGTATCTTGGAAATGAAATTGCAGATGGGGGATCAGAGAGCTTGCGAGGAGGAGCAGGAGAGTGATAAATCCAAAACTGAAGCAGGTGCAAGAAGTAGGAGATGGAGCCAGTTTGAATGATGTGATTAAAATAACGAGGGGCAATACAGTCTATTACTACAAAATTTTGGCGGAGTGTCTTTCTCGAATCTAGGTGACAAGATGAATGTATGCAAGCGCTTAATTCGTCTGAACAATTTTGCTTGCCTTGTGTTCAGATTTGGTCGCCCAGTCCTTCAGCCCTACGAGGCGCAACAATATCTATCAAACGACGTCTACCCCAAGCTACTTAAAATGCGATTAATATATGCTGCTTATCCACCCTCTCGCGCTACTGCATGTATGATGCTTTATATAAGTTGCTTGTTCTATCGCCAAATTTCCAAGACCTATAACTCCCATCCAATTGAAATGTTTGATTACCAATCGATGTGGCTGACAAGGTATCGCTTCAACACATGACTGAATTCTCGTTTTGCGACATCATTTCTGTAATTACAGATTCTTTGGTGCTCTGAAATCATTCAAAATGGAGAGCTTTGGAGCATATCTTGGCAGCGGCAGCACATCGTTCATGATCTTTAACGAAAGTCTGCTATCAAGATCTTTTACGAGATGCTTGTGTTTGCATACTTCCAATTTCACAGCAGCAATGATAAGTGCTATTTGAATTTCGGTTACAAATCATCAAGCCAACAAGGGGAAAGCTATCTGACCAGCTTCTGTAGCCCAATTCTTGACGAGTTCAGTCACAATGGCATTTGTGGATGCCAAGGGAATGCCAGCTTGCAGTAGACGCTGCCATGCAATTTGGTCAACCATGTCCGTTGGGCTTCCAGAAGCATCAAGCACACACTGCTACTATTAGCATATGATCTCCTTAAGGACGATTCTCTTGTGGTAAATGTAATTTACCTTGATATGGAAACCTTCCGCTTGCATGGACAGAGCTGGCGGGACTAAGCAGACGTCGGTCGTAACACCAGCCACGATCATTTGACGCTTTCCCGTTGCTCGCACGGCGTTGGCAAAGTCCTTATCCTCCCATGCATTGACTATGCCCTGTCTCTTCGTGCGCTTTTCGTATGCCTCTGGAGCTTCTTTCTGGATAACGTCCAGGAGGAGCCCTTGCATGTTTGTTTCCCTATAGAAATATGACCTTGTTAGCATACAAAGTCCAAATCTGTGAGATTTCCTGCATCTGAGCGCATTAAGAGATATTACACTTCAGCTGCACGGTAATCAAGGAAACTGACATGGACGAAGTCAAGACAAGTGGCATTCTCATCTTGGTGGCGAACGTTGCGAGAATGCCAACATTCTTTTTCAGCAGGTCGGCATCAATGGAGTGTACCCAGCCACACGTCCCAATCTGATGATCAATAAGGACGACGGCTGTGTCGTCAAGGCTGAAGGTCTTGGTGAAGTGCTCTTTGCTGTGGATTTCCGCCATTGTATTGTGATCTAGATGATTCGTGAAATTTGAAGTCTTTTTGGAGGGTTGCAATAGCCTAAAAACCGCACCACAAGAGCTTCAGCGCAGCTTACCTGCTATCTATATATCATTTCTGAAATGCAGTTTCGGCCCCGTTCGACTTGCAGATTCACTAAAACTCAAGGTACCTCTTGGCAGTGCCGGTCGCCTTTCGGCCCCGAAGCCATTGGGTGGCTGTCTTACCAATCTCCACTAGGTACTGATGTAAGCCAGGAACATCAAAACACATTAGCTTCGATCTCCAATTTCCAATCGCATGGCTTTTGGCAATCGACTTCTCAATTTCTACAATTTTCCTAAGTGTCGTGTTGTCGTTACCAGCCAAATGCACACATCGCCCATAATGGAGAAACAACAAGCTAAGACAGAGATTACAGAGGACGCTCCCCTTTACAACTACTCTTTCTTTGATGAGGAATTTCGTAGTAGCCGCAAGCTCCTTCTCCCAGTGCTCCTGCTCCCTCTAATTTTTACATCCTTGTCTATGTGGGGTTGCTTGAGCCTGTAAGTCGGCTCGATATACAGTCTGATAATTCTAAATCGCTGCTAATCATGAAAGATATTTTGGATCATTGGTAACAAATAACAACCTGGCAAAACTCGAAGTTTATGCTATTGATCTAGATCATGGCTTTCTAGGAAGCCAAATTATTGATGGAGTCAAAGTTGCTCAAAGCTCTGGAGAAGGCCTCGAATGGCGCTTCGATGCGTCCATTACTTCGCCTTCACTATCTCAAAATCTAGTTCTAGATGAAGAAGCATGGGCAGTCCTCCAAGGTCGCTCCCCCCCTAGAACATCGAAAAGTAATCACACTCACACCTGTTCCAGTCACCCCAAACGCCTCCTCCAGCCTCGACGCAGCCCTCAGCACGGGTCTCGCATCCTACAATCCGCTCTCAACAATAACCCTCTATTTCTCCTCCGGCCGCAATCAGATAACGGCCAACTCCAAAGTCATTCCCGCCATCCTCGCCGTCATCAACCCTATTCTCACAAAAGTAGCCATCCAACACACCGCAGCTTTCCTTAGCGCAAACATCGCCAACACAACCGCCCTCACAATCGCACAGCGCTGTCCACAATGTCTAGCCGCCCCATTCGCAATCACCGAAATCGATCTCCGGCCCTTCGATATAGCCCCAGCCACAGGACCGACCATGGTTGGAATGATCTTCGTGCGTAGCCCGCCGCTAATATCTATCCCCTTCCTCTAACACTCCAGCATTATTCCAGCTCCTCACCTTCGCCTTCTCCATCTTCCAAATCCTCCGCACAACCGGTACCCTCGTCGGCTCGAAGCTGAATCTCCGCTCCACACTCCTTTTCCGCACGATCATCGCTTTGCTAGCTTATCTGTTCATGTCGCTCTGGTATTCCCTTATTAATCTCGCATTCGGGATTCCAATGAATCGTTTCTTGGGTAGAGGGGGGTTTGTGGTTTTTTGGATGTTGAATTGGTGCACTATGGGCGCTGGTGAGTGGTCTCGCTAGACTACCTATTCGCCTTCGCCGGGGAAGAAATTCAGAGCTGACGCCGATCCAGTGGGCTTACCCATGGAAAGCCTGCACACAGTCCTCGGGCTCAAATACTCGGGTTATTTCCTTACTTTTTGTAAGACCCCTGAACACTTCCTGCAGTCATCCTAGTCATTTACCTAACTTTATCCATTCATGCAAAGGGATTATCGTCAATGTCTCAGCCGCATTCACATCATTTGAACTCATGCCACGCTTCTACCTCTACGGCTACGGTCTTCCGTTTTATAATTCTGTAAGTACGTCGTCTTAGATGGGGCCAAGAAAAGTAACTGATTTGGCCTTAGATCCAAGGCGCCCGCACGATCATATTTGGCACTAAGAGCCACCTCGGAGTCAATTTTGGTGTGTTGATTGCGTGGATGGCTGTGGGGTTGATTGGAATGCTGGGGTTTACGGCGAGGACGATGAGGGTTAATGAGAAGAAGAGGGTGCATGCGCTACCATAGATGGGTGGTAGGCCGGGCTTCTGTTGAAAGCAAACCATCGCTTTTATGTAGTTGTTGGTCTGCTTTTGGTAAGGTGATAATGCTGTCCCCAATCCTTGCGTTACGGACCAGGTGCCTCAGCTCCTCCCTCTCCTCCCTCCAAACCCGTGTACACGAGCCATCGATCCCATTCATCCCAAGCAAACCCCTCAGGTAACCCCTCCAGGATTTCTTCAGCCGCAACACCAGCATCAACATCCCCTCCGGCTTGCATCGCTGCCCCTTCACCCATCAACCCCTCCTCTCCCTCCACTCTCCTCACCTTCGCTCTCCCATCTCCTACCCCCTCATGCCCCACCTCCACACCCCTCTTCCTCCCACCTTTCTTAACAAGCCCAAAAACCGCCTCCCTCATGCCCCTCGCCACATCCATAATCCTCTTTGCGCCCTCACTCACTCCCTTCAACCCCCCACAGATCGTCTCCAAATCACCGATACAAGCAATGTTTAATGCTGTATCGGGGTTGGAAGGGTTAGCGATACAGTGTAGGAAGAGGACCGTGGCGGCTGTGAAGGCATAGTAGAGCCACATCCAGACGCACATTAGTTCGCCTTCGCGCGAGGCGGAGGTGATGATGTCGAGAGTTGTGCGGGCGGAGAGAAGGGGGAGTGGGGAGTTAGAGCTGGGGTACGGGCGAGAGGATATGATGAGGATGGTGTTGTGGTAGGCGAGGTCGCGGATGCTGGTTCGGAGTGGGCTGTGGAGGGGCGGCTTTTGAGTTAGTCGATGGTGTAAGGAGTCGAGTACGGGTGACATGTCTTGAGAGTGGTCGTGGAGGTTTTGGAAGAGTAGGTCGCGATCGTGGGTTAGTTCTATCATGTCGATGAAGTAGGCGACTGCGTCGGTCTCATTGGTGCCGTAGATCTCGTTGAGGTCAGCTTCTGAGGTCGTGCTGGCAGGTTTCAAGGGTTCGGGGAACGCTGCTGTTGGGTGATCATTGAAGGAGCTTGGTCGGCCGAGATTGATACAGAGACTCCTTTTCTTTCTTAGCTAGTATATTCGGAGGGAATCACAGAACCGTACTTCTCCATGATATAGCAAAGCCAGAATGCTCGCTTACCCTCTTCACGCTCAGACTCAGTATATGCTGCCAAGTTCGACTGTTTGACATGGAAGCCTAACGAGATTGACAATCGTAAAGCTGTACCCAGTAGAGACCAGCAGGCTTCCGGTTTGGCACTTGCTTGGAGATAGTGGACCTGGTACATACCTTAGCTGGTTACACACGGATGTTTGATGCCACGCAATGACCTCAAGGAACCTGAATATTGAGATTGGACTGACCATAAGAGTGACCGCTTTCATCGCCCACAGATCGTTGTCCATGAGCAGCTGAGGAAGCATGGTCCAGGCTTTCTGGAAGTAAACACTTGACTCGCCTGCTTCAGTATCGGAGCGCATTCCTGCCGAATATTGAGTGCAACCAAAAGCCATATACTGTTTCACCAAAGAGCCATTAGCACATGAGTGACCTGATTAGTCTTGTTGACAGGGTTAATCGCCCACAATCAATATACAAGCAACTTGTCCACACGTAGATGCTGTTCCATGGTCTAAGAGAGCATCCAGTACTCCTACAAGAAGGCTCCAATCTAAGATTGGATATGGGGCCATTGTAGCATAGTTTCTGACATAGACACGAGCTTGATCTCGGCCAATATTGGGTGTTTCCCGGGTGATATCGTAACGGATTCCACCAGAAGACAGAAATAAGGACATTTCTTCGTCTGAGAGCTGAGAAGCAGAATTGTGAAATGAGGGAACATCAGCACTGGCAGTGCCTCCGAGCAAAATGGACCACGGAGAAGTTGCCCCTCTTGCAAGCGGCACGGACGACGAGTTGGAGGATCTTCCTCCACCCACATAGCCGGATTCCATAGCTTGATGATGTGGTCTCTGATCTGCCTGTGGAGACGATACAAAGCTTTCATGCCCTGAAGGCTGTATCTGTGCGGTAGCGCTTGACATTTGAACAGAACTCTCTAGGTATTGCACCCGGTCCTCAAGCTCTTGAACCGCTTGTCTGCTCTCACATCTTGGTTAGACTTCCGCTGACCTAATGATTGTAAGGGAAAGCCTGCCTGAGAGATGATCTGGCTTTAGCGGGATTGCCATCTGGAATAATACATTCTAAAACCTGCTGTCTACAACGGCCGCATGTACCAAGCTCGGGCGAGAAGTCGCACTTTATCTTCTTTTCATAACAGTTGAGACACTTTGAGACTATTCATTAGTGAAAGAAACAGAGCAGATTGCGAGACGGTCGGATGCGTTTTGGGCCCGAACAAAGAAACATCAACATACAGCCTTACGTTGTCTAGCTGTTGAAGATTCTGCGGAAGCCACATCGCTTGCCATCTGACAAGATGTCAGGCTCAAGGACTTCAATGAGATGGAATATAGCGCAAACTAGGAATATATGGCTGGACTTTTGTTACATGCTGAAGTCAAACGATTCCAAGATGGGAGAAAAAAATGATATTCTGCGGCCTGCCTATTTGAAACAATTCCTCCTCGCGCTGGTATAATGATTACTGAAAGGTAGCAACCCAGATGACTACGCTTTGGGAATATTCATTGAGGATGCCTAACACTGGTCAAACGATGAGGCAGGAGATTGGAGCTGGGACGTGAGGTCGGGATATCAAATGTGCTGTTGGCATACCATTTCACTTAACGCGTCTCGCGACACGCGTGAGGTCAGGTTGGTAACCATCACGTTCAACCAATGTGATTGACTTTTGCAAACCTTCGGAGGGCATACTTGGGCTGTTGGGCGCTTGAAGCTCTGTCAAAGCACGCTGCTACCTCCCCAATCTACGACGCACTACCTGCTTGTTTACATCAAGCTCCGTTATGTCGTCGAGACCGGAGCTCAAGGTAGTCTTCCCATACCATAGGCTAAACGGATGGCAGACTGATGGTTACCTAGGTCGACGATGAAGTTGGCTTCATCCGGTTCTTTCGAGCGCTTTCCGCAAAGGAAGATGACACCGTCCGAATATTCGACCGAGGTGATTGGTACACTTCGCACGGCGATGATGCAGTCTTCATTGCAAGAACAGTGGAGTAGCCTGACACGGACTTTGGATAGAAGGCGACTAATCTGTTTTTGCAGGTCTACAAAACTACATCCGTTCTCCGTCAGCTCGGTAAGACAGACAATGGCCTCCCGTCAGTGACTATGACTATGACGGTATACCGCAACTTTCTACGAGAGGCGCTCTTTAAGTTGGGTAAGAGGGTGGAGATATGGGAAACCACGGGGCGTATGCAATGGAAGATCAAAAAGCAGGCATCTCCGGGCAATCTGCAGGACGTTGAAGACGAGCTCGGCGGCCAACTTGACTCAGCCCCCATCATACTGGCCGTTAAGGTATCGGCAAGAGCCTCTGAAGCCAGAAATGTTGGCGTGTGCTTTGCGGATGCTAGTGTACGAGAGCTAGGCGTCAGCGAATTCCTGGACAATGACCTGTACTCGAACCTGGAGTCGCTCCTGATCCAACTTGGCGTCAAAGAATGTCTAGTGCAGCTTGATGCCTCAAAGAAAGATATAGAGTTGGCGAAGATAAGGGCGATCGCTGATAGCTGTGGCATCGCGGTCGCGGAGCGCGCCATTGGAGATTTTGGAACAAAGGACATTGAGCAGGATTTAAGCAGGCTCTTGAGAGGCGAGCTTGCTGTTGGAGTATTACCTCAGACGGACCTAAAGCTTGCAATGGGTTCTGCGGCTTCCCTCATAAAATACCTTGGTGTTCTATCTGATCCTTCAAATTTCGGGCAGTATCAGCTCTATCAACACGACCTGTCACAGTACATGAAACTAGATGCATCGGCACTTAAAGCTCTCAACCTTATGCCAGGTCCGCGAGATGGTTCAAAGAATATGAGTCTATATGGCCTTTTGAACCATTGCAAGACCCCCGTCGGAAGTCGCTTGCTTGCTCAATGGCTAAAGCAGCCTTTGATGAGCTTGGAAGAGATTGAAAAGCGTCAGCAACTGGTAGAGGCTTTCGTGGCGGATACCGAACTGAGGCAGACTATGCAAGAGGAGCATCTGCGATCAATACCTGATCTTTACAGACTCTCGAAGCGATTTCAGAAGAAATTAGCTAACCTCGAAGATGTTGTTAGAGCGTACCAAGTTGCCATCCGACTACCAGGCTTCATCGGAACCCTGGAGGGCGTAATGGATGAGCAGTACAAAGACCCTTTGGACGCTTCTTATACTTCTAAATTGATTGACTACTCGAACAGTCTAGCCAAATTGCAAGAAATGGTAGAAACGACCATTGACCTTGACGCTCTCGAAAGACACGAGTTCATCATTAGGCCAGAGTTTGACGAAAGTCTACGGATACTCAGGAAAAAGCTCGATAAAGTCAAGCAGGCGATCGATGGCGAGCACAAAGACGTCAGCAAAAATCTCAACCAAGAGATAGGCAAAAAGCTCTTCCTGGAAAATCACAGGGTCCACGGCTGGTGCTTTCGGCTCACTCGAACCGAAGCTGCTTGCATACGAAACAAGCAACGATATCAGGAGTGTTCGACTCAGAAGAATGGTGTCTATTTTACAACACAGAGAATGACGGAGCTAAGGCGTGAGATTCAGCAGCTGACAGAAAATTACAATCGAACGCAGAGTGGTCTTGTCAGCGAAGTTGTGGGCGTTGCTGCTTCGTACTGCCCGGTCCTGGAAAAACTGGCTGGCATACTTGCTCATTTAGATGTTATCATAAGCTTCGCTCATGTCTCAGTACACGCACCAACGTCCTATGTACGCCCAAACATTCATCCAAGAGGTCAAGGCAATACCATCTTAAAAGAAGCTCGCCATCCATGCATGGAAGTGCAAGATGACATTCAATTCATCACAAACGACGTCTCTCTAATTCGAGGCAGTTCAGAGTTCTTGATAATTACAGGCCCAAACATGGGTGGAAAGTCTACATATATTAGGCAGATTGGAGTCATCGCCTTGATGGCACAAGTTGGCTGCTTTGTACCATGCTCAGAAGCCGAACTTACTCTATTCGACAGCATTCTCGCTCGTGTCGGTGCGAGCGACTCGCAGCTCAAGGGCGTGTCAACCTTCATGGCCGAAATGCTCGAGACGGCCAACATCCTCAAATCTGCTACTTCGGAGTCACTAATTATCATCGACGAACTAGGCCGTGGAACCAGTACATACGATGGCTTCGGCCTCGCGTGGGCCATCTCAGAGCACATCGTCAAAGAAATCGGAAGTTTCGCCATGTTCGCCACACATTTTCACGAACTGACAGCCCTCGTCGATGGATATCCCCAAGTTCAGAATCTGCACGTCGTAGCTCACATAGGCGACGCAACAGATAAAGATCGAACGGAAGTCACGCTCCTCTATAAAGTCGAAGAAGGCGTTTGCGATCAGAGTTTCGGGATCCATGTTGCAGAACTCGTCCGGTTCCCCGAAAAGGTCGTCAATATGGCCAAGCGGAAGGCAGACGAATTGGAAGACTTTTCAACAAAGCATGAGACATCGGCTATCAAGCATTCCAAGGAGGATGTTAAAGAGGGGAGTGCGCTGTTGAAAGAAATGCTTGTACAGTGGAAGAAGGAGACCGAGGGGCGGGGAATGAGTACTGAAGATCAGGTTGACAAGATGAAGGAGCTTGTGAAAGGGAATCAAAAGTTGCTAGAGAACCCTTTTTTTCAATCGATTAAAGCTTTGTAACACCATCCAGCCGCTTGAAGGTGCTTCAGCGAAGGCGTTTATATGTCGAAGTTCAGAAGGTATCTTCAAAGATGCTACTGTGTCGAGCTTATATGTAATGTTATTACTACTGTGATGTGAAACTGTATCGAGCTTTGCCACCTCGGCCAAGGCTTTGAGAACAAGACTTGCTACATCTCATCACCTGTCAATTCCAAGATCTTTTGTCTTTTTCGTACAGACCCGAATATAAACGGCCTTGCACGTTACAGATCCGGCTCCTAATTCTCTTCGTCGCGGTTGTTTTCTTTGACCTGATAGGTGCCTTGATTCCGTGAAACTTGCAGGCTGCCTCTCTCTCGCCCTTTATGCCTCTTCGACAATTATCTCGTCGGCTTCTTCAGGTTCCACCGCAGAGCCGTGCCTACCTAAACATGGTTTTCCTGGTTTCGGTATTTCTGCCTCAATCGTCATTGGAGTTCTTGGATGCTAATCTTCCTTTTCGGACTCAGTTGCCACTGCGTTTTCGTCCCACTGCTGACCTATTACGTCTGTATATCAAGCTCGTGCCTGGTACCTGGCGAAGTTTGTATTTCATCTTTCCAAAGGTCTGAACAAATGATGAAGATAAATCATTGTAAATACACTTTCTGAAGCCAGAGACCACGTTTACTTTCAATTTCATATCAGACCCCATGTCCTATATCCAGCGACCCGAAGACATCCCCGCTCCTTATGACCCTCGTGGCAGGATCTGGCTCCTCCAACCTCCTCGCATCGCCCAGAAGACGTGACAAAAATACCATACGAACATACCGCTCTGGGTACCACCGCCTTTCTACAAGCACCACGTCCTCGTGCTAGACTGGGCAGAAACACGTGGCTGGGTGAAAATTGCCATGGTGAGTGACTCAACACTCCCTGTACCCAGGCACTGACATCCAGGAGCTCGCTGCCAGCGTCCCACCAGTAGAACAGGTAGATCCTGACGACTACTTCATCATTCTCGGCAAATCAGATAAGAAGCCAGGACCGCACGAGGTCAAATTGCGACTCAATCCCTACTGGGAAGACGTCGTACTTGGGTGCTATGTTAGGCTCGATTGGATATGCAGCGTTCCGCTCGCGATTTTGACTTGGTGGACAGAAAGATGGTGGGATCCTTGGCCCGGTCCGCAATTGATGCTGCAGGATCTTTCTTTCAAGAAATTACAGGCATACCTTGAGCTTAAGGAACATTATAATGCCATTACTGATCTGAAGAAACAGTACGTTGGCTATGCAATCATGGAACGGCAAGGGGAGACATCGCGGCGGTCAGCCTTTTGTCCAGGTGAAGATTGGTATTGCCGGAACATGGACGATTGAACATCCCGCTCCAGGTTGCAAGGCATCTTGATAATGCTGATCTGGGTTTCAGTAATGATGGACATGGTCACTGGTCAGAGCCCCTCTGTTTCCTAAATCACTCGTAAAGCATGTCAACCCCTTTAGCTTGAATCTCGGGTTGCTGTCAGGCGGGTTCCTAGTAGTGTGAAGGCTGCTTGTTTTCGGTAATAGAACGATACTGCTGGCGTCAATACGACACGAGAAGGGCATCGATCTCAGCTTGGGATCGTTTAAGTGGGGATCCCGAACAGTGAAAGGTGCGTCTTGTCGACATTAGTAGGTTGTCGAATTCCAAAAGCGTTTACTGCCTTCATAACAGTGTCTATCACAAGTACATCTTCATTCGACTAATTCATATGGCTTAATAAATGACGATTTAGACTGCTGTTGCCTAGTATTACTCTCGCCTACTTCGATGGACAGTCATGCCATTTGGCATCTTTGCAAAGCCATTAGTGATTGGGGGAGATTGTTCGGTCAGGCGCTGCCACGCTTCCAACACGCCAGCCCTCTGCGCGGGCAGCATACTGTATTGCAGGCTGTAGAGACTCTTCCTATGGATCGGTGGCAAGAACTGTCCCGTGACTAACAAGAGTATGACGCTAGGTGATAGGTAATGATTGCGGATTCGGTGTCCTAGCTGGAAGTATTGATCGAACATGGCCCTGAGGGATAGTGGAACGGACTGGATTTACTTTTAGCTTGAATATCATCAACTCTGGAGAGAAAAGCTACCTTGAGCATTACATATGAGGTTGGTGATGTATCTTTCGGGTCGCTAAAATGCGGGGAAACAGACGGGGTATCTTGAAGCTCAAAAGAAATGCCACCTATGGAATGATTAGCTTTGAATTCGCCAGAGATGGTGATACTGACCAGGAAGACGCCTTGGATCCTTTACCCGGAGCATCAATGCGAAAAGCGGGAAATGATTCAAACAAGCCAATGATGTGTCTAGCGCCGCTTTGAGAAATATTATTGCCATTCTTGCTGAAGTGAAAGTAAGGTAGAAGACCGCCACAGTCGGCAGCAAGAAGAATAACAAGGTAAAGAGGATCGTCCCCAGCAGTAATTGATCCAGGTCGTAATCGCAGGAGTCAATTCGGTTCCGTAGAACGTTATGCTTCTTGCCCCTGAAGAGGTGAAAAAGAGACATTATAATGGTGAGCTGCCAGTGGAATATGCGTGCTGATGCAGTATAGAAACAATATATATGAACAGTCAAGAGGGATAGAAGATCCGAAAACATCGATATCGGCATGGTAGCTCCAGCGAAGCTCGAGAAGCCGATGAAGTAGATGACATGAGGTAGCAAGGGCTGGAGACTACTAACGCACTCTGCGTGGATTAGCAACGAGAAAAGCGAAATTGATGATCCTGTCTTACCTTTCCATAGGTCAATCACCCAGATGAATAAATCTCCAAGAAAAGATGCTAGCTCAGTGTTTAGTTTAAGACCTGCTGGCCAATCCGTGAGCCATAAGATCATGTCTCTTAAACCTTCTACAGTCCATCCATTCACAGCTGTATTGATTTGCCAAGCAACCCAAGGGGCGTTGTCGATGATGTAGGATCCTAAGGCGATACCGATAATAACATCGTTCGCCACAAGCCAAAGGCTGTTGTAGAAGCGAATATAGTCTGGATGCTTGTCTGTTACGCTTTCCCAGTCATCCTTCCTCTTACGAAGTGTAAGGTACTGAATTGGCCAGTAACAGAATTGCTGCAAGCGGATATCCACCTGCTGAGCCGTAGCCGATATGTCTTTTAGAGCTGCGGAATCTGGACGAAGTCGCCATTCCAGTACGCGCAAGATGACTTCTGCAATCATTCGATGACATATGAGCCCGATTACGAAACCTCTGGTTAAAAACGGGTACACCCAGACGGTGATTACATGCCATATAAGAGCAATCACATAGTCCCGCAGCGTAGTAGCAGATTCTACCACCTTCTCACTTACACTCAAGCTCCTCTTCTGCCTCGACCCTAATACATATGCATTCTTCGAAAGGAGCATTGCAATTTCTGAAGAGCAATTTATTTGCGCCAGTATAGTGGGAAGTAAATGCTCCTTCTGCGATGGTGAATGCTTGATCACGGTATGTAATTTGAGTTTTTCGACCAGCTTCGCTTTCTCAGCCCTTTCTTCTTCTTCCTTAAGCTCATCACCTCCAAGAGAGTAAGAGGCAACATTGCTACCCAAACTCTTATCCCCCAAGCTGAGCGAGATCGGACTCAGAGACATGTACTGCATTCGATGCGGAGAAGGGCGGTCGAAGATGATGACCTGGACACTAACGTTACAACTTTTGGGACAAAATATAGCAGGTATGGCCTTTGATGCTTCTGTGAAAGCTAGAAGATGACCGGGATCGAATGCGCTCGAATGAAGTGTAGGGTTGACAGTACCTAGAACGTGCATGGAGCTCGTTCCACAGAGATGGTACATCTGCCGTATAGGATGCGGGCTATCTCGAAAAAGAGTCCCTACTCGAAGAGCTCCTTCTACTTTTCGTGGCTTGGGATCCGTTAGCTGACTGGCAAGTCCTTAGAATTGATATAGCATTACCTCTACATCCTGCAGGATGGATATTACGAAGACATCCGACGGCGAATTCCTCCATCCTATGATTGTTCCATGGTTTTTATTTCTGGGTGCATCTGACGGCCAGAATATCCTGAGCAATCCATTCCCAGCGACCATAATATCATTGTCGGCAGATTCAGAACGAACCGCGTCTCCTCAATTGCTCACGAGCCGAAATGCCGTCAACCGCAGACCGAGGATGCTACAATAGAAGTTCAGCAAAGTACCTGGATAGCAAGAGTCCGCGCCTTACCAGGTTCGTCTCGCGCGCTGCCAGCCGCTCAACGGGCAGAATGAAGAGGAAGAAGAAGATCGAAAGCACGGCAAAGCCTTTTGCCGCTCGAGTCTGGAAGGTGATCGGACATATTAGAATTTATATTTGGTACGCTTAGAGTCCATAAAGCTTACCACTACGCCGTGATCAGCTGCGAATATTGCAAGCTCGTACAATCTTGTGACCAGATCCCAACGCGCAGTTATGTATCCGGCGATGAAGATTCCAAGTGTGAGGACGGAAAAAGGGTGCATTAATGATTGATCATTGAGAGTATATGCATCGTACTCGGGAAATGCCCAGACACAATAGGACGCAGCGCTATGCGTTGAGATAAATCTGCACACAGGAAAGGCTCGCTATGAAGCTTACGCTCCGCAATCTCCATGCGGAATTTTCCGCCCTCGTTGCCAAGACAAACAAGATATGGGTCGCAATTCTGCGAAAATCACTTCCATCAGTCCGTCAGACCCGCTGTGGTCTATCTGGGAAATGTGCTTGCATCAAATTGCTCTTTCAGCACATTGAAGCTGCATTAGTTGAAACGAGGGGACATTTTCTTGGGCGGCTTCGACTGGTTCTAATCTAGACCAAAGCTATGTACAGAGCCCACAGTTTCTCCTCTAGTAGAGAAATGCGGAGAGTCTATCAAGAACGCATCATCATTGATCGTCGATGACATGCAAAAACTTCTTCTCTTCTCTCTTCTCTCGCTCTGTTGCCGGTGGGAGATCGTAGAATGATGAGCTCCGATATGCTTGCTAGGAAAGTAGAGGTCTGCGTCAGCGGTTTATGCTACGAGAACAATGGGGAGTACTTACTAAATAATGGAAAGTGTAATTCTTCAATTCGGCTGGCTCTATGTCCAAGTCTTTGAATGTCTTCGCCTTCGGATCAATGACCTGGTCGAGAAATTCCCTCTCAACTTCATCCGCGGAGGTCGTTTTCCACCAGATCGCGCTGTTGAGAGCCTTTGCTATTGGTCTCATTATGGATTTTGGAACGTTAATGTGTCGACGCTTCTTATAGATTTCTCTGTCTACGAGCTCGGCGATCTCTGCCATCGAGTAATTTGTAGGACCATATAGCTCATATGTTTCAGATGCAGTGTTGTCATCTTCCAACATGCGTGACAATGCTGTACCAATATCAACAGCCTTTGCGCGTTTAGAAATAGCCAGGTGCAGGGGCATGCGACTTTACTCACGTGGACAGGCCAGAATCTTTGTTGTAAATGATTCGATGTGAACGTATTGGTCACACCAGCAAGTCTGTGCAGTAACCGGTCTTCGTAGCCAAAGACAGGAGCAGGGCGGACAATCGTAGTTTCTGGAAAGATGTTCCGCGCAACCTCTTCCCCTCGGGCCTGGAAGATTATGCTTAGCAAGGACTTGTTAGATATTATTATTCTTCAATACCTTAGTCCTGAAGAATTCTGATGGCGAATCTTTGTTGGCATTATAAGATGACATGTGAATGAAGCGGTCGACATCGTACTTGGCCACCGCTTCCGCGATGCGCTCTGTTCCTTCAACATGAACGTCCTCGAGGGTGAAGTTCCTGCATACTGTGAGCACCGTGGTATGTTGGACCTGGAAGCAAGCCATACTTGGTAGGGTAGTCTCGTCCAACAAGATTGTAAACAACATCCGAATGCCGAACGCTTTCCTCTATCGACGCAGTGTTCCGGAGATCGTATTCCTTAAGAGCGGATCAGCCGCGAAGCGCTACAAGGATTAGCTATATCTCTGACCGTGAACACAATCCTCCCAAGATCTCCTGTGACTTTCAAATGCCTCTTAGCCATATCTTCCCGGAATGGTACGACGACGGTACATCCTCGCGTCGCTGGACCCCATCAGCATATTCTCCAGACCCTTATCATCTTGCTTCACACCAAGTCTATTCACAATATAGCGTCCTAAAAATCCTGTGGCTCCGAAAACAGTGGCAGTATGTCCTTTATCGATCAGTGGATGGTTCAGTAGACAGCGCAGGGATTCTACCTCCAATAGAAGACCTATAGACATCCTCTTAGTTCTCTTAACAAAGAGTAGGTGAGCGAAAGAGGCGCTTATTTACCTTCCACCTTGTATTCTTATGATTGGCTTCCCCGTCCTTGTAATAGTTACGTCCTGTATTCCTCTGCGGCAGTTCAGTGAGCCATTGCACACCCGCTGGTTCTTGTTGGCTAGCCGCAAGCCATTGGCAGCTGGGGAGGCCCAGCACTTCTGCATGACGGCGTGCTAGACCATCAGATTATCTGCTGCTCTCAAGAGACGAAGTGAATTCGTTGAAGCGCAGTATTGGCGGAGATGGCTACGCTAGCGCGGTTTGGACCGCAGCCGCGTTCCTGGACTTAGAAGCTTGAACGCCTCTTCAACGTCTCCTATAAATTTAGCAACCTCACCTGATTATATAGGGCTCATTCGGATTGAAGCAAGCCATCGAATTTCTCAGTCTTCCACCAGCTATGGATCCAGAGGTTGTCTCAAATTTTCTTTCTGAGCAGAGAGAAGCTGCACCGGAGGATCTACAGCAGAGCTTCCTGACAATAGAGGACTACTGGGATCGCAAGCTATGGCATCAACTTACCGACGTGCTTGTCGAATACTTCAATACCCCTGCTAGTGCCTCGCAACGACTGCCGTTGTTTAGACACTTCATCCTAAGCTTCGCCGAAAAGATAAATCAGCTTAAATTTGTCTCGTTGGGACTATTGGCTGCTTCACAATGTCAAGGTAACATAGATGCCAGACATGACCAGCCTGCTGAGTATGCTAATTATGATACAGACGAGCACGAACGCCTCAGCTTCCTCACAGACCTAGCAAAGAAAGTTAACAAACCATCATCCCAAGACGCCTACGTCTACGCCTTAGTAGCAGCCGCAGAAGTCAAACTCCGTCTTCAATCCCTCGCCGACGCCCGAAAAGATCTCGACACCGCAGAATCCATTCTCGATACCTTTGACTCCGTTGAGACTGAAGTCCACGCCGCCTTCTACCGCATCAACGCCAGCTACTACCAGGCCAACGAAGACTACGGTGCCTACTATAAGAACGCCCTCCTCTACCTTGCCTGCATCGACATCTCCACCCTCTCATCCACGGACGCCCAATCCCGCGCCTACGACCTCAGCATCGCCGCCTTAGTATCCGACTCCATCTACAACTTCGGTGAACTCCTCCTCCATCCCATCCTAGAATCCCTCATCTCCACTCCCCACGCCTGGCTACGGGACCTCCTCTACGCTTTCAACCGCGGCGATCTAGGCGCCTATCATGTTCTCGAAGCCAATCTTTCAAAAGCGCCGCAACTCGAAGAACACAAAACTTTCCTCTACCAGAAGATCTCACTGTCTGCCCTTACAGAAGCGGTATTCCGTCGGCCCCCACATGATCGCGCGATGACATTCCAAACCATATCAAAGGAAACGAATGTGCAGCCTGCGGAGATTGAGATACTGATTATGAAGGCTTTGAGCTTGGGACTGTTGAAGGGGAGTATAGATCAGGTGGCTGAGATTGCGAGGATCAATTGGGTGCAGCCGAAGGTCCTGGATTCTGGACAGATTGATGGGATGAGGGTAAGATTGAGGGAGTGGGATAGCAGTGTGAATCAACTAGGCAACTGGATTGAAGGGGTGGGGAAGGATGTGTGGGCTGCTTGAGCAGGAAATGAAGATATTGTGTTACAGTAGAGCTATCTGAGAATAGCGAGGCGAATAGACGTAAAATAAGCACGAAGCGTTAAGTTCTTGACGCGACCATCAAGCAGGATGTGGACATCAACGAGCTACGCCCCATCAACTATGGTTAATGCACTCCTTATTGAATCAACAAGTGGCAGGCATCTCCAAGGCCTCATCCTACTGGTGTTAAGAAGATGCTTGGAGCACTCAGACATCCTGAAATAATCCCTGACCAGCAATGTCCAGGGACGATGTTCTATACTGGGACTTCTGCTACATATATGCGTTGAACGCTTCTGTTGCACTGATTGTCCGTAATCCATATCACATTAAAACATCATCATCATATTTTTATCTATACTGACATGTCTTACCACCATTATTCAATTCCGACCACATGGCTCAGCACAATTAGTACTGTAAAAGAAGAACGTTACAGAAGGTATGAATGACTAAGGAAACGATGAGACTTCACGAAGAAAGAAGAACACAGTAACAGAAGAAGAATCTGACCTTCCTTATTGGTCACAGTAATCAATCAATATTCCAAACCAATGCACCTAACCCTCCTCTTGACTAGATCTACTGCCGAACGCATCGACCACGTGCGTTGTAAATGCCTACTGTTATTCCGGTCTCGTTAGAACATCGCCCTCAATTGGTATCTAGAATGAATAGTATGCTGCCGCTTCTCAGAGCTTTGCGGAGCCAGTTCACGGCGTGGAAATAGAGTACGCGAGTGGCGATCTTGTGGCGAGACACCCGATCTGGCAGAGAAGGCGATAGCATTTGATGGAGAGATTGTGGCACGCTGTCCGAGTTAGGCTTCTCAAAGACGAGGCCGAATCGGTCATCATGCTGAGGCTCCGCAGTATCATCACCTAGACAGCATGGGGCACAATATTGGGCCGGCTTATCCGATTGGAGCAGAGCAACCAGGTCTTCCGCACGCTGTAGTGTCTCGCAGGAGTCACATGCGACTGCGCACCGTTCCGACATCTGCAGCAGGATGACCAGCCATCCAACCGGCAAGTTCTAAATTTACCCATCGGTGCACAAGGACGTCCAACATGAAACAGCAGCTAATAATACCATATTAGTGGAGCGATATTGTTAGTAGGGCTGTTGTAAGGCTGCCTGCTGTACGAGCCTGCCTGCTCGTCAAATGATCTTTGACCGAGTGCTTACTCCATAGTCATTCCCCACTACGTCCCCATATCGGTATTGTCATCCACTTGCAGCAGCCTGACGTGACATCAAACTCTGCCTAGTTATCTGATATAACGAATCTCGTGGCAACTCGGCAGTGGAATCAAAAAACCAACACTAAGTCGATCCTCTGGGCATCAAAATCTCAATCTTTCTAAGCGACCTTGCCAAAGGGCAGCCCCGACAACCGAAAAGGCGATCCGTTTCCAAATGATGGCAACCACTCATGACCAAGAGGACTGCGGTCCATCAGATTCTCCTAAAGTTGTCCGATTTAGCAACAAGCTAGAAATTGTAGATACTCTAATGCCTCCCGGGCCGAACGAACAGCCTTCCTACGTCTCGAGGGAAGAGGTACTCCCAGACGAGCAGCGCAACGCATCAATAGGCAGATCTTCTTTTGATGATGGGGAACCCTGGGCAAGGAAGACGATCTTGTCGTTGGACGGCGGCGGTGTTCGAGGATACTCTTCGCTTTTGATTCTACAACAACTGATGGAAACGATTACGAACCTCGAGCGCTCAACGAATCCAAAGGCCACTTCGAGTGCCTACTCTCCACTTATGGACTGCCTGCAAGACACGCACCTTCCTCCTATCCTTGATGATACCAAGTGGACTTCGCGCTATCTGCCATGTCATTACTTCGATTATGTTTCAGGGACAAGCACAGGGGCCCTCATTGCAATAATGTTGGGTAGACTGTGCATGAACATTGACGCTTGCATCGAGGAATATGAGCATTTGTCTGCCAGTGTCTTCCAAAAGTCGTCTTCGCGGCTGAAAAGATCTTTGACCAATCACAATAAAGAGGCAAGATGGAGAGTTTTGGAGGATCACTTCAATATGCTGCGTCCTACGTGGCCAAGTCCGTCTGAGGGCAGGGAGCAACCGGTACTATTCAAGTCAGATCCTTATCGGTGCAGAACGCTCGTCTGTTCTCTCAAAAACGAACCGGACAAGGCCCATCCGGTGCCGTTTCTCTTCCGATCCTACCATCAGCCAAGGGCTCCGAACCCTTCAATCGAACAGCTCGTAAGAAACTCTTCGAAGGAGGATACCTTCGCTATCTGGCAAGTCGCAAGGGCAACATCAGCAGCCCCTTTCTATTTCAAGCCTGTCAGGTTGAACAATAGACAATATTATGATGCTGCCGTGGACGTGAATAACCCAAGCTGGTTTGTTGTCGACGAAGTTAGCTCACTTGCAGGTGGATCTTTGGATGTGATTGACGTCCTACTTAGCATAGGTGGTGGGAATACAAGAGCGGTTAGGCCGGAGTCAAAGTGTCCTAAAGGAAGCTTGGAGAAGGAGCTGGCAGACATATCGCATCTTGTACACAAAAGGGTAAGATCGGAGAGCAAGAAAACCTTCAAGTATTATCGGTTGGATGTAGATGAAGGGCTCCAAGACGTCCGCCTCAATGAATGGATGCCGAAATCGAATGGTAAGACAACCCTCCAAAGGATCAGGGAGGCAACCGCAAGGTACCTATAGAATCAGGATGTCAGATCTCAAATTCAAGGGTGTGCTGCGGATTTGGTAAATAGACGGGTCCTGAGGGCGCGGACAATGCGTTGGGAACGCTTTGCAACAGGCACGCAATACAAATGTCAGGAAGAGAACTGCTCCCAGCAATATTTGAGATCTCCAGACCGCAACGGTTTACTAGACCATCTGCGGTCACAGCATAAGTACCCTCCCTCAGATGTTGTACATTACCGAGAGATAGTGGCAGTGCTGGACAAAGGAAGGACGAATAGTAAATGAGACTTGGCCAAAGCATACCTCTAGCATGGGCGATCTAAGAGCTCTGAAGAATTCAATAATCAAATGCTTGCCTGGTTTTTCATCCTTGAATTTCAGCTGTAGTCGCAACCAACATCCCTGGAGTAACAATTGAAGCGAACTACTTGATTGAATTGAAGCACTGCGAGTCCCCAGGACGTCTCAGTCTTCGGCTGGATCATTGTTTACCACACTGATCACGCGTCGATTGGTGAGGAAGTGTTGGCTAACCGCAATATCAGTAGACCATTTCACCGTGGTTGGCAATTGAATTGATGCTTGATTTTCTTAGAAAACCGCAGGTTAGGATATGGTTTCGCTGTAGAATTACAGCCGGCGCCACCCGCGTTCTTTCCGGCCCTAAGGTACCTTAGGTAACATACTGAGTTGCATAAATAAGCATAAGTTATGCATATGAAATGGTGGTTAAAGTTAGGTGTAATACTAATCCTTTAGAGCAGCGGATAGCTTTTTTCACACACTCGTTAGTACGAAAGAGCTCTAATTAAGGATGTGAAACATCTAGAGCTACACTGTCTAGGGGTATCATTAGCAATGATTGATCAAATGTTAGCTCTACATGCATGACTTATGCTCCATTCCTTGACATCCATAATACCATGCGACACATCTTAAATCATACTCTGACAACTCATTTACATGAATCACCTCATGCAATCCTGAAGACAAGCTAACGTACCAGACATCGCTGACTTCCCCTTCTTGCCTTTCCCCAACCCTCAGCCCTAATTCTATCTCTATCAACCCTCAGCTTCGGCACCAGCTTCAAAACCCTGACCGCTCCAGCCGGAACAGTGTCTACGACAACATCCCCTCTAGAGGTGAGATGTGGTATACTGCCTGAAGAGACCATTTCCTTTATTAGTGCTTGTGCAAGCGGTGTGTTAGGCTCGCAGCGCACACATGGTGTTGGGAATCGCCGGATGCTTTTCCTGCTGACGAGAATGGCGCTGTGGGATTGGTGGTGGCCGCAGGAGAAGATGAAGTGATAGATGGGAGACATTGTGTGCTATCATTAAGGTCGTACCAGACGACAATAGTCACTTGTGTTTGCGTGTTTGGTTCGGAAGCTTGGCCCATGAATATCTACTATGGGGCGTCATGGTTCTTTTGTACCTGAGCTGTGAGCACAAGCCTAAGGGACATGCTTTGCGCACATTTACAATGTTTGGTTGTACTTGGAGGATAATGCTGTTTGTTTTGCTTTTGTCCTTCCTTCTGCTTCCATTGTATGTGCCCGCCTCTCAATGGCTTTCTCTAGACTTTTCTGATCTCGTTGAGCAAACGAAACACTCAAAAAGGATGAATGCGTGGTTTGTTTCATTGTTTGTTTGGTATCACTTCCTTATTCACCAGTGACAATAGAAGTTGATTTCTGATACATACTGATTTTCGCAAGCTGCCGTGAATGTAGAAATCAGGGGGCATCCGCTTTCACGATCGCACTTGAAGAGTTTCAACATTGTGAAGATTTTCAAACTGTGAAGAGTTTCAAACCTGTAAATAGTCCCATGCGCGACACAACACATTGCCGCCTCTCAAGTTACTACCACATATAGGAAGGAACCTGCCGTAATAGGTCTCACAGAAATCCCCCGAAAGCCTCTAATAAGAGACCTGCTACCCAACGCATTGAATACATAATCCAGAAACGGACCTTCGAACTTTTTATCAACCTTCAGAACCACGTCTAACACATTTTACATATATAAATATATATACCAACATGCCGCCTTTATGCTTCAACAACAATGCCCTGGCCCGTCTCTTTGAAGTCAGACAGGGTCTCAACTACCTCCTGAACGAGCTCGACATAGTGAACCTTCACATTACCGAGCTCGAAGCTGAGATCAAGATGCTCTCCCGCAATTCTTGCATTCTCCAAGGCCACATCCATCTTCTGACCAAAATCCTCCACCCACAACCAAGCACGACCTGTGCTGCCGCCATCAGCCGGTGGATTCAGAAAAACGATGCATCGAGACATCGGATTAGGAAGACAGAGGCGCAACTTACTAGGACGGAGGAGGAGATAGCAGACCATCGGGAGAGCGTCAAGACCTTGCGTGAGAGGGGTGAGTAGCAAGCTGTGAAATAGGTCGGGAGCCAGTTGATTGCTTACGAAATGTCTCAGGTAAAGTCATCGAAGAAGATGTTCGAGCAATTAAACGTTCCAAGGTGTATATGTTTGCTATAGCTGATAGTATGTGCTATATTTGTTAGGATTCGGAAGGGGTTGGAGTTGGTCAGTTCAGGATAGCACCAATGCATGAGCAGGATCTTACTGCAATACTGTCTTAAATCAGCACCTAGAAGATTAATCGAATGTCTCAATATTGATATGCCTCTGCTGGTATTAGTGATATGTAGTATTGCAAGATGAGTTGACTTGTGATTAAGAGTCGTCGAGAGTATTCTACAGAAGGCAAGGAAAGTATAGATGTTCAAGGCTATTTTTAGATCTTGATACCTTGTTCCTCGAGTCCATGATGGCGAGTACTGAAAACAATGTACGCACGGAAGGTACGCACGGAAGGAGCAACTCACATGGGTCCAACAAATGCCGTTCCATCACAGATTCCCACGTTCTTCCTACCTCACACATCGAGCATTTTCAAACATATCAACAGACACCATTCTCATATACTTAGAACCCCAGTATGCATATTGACAGCCATGTCAACCCACACCTCGCCCAAACCCTCGCTCGAATCCCTTCAGGAAAGGCTGGACTCCCCTCAGGAAAGGCTGGAATCCCTCCAGGAAAGGCTGGAATCCCTCTACAAACGCCGCTACAACCTCGACGCTGATTTCATCTCCATCCGCCGAGACGTCGGCGTAATGATAGAACAACACGTTCACTTCAGGGACCTCGTTTACCAATTTCTCTTGCGACAAGCCTGCAATAAATACCTCCGGCAATACGCCGCTCATACGCCCCTTCTGCACCATCTGCAGATACCCGAAGTCGATGGGGGAGTTTCTAGGGGCAGAGGGTACCTTGAGATCATAGAGACGCGGATGTCTAAAAGGATGAAAAATCTAAGGGATTTGAGGGAGCTCAGTGAGTTTGAGTAAGAACTGGACAAGGGGGTGTGATTGATTCATTTGGGAAATAGGTCTTGAGATTGAAGAAGAGATACGGGAAGTTGAGTCCGCGGTGATGGTTGGTATGGCTGATATGTTGTTGGAAGAGACCAGGACACTAAGGAATGTAGGCTTCTTTCATCGATCCATTGGTGGTAATTGACTCAACAATCTCCAGGAGATGTGTTGGCATCGAAATCGAGTGTAACGAATCTTTTTAGCAACTTCGCCCGAGGAATATTCTGTGTATCGCCGGAGCAAAGGCCCTTCTGAACATGGTTGGATATTGGATCTGGGTTCAATAAGCATGATGAGAGAGACGCCGTATGCCAAGGCCGTTTTGACGGATTTGGCCAAGTACTTTGTCTCAGCATTCTGGGCACGCACTATCTTTTATTGTACCATAGTATATGCCTGAGGACTCCAAGCAGAGTTTGGACGCGTCAGAATTAGCGGTCTGTATAAACTTCCTATACTGTATAGCATCTTGTAGTGAGATCCAATTTGCGGCTGATATGCAGATGCGAAATTACCGCAGTTGTTCGAGGAGCTGAGTAGTCACATCTCGAACGCAGATTGCTAGTGTACAGCATTGAGCAAGCTTACTAGAAAAACAGCAACACACGTTGACCAGGTATCTTATCTTTCCTGTTTCCAAAAGCTTTCACAAGCCAAGGCTTCGCCCCGGCTTTAAATTATTTGCCACCAAAACCGAACCAGCTCGAGATTCCGCTCTTCGCTTCCGCTGTCTTCTTCTCCACAGTCTTGTCAAATTTATCAATGGACTGTTTTGCCTCTTGCTTAGTCTTATCATATTGGGCGGCGCTATCGTATTTGAGCTGGTCGAGCTTGCTCTCAGCTTGGCTTGCCTTCGCAGCGATAGTCTTGTCAGCCTCATGCATCTTTGCGCGAGCGTCATTGATCTGAAAAAGCAGACCCGATTTAGTGATGCAAAAGAAAATGGTAGAGGGTGCTTTACGGTGCTGTCAATCTTGGATCCCGCTCTTTGCGCCCATTCTTCACCAGCCTTCTTGGCCTCCTGTCCGGAGATTCTCTCGCCTTTTAGCGAGGCTTTGGCGCTGGCCATATCATCTGCGGACAAGCGTCAATTGATTCCAATTACGAGTTGAGTAGTCGAGTGGTCACTTACGTTCAACCTCCTTCTGGGCGACCTTGGGATCTCCGCCAGCGGTGTAAAGGTAATAACCTACGCCTGCAGCAGCAGCGAGGCCCGTACCGTACACAACTCTGCGAGACATGGCGATCACTGAACGGGTGCGATTGAGCGATCACTTGAGTTGAAGCTAGCGCTGATTGAGGTATTAAAGAAGATATAGATGGTTGTTGATTGTTAACGTGAGTTTGGAGGAGCTTGGAAGTCGGCCAATTCCTTGGCGGGCAAATGACGTTCCCCGCATGGCGCATGGCACGTTTCACAGCCACACCTGCAGTTTTCGCATAAATCTAAGATGTTCTAGCTCTTTTAGGGCAACTGCTTCTCATGAGGGGCTACTCCCCCTTCTTCACACTCCCTATGTACATAGTGATCCTTTCTTACCGTCTCTATTAAAGCATCCTCATCCTACAATCGAGTGCTGATTGTTAGCAGCAATGAGACAAGCGTTATGACGAAAAAAGTACAGCGAGGCTCTCCGTTGAAATGTCAATCTTTGGGATCGAGCGAAGTCAAACGATCGTCGCAAACAACTACGACCATGCTATAAACCTAGTGGACACCACTCAATCGAGGGAGAATAGTCTCGAAAGGACTTCAGAAGACACTGCTGCAGGACTTCGCAGGTCACACAGCGGCGGAACTTTACTTACCAGCACCGGCACATTAAGAAAGCAGCTTGCGCAGCGGAAATACGCCAAGTACCAGGAAGAGAAGGAAGAGAGTCCTGGCCCTGAAGACGGCGGGCGAACTGGTAGGCTGCGCGACAAGATTTCCTTTAAATCAAAGAAGAAGAGGTCCAAGTCAAAAGAGCCAGTGGACTCCTTCATCGACGTTTTGTATGAGAACCAACGGGGTGCCTTCCTTTGCGGAATACCACTCTACTCATCGAATTCCCTTCTCAATCTCGACCCAGCATCATGGCAAACGGCCAATTTTCAAGACAGTGCTGTCAACATCACCAACTTTCAGTTACCAGACCCGAGTTGGGTATGGGATTGGAAGACATGGTACGTAGACATGTCCCACGATGTTGACGAGCTGGGTTGGGAATACTCTTTCAGCTTTAACAAGGTGTATGCTTGGCATGGAAATCATCCATGGTGGACGTCGTTCGTCAGGCGAAGAAGGTGGCTAAGAAGGAGGACCAGGATACACCATCATGTGTCAGATGTGAAGCAACTCAGTATGACTCAAGCCCACATGTTGACCGAGGACTACTTCACAATTCATGCTGCCAATAGAAGGCCTAGCCGGGAATCCAGCGCAAATCGATCCAGCAACTTAATGGCGCCCAGAAGCGATGAAGACGAAGACGACAATGGCGAAATCACCAATGTCTCTGCCCTCATGACAGCTTTGAAAAAGGCAATGGTAGATAGGGAGAAGATCGCTGCTGTCACAGCGTTTCTCGATCAAGGCGGTGATGAGTTGTACTATCTTGCAGATAACATGCCTAAGATCATGGAAGACTTTATCTACCAGTCTTCTCGGCGTCAACTTCAAAAACTTCTCCTTCAGACACTCGATGATGCTACGCGAAGCCAAGAACAGGACGAGGGCAAGGGCAAGGGCAAAGAAGCTTCAGACTCTGATTTAACCGGGAGAAAGCGCAAAATCGATAATTTGCTCAAAGCAGTACATGCTGCTGGAGTTCATGTTAATGATCAGGAGTACTGGAGCGATCTGAGAGCGAGAGCTACAAGCAGTGAGGCCGATCCTACTCCTGAGACTCATGGGCTTGATGCAACACAACCTGCTGCAGTCGATAGCGACGGGCCCCACTCTCATAGTGAAGATGATGGAACCAGTGTCCGAGACGAGATCAAAGGTATTCCGGAAGAAGCCCACGTTTCCGAAGAGCCACGGATAGGATTTCATACTCCAACCTACGATTCGGATAACCAGAGCAAGACAGGTGAACAGGATAAAGGAAAGGGCAAAGCATAGCGGCGAGTCTGGGTTGAGCGGTCATCGTTCAAAGCATTGGCGCTTTCGTCTGCAAAGTTAGAACTTTGCTCTGCACAGCGCTGGAGTTTGGGTGGAATGAAGCAAAGCATACCCGGCGATAGCTCCCCCTTGTGACTTTCCTTCTAATGATTATTGTACATGGTCTAAAGTAGTCTTACTAATAATGTCTATAATTATCCAGATTTATCGCATTCCTCAATTGCTCCAACAATTGGCTAATATTTCGGGAGGCAAAGAAAGTGTGGCGCAGCCAGTAGAACTAGCGCGGATAATCCGGCGCATCATAAACGTTCTTACCACAGAATCCCACGTCTGCTCCTCTCCTCTTGACAACAGTATCAGCTGTAAGCCTCCAATGGGCATACAGCTTCACCGACCAAATTTTATATGGCCTCAGTACCTAACCCATCATGGTCCTATTACTTGATCTGGACGACGAAGTCCCAGACCCGCATGCCGATCCCAACGAACCTACGGGGTTTGTCTTTCGACAACGCCCTCATCGAGATCAGATCCCAATGACCCCGGAGGATAACCAGAACAAAGAAGTTGTCACCGAAAAAGCGCCACCTAATCCGAGTCAGAGCAATGGACTCGCTGCTGCTGTGGCTTGCTATCCGTAAATCTCCATTATCGCCTCGTCATTGATCTGTAGACACCCACCTAACTTCGGCTGTTCAAGCATAATCCTCCTCCTAGCCTCCTCCATCGATCTTAACACCCTACACGCCCTCTCCCTCACTTGCCGCCAGATTCGCCACAACCTTCTCCAATACCGCACTAGCCTTCTGCAATCCACCCTCCGCTGCGAAAACGAAGCACATGCCGAAAACCTGGGTCTTGCGGCTTTAAAACCCGAGGGCCAGAACTGGCATATCTTGGGGGAGGCGGGACATCTGGTCAGTGGGAAGGTAGGGACTTGCGCGAGGGATTTAGTTGGGGGGTGCAGGAGGTGTGGTAGGGTAGTCTGCAGGGTATGTCGCTCCTTTCCCTCTCTTCCAATTCCCGGATTTCCCCATCGCATTTACGAATATGCATTGCTAAACCCCATCTTCTGAAACCAGAATTGCACACTCAAACCCCCCTCCCCATCCCACCTCCCAGCCCGCCACCGCCGCCTCTGCCCCACCTGCCTCTCCGCGCCGCTCTCCTCCCTCCTCGCTCCCTCGGGCTCCCCGTGCTCCTCGTGCTCCTGCACCACAATGGTGCACCTCTGTGCTCCCTGCGGGGCGTCTCTCGCTACGGCTGATACGACATACAGGCGGGTCTGGACGTGGCGGACGCGGTATTCGACGTATCTAGGGGGCCTCGGCACCGGGATTGGCGAGGGCAATGAAGGGGTGAAATGTGCGCGGCAGGCGAGGTGTGAGGGCGCGGTGGATGTGGAGGTGGAGTTTGAGTGCAGTTCTTCTCCATCATTGAATTTAACTTCGTCGAGTTCTTCTTCGTCTGCAACGTCGTTAGCGTCTTCGAATGGTGGTGGGAGCGAAAGTGGGGCTGAGGCAGGCACGCCGGGTAAGAATGAAGAGGAAGCGGGGTATTGGCGGCAGGAGATTGAGGGGTTAGGTGGGATCGTGAAGAAGAAGTATAAGAAGAAAGAGCGGGTGGGGGCGACGGTGAGGGAATGGGAGGATGAGAGGGAGGGAGGGGAGGTGTTGGCGAGGGAAAAGAGTGGATTGGAGAGGAGTTGGTGTGGGTGGTGTGGAAGGGTTATTTTGGGGGAGAAGGATTTGGAGGCGGAGGGAGGACGGTTAGGCGTATGATTTGGATGTCTATTGCGAGCGAGGAGCGTAATTCTCTTGGGAACGATATTGATATATCTCCGTAATGTATTTAGGATAAAAACAGGAACCGGTCCTCGACATGATGAACAGAATCGAACTGGAAATCAAAAGAAAAAAGCATACAACTTGCGCCCGATATTCGCCATACCCCTGCGTCTGTCCATCCAACACACCCTATGTGCAGAAGCCAATATTTACAATCATTGGCGGCAAAGAAATTCCAGAAAAAAAGAGAAAATAATCGAAGATAGCGTATTAATGGTAGCCCGTGTTGCCCATTTTTATCATCCCTGCGGTCCAGCGCCCACAAATGCCCGCGAAAAATAACAGAAAGGGATCCGCAAACTCGACAGAAAATTGCAGAAGAAAAGAAAATTTTGAGCCAACGCGTGAAGGGCGCATTCGATGCTCGAGGTAACCAATTGAGCGTTTGTAATGTGCCGTGCGCAAGGAAGAGGCAATTAGAGGTTTGCGCGAATCCAGCCCAGAATTTGTTGCAGTGTTGGGTCTTCCACGAGCCAGTACCTATTTTGCTGATCGGCGGTGCGGAAGTCGTTGATGATTCGGGAGTCGGTGATTGCAGCCAGATCCTAATATTGTGTTGTCAGTACGGCGGTTAAAGAAAAATAAAATGGAAGAAGAACAATGGCGGTACAGTCGAGGTCTATCACGAATGTTCAAGAAACTTTGGGCATAGCGGCGAGAGCAATTGGAGGCTTTTCTTACGTTTCTTAGAGTGTTATCGGCCTGCTGAAGCTGGGGGATATGGCAATTCCTAGGTTTCTGTCCTTGAAGAATCGAGTTGCGCTTGTTGATCCATTTCGTTGCTGCTGCGGCTTTGAGGTATATCTTCTGGGCTTTGAAACGGCGTGCGGCTCCGTCGATAATCACCCTAGTGAGAGACATCAGCTTTGGCTGAAGCCCTAGTAGGAACCAGAGGCAGACCGTTTTAATTGCTGCTTTGCTGTCTCATCAGCGCTGGTTGGGGGGTGCAGCAATCCAGGTGGGAACGGAGCATTGAGCAGAGCTCGAGCTTCGACGTGAGCGTTGCGTAGGGTGGTGTATCCCACTTCATGATACTCATCCGCGTTAGGCGTGGCTTGCATTTGGGCGATGCGGCGTTGGATGTTCTGGTAGTCCCGCATGAGCTCCGTCACCCTCGCAGTGCGGGCATCGTTGTCTGGGGGCCGAAAGTGTCAGCATGGATGTTATCTTGGTATGGCACAGGGCAATTGACGACTCACAACCGTCAGCCATTAGTTTGATCTTGGTTAAATCGGCTTTCTTGCTAGGCGTCAGGCAGGAGATTGAGAAGATGGTTTCGGAGTCACCGTGAACTAGAAGGTTGATGCCTTCCTCTACGGCCCGCATGCCGTTTATATGAACATCCTGAGGCTCGTATGCTAGATGTCAGCTCTATCGAAGCGAAAAGAAACATTATGGTAAGATTATCATATTAGGGAGGCATGGAAAGCATGATTGGTGAGTGTCAATGAACGACGCCAGCCGCAAAGTGCACGATGGTGTGAGAGTGACCATGACGAGCGTGGATGTCGTCGGAGAAAGTGAGAATAGAATAGCTCAAACATTGTTGCCGAGGGGTAAGCTTGAGAGTTGGAAGGAGCAATGGAAACAGAGTATGGCGTTTTGTTGAATAATATGAGAGTGAAAGTTCAGCCGACGATAATACTCAGCTAAGCCACGGAGGATGCAAGTCATGGAGGCCGGCGCCTCTTAGGGGGCCTCCGGGCGGTCGCTAGCTGGTGCGGTTGCCAAAAGCGAGCCTAGCACCACCCACACCCAACCCAAAAGGGCTAAACACTTCCCAGAATCGTATTGCTCCATGTTGGAAGCTGAAAGATTGGGCCGTTGCAAACACACCAGCCACAGCTATTGGAGCACCTTCGAGACCGCCAAGATCGAATGCTGGGAGAATACTATCCATTAGTAGGCTTACCCATCGCTTCGACTTTCACCCTTTTCACGTGTCAGGAACTCAATTGATAAAAGAAGGAAAGCCTCAGCCGGCGCTTGCATCACAATCTGACCAGAATGCTTCACTCATTCGTCTTGTTGAGCCGCAAGCCACACTTAGCACTGCCCCTGCGTCGGGATGAGGCTCATGCCATTATCTTCCATTTGTGGGAGACCTCATCCGACCATGATTAGACGGTATCGAGAATCTATTCGCTCCTGCAAATGCTATTTCCAGAACCTTGAAAAGCTGGAGATAATATGAGATCACCATCTCGGTCCTTATACCAGATGTGAGGAGGATATCCTTAGCCGAGCGTTGCAGTGCAGACTCACCAGCTCTAATGCTTGAACTTCACACGCCCAATTCTCTGCCCACCTAATCTTTCTCTGCAATGGCTTGCAGTCGTTCTTCGATCTCGTCCTCCGTCAGCGCCCTGAATGCAGAGTCCGAGCCCTCCTTGTCCCCTGCCCTAGGGCCACCCACAATTCCCACCTCTAATTCGCCCTTCTTAAAATCCACACTAAGCACCGTGCTCAACGTTGATATTCCCAATTCCACAACATCCTCCCAACTGCCTTCCGCACATTCTTTGTTCTTCAGCTTCTTCTCCAGGTGGTTCAACGCCTCTTGCTGTTTGGGACCTGATGCTGTCGCTTTGTAGCCTACATAGTATCCTGCCGGGTCGCACTTATACAGCTGAGGTCCAAATTCGGAATCCACGGATATCAAGGTCTGTGCAACACCCAGTGGGCGCATGTAGGCCTGCCAAAGTGAGTACATGGCCGAAGCGGCTGAGAGACTGCCAAGCGCTTACTTTCTGTGTGTAAACCTGGTTGATGTTCGCGAGTCTCTTTGCAAGGACATCACAAGGCATCTCGTAACCATTCTTGTATCTGAACTCAGCTGCTTCACCTCGGGCTCTATTGACAGACGCCCTCGCATCCGCGATTGATCCAGTCATGACACAGCCAACAGAAGGGGATAATTTGAAGATGTGTGAGACGGATGATGGGTCGATGAGCTTGTCCTGGTAGTATGATGGTCATCAGTTTCCTATTCTGACAGATTGTGACTGACAATACTGACGGGAACTTTCTTTTGAGAGAGTACCACCGCACAAGTCTCCCCTCGAACCCCTAGCGATGTTATATTCGCTGCGGTAATTGCTTTGAAGGCATATTCTAGAAACATTTGGATATTAGAACGCTTCTCGCATGGATGAGTAAGAGGCGAGGGATTGAGATGCGATTTAGGCGTGTCCCCGGGTCACGAACCGACTTGATATAATCTGCCTTGATCTGAGAAGATTGTGATGTGTCTGTCGAAACCAGCGCTGCCTATGTTCCACACGTTGATCAGAGTCTAGCGATACAAAACTTTAATGACACTGGCAGACTGCTCACCAGACATGGTGAAGCTCAGGCTGGAGCTCAACAAATTTTTTTGCTAGGTGGTAGGATTTGTGAAGGATGCGGTGTGACTTGAGTAGATCGATCGAGTCCCAGGAGCTTGTTTGTTCTTGCGCGTTGGATGATGAAGCTTCAGGTTGCCTTACGATCTCGGACTCAAAGTTTCACCGACGCCGAGCCGCAGCCAAAGAATCCTATGTAGAATCGCAGCTACAGCCTATGATGCAAATGAGCAATCGCTTATGAATTGGAATACCACATCTTATGTTCCTGAGGAGCCAGGTACATCTCAGACCATTGGCTGTAAAAGCTATACTCGCTGCAAGCCAACCTGGAAGCCTGCTGGTGACTCTGAACACTTCGACCACACAAGCCTTCCTGTGCAGACCGCTGAGGCAATCCACTGTCTGCGAATGGGTTCATCGCCAATGCTTACATTCATCCGTGGTTTTGGACGATGTCGACGTCCAACAAGCGGATCCTACACCTATCATACAGTGCGCTGAGGCCCCCAACTCTCAACCGTCTTCTACCTTCCGCGATCACCAAATCGAGAACATTACGAAGATCGTCCTTTCAGACGAGCAACGTGACGGAGAGCCATATACAGATCAGGTCGCAAAACTTCCGCGCCCGAATTCGGGTGGATTTACCAAAGATGAAAATGAAAGGGTTCTGGTCTTCGGAAAGCACCAAGCGGACAAGCAACTCATTAATCAGCGATTAAAAGACAAAGGCCGTCTCTCGTATGACTGGAGAATACCGCTTCTTCAGCTAGAGCAAGCAATTGCATCTTCAACGGATAACCAAAACTTAGAGTCCGACATCAGCGCAGAATACCGAATTCGAAGGATTACACATAGACCCTCTCAGCACAGTGCACGACTTGCTCGCGAGGTTCCACGACCAGATGTATGGTCTGAGGGGACACTTTACCACTATGTTGCAAAGATTGCAAATTCTCAAAAGGCTCAAAAGCACATCCCTAGATTTCGCAAAAGGAAGGACTTGGACGGGTCATCCAACAAGACGGATATAACGAAGATCTTCGAAGAACTGTTATATGATGATTCAGTGAAGAAGTTCATGAGTAGTGAAACTTGCAATGCTGCACTACGCTTCTTTTTCATGCATGGCATGATTTCAAAGGCCCGTGCCCTTTTCAGCCGTATGGAGTTTTTACAATTAGACATCCCTTCAGCTACATTCAATGTGATTCTGAGAGGTGCAGCATTGAACAGAGACCTCCACAATTTTACATACCTCCTGCAGAGGATGCTTCAACGAGGTTTCCGGCCAGACGATGACACATGGGTGGGTTTACTCACAGCAGTCAATTCGAAGGAGATTAGAGCGATCGTTGCTCACAAGATGCACGAACGGAATGTGAAACTGAGTCCAGGGTCGAGGAAGACTGTTGCTGGACTCATGATTCCAACTGAGGTGGATCTTCACCTTGGGAGTGGTCACGATCCCAATACCTTCGTTGATCACATGGATGTCCGCTATGGCACCCAATGGCTCACTACCAGAGCAGGCAATAGCCTCCTATATGAGATGGGCAAGCGCGAGTGTACGAATGGTCTAGATTTGCTTGAGCAGATAAAGCAGCGCGGCTTTGTTCCTGATGAGGTCACAATGAACACGTTGTTGCGACTGTGCCTTCAACATTCGCTCTACAATGATGCTATCGAAGTTCTCAAATTCTTCGATTCACATTTCAAAATGGGTCCTGGAAACCAGGTCTATAAAACACTTCTCAACATGGCCTGGAACAAACGATTGCTGAACTGGGCCAGAGTGGTATGGAGATCTGCTTGTATTGACGGTCATGTGAGCTTTCACACGCAAGATCGTGTTTTTCAAAGTCTGCTAGACCATGATATACGAGAGCGTTCATTATCGGACAAGGCCGACAGCAAGGATAATCAGGGTCATGGACAGATATTCCGCAGACTTGCCGGATATTTTGTAGTAGGAATTAGGAGACCACAGACGGCTGAGCTTGCCGAGCTTGGAAGGGCTTTATGGGTTTCTGACTTTGATTCTAAAAAGTCATCAATCAAACGAGCTCGGCTAAAAGTACAGTGCGATCTGCGCATTGCAAAGTCGTGTCGCTTGAAGGTCCCGTTGCATGAGCTTTTACACCAGGCGTTCGAGTTGGACCTGAAATGGACGGCTGAAGGATTTTGGAAAAATGAAGACCGCCAGCGAAGGCTTCAGGACGGCATTCAAGTGGAAGTTGAACGCATCTCTGATCGACCGACAAAGATTCTGGGCCTGAGGCTCCGAAGGATAAGTACATAAGGAGGGTGCCAAGAAATACCACGCGGAAACAGTCACTGCGTGCCTTGCGCTTCGGCCAGAAAGTTCCTTACTTGCGGTCTAAGTGATTGGTATGACACGTTCCCGGATACCCAACCTCTGGAAATGAATACATTCTGGCTTCATATCTATGAACAGGATACGGTCTAGTTGCGGGGACTTACGAAAAGAGTTCTCGATCATACCAGTACATGCGCGATTGGGCTCCTATTCTTACTCAAAACATAAGATTACCTGCATCGGAATCCTAACACATCAGTATTTTGAAACACCGAAAAACAATATGCGACCATCTCTCAGCTATCGGCAGTCTCTCTCGATACCACAGCCGAACCCAATCACACTCACAGCTTTCTAATTTGTTTCACGGCGTGGTACTGTTTCAATGTTTCATCGGTCCAAGGCAGCGCTTCTGCATGCTAGAGGCAGAGCTTTTCTCACGCATACTGCTTGTCCGCTTATCGTACCCGTATCTGTCACCATTACGTGTATCTATCGCTGGAAGCTTGTTTCGACTTTCCGCCTCCACACGCCGCTTAACCGCACTGCCACCAAACTCTACCTGCACATCAGTCCACCAGTCGGTCCAAAGTTCCTCTTACATACTGGTCCCACTACGAGTGGTGTTCACAGCCTGCTGGTGGCGAATCATATTCCTCTCGTCATTTCGTGTTTGTGTGAGCTTTACCAACGAGTTGCAGGAGACTTAGGGTGGCACTATGGTTAAGCTGTGTTCGCGGCCCCACTTCCTAGATCTGGCCATGTGCCGATGAAGCCCATGTCAGGAGACGTCCATGGGTGCTCTGCTGAGCAAGTCAAGGAGGCACTAACCACCTCAGAACATGATAAACGAAGGAGCGATGGTGGCATGAGAGACGACGCCCGCGATTGTATACTGTGTGCCCTACCTCACCATTAGCGCACGGATACGGTACGAACCTACAACTCGTGAAAGATGTTCAAAGCCGTACGGAATCCGTGCCCAATCAACGTCAATAAACCCCACCGACTCTTATCCTCTGCCTTCGCCTTACGTCAATGGTCATTAAAATCTAAGGAGTATGCCACCATTACGACGGAAACCTAGCTGCAAAAAGCTTTCCAACATTTTCCGCTAGGAGGGCAAACACCTTAGCGTCCACTAAAATGTAAAAATAAGGCTTGCAAGGCTTGCATTTCGCCTTGAGATGGGTGGGTTCCTGCGCCGGGGCTTGCGGACTTGCATAGCGTTTGTTAGCTAGATGATTCAGCTAGCTGGGAGGAGGATGTGGAGGCTTATTCGACCAAGGTCATGTACAATTTGTCGGAGAATTTTGAGGCTCGAGGACTGATTTGGTAGGCACATGAGGATTCTCGTTGTGCTCAACAACGTTACATACTGAAGCTTTAGTGAATCGATTTGAGAGGACCTGTCTATACATAAACAAAAACCAAGGCAGGAGGTGGCCTCTGTATATGAGAAATCCATTGTATCTATCCTTGCGAAGTCTTCTGACAAAAAGAATGTTTGTTATGTACACAACCAAAAGAAAAAACCCACCCTATCCCTAGCGATGAGGGAAGAGATGTAAAGGTCCCGCCGTTACTGCATTGCACTGCACCACACTTGATCTATCCCATACAGAAACCTGAACCTCTGTTCTACATAAAACGTTGCGAGTGAAATGGCCGTCCAAGGTGATTGTACACAGAAATCCACAACCAATAACGCCAGACGCCGAACCAACTCCATCCTAAAGTCATACCTTCCCCGTCCATATACCGGATTCGCCTGGGTCGTTATCCTTTACTCCTCTGGAAACATCGTCACTGCAGGCTCATCACTTTCCCGCACTCTTCGAGCTCCTCCGGTTCTGCTTCGGAATAACCTTCGCATGCACCTTTCTCAAATGCTCCGTTAAGTGGTCCTTGCGATCGAATCCATGTTCTCCAGTACGTCCGCACCCGCGGCCAGGACAATCGAATTTCTCGGCCGGCAGAGAGGGGAAATGAGTCCTTTGGTGACGGTCGAGATCGTATTGGCGCTTTGTTTGGTACTCGCAGCCTGGGTCAAGACATTGGAGTATGCCCGATTTGGTGCTGGAGGGGGAGGTGGAGGTACGGGTTTTGTGGCTACCCTTTGTGGAGGTGTTGACGGGGGCGGCGTGATAGACAGCTATGCTGGACAAGGGAATGGGCGGGACGGGCTGGACGTCGTAGAATTCGGAGGAGGAGGTGTAGGTGTAGCGTGAGTAGTCTGAGTTGGACGAACCCAAGCTAGAATCCGACGTGGTGTGCGTCATGGGTTGGCTGGCATAATGGTTGCCGGTTTGGACATAGGAGTTCGGGTATTCAAAGCCGGATGCTTGCTCATAACTCGCAGTATACGGCTAGCTTTGATTAGCCTGTTCTATTAGACCTGTCGGCATCGGTGAACCTACATAGTTATATGGCTCTTGGCCGTAATAACCGTCGCAAGACATGGCGATGTATGATCGCAGATAACAGATATATAAATATAGGCAAAAATTGAACAAGAGATATACTGTTCGCTGTCAGCGTCGAATTCTTTTCGGGCCAGCACAACTTACTGTTGTATCATCAACGAGAACGGACAAAGAATAGAATGTTGCTGTAGCTTTTTGGTGATGAGACACAATGGGAAGGGGTAGACCAAATTTTATATAAAGTCTTGATGATAGGTGTTAATTACATTAATAGAGAATGAAGCAGAAGTGAGGCCAGGTACGCCCTGAGAGCAGTAATTTTGCCTGGAAAATATATTATGATACTCCCGTCGACTTTGCCAGTCATGAATAATAAGGAATTTCTAGGATGGGCGCAGTTCCAAGTCCTCACCGAAAACGAAGCGCCGCGCCTCTCTTGGTGTACTCACTGGTATAAGTGTGCGAGCCACGTGAATATGCAAGGAAATGTAGACAAGGTGCAAATCCTTCAAGATCTTAAGCTAGAGGGGACCGGGAGACGTGCCGCGGGATGTTAAGTACCGCAGGTCCTCCGATTGACTGCCCTGGCCTCACAATTCCCCAGGCATTGGGTGGCCGTGGCCTTGGCTGGCGACGAGTCACAGCCTACACCGGATCCCCTGCGGTCAGTGGGGTGTTTGGACCTAACGTGATTACACATCAATTGGCAGCCTCGCACGGCGCCACCCGTGGCCATGCCAGTCATATACCGTCTGATTTCTTTCCGGTGAGAGGACTAGCTCCTCGGCTGGGACCGACGAGGCTTCTAGAAGGCTTCAAAGCGAGCCAGATCTTTCTTAATTGGACCTGCGTTCGCTTGTTATTGGAAGGTTGACTGCTTTGGTGTTTACCTTCCGTCATGAAGAAGCATTGAGGGCTATGCAAGACTCAAGGCCTGATCATAGTAGACAAGCAGACCCACCAGTCTGCGTAATGGCTCGGGTAAATGGCCAATGATGTCCAGGGCGAGAAACACATTTGGGCAGCTTATGCTGGCTGGACCTATGGAGCTGGCAGACCGAGGAAAGAGCGTATTGAGAAAATGCCAATGGGTGGCTGTAACAAGCGCCTAATGACTGTGGAGGACTGCGGTTTGCGTAGGACGTAATTCGCTCGCCCTTTAGTGTAGCCTTATTTTTCTGCCTTACAGTCTTCGGCAAGGCAACGACATGACCAAAGCTCCGCTGCAATGCGCTATGCTCTGTTAGGGACTTGCTGGCCAGGGTAGTACTATACCTTTTTCTCCCAGGCAGCTCGATCTGGCTTAGCTCAAGGCCTAAGCCTTAATCGTCCTTAGGCGAATCAACAAGGCGCACACGGTACAATTGATCTCGCACTCTTGAATACTACCCATCTGTTAGTTGAGATACATTCGACTCGCACATACTCACTGGTATCAATCCCAGCATTGCGTGGATTCCGACAGCCGTCATCAAACTGCCACGGCCATGGCCCTCGGCCATTTCTTCGCTCACAGCCACGATGCTCTTGCATGGGATAGGGAAGCACATGGCGGGCATTGTTGCCTGGACATGGGATGGGGTGAATAAAGCAGGCAACAGACGGGCGCAGCACCCTCCCTTTTATTCAAACAATACTCAGGTGACGACCCTGAGCCGGCTTAGGGCGGGGCGTTCTGGTGGGTTTATTCCATTAGCGCGGTAGCCTTGTTTTGCCTACCCTGGACCCTCGCAACCTACCAAAAAATAAGACTGGAGACGATGGATTCGGAAGCCAATCTGATTTTCAAGACGGCGCAATGGCGCGACAATCGAAGATTAGGGCAGCGAAGCACAGTGTAGTAATTATTAGTGCAGGGGCCTGTTCTGGCTTTACTGGAGGGGATATCGAGTCCGCATGTGGGCCCTAGTAAGCATTGCGGCGAAGGCTGTGTCAGTGGAATAATCGCGCAAAGCTTGTTTCAGAAGAGAAGAAATTGATCGAATGATGAATGCTTCACCCAAGACGGCGTGCAGTAACAATGGAATCTGCTACTCTAAGGTTGACCAAGCGAGCCACAAGCCTGTCGCCAGCCATACGAAAGAGCTGAGCATGCAGTGATACCTAAAGCTGCACCAGAACGCATCCCTATTTGATTGGACGCCACGAGCCTCACAGGTCATCTTCCAGAAATTTATATGCAAATTTGAAGTCGGCCTTCCGCCGATTCATCCTGATTGGACGATACCCATTAGCACCATACTTATGCTGGGGACGGGTTGGGATCATTTTCAATGGTAGACACAGCGACAAAACTTACCATGTACTCTCATAATCGAAGAATCGATAAGTTCCTTGTTCGTACTCTTCCGTTATTGTTTTAGGTTCTTCATGTCGCTGGAACCATGTTTGGTATTGCTTGTGAAACCGCCAGCTCTGGCTTTTGAGTGCCTTCGCCGCCATATATTGCTGGTAGGTATTCTGGCGATAGTAGAAGATGTAAAATAATGTGTCGGTCTCGATCTTAGCATAGAGATTTGGATCATCGGCATTTGCGAATGGCTCTTGCGGATAATAACTCGGCGTTACATACCGCGTATCTGGTCGGTAGTGGCGTGGTTTCTCAGCATCCAGATATTCTGGACGGCTTTGATTTGACGCGATAAGAAGCCGCTGTACCAAGACTGAGTCAGCCGCAGCTGACCTGCTCTTTGTCACTTCAAATGAGTGAATGAGATCTTGTAAACCAGGTGGCAGATGATAGACAGACTCATCCTCCTCTTGCCTCGGCTGCTCACCGTTCGTTTGTTCGACATCGGGCGAAATGGCTTCTGTGGAGGGGGGCTGCGTTTCTACCGGCGCTGGGAGAGTTGGCTCCTTAGCTGGGGCCTGTATAGGTGGAGTTGTCTTTGGAGTTGACGATGTTCTTGAATGACTAGCATTATCAGCCGTTGCCGGAGCCTGAGTACTACGCGCAGTGCCTGGTAGCACCGTGGAGGACTTGCTTTCCAGTGTTGGTGATTTCACTTGATTACTTGTGTTAGACAAAGGATCTGGGCTTGATGTTGCGGGTCCTGTGGACTTGGGAGCGGGTGTAGCGCCAGAACTAGCAGGTATCGATGGTGCTGTATTGGGTGAGGTTGTAGCACTGCTCTTTTGTGTAGCCGGGAAAGCAGAGAGGCCAGGTGGTGCGCTCGGTGCTGGTGCTATCGTCGTTCCCGGTGGAGGAGGTAGAGGTGCGATACCAACAGCACCTTTGTCGTTCGCAGCTGCTGCTGCCGCTGCTGAAGCGTACTTTAAAGTCTCTCCAGGCGCTCTTGTTGGTAGAGGTGCTGGTTTCATGGAATTGTTGGTATTGCCATTGGTGTTGCTGGCTAAGGGGGTGTGAAGAGTTGCTAGCGCTGGTAATGGTGACTTCAATTGGTTCGACGGTCTTCTTACACCAGTGCCTTGAGGTTCGGATATCGAGGTCGCCTTCGGCTTGCTTCCTCCTGCACCAGGACCTCGACCATCTGCTGTCTCTGGTGTATCGTCTTGTATTGACTGTGCATCCTGAGAAGAGACCCGGTCATTATCATTATTCAAGCCAAACACTTCTTCGTCTTCTTCCAAATTCAGATCGTCATATAGTGTGTCATCTTCATTGAAATCGACAGCCTGGTTCTCTTCAACGTAGTACTTGATTCCCTCCTCCAGGTTCTTAACCTGATCTGTCTCGACGTTGCCATTCTCCAATGAGCGTAGTAGTAGTTCCAGCTTCCCCTGGTGGAACTTATGCCGCTCTAAGGTCCGGGATATTTCAGATAATCGGTCCGCCTTGCTAGAGTCCTTCTTCCCTTTTTTCACCGTTGCCTGTAAGGCCTCCTCTTCTGCTTCAAGAGCCTCTATTTGCCGCTCCAGTTCCTCAACCATCTCTGAAAGGAAATGACATGATTCTTGCTTGGCTCTCTCAGTAGGATCTAGCTTCGCAGTAGCTTGAAGTCCTTCCTTTGAGAATGCCTTCGTCTTCATTTCCTTCTCGACAGCTTTGAACTTTTCCATCTGCTGTAAGGGCGACTTCCGTCAGCAACCAGTACCGTACTTGGTGTTGAACGACACATACGTTCTCAATGGCTTTGCGTTGCTCCATGAGTGGCTTCTTGTCCTTTATCTCATTGCCTGCAGCCCATGTTTTTATCTGATCTCGATGCCGTTGTAGTTTTTTGATCTCTCGCTTGAGAGCATCTTCCAGCTTCTCTTTCTGTGAGGCGTTGGTAGCCTGCTGGATCTTATCGTATATGCTCTCGAAGGTCTGAATTCCCTCTGCAACCTTTTTGAAGGTCTTATCGATCTCCTGCTGTAATTTTCGTGCCGCCATTGCTGGTGATCAGAATGTGAGGTGGTAAAGAGGCGTTGTGTTCGAATGTCCAGCGTTGAAAGGGTTCCAGGATTTTGCCGTCGTCTAGATGACTTGCTGCTATACTCCTGAAATAAAGTTAATGTTCCGGGTGAGGCAGGCATGTAGTGGGGGTTGGTTATTCGCCGTATCACTAAGTAGCATGAACCTTCAGTTGTTTATGAAGAAGATTTGCTCTGGGTGTCAAAGAACCGCTGCTGGGGGAGGGTGTCGCCAAGATCACGGAAACGCGCGTGAGGCTAGGGTTACATATCTCGATCCGCGGCGTAAAAGTAATTATTCCTCCGCATATACACAATAGTTCGCTTGGTCGCAGTAGCTGCAGCAATGGAAGACGGTGATTAAAACCAGGATACGACCTACTATTACCGAGAGTTGGCGATGACGGTGCTCTTGCAGAGACTTAGACAGTTTGCCGCAGTCACACGATTATTCTATACCAGACCCATTCGTGTTATATGAGTTGGACTCGCTTTCTACAAATATTACTTATTTACATGAGGTAGAATCGTCTCTGCTTAGGAATCCTTATCTATCTTACCGCTACGGATCGCAAGATCTCGTCATGAAGGGTAGTAAGCATCCTCATCGTGGTTGTTGTATATCGCGCTAAGCTTCACAGCTGTTCTACAACGCGTTGCATCGGCTTCAGTGACTGTTGATAACCATCTAATCTCGTCGATCGGGAAAGGGGTGCTCGTGTTTGCGGCCGTTGCATCCGAAGACACTAAGAAGGAAGTTGAATCAATGGCAGCGAAAGTATTAAAGATGAAATTATGGCCTGATGAAACCGGGGCTACGGTGTGTTTCAGAACTTCTGTGTTTATATTATATTCATTCATATCGCTAGAAGTGGAAACGTAATGTACAAGATATCAAAGGAGAAGTCCTCTGTGGTATGTCGCCGTTGCCCAGGACAGCTGTGGTCCTCTTTATAGCTTATGATCCACTTATTGCAGTATCACAGTTTACGTTGCTCGCTTCGACTAAGAAGGGCAACAGGCCCGATTTTCATGGAGCAGCTGGTGGTGAACAGGCAAAGGAGCTCTATGATCATTTCTTTGCCCAGGTACAGGAGCTTTATGAGCCAGAGAAGGTCAAGAATGGTGTTTTCCAGGCCATGATGGAAGGTAGAGTTGGGCCACTGTATTTCTTACTTTATCTACTGACCATGTGGAAGTCAACATACAGAATTCTGGGCCTGTGAGTGTCGAATACACTAGTCGCGATGAAGCGGTACCCAAGCAGGATCCTTCTCAGTGTCGCCTCTTGGCCGATCTTTACTAATCTTGCTCCGCAGGTCACTTTGGAGATCGAAACGCATCCACCAAAAACTCAGGAAGTGTCCGAGAGGACTGGAGGATCGACGAAAGGAGAAAGGAAAGGCACTGCAGAAAGCCTTCAAATACCAGCAGAATTATTAGACTAGCACATTATATATTCACCAGCATTTCATCACAAATCTCTATTGCTATCATTGTACAAAAGTAGTATTGGTTACTAATCGTACATTATTTACAGCTTCAATAGAGGCTGTGTTCGCTAAAGCACCTACTACCTGATTGATTCGGATCAGGTTGAGGCTGTAGGCGTTCGTAGAAAGTGCTGGAAAGGTCCCCGGCCCTGGCGCCGATTGGGCTGAATGCCAGTCAACCCACCACCCCCATAAACATCTGAAGGAAAACTTGACAATTCTTTCAATCACGAAAACCTATATTCACAGCCACAATATCTCTTAATACCGCCTCTGTACAATCTTTCCTGCAGCTCGCGCATTCCTCCAATCCTGAATAAGACACTATGGGATCGGAGAAGTCGAGTAAGGGCAAATGCCGTCTACCTATCGATACGGGGCAAAGCTTGCTAACAACATAAATCGAAGGTCGTAGCCATGTCTTCTTCGACATCGAGATTGGCCATCAAAAGGAAGGACGCGTTATTTTCGAATTGGTATGTCGAAGTAGTCATAGTCCAGCCTTTCCCCAATAATTCGTCGTGTGTTGACCTATCACTAACATTTCTCTAGTACGACGATGGTCAGTAGCAGAGCGCCTACCTTCTGTAGAATGCTAGCTTACATTCTGTACCTTAGTTGTCCCCAAGACTACAGAGAATTTTCGCTGTCTTTGCACTGGCGAGAAAGGCATAGGAAAATCTGGTAAACTATTAAGCTACAAAGGTTTGTCAAGACAATCTCAACACTGGTCACCATAATTTCAAGTTAGTCTAAAGAAGAATTTAAGGCTCTGGTTTCCATCGAGTCATTAAAGGTTTCATGATCCAAGGAGGCGACTTCACCGCTGGGAATGGCACTGGTGGCGAGTCAATCTATGGCGAGAAATTCGAAGATGAAAATTTCGAGCTCAAGCACTCAAAGCCATACCTACTCTCCATGGCAAATGCTGGACCAGGTGAGCCACCTTATGCAATACTTCTTTTGGCGATTCCGCTTATGTATGACAGGCACGAACGGATCCCAATTCTTTGTAACAACTGTACCGACGCCTCATCTAGATGGTAAACACGTATGGTGTCGCAACCCCTCTCTAGCATTCCGAGCTAACGGCCTACCAGGTTGTATTTGGAGAGTTGAAAGAGGGTAAGAGCATCATCCGCAAGATAGAGAACCTGCCCACGCAGAGCGACAAGCCTGCAAAAGATGTCACAATTGTTGGTATGTCTAAACATCCTATCTTGAATGGGATTTCACCTAATTGAATCATTCAGATTGCGGCCAGCTATCAAGCGAGGAGGCTGTCAACTCTGCTAAAAAGGGACCCGATAGCACAGGCGACGCATACGAAGACTTTCCCGACGATCAGGGCGAGAATTTCAAAGGTACTCAACTCGTTGAAATTGCCACCAATCTCAAGGAATACGGGAACAAAGCATTCAAATCCGGCGACCTTAGTCTGGCTCTGGATAAGTATCAAAAAGGATTACGCTATCTGAACGAGTATGATCCCTCACCCGAAGATCCAAAGGAATGTCCCAGGCAAATTAAGCAACTTCGCTTTACGTTGCATTCAAATTCGTCTCTTCTCCAACTCAAACTGAAGTCTTATGAAGCAGCTCAGAGCAGCGCCGATAATGCATTAGAGCTTGGGGAGGATGGAGTGTCCGACCAGGATAAGGCAAAAGCATATTACCGCAAAGCTCTTGCCCTTCTTGGTCTCAAAGATGATGAGGAGGCGGTGAAGAGTCTAGAGACGGCGCAGAAATTGGCTCCCAGTGATGCGGCCATCAGCAAAGAGCTGGGAGCAGCAAAGAAAAAGGCCGCTGAGCATGCAAAGAAGGAGAAGGCAGCTTACAAAAAGTTCTTCGAATAAAAGTTACGGTCAAAATTTGGACAAGTTGAATGGCCAATTGCAGGCCCGGATATAGGGAGTTCAATTTATGAGTGACACGCGAGATGAACAATGTGTGGATGCTTATTAATAAAGGTAGATCCATAGATGGATTTAGATATATACATTGAAGAGCTCGCTTCATGAACCAGACTACCTATGATTCTTGTAATGCAACTTTGTAACCCAAAAGATGCCGCCCAATCATAGAGTCTTGGCCAAATACCCCATTCAGAAGCGCTGCGCGCATCTTTCCTGACGGCCCCACCAAGCACATTTTGTTCGTATCTTCGGGGCCTTAGTATTATGTTGGACATTTGACTGTGAGCTTTAGGTGGTAAACACGTAATTGTAGGACTCAGCCCATTTACTGATCTCGCGCCCACATCTGTCTTCTCTTCTGCCGATCCTCCCTCGCATACCTCCTCCTCCTTCCCCACCTCTCCTTGATCTGCTCGATCTTCTTGAACTCTTCTGCCTTCTTCTCCTCGCTCACCGGTGCAATCATCCCGACGAAGAACGGACTACAATCATACTTCTCCGCTAATTTCGCTCTGCTCCATGTATATGGGTCTTCCGTTCGCAGCCGCCTTATCTCCTCAATCTCTTTTTCTCGCAGATGGTACTTCTTCTCGTAGGGTTTGTGGTTGTTGACGATGGGTGGTAGGCCCCGGCCTCGCTGGGTGTAGGGGTTTGCATGTTGATGTGATTGGGCTAGGAGTTGGCGTCGCGGGTCATTGGGTGGGAGGAAAACTGAGGGTGTGTGATATGGTGATGGAGCAGATGAGGGAGGATTGAAGACAATGTGGTCGTTCAGTTGGTTGGGAGGTATAGAAGCTGTGAAGGATGGGTCTGGTTTGTTTCGTAGCCGTTTGGTAGTGCGACGGGCAGAAGATTCATGGCGACATGGCGTGTATGGACTGAACCCAGCAAGTGGGTGATAGAGGAACTGCAAGTTTACTGGCGGTCTTTTTGGGGAAAATATGGACATAGCCGGCTCTACAGAGAAGTTGACGCAAACCAGAGTCTTGAAGGTCCCAATCTATTTTCGGGGGTCAATTAGCTACCTTATTCCATTCGGAAAGGACTGCGCTATTCTGGAACTAGAACTAGTGGGAATGAAACACCCCTGCTAAACGTCGTCACCCTGGCGCTGCTGAGACGAGGCGTGGCCGACCTCCCAAACTCCAACCTAGTTTGATGCGATCGTGGAATATCACGTAGCCAAGGGGCCACGACATTCTCCAATCCTCTCGTCAACACTACGACTTCTAAGAAGCGCATTACAATATCATCCAATGCAGAGAGTAAGCTGTTAGTCATTCACAGGTGAGCTTCTACCGAGGCGCGATTAGCAGCACGAATACAAACCGCAATTACGCACGCAGCTGCAGCTCCGCCCCTGCATTGGCATTTTCTAAGACTTAGAATCTGAATCATTACACAGGTTTTTCCAGGACCTATAATCATCCATGGTATCCAGTTAGCCACGCGCAAAGCTATTCGGCACGATGGCCGATAAACAGGCCAGCTTGGGCATTGACAATGGCGATGATACCGGCTCACGCATTTCCTCAGTACCCTTACTAGGAGAAGGATTGAATAGCGCAAGCGAGCCGAATGAGACTTCTGGATCAGAGGTGAAGTCTGGGAAGAGGAGGTTCTGGAACCTGGGTAAGAAAAAGGAAGACGAGAAAGCCAAGAAGAACCGCGATGCAGCAACAGCTACTCCTCCCACAACAGCTCCAACAACAGCCCCTAAGACTATGCGCCCCGTGTCACCTTTACCAGGAATAGGCCCACCCGTGAAGCAAATCATATCACATCCTTATGGTCCACCCTCATCCCCAGGCCGCAACCTCAATTCCTCGTCTCCTGGAATACCTTCTCCAGCCTCCTCACAAATCTTTGAACGAAGCGTTCAGGAGGATGGCCTTGCATCTACTGCATCACCTGCAATACCAGCCCATATCACTACGGAGAATCATATACCTCCAGTGCTTGATGCGTCGTCCGTTGCAATTACAGACGACCACTTGAACCCAGACAACGTGGAGATAGTCATGCATGCCGCTCATCAGCCCGCAGCGTTGACCGTAACTGGCACGGGAACGAGTGAAGCTGCAGGAACTTCATGGCAAGATGATCTCTTGGCTCACCCGGACAATGATGATGCTGCTTCGAACTACGGCGCACTAGATTCTAATGACGTCCGTAGGCTCAGCTTCATCTCATTCGCCGATGTTGTCCATGCCGAACACGTCGACCATTCTGGGAGTATGGCACCAAGTATCTCAAGTCCCTTGGCTTCTATTCCGTACAACCGGTCGCCATCGCCTGGGCGCTCACCGCTGTCATCTCAAGGTCGCGGTGGCTCACCAATTGCGAGTGGATCTGAATCCTCCCGAGGTGTGGAGACGTCACCTAACCGAGGTGGACGTGGGCCTGGTAGCCCATTCTCCGGGTACAGCCCTCCGACTGGAGGCGAATTAACCATTGAGACAATGAGGCAGGCGTTGAGGAAGACTGGTAGCGGGGATCTCAGTGGAGCGAGGAGCCAGCCTATGAGTGCGACTAGTGGAGATGACGGGAACATGGATCATCCTTTTAAGGAGCAGTGAGGCCGACAATGATACGTGTGTTGCTAGAAGTTGGATTGAGGAAGCGCAGCCAACAGTTGAAGGCTGTCTGGCCGAACGGGCTGTGTGGGGGTTTGTCTTTACAATTGCTATTTGTCGATTACCCATTTACTGCAGCGATTAAGTATTTAGTCATGAAGGTCATGGAGCAAATTTACAGATTCAATGGCGCCTCTATGGAGCGCATGGGACCTTGCATCATTGGCGTGGTAGGGCACTATCTGGGCCAATATGCATCCTTTTACAAGAAGTGAGATATCAGTCCCTACGCAGGAGCAATGATGTGTAAATCAAGCAACGGTAGATTAGTAGACGAAGGTGTCGCTTCATCATGTACCTTGGTTCATAATATGTCAAGTCAAATTCATGGGCCGTGCTCCGGTCCTTCTTCGGCCAGCCGCTTCGACCGCTGCATCCCCCATTCATTGCGCCTGACACAATTGTATACATCGGAACGGCTCCTCGCATTCCACAACGAAGGCTATGAGTGCAAGCCCATCCGTCTGTTTGGGAACCTGCCTTCGAGGCGAAGTCGCGATGCACATTCTACGGTCTGCCTGAGCCGAGATCTCAGCCAATCCTCCTCGGCCCTGTAATTGGAACCCTCTTACACCAATCGCTTCTGCTAGGACCTGGACCTCTCGGCGGTATCATATGCAAGAGCATCAAACCCCGACAGTCAGCCCACAGTCTCGGACAACGGAAGAGTTGATACTCAATGTTACTGAGGCCTTTTCTTCGCCTCGCTACCGTCCCACCACCCCCGAACGATACCCCACCACAACACATGTACACTGCTTAGAAGCTCTCTGCTCCGGTTTCATGAGATACCAGGCGACTTTGTTGGGTGCAAGTTGACCAACTTTGTTAAAGCGAAGCCAAGTAAGTGCCAGTAGTGCCTGAAGTGGTGGTCTTACGCCATGGAAGCAAGGATCGAAAGCAGGCGCCGCAACGGCTCAAAGCGCAATTCTGGATTTTTTGGACAAGAGCAGCAAAAAGGGGATACAATACAGCGAAGGACAAGTAAAAAGGCCTCCTCGCGGGACAGGCAGGGTCAAATCTACTCTGACGACTTTGGTGACGAGGTAGCCCGAGCTGGTACGCCTGAGCCAGCTCCAACGCTGTCCTCTGGGACTCCTCTTCCTATCTCAGCCTTTTCGACGTCCAGAAGCGCATCCCCACAGCTCCCTTCCCGTCGAAGTCCACAGTCAAGGTCCCGCGATGGCACCCCGTCTGCCCGCCCTCATATCTCCACCCACGCTAGGAATAGCAGCAAAGAATCTCAATCGAGACCCAGGACGAGGACTCTTGAAGAACGGTACAGAGATAAATCTCCAGAGGTACCGAATCGCCCTCGTTTAGGCTCACTTCGCTCAGCATCTCTTCAAGAAGAGGAAGACGATGATGACGACTCTTCGTCTATTGGTTTCCCATCAATTATTTCTTCTCCGCCTTTGGATACCCACTCGGATACCCAACCGCGCACCCGTCGTGGACTTACCAACCCTTCGCCCCGTCCGCTATCACCAATTAGAAATCCCATTGCTGCTAAGCCTGGCACCCATCTATCCTCGTCGTCCACCGATGCTAAGAAGATCCTGCAATTAATGAAGACAACTTGTGGCAGGATGCATGGTATACTCTCCTTTCGAATGTCGTACACTGGCACGTGGTCTTCTGGCTATTGCGCGATTAATGTAGCATCAGGCAGCTTAATATATCAAGCAAAAGGCAAGGTGTCCGATAATAAGACCTTGATCCCAGATCTACGAGGATGCCAGGTGCGGACCTTATACGATGCAGAATCACGGTCAACTTTCCTTGATGTATCTACCCGGAGGACTAGCATGGGTATTCACTTACGCCCACATGTGCCTGAGACATTCGATTCATGGCTCGCTGCGCTTCTCTGTTGGCAGCCTATCAGGCCTAAAGGTGTACAAAATAAGATGACAAAACCTCAAGAAGCACACATTGCTGAGCGAAAGCTGGGAGATAAGAAGAGACATTCTTGGAGCACGCCATCGAAAGACGCATCCATCATCAAAGTTGGTAAGATGCTGATGTGGGACAAGGATGCGAGATTTGGGTCTTCTTCCTCGCCGCCAGGTATCGGGAGAATTTCAACTTACAAGCAGCTGAAATCTATATCCAAAAATTGGCGGAGGGTCTCCTGTACGCTACAAGAGAATGGGCATTTCAAGTTACTTTCAGATCCTGGTAATATATTGATGGCTATCATCCCGTTATCCTCTCTATCCAGATGTGCAATTCAGCGCTTGGACCCCTCGGTACTGGATGACGAGTTCTCTCTAGCCATCTATCCTCAATACACTTCAACTACCTCAAGTCTTCCTCCACTTCATCCAGTATACCTATCATTAGACTCTCGTGTTCTATTCGAGGTCTGGTTCGTTCTGCTAAGAGCTTTCACAGTTCCAGAGTTGTACGGGCCAGAATCAGAAGCTGCGGACGCTCAATCTGGTGACTCTAATAACGACGCTGCCGTTATGAAGTCCACAAGCGCCGATATGTTTCGCGTGGAAAGACAGCTTTCTCTCCGTGTGATTGAAGCTAAATTGCATTCTGGCCGTGCCAACACTTCACACAGCTCTAGTTCAGAATCAGGACAGCGGCCACCGAGCAAAAAAGATATGGCTACTGGCAGTTACTATGCAGAGGTCCAGCTGGATGGAGAACTCAGAGGCAAAACAGCTGTGAAGTTAGATACCAGTAATCCGTTCTGGCGGGAGGACTTTGAATTTGTAGATCTACCTCCTGTCCTGTCGAGTGCCTCGATAGAGCTGAAGACTCGTAATGCTGGTCAAAAGGACTGGACTCTTTCTCATGCTCCGATTGATCTTGAGGAGGGGGAGATCAACCCAGGTTCGATCGATGGAGATATCGAAGTGTCGCCTTTGGATCTCTTCTACGGCAAGGTAGACATTCGCATAGATGAGCTAGAAAGGGCAACTGACACCGAGAAGTGGTGGCCGATCGTCAATGAAGACGATGAGGTTGTCGGCGAAATGCTTATGAAAGTCCGAATTGAGGAGCTTGTAGTACTCATGAGTCGGGATTATGGTCCGATCCTGGAGTTGCTCCACAAGTTCTCAAGTGGACTGACAAATCAGATCGCCCAGATGGCTCATGTTGAGTTGAAAAGGATATCGGAAATCATGCTCAATATCTTCCAGGTGTCCTCAGAGGCGAGCAATTGGTTGATGTCGCTTGTCGAGGACGAGATTGACAGCATCCACAAGGAGACACCTATGTCGAAATTTCGCTACGGGAGGAACCGGATCGCTTCCAATGACTCCTATGAATCGAGCATCGAGCGAGAAGTGGTTCTTCGTGACCTTGGGAAGAATGCGACTGCTGAAGCTAACCTGCTTTTCAGAGGCAACTCTCTATTGACTAAGGCTCTAGATTCCCATATGCGACGGTTAGGCAAAGAATATCTGGAAGACACTTTAAGTGAGAAAATTAGGGACATCGACGAGAGTGACCCAGAATGCGAAGTTGACCCCAACAGGGTGAAAGATCCAGAGCATTTGCAACGCAACTGGAGAAATCTTATTGCGTTGACCGAGAATGTGTGGAAGTCGATAGCAACTTCAGCAAACCGCTGCCCTCCGGAGCTGCGTCATATCATGCGACATATCCGTGCATGTGCTGAAGATCGATATGGTGATTTCCTTCGTTCTGTTGCTTATAGCAGCGTTTCAGGCTTCCTGTTCCTACGTTTCTTCTGTCCTGCGGTCCTCAATCCCAAGCTTTTCGGCTTACTTAAAGGTTCGTCTAATTCCCCGACGCCCAAACCCTCAATGCGTTCAGATTTTATCAGAACGTCTAACCGTACATAGATCATCCACGTCCCCGGGCCCATCGTACTCTTACGCTCATTACGAAGGCCTTACAGACGCTTGCAAATTTGACTACCTTTGGCAGTAAGGAGCCATGGATGGAACCCATGAACGCCTTCTTAACGTCGCATCGCCAAGAATTTAAAGCTTACGTTGATGACATTTGCTCAATCAGTGCAGACCATAGGACCTCCACCATTCCTCCCTCCTACGCTGCCCCCATCACCATACTCGGGCGTCTACCTGGAACCAGTCGCGAAGGCTTTCCCAGCCTTCCGTACCTGATTGATCAAGCCAGGGAGTGCGCAGGGCTGGTAGACGCTTGGCTTGACTCCCGAAAAGAGATCGATAACACGGTCTTAATGAGTGAAGAGTTGAAGACTTTCGATGACTTGTGCGAAGTCTCACGCGAAAAATCCAAACAATGTCTCACTCGCGCAGAACAAGCCGAACGGCCTAGCGGTACTCTCGAGCCAAAGTGGGAAGAGTTAGTAGAGCAGATGGACCGGAAAGCAAGGTTTAAAGAACCGAACGGGTGTACCTCGCCTAATACGCCCACGGCTGAAGGAAGCATCCATAGCATTCATTCGGAAAGCAGCACATCAAGCTTGACTGACAGCTACATTCAACGCCATAAACCCCGTAAAGTCTCTCCTGGAACCTCACGTCTGATCATTGCAGCCTCTCCCACATCACCGAGATCTCCTGATTGGCACGGAGACTCGGACTCGGAAACGGATACCCCTCCAGGCTCCTCGTCCAGCGTCTGGGATCCAGGAGTCCACAACGAGAACCAACCGCCGTCGGACTCCGAAATTATTGACGATGTCGATCTAGACATCCCAGATGATCACAGTGCCATCGGTTCGAGTATCTACAGCCTCACTCCTACTTCTAAGCGTACGAGCACTAGTACCAGCAGTACCATCGTACATAAACCTATCCCACTGATCACACCTTCCTACAACAGGAGACACGCCGGGCCTAGAAGCACTTACAGCTTGCGTCGCTCGTCTGAACGCGCAGATATATCGAAGACTGTAGGACCGAGGGGAACAGGAATTACACCTCGAGACAGCACAAGAACTAGCAGGGAAGGAGTACGGAGTAGGGATGGGCCGCACGCAACACCGAAGAGCATGTATCGATTGAACACATCTACCTCGTCGCAGAACGTATTTGAGCCATCTAACCCTAGGAGTCCTGCGGGTAAGAGTGAGTCCAGCTCGAGATTGAGATTGGGGGATCTGGGAGGGGTTTTTAAAAAAAAGGGTAAAGATTAGGCTAGAGCAAGTCTATAAATAATGGGTGTGCAAAGGTCCAAATCACGAATAACGCGGCGGCTGGATGGTTAGCTTTCATAGCGAGTGAGCGTTTTCGTTGCACGCAAAGGTGCACTGGCGTATTTTTGGTTATCCTTTGGGGGCACTCCTGTTTATCTAAGCATTCTGGTCTGATACTATAGTAAATCCAAGAAATTCTACAGAGACTATAGGATATAGAAGCATACATCATGCATTGAGACTTCCGATCTGCTGCTCTAACAGGTCATCTGGAAAATCCATCTGGCATCTTGATAGTCACTCAACATGGTGTTTGCATGCCCTAAAGCTGCTCGGGCCCAGTCTTATTGCCGAGGTAAAACCCGCCAGGACGATCTTCCCCCGCAAAACACCACCAGTGACGAAAGGCTGCGTTCCTTCCTCTCTTAAAACTTCAATTGCAAACGTTTTCTCTTTAGTCATGAACACATACTGGGCCCCAGCATCCCTTCAATTCACCAGAGCCCTCTACACTAACCCAACAAGCACAACAGTCCTCCGACTCTCCCTGCCCCTCCACCAAACAACAAAAAACCACCACTACCCCCGTTATCGCCCTTTCACTGCGCGAACCATGGCGACCAATAGCCCCCACAAGAAAATCAAAGTCGTCAACCCCATCGTCGAACTCGACGGCGACGAGATGACCCGCATAATTTGGTCCACCATAAAAGAGAAATTTATCCACCCCTACCTAACCATCGACCTTAAATACTACGACCTTGGACTTCCCTACCGCGACGAAACCAACGACCAAGTCACTATCGATGCCGCCGAGGCCATAAAAAAGTATTCCGTTGGCGTTAAATGCGCTACCATTACCCCCGACGAAGCGCGCGTGAAGGAATTCGGTCTCAAGCAAATGTGGCTGAGTCCGAATGGGACAATTAGGAATGCGTTGGGTGGAACGGTATTTAGAGAACCAATCGTGATACCAAGGATTCCGCGACTGGTGCCGGGGTGGAAGAAACCTATTATTATTGGACGACACGCATTTGGGGATCAGTACCGGGCGAAGGACTTCGTGGCGCCGGGGAAGGGGACGTTGGAGATGGTATATACGCCTGCGAACGGGGAGCCAACGCGGATAAAGGTGTATGAATTTGGAGACGATGGAGGTGTGGCGCAGACGCAGTATAATACCGATGATTCGATACGGGGGTTTGCGCATGCGAGTTTCAAGCTTGCGCTTAGTAAGAGTTTGCCTTTGTATATGAGTACGAAGAATACGATTTTGAAGAAGTATGATGGGCGTTTTAAGGATATTTTTCAGGAGGTTTATGAGAAGGATTATGCGAGGGAGTTTGAGGAGAAGAAGATTTGGTATGAGCATCGCTTGATTGATGATATGGTTGCGCAGATGATGAAGAGTAGTGGGGGGTATGTAATGGCGTTGAAGAATTATGATGGCGATGTGCAGAGTGATATTGTTGCGCAGGGTTTTGGATCTCTGGGGCTTATGACGAGTGTGTTGATTACCCCTGATGGGAAGACGTTTGAAAGTGAGGCTGCGCATGGGACTGTGACGAGACATTTCCGGGAACATCAAAAAGGGAATGCGACGAGCACGAATCCAATTGCATCGATTTTTGCGTGGACGAGGGGGCTGGTGCAGAGAGGTCAGTTGGATGATACACCTGAGGTTGTGGCGTTTGCGGAGAGTTTGGAGAAGGCCTGTGTGGATGTTGTGGATGAGGAGGGGATAATGACGAAGGACTTAGCACTGGCTTGTGGGATGACAGGGAAGGGAGATTATGTTACTACCGACGAGTATATGGATGCTGTGGAGGCCAGGATGAAGCGGATATTGAAGGAGAAATTGTGAATATTGAAAAGGATTGGGTGTATGGATATAGGTAAATTGTACATAGATGGCGATCAGTAAATAATGTAAACCACTGTACATTCAGATACGGGGGAAGGTACATGCAAGCATGAGTTTCCAGCCTTGATTGCTATTCATCTAAGTCATAAGTCCACTCCTCCCAAAGCTGTCTAAGACCATCATCCTCTGAACAGCATCGAAAGTCATTGTCGCTAGTCGACCCCGGACTCCCAGGCCGCATCGCATCACAACATCACCGCGCGGCCTCATTTGTCATCCAGCGGCAGACCAGTCTTCGGACTAACTTTCAGAACCCTCGCCACGCGGTTCAGCAATCCCTGATTCTTAATAGCATCACCGCTCTCCAAGAGCTTGATATCGTTTGCCTGGCAGTTGACCTTCTGTGCAAGCTGAGCCTGTGTCATCTTGTATGGGCCTTCTTTCGAGCGACGGTTTCGGATATTTTGACCTATTTCTGCGGGGACTTTATTGGGAGCGATGATGTCGTCGGCGCGGTCGACTTTCGTTAGACGTTGGCCTTCTGAGCCGGATTTTTTGGCTTGCTGTAAGACTTAATATTGAGGCTTCACGAAGACAATAGGGGTTTGTCTTACTGCGTTCCCTGTGGCGAACTTCTTCTCTGTGCCGACGATGGCACCACTACGCTGGGCAGCGTTGAGAGCTCCCTTTCCTCGAACCACAGTCTCACGCTGAGCGGCTCCGCCACTGACCTTGCTCCCGATCTTGGTAACAGACTCCCAGTCGTCTGACATTTTGATCTCCGTGGATGATGAAATTGAAAGGATTGAAGTTGATAGTAACTTTAGGAGGTTGTTTGAGACCTTGACCGAGTGTTGCTTTGACTGTATGTGCAGTTGAATATGTATCAGATTGGGAGTGAAGCTGTTGTAGCGAAGAGAGTATGTGGGAAATATGCAGAGGTGGTCAACAACGAAGGATAAGAGTCTCGGCTTGGCGATGAATCACTCCCGGCGCTAAGATAAGCGCCGCCTTCCATTCTCTTCGACTTTCGTCAACGAATCACTACATGTGGCGCACTTTCACTTCTTTCCACATGTACTGCAAAATTGTTAAACCGGTTCAAATCACGATACCCAGTCATGACAGGTCTCTGGAAAACGTCCCATCTATCAGGTAGCCTTCGATGGAAGTCGGACTCGCAGCCTTGGTCTATGCTGCCCTCTGGTGTATTATTTCCGGGCTAGACTATGCTGGATTTTCTCTGGACTTTGTATATCTTGTCAGTGGTAATATTTGGATCTACAGAGGCTTTATATGGAAAATTATCGGGCAACAGCATCAGCAATTTCTTCAGGATGTTCGTGATGGAAGTTGGTACCAGAACTCCATCGTGGTTGTAATATTTTTCAATTTGCTCCTTTGGGTTGTTTCTTTCGAGCATCTCAGATCTAATTGGAAATCGTGGCGAGAAGCGCAAGACCCAGCAAGAGAGCCGGATTACCGGCCCAAGGCTTCTAATCCCTTGAGACCTCTCGTCTTCCCGTGCAGAACCACCCACACACGCTTGTTTCCAAAGAAGCATTCTTTTTCATACTCGTACCTGTTTGTAGGCGTTCCCGTGGGATGGCGTGGCTCCATTAGCTCATTCTTTTCGGCCGATCTCAATTCTCTGTCTTTGAAAGATCATCAACAGAAACAGGGTTGGTTGAGCGTCGAGTCTGCGGACTACTTAGACAGAGGTGACAATGTACATGGTTTGCAAGGCAAACTCGACTCGTACCTCCGATCTCAGGTTAGTCAAGTATATCACCAGCTCTATGGCTCAATGCTTATGATTGTTGTTTGACAGAACGAGGACCCTGCAGATTATGCCTATGCTTATCTGATCACTGCACCTCGTTTTCTGGGATACTCATTCAACCCTGTTTCCTTCTGGTATCTTTACAACGATGCGCGGGAGCTTAAAGCGATGATACTTGAAGTTAATAATACCTTTGACGAGAGGCGAATGTATTTCTTGAAAGGCTCCGAAAGCGACGCCATTGGCCACGAGAGCATGGGAAACGGAGCTGCCCCTGGCAAATTTGCGAACAAATGGGCGAAAGACTTCCACGTATCCCCGTTCAACTCCCGAAAGGGATCTTACTCACTATTTGCCCTCGACCCTTCCTCTCCTCATCTAAACGGGAAAGGACCTGTCGATAATACCATAACATTGAGCTCCTCCAAAGACCATCCAAAGCTTGTCGCTAGGATTTTCTCTACGTCAAATCCGCTTAATCCCTCTACCGTTACCGGACGGGACACGTTCAAATTCGTCCTATCCTGGTGGTGGGTGGGTCTTGTTACCTTCCCACGCATAGTCCGAGAAGCTGGAAAATTGTTCTTCCGTCGTAGACTCCACGTCTGGTACAGGCCTGAGGTACTAAAGGACAGCATCGGCAGGACCGAAACGCAAGAAGAGAGGTAAGCCATCACTCGCAACACCTCCCCACAAACCTTAACTGACCGATCCTTCAAAGAGCCATTGCCCTCCTCTTCCGCGACTTCCTTGCATCCCAAGTCAGACACTCCGACCTTCCCCTCCCCGTGAAATACATCCCCGCACTCCCCACGCCCCACGGCCTCGAAGTGTTCATCTCGTCTACCACAGCGTCCTCCCTCCCGATCTCATCCGAAGACGCCCTCCTCTTCAAACCCACCACTCCGCTCTTCTACGCCCAAATCGCTCGCGCGACAAAACTCCCAAAATTCCTCCTCTCCTCCCTCCAAGTCATAGACATCAAAACCCACACCTTCCACACGCCCTACCCAAACATCTTCACAACAATCTTCCTCCGCTCCACCAATCCTCCGGACAACACATCCTCCCTTCCACTCCTAGACCGTCTACCCTGGCTCCTCATCGCCCTCCTTCGAAACCCACGTACACGTACCCTCTCCCAACTCGACAACTACGCCATCCAAAACCACCGCACCGCTACGGTAAAAGTCCGCGCGTACCGGAAAGCAGTGCTAAGATTGTTGATTAGCGATTATATAGCTTTTGGAAATACTATGCTGCTTGATATCTTGACCACTGGTATAAGGATCTGGCTTTGGTGCGTTTGTGTTCGATATTTTGGGAGTTAGATTAGGGGCTATAAGTTATGTATGCATGTAGAGTGAATATCTGCCAATCGGCTGCCTAATTCCTGTCTGAAATAAATGGATTAAGGGGGTTAGATGTCCTTAATAAGAGGACTTCAGCGCTTTTCAATGATTTAGTTGAAGAAAAATTTCCCTGTGTAAAGCACTTGATTTGTTCTGAGTTCCTACCCTACAGCCATTCTATATGAATGATGTATGGGCGTGTATTTTTGGTTTGATGTGGGGAAAGTTGCCTAGAGGGAACAGCGTGAGCGAGTAATGAAGCAATATATGAGGACGTGGTTCAAAACAAAGACATATCTTTGACTTATACATTTACTGCAACACTTTATACCCAAGGCGGCGACTTGCCGTGATAATTACAATATCCAACAGTGACCCGTAATCCAGCGGCATCCATCAATCATACTTCGTTATTCACCAGAACGGAAAAAAGGACTCCCGTCTTCACAACCCCCGTAGCATATCCTCGACCCTTCTTCCCATCTCCGCACTCCCCACCCCGATCCCCCTCACCACTATTCCCACGCACCGCCCCACCTCCCTGACGCCCACCCACTCCGGCGCCACCTCCGCTAATAACCTCACACAACTCCTCGCCTCCTCCTTCCCAATCGGATTCCGCAACGACATCTGTAAATGCTGGACTAGAGTCGGCATCGTGAATGACACGTGCGCTACCTTCGACCTAAACATCTCCGCCACGGCGTCGTCGTTCGCGTGTTTTTTGGAGGACAGGGCTAGGCTTTCTATAACGGGGGCAATTTCCGGCAGTCGTTGTAGCGCCGATTTGCGGGCGAGGATGGCTGACGAGGGAAGGGCGGGGAGGGTAGATTGGTGAAGGTGTTTGGCTTTGAGGCGGGAGAAGAGGTCGAAGGAGCGGGCAGTGGGGAGTTTCGGGTTTTGGTTGGGTAGGGAGGGAGAGTTTGCAGTTGTGGTGTGTAAAGGTTTTTGCTGGGCTTTGATGGCGCCAGCTTTGAGGTCTTCGAGTCGGCGTTGGCCTTTGGACAGGAGGGGGGTGAGCTTGGAGAGGGAGGCGCAGGGTATAATTGGTCGTAAGGGGAGGGTGGCTATGAATGTTTTTGGGCAGGCGGGGTCAGTTTGAGAGAGTTTACAATGGGATTGCCAGTGTTGGGTGAGGTTTTGGAGGAATATTGTGTTTAAAGCTTCTTCGTTGATTGGGCGTCTCTGGGCCTTTTGAGAGTGGTGAGAATCTGCGATCTCGACACAGATCTTACCGCTGCCGTAGTCCGATAGGTAGAGTGGTCCTGATCCTTCTTGACCATTGTTCTGCTCGAGCGCCAGTATTTTTCGGACGTCTTCTGTAGTTACCCTTCTCTTTCTCCACGCCATTTCTACGCCTGGGCAAAGATTGCGAAGGTCTGCAGGGGTCATTGATCCGTTATGGGCGTAGTGCAGGGAAAGAGCTGTCAGGAAGGACGAGTGTAGGTTCACCAGATCTTGCAGTTCGTCTGGCAATTCCGTGGTCTCATCGAATGTTGCATTTGCCTTTGGTCCCGGTGCAGGACAAGAAAGCGATGCATCATGTGGTGCAGCGTTTGGCGAAGGGCTACGAATGGAGCCTGATAATGCCGGAAGAGTGAGCGATTCAAGACGCAAGCGAGCACCTTTTGTCGGTGTCTCTTGAGGAGGTGATCGCAAGATTGTTCTTTTACGTGGTGTGATACACTGATCGTCCAAGCAAGAGAACAATTGTGTGCTTTGGATCTTTGTAGGATCTTTGGCGGAATTACTGTCACTCTCTGGAAGTGATGTTCGTTCCCCAGTGCTGTGAGCCGTCTCACACCCCTCCTTGTCTGAATTGTCTTCCGTGAGGCTTAATTTTCGCTTTCTACCCACCCCTATTTTCAAGTCGCTCCTGCTCTTGATAGCATCGGTAACGCTGTCTGCCCCAACGACTGTCTTTCCAAAGCTCTGGGTGTTCGACTTCGAGATCTTGCCAAACGACCGGATGGCTCTTTGGGTGGCAGGCTTAGACACAGGGCCAATCGTGGTTGCCCCAACTTTTATTCTCTTCGGTGCTGGAGGCATTGCGACTTCCTTCACGGCTTTCAAGTCTCTACTTGCTCGATATAAGTTGGTGCAGTTCTCACAAGGAAGTCGCGTGTTCGGGATTTACGCGTCTTCGAGACGCGATTTAACCGAGGCACTTGCCCGATTAGGGTAGAATATCAATACGCTAGCGACTGATTGATTTATTTACGTGCGAGAATGGAAAAGCCATATTTATACATATAGAACGAATACCTGCAAAGCTTTTGCTTTGAAATCTAACAAAAGTTCGTTTAAAGAATTAGTACACTTATTTCTGAAAATATTTTACCACTTAATAAACGTTGGAAAGAAATTGTTCGCCGTTTGTAGACCGTAGTAAAAAGTCTGAATGCCTCATGTTATAGTGCCGTTACATGCATCATTTATGCTTTATGCTTTATGCTCTTACGTTCAAGGTTCCATCTCGAGGAACATATATTCGCTATCTGGAATCATGCTTGCTTCAACACGGGAATTAAAATTTGAAAGGCCGGAATTCTCTATGCCTTCTTCCTATTTTCCCGCTCAAATAACCTGATGACCGACAGGATCAATACTTTGCTACCGTGCAACCCCTGAATCCATGGCCTAGGCGTTTATTTCCATATTTTCTGTTTTAGCCTAGAGATTGTAATAATAGACACTTGGACTTTCCGTTATTGTTGCGATTAATGCTCAGGCTTAAACTTCGCACGATTCTGAACCAAGGTTCTTAAGCTTAAAAAATAGCAGAATTACTGGGTCATCTTTAGGCAGGTTTTGGAAGTGTCTTTTGACTACCCCCCTTCGATTTCTATCCTATCTTCATCGCGGAAGATTCTGTAACCCCTGTCAAGGCGTCTGCCAACGAAGCACTGCACAGATTTTTTCATAGAAGATGGACAATCTCAGCGCGAACGATGACATACCGCAACAGGTACTCAAAGCTCAACCCCTGGAGCTAATTGACAAGTGCGACGTCGTACAGGGGCGCTTGCATTTCCGAAATATCAATCTGGACTCAGTATCTGCTTCGAAAACGCTGCTTTCTTGACGCGTCCACCAAATCGTCTTATCCTAATAGCTATTCGAAAGGCAGCATTCAAGACACAACGTGCTAGCATGAGGAGAAAAAGCTCGCGTGTTGAGCAGAAGTCGACTAAGTCCAGTGTGGAGAAGAAGTTCAATATAGAGTTGATGAAGAGAATGAAGAAGCCAACACGACCTACCTAGTGTGGCAATCAAGGGGACGTCTCGAAGTATCGAATCAAGCGAGAACCAGCGCAGGTACAGGCGAGGCAGGAGGCCAGCCGAGTTGAGCACCACGAGGTTTGATGGTTGCTTGTTGGTGGGCAAAGAGATGATCCGAAGCTATACCTGCATAATAAGAGAGATGGTCTAGGAGATTTGCTCCATCCATAGAAGGCAATTGTTGAAGATGCATATGCTCCACCGCGATCTTCAGTGAGCGGATGTTGAAGAATGTTCAAGAATTATAAAGATATCGCTATTACTCAGAATAGGCCATCGATCTCACCGCTTTCTGGATCTACGTCTACGTTGAGGTAGCCAGGTGCCGTTGGAAGGCCGGGAATTGTCTGTATGTCGGCAGCCAAGGCGTATCTATATGGTTTAGCCAAACCCCGTATAGCAATTGTGATAATGTTACTACTCACAGATAACCAGCTCCAACTGCCAATCTCACATCTCTAATAGGTACGGTGAATCCTGTAGGCGCACCTTTCAACGCTGGATCGTGGCTGAGGGAGTACTGCGTCTTTGCTATGCAGATTGGCAGACTGCCAAAGCCTTGTTTCTCGTACGTATCGACCTTCTGTTGAGCCAGTTCGCTGAATTCGACTTTTTCTGCTCCGTACATAATCTTTCCAATCTTCTCAATGCGTTCTTGAACGCTGCCCTCAAGGTCGTACAGAAGCTTGAAATTCTTTTCTTGCGCACTCGCGGCGATCACACCTTTGGCTAGATCTACAGCGCCTTTGCCTCCTTCAGCCCAGTGGTTCGCAGGGATTGCATCAACAGCACCAGCTTTCAGAGCCTCCTCTCGGATGACGGCAATCTCGGCTTCTGTGTCTGTCTCGAATTTATTGATGGCTACAACGATTGGTATGCCATATTGCCTTGCGTTAGATATATGCTTCCTCAGGTTAACGCAGCCTTCTCGAAGAATATCGACGTTCTCTGTGCGGTAGACTTCGGGAAGTGCTGCACCGGGGGTGATTTCGGGCCCACCACCATGTACCTTCAATGCTCTCACAGTAGCAACCACAACAACCACGTCTGGTACAAGTCCAGAAGATCGACATTTGATATTGAAGAAACGCTCGCCACCCATGGTAAAGTCAAATCCAGCCTCGGTGACGACGAAGCCGGTCTTCTCATCGTGATCTTCATCAGCTTCTGTACCAGCCAGCTTCAACGCCAGCTTATCTGCTATGACAGAATTCGCACCAATGCTAATATTGGCAAAGGGTCCTGCATGGACAAATACTGGAGTACCTTCAAGTGTCTGCATGAGATTGGGTTTGATTGCGTCTTTCATCAATGCAGTGAGAGCTCCTCCTGCGCCAATATCGTCACAAGTGACGGGATCTCCATTCTTTGAGGTAGCAATTACCATTCGACCCAGCCTTTCTCGCATGTCACCTAGATCATTACTGAGAGCCAGAATTGCCATACACTCGCTCGCTACGGAAATGTCAAAGCCAGTCTCTCTGGTGTGGCCTTTCTCCGTAGATGCTTTTCCGACTGTGATTTGTCTCAAGTGGCGATCGTTCACGTCAAGGACTCGTCTCCAAGTGATGGTACCTGGGTCTATGTCTAGTCTTGCAAATCTCCCGTATTCTTCGGGAGTTAGATCATCTGGATTACTCTTTTCGATTCCAAGCTTCTTCAACCGGCGGAGCATTACAGGCTTAAACTCCCGCTTTCCCTTCTTAGCCGGCACAAGACGCTTGTAAAGTGCGCCATCCTTCTGAGTTGACTCATGAAACATTCTTGTTTCAATAGCCGCAGCTAGTAAGTTGTTTGCAGCAGATATTGCGTGTATATCACCGGTCAAATGAAGATTAAATTCGTCCATAGGGATGACTTGGCTATAGCCACCTCCAGCAGCGCCTCCTTTGATGCCGAAGGTTGGCCCTTGGCTAGGTTGTCGCACGTTTGCGAATGCGATCTTACTGAGATGTCCAGCAAGTGCCTGTGTCAAACCCACCGTAGTGGTCGACTTGCCTTCACCCAGGGGAGTAGGGGTAATGCCAGTGACTAGCACATATCGACCATTTCTTCTGTGGCCGAGCCGTTGCAGTAATTTGAGATCCACTTTGGCTTTGAATGCACCATATGGCTCGAGCTCATGAGAAGCTATGCCAACTTCTTTTGCTACCAGGGTAATAGGCTTTGGTCGTTGAGCTCTTGAGATGGCGATATCGGACGGAACAGGGCTGAGAAGCTTGAGGGGTAGAGGTGTAATATGCCGGGCTTTTTGTATTTCGAAGTACTCGGTAGCTGCATCAATCACATTCTGTAGAAGCATGGCGACCGTCATGGGACCGACGCCTCCCGGCACGGGAGTGATCTTCGAAGCAACTTTCTCTGCTGACTCGAAGTCCACATCACCAACTAGCTTCTGACCTGACTTCTTGGATTCGTCTGGGATATAATTGGTGCCAACATCAATTACCACTGCTCCAGGTTTCAGCCATTCGCCTTTGACGAAGTTTGGCTGCCCTATCGCAGCAACCAGAACATCGGCTTGCTTGATATGACCCTCCAAATTCTGTGTTCGTGAATGACAGACCGTCACTGTAGCATCTGCATTTCTCAGAAGGGCGCCAACTGGGCTGCCAACTATATCACTACGTCCAAGAACAACCGCATTCTTGCCTTTCAATTGCACGCCACTCTCTTCTAGCAACACTATGACACCTTTCGGAGTACATGGCGTGAACATAGGGTGTCCACCACGTTTGGACAGCTCTCCAATATTGCGAGCACCAAATCCATCCACATCCTTCTCCTCGGCAACGGCAGATGTGATTGCATGCTCAGAGATGTGTTTTGGGACAGGCAGTTGAACAAGTATGCCGTGGATTGTGGGATCATTGTTGAATTGTGTGATATTTTGTAGTAGCTCAGCTTCGGTGATTGACTCTGGGTAGTGTACAAGATTACATATGATATTAGCCTCCTCCGCAGCCTTCAACTTCATGCGGACATAGGTGCTCGAGTCTGACCGGTCCCCCACTTGCACGATTGTTAAGGAAGGTTTATATCTAGGATTCGTTTCCTGCGTCTTCTTGATTTCAGTATTGATTCTTTCCCGTATACTCTTTGCGATGGCAGTGCCATCTATCCTCTCCGCCGCCATTCTGTGGTTGCTGCTCGATATGCTCCGGCTCCCCAGTGAATGTAGAGCCAACTTGTCCCTAGGTTTTACGGTTACTTGGAGTGCTGATGATTGCTTTGATTGAGACGTCAAATATGGTGTCCTTTCTAGGCAATAGGGTCCCGAGTGAGTCCCGTGGGCTTGTACACTCAATAGGAGGCCGGTGTGGTGTTGGATCACGATCGAGGTGCGGACTGAGCCATGCTTGGTGACGTGCAGCCGAATACTTAGAGGCTTGGATCCTAAAGATTTCCGTGTGCTGGAAAGGAGCACCATATGGGCTCTAGACTGTTAATAGACGAGCAAAAGGGTTAGCACTTCACGGGTTAGATAGCCCGCCAACTGCATGTACTCCCTCCGCCGCAGCTCTCACTGCCCACAACATCAATTTCGGCTGGCGAAACCATATTTTCGTGCCCTGGGCTGGCCCCTAAGCGTTATCTTAGTGAGGAATTTTAGGGCACGGAATAAGCTTTCTAGCCACAGCTGCCGCTAAAAAGTTCCCACTGAATATTACATGCGCGAAAGGCTGCCTTTTCCACAACAATATACACGCAAATATGAGACCAATATTACTGCAGGGGCATGTACGTAGTGGAACAACACTTAGTAACTTGAAGTTCTAGCTAACAGATGGTTGCAGGAACGCTCCTTGACCCAAATAAAGTAAGCTGGCATTCATCGAGACCGTTCAAGCGAAGCCCACCATATCTGACTCTTATACCCAGATACACCAAAGATGGCGACATTCTCTTCTCGTGCGCCAAAGACCAAGTAATCTGCGCCTGGTTCTCCGCCAACGGCGAACGCTTAGGCACTTACCACGGCCACCAAGGTGCTCTCTGGACCGTTGATATTGACCCCACCACCACCCTCCTCGCCTCCGGCGCCGCAGACAACACCGTTCGTCTATGGGACGTCCGGACAGGCAAATGTGTAAAAGTATGGGACTTCAATACCGCGGTGAAGCGAGTAGAGTTCAACGAAGACGGCACAAAACTACTTGCTGTGACGGAAAAGCGTATGGGATTCCTAGGCACGATAGTCGTCCTGGACATTAAAGTCGACGTCGAAGCCGAGCAGAGCGATGAGCGAGCTTTAACCATCACCTGCGAAGAGAGCAAAGCCACAGTAGCAGGCTGGAGCTATCTAAGCCGCTACATAATAGCCGGGCACGAGGACGGTAGCATAAGCCAATACGACGCAAAGGTAACCCTTCCCACCTCACCACCTCCATCCTTTCCACCCCCCCCAACTCACCTCCTCCTCCGCTTAATCAACCATACTAACACCTCACCAACCCCCCCAGACCGGCGAATGCCTCTACAACACCCCCGCCCACGAAGACGGCATGCAAGTAACCGACCTCCAATTCTCCCTCGACAGAACCTACTTCATAACCGCCTCCAAAGACAAAACCGCCCGCCTCCACTCCTCCCGCGACCTCACCCCCCTAAAAACCTACATCTCCGACACCCCCCTCAACACCGCCGCCATCACCCCCAAAAAACCCTTCGTCATCCTCGGCGGCGGCCAAGCCGCCATGGACGTCACAACCACATCTAGCCGGCAAGGCAAATTCGAAGCGCGCTTCTATCACAAGGTTTTTGAAGACGAAATTGGGCGCGTGAAGGGGCATTTTGGGCCGCTGAATACGGTGGCGGTGGATCCGTTGGGGAGGGGGTATGCGAGTGGGGGGGAGGATGGGTATGTGAGGGTGCATGCGTTTGATAGGGGATATTTTGATTTTGGGTATGAGGTGGAGAGGGAGATGGGGTTGGTGGGTGTGGGGAAGTATTGAGATCTAGAAATATAGGGAAGGGAATTTTGTGTGTGTGCCTGGCTACATACACCCTGCATTATTCATCCTAACACGAAATCCATGAGAAAATATCTTACATTCGACATAGCTGATACATCATCCAAAAACAATCCCTCAACTTGCACATAAACAGATCTTCCACCTCATCGCTCAGATAAACATCATCACCCAAAGCAGAGAAGAGAAGAAGATTCCTCCGCTACTTACTACCAACCATATCCATCTCATACCACCTCCCCCAACCCCCCTATCCACCTCCCCCAATCCCCCAATCCACCAACTCCAAATCCCGCACCAAACAACCTTCTCAACCTTACATTATCCACCCTCCCACCATCCCCGACCTAATACATCTAATCTCCATTAATCCCAAATCCATTATTTCAATGTTTAGCTTCCCCCCATCTCAACACCATTTAGATGTGCATAGTTACGTATTGTAAAATTCTGCGGATTTCCTTCGACACCAAATTTTTCAGAAAGGGCAGGAAGCGGACGGAGGTGGGGTAGGTTTATGCATAAAGGGAAGGATTGCGGAAAACGGGTTGCCTGATATGCATGTAAGAAATCGATTGCGTTGGGTTACATCCAGATTCTCAAATTCAACGTAAGGGACGACAATAACAGGCATACGTGTAGCGAGCGTTTTTAGTACAGCGAAAGCGATTGCTTTTATTTTATCAACAAGGTAGGTAGGTTTACACTGAGACTATTTTCTATCTTGTCTGATAATGTGCAGGTAGCTATTGAAGCCAGTACCTTTTATGTAGCAACCATGAGCAACTCATCTTCCTCGGCGAATATAGAATCAGATTATGTACAAGTGGTTGGTTTTAAGTAGTGAATGCCGTCCAGCAGACACTTGATGCAAGAAGGTGAAAAGAAGTGAAATCTTAGATGCAGACTGATGCAGGACATGGGTGAATTTTGGGGCCTTTCCTCCCCCCCCCCAAAACGCACGGTAAATGCTGGACTTGTTCACGGTTCGGAAGAAGTGGAGAGGCGGCTTGGCGGCCTCTAGGCGAAGTCACAAGTCCACAGTCCTTGGTAATTGTCATGGGGCTCGGTGGCAGTCAAGTAGTTGCAACCCATTTGCGTATAGCTCGCGGTCCTCAGGATATTGGCGTGACCAGGATCAGCAGTGTTGACGAGCATATGGGTCGCTGCCTCCATGGCACTGCAATCATCGCCGAGATTGGCTTCGGGGATTTCGCACAACCAGCCAAGGTAGATCAAATCAAAGGGCGACCATGAACCGGAGGTGGTGCTGTCGTCACCTTCAGCGATACATTGGGCATAGGAACCAGGGTTGAGCTCATGGGTCATGCTGTTGCCGCCATCATCTTGATTTGTCTTCGCTGAGTTGCCTTCCAAGGTTGAGCTGTAGGTAAAGGAAGGGTAGCCTTGGAGGTTCCGGAAGTAGTTAGCCGACTCGAGGATAGATTTGCCACCGGAGAGGGGAGCACCGTCGTTGGATGCTGATGGCGCTGGAGCAGCAGAGGGAGCGGGAGCCTGAGCTGGAGCGGGAGCTGGCGTGGGAGAAGCTGCCGGGGTGTTCTCAGGTGGCGACTGGATGTGATCGTCTTCGTGGACTGGGGCTGGTGCAGGTGCAGCAGTGACAGTCACTACAGGTGCTGCTGGTTGGGCGGCGACATGGACAACTGGAGTTGGAGTTGGAGCCGGAGCGGCAGCCCCTTCAGCGAAGACAGTCTTGACAAAGACATCCTCCACATCAACAACATCTCCCTGGACAATAGTCTTGACCAATGCAGGCTGATCACGCCTATGGTGTACGTGGGCAAGGGCGTTGCCTAACTTCAAGTGAGGATGGGCAAGGGCGCCAGCGCCGAAGACGAGAGGGATGAGGATTGTGACACGCATTTTTGAAAAGTGTTGATGAGAAGCGTGTGTTGACGATTGGAGGCAGGATATGAGGGGCGGGTAAGATTGGGTAACTTTTGGGGATTGTTTGTTTGGGTGGGTTCAAAGAGCAAGACCGTGGCTTGGGTTTTGTTGATCAAAGGGTCGAAATGAAGGTGGTGAGCAAGGCCTAGGCTTGCGAAAAGAGATGGTTGAAGGAGTGTAAAATCTTGTCTAAGCAAGATAAAGGAATGGATATGTCTATTGACAAAGAATGAGTGTGGTTGGGAAAAGGAAGAGAGGATTTTGACGAGAAGATGAAGCTGAGGTGGCTCGGTGGAGAGATGAGGAATGCGGAGGTCGTATGGAAAAGAAATGGAAGGGGCTTTGTCAGACGCCAAGGAAATTGAAGGGGGAAGTCCCCATCGTGTAGAGGTGTGGGTATAGCGTCTATGATGAAACTTTTCCCCGACCGTGACTGGCTCTGCTTCACCTTCTACCCTGAAAGTTCTGCCCATTCACTGGCCTGTTCCCTGGCGCCCTCATCCCCTTCATTCGCCAATGAGACCTCCAGCAAATCGAATGCATGGACAGCTCATTAAGGTTAATAATGCACCTACACCCTTAGTCTGTCCGCATGATCCCTGCTTGAAGAAAGGGATTACGTCCTTTCAGCTTTCAGGGCCGTCTGCGGCAATCAGGAGAGAGAGACAATCCAGGAATATCACCAGTCAGCTCATGTAACACTTGATAACGAATGAGATCATCTAGAAGTATATGTCATTGTTATCCTTCTCTTTATGTATTGTGTCTTGATGGACTAGCTGAGATGTCGTTGAACGTCGACCGTCCATCATGACCTGACCTTGGGCCTGGCCTGCGCCTGCGGAAGGATCCCTAGAACTAGAAGCAGGTAAAATTAATTCTTCTCGGGTAGGAGCAGGGGGTACGGGGTACCTGCAGTATCCCCGCGAATTTGCCGCCACTTCGCAGACCATGCCCGATGCATTCAGGGGGATCCGCTGGCCGGCCTTACTGCAACGAGTTTAGCCTCTAAATACTGAATAATCCCCACAATAAGGTAGATCTTCCTGCCATCTCGACCTGGACCTATCCACGAAACTACTTGTACAGTCCAAATCTACAATTTCCTGGATAACCAATATCCAGGCATTGCGAAAATGTGTCATGGTCTTGAGACGCGTCGAAACGTTCGAGGACACTATCGCCTTAGTCGGGTCATCGGAGGGTAAGTGGTAGCCATGGATATCCGAGACGAAGGCCACGTCACAACCCTGCTGAACGCTGTACACATGAGACCATACCCTTGTTGGAGCAACAGATATCCTGTTCATGCTTCTTGTGCTACTCATAACCTTAGAAGCCTTGTCTCCACCGTGCAAATTCTTCCATGGACTGCTGTGCTCGAAATACCGGTTTCGAATTCTTGAGTACTAGTTGCGATTTCGTCTCCGGCCATGTCACCACAACCGAATACATCCACATATCCCTTGACTCTGCAGGCACGTATGTTTGCCAGTCTCATCCACTACGACCCTGCACCAGTCATCTCGCGAGGCAAACCATTTCCATCCTGGTCTTATTTGCATTCGGCGCTTAGTGTTTGGCTGCCTTTGGTTGAATGTCTGAAGGCCAGCACATCACCAATGAAAATCTGTATGGCCTTCTGGACAGCTTCTGGCCTCATAAAGATCATCAAGACCATTGTGTCGCGACACTTGGCATCTTCCACTTCGTGTGTGTAATGTCGTCTGTCTTTTCCGCTTGTAGCAGTGGCTTCTCCCTCGTCAACCGTCATTCACAACCGTGCTGGCAAGGTGATGGAGCTGTCATACGACATTCACCTATCAATTGAGCATCAAGGGCCATAACGCCGCGCCACTTGCACTCGAGCCATGATGGCTTTTGGTTGTTCCCGCGCTTGCTCCATTCTACGCTTTTCCGCTCGTATAGTCTTGGTTCCATGTCTTGTTTCCCGCACTATGTGCTGAACTAGCTGTCATCGCTCATACGATGCTAGAATCTCTGGTCCTGACCGCTCTTTTCTTCCGTGTACTTCGAGTTTCATTTAATCCAACGCTATTTCTCCGTTCTCCTGTTCTGGGCTGTCTTGCGCGGATGGCTGCAATAGTCCATGTGCTTGGGGTTCCGTAACACCTGCCAACATGACTGCTCTGGCGAGTCCCATCATGAATCGTCTCGCGAGCATGGCCTCGGAAGTCCATCTGCTATGGTTGTCGTGTTATATGCACCGCTTTCCAGGACTTACGCTTCCTCCTCCCGACATTGCTATTTGGCGGGGATGGTCACAAAAGCCCATGTGTCTTATTCTCCGCATCCTATGCCAATATCGCAGCTCGAGTACGCAGTCTTGTGGACAAGCCATGGGCCAGTAACGGTACACATTGATGGTCCATTAGCCATCGGCCTTGCAGTGCGACTCGACCAGTAATGCTTGTTGTTGAGAGCATGACCATCAGGATTTCCAATAGCGCGAAATGACCCTATCATTTAAAGTTTTATGGCCAACGGGGACCACGATTAGAAATTATTGGAATGCGCGTGAAGAACGAAGCAAATGACGTGCAGTATGGTTGACAGGCTTTACCATGCCAACGCCAACATATTGAATTCTTCACTTGTTCAGGTATAAGGTTCGCAGGATTTACTTCGTGTGAGTATCAAGCACTATACTACTACTACGAACTCGAGATACAATGGAAAGGAACTGGACCTCTATATAAGTGTGTAGGAAAGTCCCAGCTGGTGGCACTGTGTATTGAAAACGGATCAGCCGCAAATAACGGATGCCTTAAACTAAGACAGATTGGGATTAGCCTTTGTACTCGCTCATATGCGAGCCCGTTCTAGCATATATGTCCACGCACATTGTTGAATTGGGCTGTCTTTGAGTACATTGATGCTATAAGGCTTTCTTAACCCTCTTTGTCTCATTCAAGGCGTCAGGCTCCGAAACGTACGCGTCCCTGATCAGATATCTGACTCAAGACAGTCTAGCGCAGTGCTCCACGAATTGTGCAAATGTTGTAGATCCAACTCCGAGCGATATTTCTTTACCAGTAAGACAGAATTTCTTGGCCGAGTCGATGATTAACCCTTTCGTCCTCAAGAGCTGAGAAGATATGAAGACTGTCAGCTTCTTGTTCGGTATCGCCTTGCATCAATCGTCAAGAAAGCTTTCGGCATCAAGGCCGAAATAGCAATGACGCATGTTCCAGATCTGTTATAGACCTCGGCTTTGGACCTCACAGCAGGGCCTGCTAGCAGTGGTACTGAATCGAGTCCAGGTTTCCCGGCTCATGGATGGCAAAGGCAGAAGAGGAATAAGATCAGTCGCTACACTTGATCAGTCAATTTAGGTGCCTCGATATTTGTACTTTCTCCCCAGCATACGTTATGTCCGTACTATATTGGGAGACATGCCTAACCCCAGCTTACTAGGCCCATCAAAGTCCAGTCAAAACAGGCTTGAAAATCATTGTGCTATGACTCTAAAACAGATATCTGCTGTTGAGTAAAGATACCCGTGGGAACTACATACCCTTCGCCTTGTCGAATGTTGGCGGAGAAGCGATGGCCCCGCAGGTCACGCAATGTCGCAAGCAATGCCACCAGCTTGCTGTTCCCAATATGGCAAGTTAAGAAGCTCGCACTGGTTCAGCAGTTGTGTCAACATGCTGGAGTATTGATCACAACAATTATCATATCTGTTACTCCTGCATAACATTGATGGCTAACAGTGCCAGCATGGTAACCTTGCGGAATGATTACTCAGGAAACTTTTGCCACGCACAGACCTGGGGCTTGCAAGGAGAGCAGAAAAGCGGATGATTATCATCTCACTTCCGAGACAAGCCTCTTGCAATGAGGAGAAATTGGGCGGGTGACAAGGGTTCCGAATTGAATGTGGCAAAGTGCATGACAAGCATCGAGAGATGCCGTTCGGAGGGTGAGAGCGTAGTGTCTCGTTGGATTTGTAGCCACGCGGAAAGGTGTCCAAGGTCACGCTCGGATGTAGCTCCGGCGAGCCAATCCACTGCTTCCAAGACTCCTCTGGTGAATGAATGGCGAGATGTTGGATGAGGTTACTCACGTATGCCATATCAGGACGTGCAATAGCAGAATAACCTGCAGATTGATGTTGAATCATCCAGTCGCAAGAGTGAAGAGGTCGCATTCCCTTCCCCTACCTGACACCTTGGCTTTTGCGCAACAATGCAGTAAGCCGGGCAGCAAGGAGGCGCGAGGGTATGCTCATTATCGTGTGCTGCTGGCGTTTCTGCTCTCTTGCCTCGCAACACCATGGCGTCCAGTACTTGGAGGGTGCTCCGGCTGATGGGTAAAGTGAAGGTTCAGCCTAGCCATGATGCGAGCTGATCGGTCGATGGGGTCAATGACTAAGCGGATTTGACGCGATCTCGGCCAATGATCGTGTCCGATCTCGAGCTCCTCGCTTCCTCCCACGCTAAGCGGGGAATCGTACCTGAGGATCGATCTAAAGCTTCAAGCATCGCAACTCTTTGTACACCACCCATCAGAGGCAATCGAGATCCACCATGACTATCGCTGTGTGTTTGAGAACAGCGAAACGAGGGTATTCGATCCCCTCCCTCCACCTTTCCCCATACACCAATATCATCAACACTCACACCACCTGTCATACGCCAAACGTCACCCGTTCCGCCGCCAAATACTGCCACTCCGCCCACCACCGACACGTGTTGTCTCGTGAACGCCCTCCTTCTACTCCTCCTACATTTGCGACATTGCCTCCATAGTCCCAAGCCCTTGTTCAAGTCCACGACGTCCTCGACCTCCTGCCATGTTCTACGATTACGGACAGATCCACCGGTGAAGTCCCGAGGACGTTGGGGAGGAATCGCCTGAGCCAGAAGGGGAAAAGGTGGCACATTGTTGTTTGAGCCAACATCAGCATCCCATCATCACCATTCAGCAGGCGTAGGGGGAATGCAGTCTGCACTACATCCTCACGTAGCCACTTCTCCAGGTCCAACTCTCGGGAAAAGAAGCCCCGGCCCCCTACATCTTCCTGCGAAACGACGTAAAGCGATTCAAGGCGACTACGCGAACATCAAGGCTTTGCCTGCGCCTCTTGGTATACACCTCTCAACCAGACGACCCAGGGATGGCACGGCAAGAAAAAGTAACCTTCTCTCGCCCCAGGTACAGTCTGTTGGCCCGAGCCCAATGAGACCAAACGCAATGAGAGGGGATCCTCTTGGACGGTTCAAGGCCGAGAAGTGGTTCGAAGATACTAACAAGAATCCATCAGGCATGAAAAACGTCCCTTTCAACGACGATGATCCGCCTTTTTATATTCATCACCAGCTGTCATCTGGTGGAAACAGTACAGGTGCAGTCCGCTCAGATGATTATATTTCCCATGACCAAGCCCATGGCCCTTCTACAGGCCCGACAAAGTCGTTGCTTGCCAGGATGGATATTAGTTCGAGTAATAGTGAGGATTTCCGCAGTGTAATCGATGATCTGACTGTGCAGAATCAGAAGCTGAAGAAGAAGCTAAAGAAATATGAGGAGTTACACTGCTCACATTTACAGGAGGAGAAGTTGTTCGAGGTCAGGATTCATGGATTAGCCGCCCATCGAAAGCGCGAATTGGAAGAGACGTTGCGAAATTTTGCATCAAGCGTCGAAGAAGAGAACCCTGAGAGTCCAGGCCAAATTATCCCTTTACAGCTCTTGACCCCAGCTCATCCTTTGGCGACTCAAAGTAAAAGTCCACCGTCCTCGACGTCCGCTTCGAAACAGATAGATTCAGCATACGCTTCTATGTCCGGCCAAACCGGATGGTCACACCCGCAACTACACGATCAACATGGAGAAGATAGAACGGGCCAGGCTACACAAGCAAAAGAGCAAATCAGATCCTACCTGCACGATATTCCAGGTTTGTTAATGCCAAAGCATTCGAAGGGTATTTCGGACAGGTCAAAGAGTAAATTGGTTGTAAAGAGACTTGAGCAGATATTCACGGGCAAGGGCACTGCTTCCCGTCGACACAAGCAGTCTCATCAACAGCAGGAAGTTTCACACTCAGCTGCACGTGACAATAGACAAGAAGCTCGTGGACGTCGGATTACGAGGGAGGGGATGCGAGAAGCTCGAATACTCCCTAGCCATGCCGAGTTGCCGGTGGAGACCTTGAGCGAGACCAACTTGGCATCCCATGAGTCTCGTCGATCCAGTAACGATGGCGACGACTCAGCTCGTGATATGAACGCGAGTCGCGATGTAAGTCCGGAGCAAAGACCCACGCGTCCCCTCGACCTGGATCTTCATCGTGCGCAAGTCCCATCGGACAACATTGAATACATACGTCACTTGGGATTGGCCTCTCCAACAAAAGACCCTAATGAGGTCTCAGAAGAGAATGACTGGGTCTACCTCAATTTGCTCATCAGCATGGCTCAGCTTCACACGCTGAACGTCACGCCGGAATTTATCAGGCACGCTATTGCCGATTTTAGTGCTAAGATTGAACTTTCCGCTGATGGTACGAAAATCAGATGGCGCGGCGGCACAGACGGTACAAGAATGACTTCTGACAGTGACGGGAGCGAGGATGTGACTAAGTCAAAATCGACCGAAACTAGTCTCTCGGTCAGCAAGCGAGGGTCGTTCGCGGATCTTTCTGAAGCCCAAAATTCCCATACTGGGCAAACGCCTGTAGCGCCCGAATCGTCAGCAGCCTCAGCTATCGGAGCAAAGCGAAGGCCGGTTACCCTCGCACAAGGCCAAGATGGGGGCAAACTTCAATACAAGCCTTTGTTCTTTCACACGGCGCCTTCGGAGGAAGATGATGACTCCGATCGAACTACTAAAGAGTCTTCATCAAGCTGGCGGGGAAATGGCACTGGTCGAAACTCAGGACTGAATTCTGGCTCCCATGGCATCCGTGAGTCTGAAGCTCGGCTCCGTAAGCAAAACCAGGGAAATGGCCCCATTATCTTTTATAATAAAGCAAGGTTTTGCACAGATTTGAGTGGGGACCGCGGTAGTGCGAATTTTGACGCAGACGCTTACCACCGTTACACTGAACATCCAATTGGGTGCTCCTCACCCAGTACTCCTGACGATGAAGATGAAGATGAGCGCACCGACAAGTCTCTCTTGCGTAGTCGAAATTCGACTGAAGTTGCCATCGTTGGTCACACGACGATCCGCTCAGCTCTGGATCTAGAGGATCTGAAATCTTGCATATCTGATTGTGAAGGTTCACCTATACCCATAGACATGGAAGCATCTGGTCTGGGAGGCATACAGGTGGAAGACAATTTCGTCGTCAAAGTTCAAGTAAGACATGGCGACAAATCAAAAAAGCAAGCACCCCATAAATTATCCCCCTTTTCAACTCCTCGAAGTCACATCCGCCGCATGCTGCACAGACTACCACAGAGGAACCTGGACATCTTTCGCGAAGAAACGAAGGAGATCCCTCGTAGTCAACCTTTACCTTTGAAAATGGAGATTATCTCAGCAGTCAAAAGAATCCTGCCACCTTCACCGCTGCCTGGACCCTCGTACAAACACTCGACTACTGACGACGACGACGATGATGATGAGGAAGAGAACGAAACGAGTTCTGGCAACGAAAACCGCGTTCTGGCTCCACCTCGTCGCTCAGTCGATGAGCCTGTTGGCTCAAGACCGGCAGACTTTTTCATTGGGTCTTCGTCTTCTGAGACCCAAGAGTCATCTTATTTTTCTACCGCCTCAGGCTCAGATGACGATTCCTCTATTGATCTCCTAGCCCAAGCAAGACTTCTTGACCCAGATCTTGTCGCTGCTCAAGAAAGGGAGTTTGATAGCAATTCGCCTCCGCCTTCTGCTAGACCTACGCCAGCTAGTTGGGCAACTAGTATTGCTGCTGCAGGTAGCTATACCCGTGGAAATGTGGCCAGAGCGCAGAGTGATGTGGACAGCATGAGCGTCGATGCCAACGCTGACTAGTGAGCTTGGAAAAGCGTGGGTAAAGGCAATTGCAAAACGGACTTTAGTGGGGCCCAGGCGATGGAGTTGCGAGCATTGGGATTCAGGCACGTGTAGCATAATTGCAAGGCGCCGGCAGTCATGGAGACCTTTACATCTCGATACACACCGCTGAACTGAATACTATTCGTGTAGTGTTGAACGGGGGGGCTCAGATCCGCAACACCTGGCGTAGAAATTCATTTTCAGGCGACCCAGGCGTCCCATTGTTTAATACTAACTTGATAACACATCTATTCTACCATTTGAAATGGTCCAATTCTGCCTTCAATATACACCGTAAGTTGGCAGTTGTTGTAGCCCCTTACCTGTTGTAAGCCCTTACCCTAGGGAAAGATTTGCCGGCAGTTGAGCGTGGTTCCAATTGCCGCTTCTTCTGCCGGAATTGTCCCGGGCGGAGCTCCACTCGATGGCAACCAAGCACGGCTTTACCTACTGACATACAATGGTGCCCACGGCTGGACCGGGCATTTTATTATGTATATAATCAGTTGACCCTGTAAAACTACCTTCACTGGTTTTCCTTGCATCCCAATTGTCTGTCTTCGGACGACAGCACAACTAGTATGAGCACAAGCGCCTCCCCTGCCCAATCACTAACAGCTCCTACGTGACGCCACTATCGAATACCAAGATTTTCCAAGAACGTTTTTCCAAATCCATCGAACCAAGCCACGCTTAAAGATTTGATTAGGCGCAATGACCATGATATCAATGTATTGCCCGCGGGCAGACCCTTCCTTGCTCAGAGCTACCTCCCTCGTTCTTTCTTCCAAACTCAATCCCCGCTTGCAATTTCTTTCCCCAGCTTCAGACATGGTTAAACGCTCGTTTTCGACTGCCAACCGCCAGCATGCCATTAATAAAATATGGCCGTCCGCCGATGCTGCTCTCGAAAATATGCAATCGAATACTACCCTCCTGGCAGGTGGTTTTGGCCTCTCCGGCGTCCCGGACACTCTGATCAACAGCGTTCGTGCCAACCCACAGATCAAAGGCCTGACAGCCGTCAGCAATAACGCTGGCGTTGTGGGCGGCGGGTTAGGGCTCCTGCTCGAGTCCAGACAAATATCGAAAATGATAGCTAGCTATGTCGGCGAAAATAAACTTTTCGAGAAATTATATCTGAATGGAGAGATTGAGCTAGAGTTGACACCTCAAGGCACACTAGCCGAGCGCTGCCGAGCTGGTGGTGCCGGGATTCCGGCTTTCTACACTCCAGCGGCCTTTGGTACCGTTGTACAAACCGGCGAACTCCCTCTACGACACAATTCTGACGGCTCTGTCCAATCATACAGCCAACCCCGCGATGTTAAGGTCTTCAAGGGCAAAAGCTATGTTATGGAAGAAGCAATATACGGTGACTACGCTTTCGTAAAGGCGTGGAAAGCAGACAGACTGGGCAATTGCATGTTTCGCTATGCGGCACAAAACTTCAATGGTGCCATGGGACGGAATGCAAAAGAAACCATTGTCGAAGCCGAGCATATCGTTGAGCCTGGAGAGATCGACCCCGCAGCTGTACATCTCCCCGGTATCTACGTGAAAAAGGTTGTACAGAGCACAGCAGAGAAGAAAATTGAAAAGTTCACTTTCACACCAGAGGCAGGCGAAAGCGCTGATATGAGTGTGCTTGGGAAGGGCGACACAGCAAACAAAAGACAACGCATCGTCAGGCGAGCGGCGAAGGAATTCAAGAACGGCATGTATGCCAATCTGGGTATCGGCATGCCAATGCTCGCTCCATCGTTCGTTGATCCTAATGTCAGTGTCACATTACAATCCGAGAATGGCATCCTCGGGCTAGGACCTTATCCGAAGAAAGGACAAGAAGATCCAGATCTAATCAATGCAGGAAAAGAGACTGTCACTCTATTACCTGGTGCGAGCTGTTTTGGCAGCGACGAGAGCTTCGGCATGATCCGGAGTGGTCGCATCGATCTCACGATTCTTGGTGCTATGCAGGTTTCAGCTAAAGGCGACCTAGCCAACTGGATGTTACCAGGCAAGATCAAGGGCTTTGGCGGTGCTATGGATCTCGTCTCAAATCCTCAGAACACAAAGGTCGTGATCACGATGGAGCATGTAGACAAGCACGGTCGGCCAAAAATCCTCAGGCAGTGCGAATTTCCGTTGACGGGCAAGGCATGTGTCAGTATGATCATCACTGATCTAGCTGTCTTCGATGTGGATTTCACAACAGGCTTGACGCTTAGAGAATTGGCGGAGGGTGTCACGATTGATGAAGTAAGGTCGAAAACAGACGCACCTTTCAACGTTGCGGATGATTTAAAGAAAATGCTCTAGTTCAATAGTGGGAAGCTAGGCGTAAAGGTCTAGAGGCTTAGAGGTTAAGCGCGTGGCTTGATTTTCTCAAAGCTCGCTTGGATATCTTACGGAAAATCGCATAGAGCTCAAACAACTTGATCTTGGCAGCCTTGTCAATCAGAATTAATTTCAATACGAAAAGCAACCAGAGTGGACCGATAAGACGGGTCCCTGCATGTACGACTTATTTCAGAGCAGATATTCTGGGTCTGGGAGCTAGGAATTGAAGCCCGAATACCTATCCTCGGCCGAGTTCGTAAGCTCGGCACCCACTTATATCGCGACGCACATATTATGGGAACAGTATACGATGGCAGTGCATAAGATAGGTAGCGATGCAGCTCTGGAGAAACCGCTGGTGCGTCTTCCAATCAGGGCCATATCGATAGATGATAACGGAGAGGCGGCCGTACCAAAATTATTGATTTAAGCAGAATTCATCAATTCGGCTCACAAATCACAGACGATCTTGCAGGGTTGTCTTATCACGTTAACAATTCTTCCACCCATGTTCAATGTTTATCTTGACTGTAATTAGTTCATCTTCGTCCAATACAATGGTCCTCCCTGCATGGGGCAGGCAGGCGCGGAGTGTACATATATTCCGTTTGTGCTGGTTTTTCGTGTAACCGAGATAACAGAGTAGACGATCCATTTCCGATCTAGTTAATACGTACTAGGTATGAATAGAATTGTATTGTAAAACTTGCAATTATTGTCGATACCCTACAAACCCCATCACCGATCTCAAGCACACATCCAGGTTCACCAACCAACCAACTAACGAACCCTTCATTATCTATCCCATGCCTAGGCGCCTGCGTGCATGTCCCAGACCTTACCAATAAATGCTACTTTAGTTCGAGAACTTATCCGGGATATGCTTCCTGTATGCCCCGTAGTCATTCATTAGCAATCAATCAATGCACAGCTGTGTCAGCTTAATTAACTCAACAACAACAGATTTATCCCAGGATTCAGGATCCAACCACATCACACAAAAAGCAAAAAAAAAAATTCTCCAATCAATGAATCCCAATCCCCTCCCAAAAACACACACCCGTCACAGAACATCACGTAAAATGATATGCAATGGGTATGATGTATGGTATGATGTATGAGATACTCAATAACTCACCCACTCATCTTCTCAAACATGCCCCGTGCCTGATCGGTAACTTTTTCATTCACGCCGCGCTCTTTCGCGGGATCGATTTTTCCGTGGCCGAGTTTTTTTTCGAGGGTGTCGAGGCCTGGAGATGTGGATGTAAATATAGGGTGAATGATGGGGAAAGAGGGGGATGGGGAAGTGAGGGTAGGGGGGTGGATGGTAAGGGAATGGTGGGGGAGGGGGGAGGGGAGGGGAGGGGAATTGGGGGGGGGGTTGATTTGATTTGATTGATAAGAAAGGAACTGGGGAAGGGGGGGTAGACGGGGTGGATGGGGTAAGGGGTAAAGGGAGTGGTTGGGGGGGGGTAGGGATGGATTGGTGGGGTAGGGATTGTGGAGTTACGGACGCACCCTTGTCGAGATAATCTTCTTGCTGGCCAGATGCACCGGCTTGTTGTTGTTGCTGGGATGGATCCATTATTGTTGGATGCTGGGATGAGTATGGCGAGTGCAGGGGTAGGAATAGGCTAGGAATAGGTTTATCGGTGGTTATTGGTGAGAGTGCGTCTTTTTTAGGAATAATGTAGGTATTTAGTGGTTCAAGATATTGGAATGGGATCGTTGGCTGGAATGCTTCGTAGATATTGGGGTATTGGCTGGACTGGGGTGAGGTTGGGGAGGAAGAGGCAGGGTTGGTAAGATAAAGATGGGTAAGGTAGATTGAATGGAAGGAGCGATGGGGAGGGACGGGGTATACGTGTTTACGCATTATCTTTCTTGGCTGACCTTGGCTGACGTGCGGGTGTGGTGGGGGTCGGCTGCCAAGATGTCGGTTGCAACGGTCCAACGAGGATGGTTGTATGTTGTAACTTATGCATGTCGCTAATTCTTGTCTCTTCTTCTTCTTCATCATCAGTTTAATAAATGCTCTCATCATGTAAATGTGATGCTCGCTCTCGTACCCACTCTCGTCGCTTTCCAACAATCTGTTATCCTCCAAATGCCGAAATCCGCTCCCATGACCGTCCCTATTGCTTATCATTCTCGCTCTCAATATCAGTATCCTCATCATCTCGTTCACCAAAGTCTCGATATTGATGTGTTTCCTGTGATTAATCTGTTCCAGTAGTTCCTCAGCACTCAAATGCGACATTCATGTTTAAAGACAACTCGATGGGTGTCGCGATTTTCTTTCCCTTCTTACCTCGTGCACCACTTCGGGCCCGTGTAACTTGGTCAAGAATTAATTCCTATGCTTTCTTTCATTATTTCAACGAGTGGAATGACGTGATACTGATTAGTAGAAGGATATCGAGACGTGTGAGGTGAGGGAACGCTGGCCAGAATAGTTGGGCTTGCTCAGAATGTCTCTTTCTCTATCTCTTCAGTAATCTTGAGTTTCTTTGCCTTCACTTCCTGGGGAGAATCATATTTGTTCGTTGAATGAGAGAGATTGTTTGAAACGTTTGCTCGGATTGGGGAAGAGATTTCGCGGTAGATCCCCCTCACTGTGCTGAGTCGTTTGCGGTGGTGGCTTGAGCATTGGAGGTTGTTGAAGAAACATGCTGGGCTTTCGCTTCGTGCCTGCCTGCAATGCTTGTTTGCTTCATTTCTGTTTCAAGGTTGATTGAATTGGTTGGAAGATGGTATGAATGATGATTTCACCCGACTGTATGTGTTGCAATATGAGCATTCCATTTCCGCCTACCATCCTCGCAAAGCTGGCTTATCGGACTCAGCTGGCTTATCTGGCTTAGCTGGCATCCACCAACATACTCTCATTTCCACATACCTAGTATTGCCATTCTAGCGCATTCTGCTATTACTGCCCATCTTAGCTGCAGAGCATCACGTATAACAGCACCCTCCATTAATAGATGCTAGATCCTCAGGCTATGCAGTTCGAACTTTTATATCGTCTTCTTGCAGTATTGCAACGGTTATGAGCCCGGCTTGCTTATAGGTTGGCTTGAATGCGCGATACCCTATTAGGCTTACCACCCTCTGCATTGAATATTTTCTCAGCCTCATCAATCTCGCCCATACTCCGTACATCCTCAAAAAATGGAATTGTCCGACTGGACAACGAGCCAAGAAACCACTACCTCGTAGGCAATCATACTCACAGATGCCTCACAATGGCATGATTGGATCTCAATCGTTAGATCAAACGCAAAAGTGGCCGAAATCTGGGATCTCATAAACCCATCGCTCGAACAGGAGCCACGACACACGAAACCACCTCTAACAAAAATAGTAGATATCAAAGCAGACAATGAGACAACTCGAAGTCAGATATACGCCGAACTAATGGCACAATTTCACGATGACAACGAGGAATACCAAAGTCAACGCAAAGCCCTGATACGAGCATTGGCCGCTATACAAAAATCCGTTTCGGAGGTATACCTTATGTACATTCACAATAAGAGCTCTCCTTGGCAAGCTCTTCGAGCTCTACAACAAAGGATCGAACCAGAATATCGTATGTGGCTGTATTACAACCATAGCTAAGCAATGGGCACAATTCTAGAGCAAGCGTTGTGGCAGAGACTCGAGCAGCTGAGCTGCAGCCCCTTATGCACATGCACCCACAAGTTGTGATAGTCAACTCTTTGGTGAAGCGTGTGGATGCGCATCTGGATGCACCCTAGCTCAGTGGAATGTATGATCTGAAGAGCATAGTATTGATTCTATGTATACTGGATTAGATATCATCATACACTAACGTATCTTCGTAAATTACAGTCACGGCTCCAATCATGATTTGAGAATCGTACAGTACCATCAACTTCATTATCGTCTTGACAATGGATATTAGGAATGAGGAAAAGATGACCTTCATAGAACGCCGAGGATGCTGCGGTGATGCTAGAAAGGACCATTATCGCGATGGTTCTCAGAATTGTATTTCAGCTCCACAGCTCCAATCATGATTTGATAATCGTAAAACATTATCAACTTCATCATCGCCTTGAGAACCAATCTTGGAAGATTAGGAATGATAAGATTCATGGAACGCCGAGGGTAGCGTGCTCATGGCAGTGTGGCATTTTTATCGCGACGGCGTAACTCCAAGTAAGACGAAGAGCGCAAGACAGTTCCGTACGCTCATTAAGCTCCGCTGCTCGCGCCGTTGCCATTATCAAGGGCATCATCTTCAGCCAGCGAACAGATGGATGGAGAACTGCCCTGCATATTAACGACCTCACCGTTTTCGTTGACGTTGATACTTAGTACCCAACTGCTCTCGGCGTAGAGGTTCAATGTTCCAACGCCAGCAGATGCAGCGCAGTCGCTATTTGGCGCTTTCCACTCGACAAGAATTTTTCCCGCAGCAGTATCCTTGAAATCGGGATCCGCAGGAAATAGAGCACGATAGCCGATCAATTCCTCGGCAGCCAAGTTAGGGAAATCGGCCTTAATGCTGGCCATAATGGAGTTACTCCCTATAAGTTTTGTCTTGTACTTGAATACGCCAGGAGTTTCCGGAGGCGGTTTGTCCGAACCCTCTGGAGTTTTTGGTTGAGAAGGAGTTACACTCCAGGGTGAGAAAACTGCTACCAATGGATTCTCACCTAAGTCGTCTTTATTGGCCATCAGAGTGCTTTCAAGCGGGTTGATGACCGTATCGAGCCAATCAGAGGCGGAACTCGCAGGCATGAACGGTGTCTCAATGAAATGCTGGATGATGACGGTCTTGCCGGAGAACAGAACTACAGCAGTACAGCCGTAGCATTCGACTGTGGTATAGACTCCACTTGTACCGGCGTCGAGCTTGAAAACACCCGCGGGCTTGTTTGCTCCCACTTTGTTTGACGACGGTGCACTCTGGTACAGATCTCTAACTAGAGTATCCATACCATTTTCGTTATAGTCAACACGCGGCCTTAGGCTACGCCCTGACATGGCCGGAACAACGCTTCCGTACGAATTTGCAGTTTGGTCTTTGGACAAAATATTCCGTTGCCAGCTTCCCGTACTTCTCCCTGTCAAACCATTGATGGCGTTCTCTGCTGATTGACATATCGCCTGTAACTCTTCTCCCAGCTCCACATCCTCGACGACAAATTCAGGCTGTACCAAAGCTAAGGCGTCCGTCAACACTTCGATAAAGTCACACATAAACTGTCCTCCAGGACCCACCTGGAAGGAGAATTCGGCGTTGAGATAATCCGTAGCCCCTGGAGTTGGCTGAGCCCGCCAGTATGGGTCAAAGTATTGGACTCCTGCGAAAGCCCCTGCGTTACAGACATACATATCTAATTTGATAGGATCGTCGCCTCCACCAACGCGCTCCACCAGAGGAAAATCACTCTCAAGATCTCGTTTCTTTCCCTCGTATTGTACATAACTCATATTGTAGCAATTGTTGCCCGCGGCGGAGTACTGAGCCGTGGTTGCTGCTGATTCGATCATGGCATCACGAAGAGAAGTGTAGTTGTAGGAGCTAGAGGCAACCTTGACAATGAATTCGCCATCTCTCTGCAGTTGGTCCTCTTCTACATAGTCAATTCCTCGAATGGTGACTTGATCTGTCTCAACGCATGATTGGACTGTTGTGCCGGTAACTGGGGGGCAGAGAGATTCAAGCGCACTGGAGACGGATGTGTACAGAGCGGACCCAGTAAGAGTGCCCACGTGGACCGGAGAAGTACCGGCTTGGACAGTTGCAGCAGCGGCCTGAGGCGTGCAATTTGGGATCGTAGTGCAATCCGCCCCATTGACGGCGTAAGGAGAACAAACTTGGCAGATAGCGGGATTGGTAGTCGCCGGGCCGAGTGCATTTGTAGGTGTGACAACTGCAGCGGCACCAGGCATAGTTGAGTAATCACAGCTGGCCGTATATATGGTAGCGGAAGGAAGAGTCAAGAAGGCTGCAGTGGTCGTCTGGGTGCCTTGAACACATACGCAATATGCCGAGTTGATGCCTAGACTGGGTTCTTCGTCTTGCATGGTACATGTTGGGGTTGGACCTGCTGAGGCGCTGCTGGTAATAGCGCTACTTTTAGGAGCAGTCGCTGAATTGGTTGACGAAGTGCCTTCCAGGTTCGCCGAGCATAGATTAGGAAACGACGCTGTTGGTGTTATGATACATGCAGTCGAGGCTTGTCGTGGCGCAAGAGCAATAGGCGCTGGCTTGAGTGCGGGGAGTGCCACACCAGCAAGCGTTCCAGCGAACAGAAACATAAGCGGTGAAAGACTTTTGAAAGCCATGTTGATGTATGGGATCAGGCGGCTCCCAGTGCAGTAATTATTTCAGGTAGCGATGAATGAATGGCAGACTCTTTCGAGTCAAGCAAAGAAGCACTATGTGTTGGCTGTCGACCGAGATTATGTGATTTTCAATGCCCATGATGGCGGGTGAAAGTTGCGAGATGGCTCTTATATCGCTGTAAAGGATCAAAGTGAGGCTGAGCGCCCGAAAAACGAAGGACTCTATCAGTCTGAATGAGCCACTTCCTTGTTGTGGAGGCACAGAAGTTTCGAAGTATGATCCAGAGCTTCGCATGGGTTTCAATGAGCGTCACCCTGTGCCATCACAGGACGTTTACCAGGAGGATCAAATGGACGAGAAGCATGTTGCACCAGTAGTCGTATGTTTTCCAGGCTGAGCCGTTTGAGGTACTGAGGACGAAAGTAATTTGACGCTATGTGTCACAATCATCCTTCTTTACGCCCAGAGAATGTACAGGACTGCCTAATGATAGCGAAGAACGGGCTGTTGGTGATCCTACGCATGGTTTTCAACATCCAGCGAACTTGAGAGCTCGCATTCTGGCACAGTTCCACCTGGACTTTCGCCGCACAGGCATAGGATTGAATAAGGAGAGTAAAACGTTTTCAACAAGACAGTGTTTTTGGCTAGAATGATATCCGTCATTGAAAGCATGGCGTCGAGGATTCACACTTTTCAGTTGGTGCTTGCTAAGGTTTGGGGCCGAAATCTTTCATAGGTAACCTTTCTAGCTGCTACAATGGCTCAGTAAGCTGACACAGCTGGAAAGGGTCAACACTACTAAAGAGGGTACTGAATGGATCAATTTCTGCGGTATCGGGCTATGATTGGAAGTTTTTGAAACATACTGCGCTCGTTTCGTTGGTTTCTACCTAGCGCCTATCTAAATTAAAGTTTGCTAGCCGCATCCCCCCTGTTTACATGGCAAATTCCGCCCTTCGATGGAGACATGTCCAACATCCCGTAAACTTGCTGTCGCACCTAACACTTTCCCACTGTCACTTGGCAACTATCTCGGTCTGTATAATATTGAGAGCCTATTAATCATTATGTCTTATAGGCTACTTTTGAACGCCTGACTTCAAAGCTATATATAATGTAGCCTTTTCCAATGCTCCAACAATAATCATCCCTGTCATCCACCTCGTCGTCGCTAACTAATTCTAGATCCCTCAGCTCATTATAATTGCTGCGGAGCTTCTCAAGTGCTTGCTCTGCTTTAAGGCATCTGAATAAGTCAGTTAAATTTTGTAGATTGCATTTGCTTAACAGCTCTAATCGCTGCCATTGAATAGACGCTCAATGCTCGTATATATTCAACTCTATGACATATTTAGACACTAGGGTAAAAGAACACATCTGTTGTATCCTTTCTACAGTGCTGTTTGACTACAAATAACAAGCATGTGCTCTTATAAAGATGAGTAGGGCTAGTCAATTCCAGCTTTTGAGACATTCTAAATGGCTCTGGTTGAAGTTGTATTCAGCGTTGGATTCGGCCTTTCTCCGCTGCTGGCCCTGCCAAAAGAATTCTAGAATTCGCTCTCACTGGCGCCCGCGTCAATTACTTCCGCTGTTTCCATGACCGGAGTGAACTTCATTTTTCCCGGAGTATTGCCACTATGTCATCCAAACCATCGCTTTCTGCCACTTCTAAAGGTGTCATACCTAGAGCACCCTTGATAGTTCGGTCCGCTCCCCTGCTTAGCAAGTATCTCACAGATTCTGGATTCTCCGCCTCCACTGCGGAATGCAGCGGTGTTCCTGTGTACGGAGTAATATGAGGGCGTTCATATACATCTGGCATAATAGGCCAAAGTTGATTGACATTGGCACCACATTCGAGAAGATAGGAAACAATATCAAGACGGCCTGGATTCACTGGTGCGAATTTGATTGAGTTCGCAACTGCACCGTGAATGGCGCTGGTATTTGTGACATCTGCGCCGTGCTGAACTAGCAATTTCACAACTTCGAGGGAGTATTTGTAGCTTGCGTAGTCGAGCGCGGTGAAGCCCCTACGATCTTTGATGTTGGGGTCTGCACCATGCTCGAGAAGCCAGCGGACCACATCTGCTTTTTCAAGATTCTTGCTAGAACTAAAAGAATCAGCTACCAAATAGGTGGAAATCGTCTCAATCACTCTTTGATTACCATAGTGACGTACTGCCTCCAGGGTCTTGGGAATCAATGTCCCACCCATGTTCCAGCAGAGCTTGAAAATTCTCCACGGATCTCGCACTGCTTATGACGCGCTTGTCAATTGGTAAACCTTGATCCAGGAGATAAGAGAATACAGCTGGATGTCCGTGCCTGGCTGCCTCCGCTAAAGAATATTCGAGGCGTTGAAGCATGCTCTCTTCGAGTGCTGTACCTCTGTAGACAGACAACCTCTGTACCCAATCTTGTACGAGAGCCAAATTACCCGCTGCGCTGGCTTGCTCGATGGTTTCTTCTTCATCGTCGGAGGCCATTGAGACTTTGTTGCTGTCATCCCAAGCCAGTGATATCTAATGTAGTGGGAGCTTGGGCGACAAATAATTACCTTAAGGTTGCCAGATCTTAGGGGCCGTTACGGTAGCTAGAATGCATCTGACGTACCCGGGGGCCGCCGCTAAGACAACGTGCTCGGAATGAAACGTCTCACCTTAGGGCTGCAAATCCTTGACACCGCGCTACGGCGCAGGATGTCTGATCGCACCAACTGAAGGGTTATCCCGTACACCGTAAGTGGCTGGGTCTCGCTCACTTTTCCCGCGATTTACTCCCTGAAAAGGTGGACACCAGTCACTTAAGGGTACCTACTAAGGTAGAAAGCATATATTGGGCAAAGATTTGCTAGTAACTCTGCCATGATCATTGCCTTCCGCTTTCACAACATGTGCTTTTAGCATTGAAGCCATCGCAGCAGAGCGAGGAAGGACTGTGAACATAGATGCTTTCTGCTAGCTAAGTCGACAACCTAGGGGTTTATTGCTATCTCCCAGCATTCGAGCCAAAAGCTACCTGCTTAAGCTTTATCATTGACAATCAGCAGAAGTTCCGCCTGCAAGACATGCCTAACTCCCTCAACCTTGAGACCTAGAATCCCTGACCCTGTGCATCCTGATCCAAATCGCCCGCCACCGCACGCTCATCCTGATCTTTGTCCTGCTCCACATCGCCCGTGACATCATCGTACCCTCCCTCCACATCACCCTTCACGTCATCATACCCTTGTCCTACCTCCTCAAAAGGCTTCTCAATATCGTTCTTTACATCATCAAGCCCGGAGTCGACGGCGTCGATTGGGTGTTCAGCGTCTTGGGCAGCGTCGTTGACGTCATTGTCGTAGGACTGTTCATACTGCTGCCCTTTGTTGTCGGCGGCTTGGTCCAGGATGTCTCCAACTTGATCGAACGTAGAAGACATGGTCGAGAGTGGCGGTGTGGTTAGGTTACACGGTATTGGCTTGAGAGGACTTTGAGGTGCTGCTTGGAAAGAAGGTGGTTATTCACCCACGGGACGTGAGTGTATTGTAGATTGCTTGGAGTAGGAAGTTTGACTTACTGGTGTTACGATTCAAGTTGTTGTATTGAGCTTTAATGACTTTGTTGTGCTGATTTAAAATAGACAGATTTGCGGAAGCGACGCGGCTATTTATGATTGTGCTACGATAGTGTGGGCTGCTACGTCCGTTAATTCATCTTCGGGACTCAGATAATCAGGAAAGTGAATGGGCCAAGAAATTAGAAAGCGCTTACATTGGTCGCCCCACAAAGTTGGGCATCAATGCATCCGCGCGTCAATAACATCAGGCATGGGAAATCCAATGTTAGCCATGGGAGATCCAATCTTAGCAACAAGTGGCCCCTCCTTCATATACGAAACTGCGTCATCATTGTCAAGATGAGGAGAAAAGAGTAACCTCAGGGCTATCTCGCACCCCATTTCAACTCGAATGCCGAATTGAAACTAAATAAGATTGCCACGGACGAAGATCACTCAGAGATAGCGATTGCATTACTCACCCTGCAAACAGACAAATAGAAGGAACTGCTTTCGAGAGTGATATGAGGTCTCTACATGCCCCTCAGCGACTTGATGCAACCAGATCAAGGAATGGCACATTGGGAAAATCTCTCCCTATCACAGGGAATCTCTTAAGAAACCCTCAGCATAGAGGTAATCTTTGCGTCCATGGACAGTATTTTTCAAGAGCGGACAGACAGAGCTTTTGATAAAATGGCATTAACTTATCCAATCAAGTGGCAGACCGAATCAAATTTGCTCGTCGTATTGGGTATGGATTGGCTAGTTGATCTAGTCTCGCTAATGGTTGATGCAGGAGCTGTGTCTCGATTAAGGTGATGCAGCATCAATAGTACTGTTCCCTTTGAACTAAAAACGCTACCTTCTCTTCCTATCCTCACAGTACTGGCACCACGTATTTAGTATTGCTTTTGCCCTACCCAGCGCAGGATCCTGGTCAGCTGTATGATATGCTGCGTAAATCAAATCGTATGAATTTCTTACTTCGTGAGACTTTCTCACTAATTGATTCTCACATTACTAATTACATTCGATATCAAACCAAAAATCAATGCTCTATCGCATCATAGAAAGAGTTCAAAATACAACGCCTCCATATCATGACAGCACGCTCGATTTTAAGGCACCAATGTCCGGATCACCGCCCTTTAATATGTCACCATTACGATCTTATTGACGTATCTTTGGTCCAGTCGCAGCACAAGGTTATCCGCAACCCACTTCCCCGTGTCTTCCCTGGAGATGGTGTAGCCAATAGCGGTCGACTCCCGCCCAGTCTTTGGATCCTCGATACCAACCCGTATCTCGTTGCTTGTCTCACCATTGACCAGCAAGCTGGCATGAATGATCGTGTAATCCTCTCCGCTTTCCACCAGCCGGTCTTCCATGATCTTCTTGTCCCTGTGCGGGACCTTCAACAGCAAGTGGTACAGTGGGACCATGGCGAGGGGAACGTCGCGACCGAACCGTGACATGCCTGTGGTGCCGCACACAACGATATGCGGCTTTCCGGTTGCGCCGCCGCTTCGAAGCTGGGCGAGGCTCTCCAGGATGATGGCCATGCCTTTTCTACAGACTTCCGAGTCGTCTATCTTCATTTGGGGGAACATGAATTTACCACCGATGGTGGAGATGATTTCGTCGACGAGCTTCCCTTGCGAGGCTAGCAGGAGCTGAGAGACAGCATCGATATCGTGCGCATTGCCCTGGATAATCTCAAGATTTGGGGTTGTCTCGGGCGGGAAGATGGTCGTGAGTTTGGATGGGGTACGACAGAGGGCGATGCACCGGTGGCCTGCGGCGAGGGTGTGCTTGAGTGCTGAGAGGCCTACACCGGTACTGGCGCCGAGGAATGCAACGGTCTTGGAGTCTGTGCTCATTATGCTGGTTGTCTGGTTGTGCTTTGGCGATGCAAGAGTAGAATTGCTATATGAGATGTTATGCACGAGGCTGGAAAGTAAGATGGCAGAGTCAAGGTATTGTTGTAGAATCAAGCTATGCTGATGATGTTTGTAATATCCTTGATACTGGGCAGCACTGATGGCTTTTATATAAGTCCGTGTTGCCTGTGACTCCACTCCGCGATTGTCTCGGTGTTTTCTCGCGTATTCGTGCTGATTCGTGGTGGCATTTTCCCCAGCCTACTCGACAACGCAAACAATTCCAAAATTCGAAGCTCGCTGAATACGACGTTCAGTGCAAGCTTTCAAAAAGCCTCTATTTTTTAAACAAAGTTTTTCAAGCTTTTATGATAGTTTTCCCAGGGCGTTTTCTAGGATTTCTATGGAGCTCTGGTCGTTTGTGCATGGCTTTCAGTGGCTTTTTAAGATATATTGAATCTTTGAAAGCTTTGTAGGATTCTGAAGAATTTTAGAAACTTGCGTGTAGGCTCACATGGTAGTGACTACTGAGTTCAATTTCGACCGTTTTTCGATTTTGATTTCCGGGTCTATTGATATTCTAGGACTAGACCCTATCAAGCTTGGCTCGGGTGGAATAGGCAGCCAAATGAGATGAGCGTCAGCTTCCTTACAATCAATACAAGGTACCTAGGTGTGAGAGTAAGGACAAGGTCGCTGTCAGTCAGCCAGAAATACAGTGCCCATGACCCGACTGTAGTATGTCGCAAATGTTGGCAGTGACAGGATCGGCGTCGGCGAGTGCTGGCGCCTTGGCTTTGGGCTCCGAGAAAAGCACGAGCTCGCTCGCGTCGACTAGGACTCGCTCATCAACACCTACGCTTGCCTCGAAGTTACGCAGCTGCGTCATATGCCGCAAACGCAAGGTCCGCTGTGACAAGCAGTCGCCGTGCTCTAATTGCAGTCGGGCAAATGTTGCCTGTGTCTTTCCATCCACCGACCGCCCGCCAAGATGGGCTCGCCGTCTCGAGCGCCTCACCAACAATGCCGCGGCATCAAATACCCTGTCACCGCAGGGCACAGACCCGGACGTTGGTAGGGTCATGGACAGAGTACGGAATCTCGAGTCCCTCGTCAAGCAGCTGAGGGGCCAGCTGGAACAGGCACACGCAGCGGCTAGCTCGGCTGCTGGTGGCTCGTCTGAAGCCACCTCTCCTGGGAGCTCTGCCCAGGATCCTGACGCCGAGCACCAGAGGGACACCTCACCCGCGACGAATACCAGTAGTGTGCAGAGTCAGTTTGGCAGGCTGGTTCTCCAGGATGCCAGCCGCAGCCGCTATGTAAGCAGCGGCTTCTGGTCCCGGGTCAACGACGAGGTAGGTCGGCCTGTTGTGGTCACGCCGTCATCTTGACTGGATGACTCACTGACTTGTGCTGCAGCTCGATGGGCTGGAGATAGACACTCGCGGCCTGGCAGGAGATGAGTCCGACAGCTCGGAGGATGAGCCATCTCCTGGAAAGATACCGTCTACCCAAGAACTTGAGCGGACGCCTTCAGAACGCAACGCATTCCTCTTTCGACACAACTTGAGTTCTTTGGCTCCGGACCTTCGCGGTTTCCACCCACTGCCGTCGCAGATCCCGTTTCTCCTTGATGTGTTTTCTGAAAACGTGAACATATTCATCCATATCGTCCATATGCCAACCATTACTAAGATGGTCCGCGATTTGCGTGGCAATGGTATGATGCGCTGTACGCCGTCCAATGAAGCCTTGATGTTCGCGATCTACTACGCCGCTATAACCTCTATGGAGGAGGACGATGTGAGTTCGTTCTCATTGTGTTGTAATGCCATGTTTTGACCAGACATGACTGAGGATTCTATTAATGTTTTTCCTCGAGCAGGTCATGACCAACTTTGGCTCCACCAAAACCGAACTCAATCTAAGGTATCGTCTAGGTCTGGAACATGCCCTTGCGAAGGCCGATTTTCTAAACGAGCCCGACTTAGTTCTAGTTCAGGCATTTGCTCTTTTTCTCTGTCTCGTTCGCAGGCATGACAGCCCCAGATTCGTGTGGATGATGACTGGGCTCGTCATTAGGATGGCCCAGTACCTTGGGTTGCAGCGAGATGGGAGCCATTTCAAGCACCTGACTCCTTTTGAGAGTGAGATGCGACGAAAGGTCTGGTGGACCTTGTGCATGCTAGATTTGAGAGCATCAGAGGACCAAGGGACGGACCTGACTATCACGAGCGGCAGCTTCGACACAAAACTTCCCTTGAACATCAACGATGTAGACATCAATCCGGAGTCAGAACAAATGCCCACAGAGCGCGAAGGCTTGACCGACATGTCATATACATGCATTAATTTTGAGACAGGTGATATCATGATGCAGATGATGGCTCCTGGTGTAAGGGATGATGTAAAAAAGCAAGACCATCTATTAAACAAGCTCCGCCAGAAATTCGAGCAGGGTTACTTTCAGTATACGACAAAATCTGGGAATATTGCCTGTTGGGTAGCAGTCGCCATCGCGCGGCTTGTCACAGCCAAGATGACGCTTATAATTAATTTCCCTATGCTCTTCTCTTCCCCAAGCGAACACGTCTCGGACGAGATAAGAACCAAGATGCTGGTCTCGGCGATTGAGGTCGCAGAGTACAACCATGAGCTAAACGCCGAACAAGCATGTCGGCAATGGCGCTGGATCTACCAAACCTATACCCATTGGCACGCCATTGTATACCTCTTGATCGAGATATCCCGCCGCCCTTGGTCGCCTATTATTGAGAGGGCTTGGGTAGCACTTCACAGTAGCTGGTTGATTCCAGCCCATACCACCATAGACAAGAACATGCGCATCTGGGTTCCGCTGCGAAAGTTGATGAGCAAAGCCCGCAAGCACCGCGCCGCCGAGCTCAATCGGCTGCGGGCTGACCCACAGGTCGCCGCTAGGCTGGAGATGCAGGACCAGGAAATCCCATTGCCGTCAAGCTCTGGGCCCTTTGCAAGCGGCTCCAGCGCCGACATCTTCCGCGAGAGGTGGCGCCAGCTCGTTGCCATACTAGAGGAACCTAAAAGTGGTACACAGATATCTGGAATTTCCAGCGCAGGCTTTGCCGAGCCATTGATGCATACAACCTACATAAGTCAACTAAGTACGAGGTCTGATGCTACGTATAGTCCAGGCGATTTAAGCAGTAATATAAGCTCCGAGCCGACAGATCTTCGTACGAGTGGACGGGAGAGCGGCCAATCCCTGGAGAGTACCAATGCTGGAGACCTACAACCAGCCATTATGACGAATGCTCCCAGCGACTTGACCTTTGGACAGAATATTGGACCATCATACAATCCCCTTCCCGCGGTCCCCGCGGACTGGTCAGATGGCCGTTCAGTAGGACCTGATTTTGTCCCTTCGCTGTGGGCTGATGCTGACCCATCAGTTGATATGTTATCCAACTTAGACGTGGATTCTATGGATGTTAATATGGACTTAGATGATGAGGTTAATTGGTACAATTGGGTAGAATCTGCCAAGGGTATGATGTGGGATTCAGGGCCCAATGGCAACGGCTAGACCTAGAGCCCCGGCAGTGAACAATGGCAAACGAGCAATGTTGGATAGTCGGGGTCGTAGCAGATGCCTAGGAATGATGCTCTATTCGACCAGACTACAAGCACTCCTGACAGGGTCTCTCATTCGATGATCTTCCGGGTCCATATTAAAAACTCTCAGCTGGCAAACTGAATCCAACTAATATTGGAGACGCGAGACCTATGTGGAACGCGATGACGTTGACGACGCGAACCAGTGCTAATTCAACGTATTTCTAGTGATGTCACCATAAAGAATCTGTACCCGTCACTCGTGTTCTACGGAAATCTTGGGCTCCTGGTTCTGCTATCTTTACTCGATCAGGTAAAGGAAGAGAATGCATATCAACAATGGCGAGTGGCGCTTGAAGGGTATCTGGAGCTAGGTTGGGATTCCTGTACCCGATTACAGCAAAGAGTAATTGCATGTGGAACGGTTATATGATCCGTGGGCATTCGACTTCTACGACCGTGCAGATATAGAGCATGACTAAAAAACTCTGAATGTAATACGTTCATACAATAATGCATACAAATGCGTTTTGTTGTGTGTATTTGATTGGCGGGTGCTAACAACTTTCGAATCGAAGTTTGGGGAGGCATGGCATGAAGCGAAAAATCTAAGAGTCCGAGAAACTTGTTTGGTTTGAAAAGCTAAATTGAGTATTGACCATTAGTTCTGAGTAAATCTCTTAAGACACGAAATGGCATTTGAGTCTCTTACGGTATCAAATATAGTTGTATACGGTAATCTTTATCAATCCGAGAATTAGTTTTAGAGTAAGCGGAGATTTTGGTATCATTCATGGTTCTAAATCTACCTACTATCCTAGCTCTAGGCCGCATTAAGGACTTCGCCGAAGGCAGCATCTCTTTCTACCTCTGTACAACTACAGTATCTTAGCATTCAGGCCCCTTAAATGCACATTCATATCAAGAGCTCGCGAAAACGCTGCTACGCTGCATCCATCTTATCTAACCCAAAACAACTCACCCGGAACACAAACTTACTAAAGAACTTCTGCTCGTTGAAGTACCATAAAATTTCTCATCCATCTCCTACCTTATATTCTCAAAACCCCCCCCTCCCCCAACACCTGTCTCATCCTTCCCCCCTCTGCTTGTTGCCACACAAAATCACTCCGCACGCTCTAATCAAAGCAACCCACACCCAATGCAACAGGTCTAGCAATGCAATCAAGGCATTTTTTGATCATGTACGTTACTATCAACTATATGGCATATTAATCACACCTACCTATCAGACTATTTAGATAATCTGAATATTATGCAAATAGGGTTTTATGACAGCGAAGGATGGATGCTGGGTGTGAGAGAGAGTTATTGGATGGATGGGCGAATGGAATGGAATGGAATGCGAGATAATTGCGTAGGTAGGGGGCGAGGATTTTTCATGTGGTTTGTTTATTTATTGTACGGACAGTGAATATTTTTTGGGGTATGTCGTGGAAGAGAAAAAAAGGGAAAAAAAAGGGGGGGAGGAACCGGTTATGTTGTGTTTAGATTTCTTTCTTTTTCTTTCTAGGTAGGAATGTTGCGTTTTTGTAGATCATTGAATGAATAGGGTGGGTGGGTATTTATGTTTGGTGATGCGTAAGAAAATGGGGCATTTTGCGCTGGAGAGGGGTGGTGATAGTTGGATTCAGGGATACTGTACGGTAGGGGAAGGGGATGCTGTTAGATTTAGCATTTAGTGGTGTAAGGAACGTTTCGATTTTCGTTATGGGGGTTTTTCTAGTTCTTCTTTGTTTGTTCCTAGTAGATGCTCAAGGATAGTTTTGTTTTCGCTCATTCATTGGTGGACTTACCGAGCTACGTGAGGCATTATCCCATCCCGCTGGCGTTGCTGAAAAGTTCGCTATCGGAGAGAGAACATGCAAACGCCTACCGAGAATTCACTCTTACGAGCACTAATCTCTCCTTACTACTACTACCCTCTCAGCCCCCTTATAATTATCAAGCCTTACTCATATCCCTCCAACTCCTTCTGCGTCCAATCCCACAACTCCCCAGCCAGCTTCTCATCATTCGACAACTTATCATGCGTCCCCGGCACCCCCACAGGCTCATAGAACCCACCATTAGTAATTTGCTCCTTCTCCGCCGTCGCCGCCCAAAGCTGATTGCACGCGCCCTGTTCTAGTGTTAATACCTTACCTATAGTCGTCAGATACACGAGCGCCCTGTTCCAGAAGCCTAAATCAGTCACTAAGCCGGTGCTGATAACGCCCGGGTGCACGGACGTTGACGTTATGCTGGGGTATCGCCGTGCTAATTCTTCAGCGTAGAGGATGTTGGCTAGCTTGCTTTGGCCGTAGCGGATCCAGTGACCGATGAGGGGGTATTCTTGTTTGGTGCGCAGGTCGTTGAAGGCGATGCCGCTGGCTGGGTGGCCTTTGAAACCAAGGGAGGTGTTGCTGACGATGCGAACGTCGGCGTTGGGCTGGGCGGCGGTGCGTTGGAGGGTGGGTAGGAGGAGCTTGATGAGGAGGGCGTGGCCGATGTGGTTGGTGCCGAATTGGATCTCGTAGCCGTCGGTGGTGAGGGCTGGGGGGTGGGCCATTATGCCGGCGTTGCAGAGGAGGATATCAAGGCGGGGGGATTGGGAGGTGAATTGCTTGGCGGCCTCGGAGACCGAGGCCAGGGAGGCGAGGTCGCATTGTAGGAAGGTGATTTGGGTGTCTGGTTGGGCGGCTTGGACCTCGCTGATAACGGCATCGGCGGTCTTGGAGTTGCGTCCGCTGAAGTAGATGTGGGCTGGTTGGTGCTTTGCGAATTGGAGGATGGATTCTTTACCGAGACCGGCAGTTCCTGTAGTGTTTGTAAGTAACGTTGGAATGTTTGCCGCTATAATAAGTGAGGCCTTGCGTACCACCTGTGACAAGGATGACTTTCCCAGCAAGACTGGGGATGTCGGTTGTGGGGTTGAATTGGACGCCTGCCATGGTGTATAGCTGATGGCTTTGGCGAGTAGTTTCGGCCGCAGTTGTGCAGATGTGAGATGAGATGAGAAGGATAGGAGAGAGCGGGGTGGAGTCAAAGTAGGGCGAGTAAATTCAGAGGCTCTTCGTAGGATCACATTGCATGGATGGTGACTGGTGTGGTCAAAGTTTCCTCTCTAGGGCTTAGGTCGACGCTGTATCTTCGAGCTACCTTAGTGAACGTGGTTTAATCTAATTTCATCGAGATATTTATCTCAGCTGAATTAATTGAGTAGCCTTCCCTAATCTTCTTGGGGAAGTCTACCTGGAGCGATCGGAAACATCCCCTAAGCGAGTCACCGTCTGGCCTGCATGTCCCTGCAGGAGGGGGTCCATGCGGCGGTTTCCCTTCCGAGTCAATCAAGCTGGGAGACCCCGAGGACTAATCTTATCTCTTATCGCCCGGGTAACAAGATTTAGAGGTTTCGGGCATCTTTTAGGGCCCGCTTCACTAGCTTTAAGTCCAGCCCTAGATTGATGTGACATGGAGATTTGTGCTATGTGACTTAATCATGCACTGGGTCCACCTCGTTAGTTCAATTAATAGAACTTTAGAATAGTTAACTTCCATTCTTAAAACGCTGTGCTATACCTTATGCTAGTCTGTGGGTTCTTGCTGAATCTATTTGGCTGCCGAAAGTGGCTAATCATGAGTCATTCACGAACTCTACCACTTCGACATCTACTCAGCCTACCGAAACATCACGATTTTCTACTACTTCGCAAGCAATAAACCATCTTTATTTAGAAACCTTACCATTTAAATTGCAGCAAGCGCTTTTGCAACCAAATCAATGTCACCGTCAAGCATGGATGATTCTTCGGTTAGCCTCCAGGAACTCAAGATGGATAGTAGCATCTGGTACAAAATTCATGTCCTTTTGTACGACCTGAGGCACTTTGAGGAGAGCACCATCAGTCGATCTCGGCTCGAGACAGTCATAGACCCATCATACCTCGGAGAGCCATACTTCAACCCAGACGAAGCGGAGAAAATCAAAGGAGCTCGCCTCGAGGGGGACAGGACTATGGCAGCTCTGATCGAAGAGACCCTCAACGAACGGCTGAATCGCAGGATGAAGAAGCGCGTGGAGAGCGGTGACTATCGCGTCTGCGCTGCTCATGATGTAGCACCTATCCTGGAGAAAGCGCTCGGCATAAGGCCAAAAGATCTGGAAAGGAACAATTCTTTTCTCGATACAATGTCGGCAAATGGTCTACACTTGATGCCTGGCGAACAATGGACAGGACTTGGCAAGCAGCAGAAGACGTTCCACAATAAAAGCGGCAAGAAAAAGGGGAATAAATGAAGAGTCTGTTCGTTGAGTCTTTGAACGTTTAGATCTTAAGCCAATAACCATTTCACTGGAGCGCAGATGGCAGAGAGTATGAGGAGACCGACGAGATTGCAGATATCGATAAACGACAACACGTCGAAAGTTGCAACCATGAGATTCAATGGTGGGGAGAGATTACGATATCGAAAAGCAAAGTTGGCGGGCCTACCCGCGGCTGGTGGTGCCATTCCCAGCTCGCATCTGCTGCGTGCACTGCCCCAGGGTGCTCTGAGGGGGCAGTGCAAAGGCGCAGAGTTCCTCGGCTTGAACTGTACCTATCGTGATACATGGGTAGATGGTTGTGTACTATAAGTGATCTTAGGTGCAAGAAGCTGTCGATCTAGTTAGCCAGCAGTGCCGTCCTAGTCAGGCGCCAGGCATTTTTACACTCAGCTCCCCGGGAGCGGTGACCGTGATAAGGTGAGGACATCATTCTAGAGACCAAAGCCGGGTAATAAAGTAACTCATTGGTGTCCTCACCGTATAAAAGGCTCACTTGTGGGCTGTACCAGCGTTCTCCTGTCCAGCCTTATCATGCCTACCTAGGTCTTCCTTTTTAGTTTTCTGTTTTGCTCGTTTGCTCGAAACATACCTAGAACCTTTGTCTCTCAGCATCCTGTCAACTTTGCGATCGTTCTGAGCTCTATGATGCGATAGCCGGTGCCTAAATCCGAATATCTTACGCACATTCGGGCAGCTCATGCTATTATTCTGGAGGGTTGACAGCTAAAAAGCTGACCTGACCTATACCTCGCCTGGAACTTCTTGCTACCGCAGAAATAGGCTCCTCTGTTGGGATGGAAGTAAACCGCATCGGGCCTACAGTAGTCTACGAGCCAGACAGCGGCAAACCGCACCATCTGGAGTAAGCCTCGGCCCATTTTCTATGGTGTTATCAGGTCTTTCTTGACCGTTCATACTATAAGCAATAGACATTGATCTGTTCAGCAATACAGTATTGTCTTGGTTCATGGTCTCTTCGGACATCCGAAAAAGACGTGGTCTCTCAACACCTCCAGCAACGCCTCTACACGGGAGCCAGCTGAGGGGGATCTTCCGAGTGGTACCAGTGATGAGGATGAGATCGAGAATCGACCCCGAAATACGGGATGCACAAGAGGCGGGGACTTGTGCCAGAATATCTTCTGGCCTCGGGATCTCCTACCAAGAGCATTCCCACAAGCACGTATTGTGACCTGGGGCTATGATGTTCAAATTGATGGCTTTTTAGCCGCTAGCTCTCAGGCGTCGATATACCACCATGCAGAGAACCTTCTGTCTGACCTCGTAATGTTAAGGAAATCAGACGCCGCAAAGCTCAAACCATTGATTTTCATTGCTCACAGCCTTGGCGGAATCGTTGTGAAAGATGCTCTTAGCCTTTCGGGCCATGAAACTACAGTTGTCAATGCAATTCTGCCTGCTACCATCGGAGTATTGTTCTTGGGCACGCCACACCACGGCTCAGGTGCTGCGTCTCTGGGCAGGAAGGCTTTCGAAGTTTCTAAAATTTTCTTTAAGAAGCCAAATCTTCAAGTTCTTCGTGGGCTAGAAACCAATTCAGAAATCTTAGAGCGGATCTCGAGAAGTTTCGGACAAATCCTTTCCACAGAGAGAATCAAGGTCCATTCGTTCCGAGAAGAGCTTCCAACACATGGAGTAATGGTGGTTGGCTCAGCATCCTCAACAATAGGCTATCTTCATGAAACCAGAGGCTCGCTTCATGCCAATCACCGCAATCTGGCCAGGTTTTCCTCTATGGAGGACATCAAATTTCAAAGAGTGGTATCAGTGCTGCAAGATTGGGTCAAAGAATCCTCAGAGAAGCAGCATAACCAACAACACCTCCAGTTCGCAGACGAAAACCCTGCGCTTCCGGATGGATTAGTGTTCGATAAAGAGCTGAAACAATGCCTGATGTCTCTCCGCTCACACGAAGCACAGAACCGCTTTGAAGACATTGAGCCAGCTTACTACAAAACCTACAATTGGCTCTTTGATCATCAAGTTGGGTTTGAAGACTGGCTAGAAGGGAAGAATTCAAGCAATATATACTGGATTCAAGGAAAACCAGGCTCTGGAAAGTCTACCGTAATGAAATTCGCCATCAACCACCATCTGACCCGTAAACTTCTGAGCAAATACACTGACAATTTCTGGGTGGTTGCGGGATTCTTTTTCCACGACCGCGGGACGACTGCGCAGAAGTCAACTGAAGGGTTTCTTTGTGAGGTCCTATACCAGATAATACATCATCAAAAGCAGTTGTTCGTACTCATATACTCCATTTTTGCCAGGATACTTGAACAAAAGGGGGAGTCCCCTAACTGCTCAGTATCCTTGGCTGATGGGTGGACTCTGGAAAACCTTCGAGACGCATTGGAATTGATTGGGCGAAAGTCAACAAATGAAGTTAACATCTGCCTTTTCGTCGATGCTTTGGATGAACATGATGGCAATCATAGGGAACTGGTCCTTATTCTGAGAAACATAGCCCAATTTACAGACAATCCCGCGTTCCGAGTACGTCTGGCTCTGGCCGGACGTCCTGAAAACGTGTTCAAGACTGCCTTCCAAGGTTGTCCTGGATTTTCCATTCATGAGTACACTACCGACGATATCCGGCACTACGCAGCAGACAGAATTAAGGCAGATATGCCAGGTGAACTCTCTATTGGGTACGAGGAGGGGCTCAGAAACCTAGTTGAAACCATCGTCCGAGAAGCGCAAGGCGTTTTTCTGTGGGTTAGGTTGGTTGTTAATGAGATCGTCGAGGGTATTTGTGAGGGAGACACGATGGAAGAGTTGGTGACTTTACTATCGACCATTCCGACTGAGCTGGGAGAATTATACAAGAGAGCTCTTCGTCGTTCTTCACGCGGTTCATTGGAGGTTTCGATAAGGAATAGAAGTGAGGCCTACGTGATGTTCCAGATTGCGATTTGCGCCTGCAAACCATTCTTACTCGATGAATTTCTGGCTGCGACGCGCTTCTTGATGAACGGGAGGGATAGTTCTCCTGAATTACAAAGACTTTCCGAAGAACAATCGGTACGTAGGCTGAACAGCCGATCATTCGGGCTTCTAGAAGTGCCCAGAGAGAGAAATGGGCGTGTTCAGTTCATTCATCAAACAGTCAAAGATTTCATGACCGCTAGAGATGGTAAACTTGTGATCCGGGAAGGTCTGAGTGACCGACACCTTGAAAGCGGCTTCGGCCTGATTTTCCGCTATATCCTGAAGCTGTTCGAGAACTTCACAGCAGATGCTTTGGATCTCGATGCGCAAAGATTTGTAACCGAGAATTTTGTTTACTACGCAAACATCCTCGAGGAGAGCGACGAAACGTGCGTTGCTGACTCGTTCGAGCCAACAATTCTTCCTTTTCATACGAACCTGCAATATTCTATTCTCAAGAATATCCTTCTTAGGGATTATGATAACACATGTTTCAAGGCACTCACGTGGGATTCCTATTGTCGAAAGAGTCATTTGAGATTCTGTCTTTTCTATCTTCTTTGCAACCTACCCTTGTCGCTTAAGAAGTCTCTGGCGACTCGTAAAGCTTTGATGACCTGGGAAGAGTGTTCCATTCTACTAGAAGCTGCACTTATGTTGAACTGCCACTCGCAAGACTTCGTGAAAATATTGCAAATCCTCACGGAGGAAGATGTCGTTGCACGCGTCCTAGGAAAAGGTCACATGAACGATCAGACGTATGATAAAGATAAGATGAATGATATGCTCTCTCAAATTCGCGAAAAGTTACCGGCGCGAAAGAAATTTAACAGCTTTTCGACCCCGAGTGAAGAAGGGTCTGAAGGAGAATCGGAAGAAGAACAGATTAGAGCTGATCCCATGGAGCTGGTAGTCTAGGACAGAGTCAATGACTGAATGCATCATTTGAGGGGCAAGCTTGAAAGGGTTTATTCCAGCAGCTTAGCTTCCATCATTACGCATGTACACCCGCTGTTCCTTTTCACAATCTAAACCCTATCTAAATGCCAAAACATCCCGATCTCCAAACTCCTTGCAAAACATCGGCACCTCAGTAGCGCGCTAGAACTTCTCCGAGAGTCAGTGTTCAGACCGTCGTTTCAGAGGAAGGATATATACACTCACCTTTATGTGAGCGTACTAATAGCGCTCACTATCCCAACTTATCTATACTATCGTCGTGACATATTACCCAAGGTCGCATCATGTAAAGCAGCTGCTCGCCCCCTGCCGTGTCCGGCTACACAGAAGCACAATCCGATGATGTTGACGGATTATATAGGGGAAATTTCTTCCAACTTCTACCAAAACTCAAGACATCACAAATCCCTTTTCCCCCGATCACTACTCAAACACCCAATAAAACCTGCCCTACCCAAGTAACAAATTCAAACAATCTGCAATCCCCCCGGGCCATTTATGAACCACTTAATCTATTCACAAATAGACCGTCCCATTTACAAATCATGCGGTTCTACGAGATACTACTCCATCACCAAATAGGAAATATTGCAAACAGAACATCTCTTCCATTTCCCACCACCGCCACTAACACTCGCTTAAGCAATGAAATTTCGTCTTTTTTGCCCCCCCACAAAGCTTTCAAATTTCCAATGCTGATAGTCAGAGAAACCTTAAACAGGTTAGCGCGTCCATCGTTGGGTGTTGAAGGGGTTCGGCTCAAAGGTTACGAACTCAACACATAGATGGAAGGAAAGTACACCGACATTTTCAAACACGCCTAATAGGACAGGATAAGAATTTCAATTTCGTAGATTCATTATGTACATCGCTAGCTAAAATGACATACATCCTACACAAAAAGAAGTCGTATGAACATTACGGGGTATCACATTTCTCCAGGGGGAATCCATTCCCACCCCGTTGGCGTCAGCACCCATCGCCAGTCCCTATACCGCTCTTCTCCTGCCTTAGCTCTCTTATCATTATCATCATCTTGCGGCGCCCCATACTCTCTCAGCAGCGAGCGAATCTGATCTTCGATGGAAGCCCACTTGCGGCCTTCCTTAGCCTTAGAAGACTCATCGACTGCGCGACAAGTCGACTGCAGCGGCGAATCGTACCGGCCAATGCCAGCGACTGAGGGATTGGCTCCCGCTTCCAGGAGCCGGCGCACGACGGCGACGTGGCCATAGGCGGCGGCGGCAGCAAGCGGGCAGCCAAATTCTCCGCCCTGCTGGTTGATGTCGGCGTGGTAGTCTGGTTGCAGGAGGAGGTTGACGAGGGCGAGGTTGCCGCTGATGCAGGCTGCTTGTAGCACGCTGCCGTACTTGCCGCCGTGCATTTGTATGCTGGCTCTGCTCTTGTTTAACATTGTTTCCACTTCGGGTTGGTAGCCTTTCCGAGCGGCCTCTTGCACTGCTATCCCGTTAGATACGTCTACATCGATATCTGCGCGTTGTAAGAGTTGTGTGACGATTTCGCGGTTGACGCATTTGTTGAAATAGTCCTTGTTCCCGTCAGAGCTGCATAAAGCCTTGTACAACGGCGGGAACTGGTCGTTGTCAAGCTCGTTGACTTTGATGCTTGGGTGTGCAATCAATAATTCGACGTTCTTGATGCGGCCCATGTTGCAAGCCTCGTGGAGCGGAGTCTTTCCATCGCTTCCAATCGCATTGACGTCTGCATTCGCTTTGATTAAATGGTCTTGAACGCGGACGTCGTTCGTCTGTGCTGGTCCATGAAGAGCCACGCGACCAAAGCAGTTCTTCGCATTTGGATCCGCGTTACCCTTTCGCAAGAGAAGCTTGACAACCTCGGCGTGTCCACGACCAGCCGCACCAAATAGTGGCTGTGCATCGAATTTATCGCCAACGGAACAGTCAGCTTTGACATCCAGTAATGAGTTGACAATTGGTATGTTTCCTGCGTTACTGGCAAGGTGCAGTGCAGTTGTTTTGTCGACGTCTACCTCGTTGACCAAGTCTGGCCGAAGCCTTAGGATCTCTTGGAAAACGTCGTCGAGCCCTTCTTTTGCTTGTGCAGCTTCGTGCAGCGGCAAGCGTTGGCGATGATCTTTAATGGAGACGTCCACTTCTGTTGCTAGCAGTCTTTTGGCCGCCTCAGCATGCCCACCTCGACATGCTGCGTGAAGCGGTGTTCCGTAAACTGAAGATAGCGGGTTGATCTTAGCGCGGCATGCTAGTAGAACCTCTATCGTCTGCAAATGGCCATTCGCCGCGGCTTGGTGCAAAGCGGTTGTTCCAGTTGCATTGGATTGGTCGACCTGAGCGCCTTTGGAAAGCAAGATTTCAACAGCTCTTTGGTCTCCCCGAGCAGCAGCAGCGATGACCGCGTGTCCATATGTCCCGCCAGGGTAATCAACGATCGTCTCTTCGTCTGTGTAATGATTGAGCAACTCCCGTAGCATCTCGGCACTCCCTTTCTCTGCGGCGGCGTTGATTGCCGTGCCGTAAAAGCCTCCTCTTGAAATATCCCGGGCACCTGCTTTGAGCAATGCCTGAACCACAAGTATATTTCCCGAGTGCGCGCCGGCTTGTAAAGCATTGTGGTAGCGCCCACCCTGAAGACGCATGTCAGGTTTTAAAGACAAGACATACTGCACTGTTTCCAAATTTCCGGACCGAGAAGCAGCAGCAAGGAGAGGTCCATATTCGTTGTTTCGGTCAATGTCGTTGACCTTGATCGAAAGATGGTTGTCAATTAAATCTATGACAGATCCCCTTGCTGCTGCTGCATGTTGGTCGAATCGTCGGAGATTCCTTTGGACTAGATAAGTATGTGAATTCAAGGAATTCCCTGTCACCTTGATGGGAAATGAATTATCCTCGACCTCAACTCCGCCCATCTTCTCATCAATTTCATCGTCGTCTTTTTTCGAATCTTTAGGATATTGGCGATACATGCGTAGCATCCTTTTGCCGGAACGCACCAGAACATAACAGCCAAAAAGACAGAGCGAAATGATTAATACCCACAGAAATATGCCACGGGAGAGCTTGGCAAAGCTGATATCGTGCCCAAAGCCAGGGTATGGCCCTTTGTGCTGACTTTCGCCGAGATGGACGCGTCGAATGATCCGATCAAGTTGTGCTATATTCCTTTTGGCGATAGGAGACTTGTCCGGGTGTGGAAGAGGGTTTGTCTCAAAGAATTGGCGGATATTATTGCAGGCATCTGTCCCATTTCGCCGACTCTGAGAAGCACCACAGTCCTCAAAAACCTTCAGCAGGGCGTTCCAGCGGGTTTGTTCTTCAGCCAACCGCGCTTCCTCTTCCGTCGAACGCAGCTTGGTTGCATTTATCCATTTGAGAACTTCATTGTCCAAGCCTTCCAGGCGAGAACCCGACTTGGACACCGCCGTCAATATCTTTTGCAGCATCACGTCGCTTTCGGCGCCTGATGGCCAGGAGTAGATTGCGGTTATAAGATTAAATATGCTCGCAACCGTAACACTCAGGTGAAGGTACACAAACCATCGCCCAGCTTTGGTGACCTTTATAATCCACGTTCTACCCTGGCTGGATTCTTCTTTATCAAAGCTGACGCCCAACCAACTCAGCTCACTAATGACTTTCGCCTTCCTCACAAACGTTGAAAAGGAAGTTGAATACGACAGGTGGGTCGGCACCTGAGATAAACGTTCACTCTGCGGCCTTGACGGACGATCTGTGGCAATCGCAGTTGAGGAAGTGGCGGTGCGTGAGGATGGAGACTGCCCTGAAATCGTATGGATTGGCTCCGGGGGCTCCGGGGGCTCCGGGGATAGCGGGTGTAGATCTTCTAGGGGCACTGAGGGACCGTCCATCACGCTTAATTGGAACGCACTCGAGACCCCTCATTAGCCACGCACTTCAGGCAGCGCAAACTTTATGAGGGAAATAGTTTGAGAGAGACTCAGTAGAATTGACACTGGATCCGACTGTCGGTCGTTTCTAGGGAAAAGTCTTGGAGAACGCCGTGGTCTTATGCGAAGCGTGTCCAGCAAGGCTGCAGAGCTGACATCCTCAAGACTACACCGATTACAAGGGGGACATTGTCCTCAATATCTCACCAGAGGTCTGTGCGTCAACATTTGCCAGGCTTGTTCTAGCAAATTGCACGCATTAGGGGAGCCCTCTGGTAGAATCAATCAGGCTACGGCTCCGCCACGTGCTTACCGCCTCAGCCTTCCAGCCACAGCTTCCTATCTTTTCGGATTGACTCATACCATTATCCTAGGTTCATCAGTACAGGCTTAAGATGAGATAAAAGCTTCTAGATGTAGAATATCTGAAGTATGCTGCAGCCAAGCTAGGCTTCCTCAATACATGGCCTGCAGTGAAATCCTGAGGCGACATGAGCAATTGGATCGTGATAAAAGCCTGAAAGAAAGGGGGAGGGCTCTAGGAGGAAATATTGCTAGATCCCCGTGAGGGGAACCAGCCACCGATGGGGGCCACCATGGTGTTCTCCCAAGCCGCGCGCGTCGCGTTCACTTGGGAAATTAAGATCTTTTGTGGCTGTCATGTGCAAATATTCCTAACGATCATAGCAGATTCCATAGTACCACAATCAAGCGAATGTTAAGATTCATTGGCTCGTGGGGGCTAGCCATGCAGGTTCGCCAGTGCTGCGCCACGCCCTGGGTGTTCACTGCGCCCTTTTGCTCGGGTACCTATGCTATGGCGCTCAATAGTGTACCGCCTAGGACCTGTCACATTGCCGCTAGCAGCTGACAGGCACGCTAATGAAAACGGCGGCGTGGGGTAAGGAGTGAATACAGCAGAATGGCGAAAAAGGGATAGTGGGGGATCGAGATGTAGCAAGGCGCTAAGTTTTTGGATAGGCCTCCTAAATTGCATTCCCGAATCATCGATTTGTCGTTCTGGTTCTTCCTGATACATGCTATCTACCTGTTCTCTACGCCGAATCTAACTTCACCATATCTCCCCTAATTCCTCCTTCATCCTAGATCCTCATCATCTACCCCTCCGCACGACCGACATCCTCGTCTAGTTATGCACCTGTGCAATGGCGCATGAGAAAATTCCCCCATGACAATGAATTCCTTCATAACCCGGAATCAATCTGTTCAACCACACCCTGACTAGTATATATGTTCCAGTTCTTGCACGTCTCAGCTATGACCCCTGGTGTTCTCATCGAAGTGATGTTGTCGGCTTGCTCAATGAGGTTCATGTAAAGGCCCTTCAAACCCGAATGAATTAGTCACCCCGGAGAGGAATACCACAAACGAAAACGAGGTAATAATTCCTCATTTTGTCCAGCAAAAAAATTAGAGGTGAGAGGAATTTCACATACCTGCGACAAATGCCACGCGATATGACAATGAAACGGCCACACGCCCGGATTATTCGCCTCAAATTGAAGCACAATATGCCCGCTCGGCGGCAGCATCTGCACATCACGACGTTGAGGGTTTTGCATGTTTGTGAGGGAGACGCCATCCCAGTAGCCAGGGCCTTGGTGGAGGACGGACATGGCGTGGCCATGGAGGTGCATGGGCTAGGCAGCGTTAGTACCAGAACGAAAGTAGACAGGCGAGTTAAACCTAAGGTGCGTACATGTTGCGATGTAGAGTTGTTGTTCACGACCAAACGGACGGTTTGATTGGATCCTGTTTGGAAAACGTTTGACTCTGGAGGATAGGTGGTGTTCTGTTCTTGGGCGAGGAGGAGGAGGGGGTCGTTGTAGTCGGCTCGGAAGGCTTGGTGGTTTATGCGCCATTCCATGTTGCCGGTGGAGTTGATGATTTTGTCTATGAGGAGAGTGATCGTCGTGGATGGTTTTGTGGTCGAGGTTATGGCGTAGTAGGGTACTGTCTCGGTCAAGGGATCCTGAGTCGTCGCAATTTCAGTATGTTGTCATTATGGTGTAGTCCAAGGAAAACTCACGTTGCTGCATGCACCAGTATCGTTATAGTACCACGGCTGGGTAGATGGCTGATTTGTAATGTTGGCGTTATCGTAGAGAACCTCAGCCAGGGCTTGATTGGAAGGCTCAACGGCCAGCGCGCAGATTACAGAGATGTTTGAACGCATCCAATAGGACGAGTTGATGTTCTCTGTCGCTTCGACAATCACGTCCGTGCGTTGACCGGCCTACGACCTTTTAGCATGATAGATAGGGGTGGTCTCTCAAGAGTTACTTACCGCTAAGAAAACATGCTGGGTTGTGTAAGGCACAACTTGGACATAGTCATTGGCAATGACCGTCAAGTTGTGGCCATCGATGGAGAAAAGTTGGGTTGCGGCCGCTCCAGAATTGATCAACCTGAGTCGGTGCTTTTTGCCATGTTGGAACCTGAATCGTGCGAGGCGTGCGTTGTTCGTGCATCCTTGACTATTGTTGGCCAAAGCGCAGCTGTAGTTTCCTTTACCATTGATCAGATTGCTGTCTGCGAATTGGCGCCAGTTGCTGATATTGAAGTTATTCGGTTCATTCGGTGTTGGAGTGACGCTCTCGACTATGGATGTTCAGCACTGCCTTTGACTATAAATGATAGCCTGTGGGACCTACGCTGTTCTACAATGGTAAAGTAGTCTTTGTGAAACCCTAGATCATTGTCAGATTGCCTATCCTCATCACAAAAGGGATGAGACTCACAATCTTGAAGAAAAACAGGTCCAAGATCAATATCATAACCATAATTACTGGGTCCATGTATGATCATGGGACCCAGTATCCCACCTGCATATTGCGATGAGTAATGCGAGTGATACCAGGAAGTACCGTACTGATCGGCTCTGAAGCGGTAGCTTTTCTGATTCAGCAAGAGTAAGACATGATAATAACAGTGCGTCTTACGTAAAAGATGCTCCAGGCGCTACTGGGCACTGGCCAACGCTGGGTACGCCATCGAACCATGGCGTAGTCGACTGCAAGAGACCATGCCAATGAAGCGCTGTGCCTTCTTCTGGCCCGGAAACATTGTTGATCATTGACACTAAGCTGTAGATCAGTCAATACTCTTACTACATATACTGGGTTTCGTCCAGTCCTTGTGCAAACCTTCGATCCAGTCACCCCAATTGGCTTCGATCAGAGGACCCGGGAACTGATCGTTCACAACTATCACGTTCGTCACATACCCATCTGGCGCTGCCTGGCCACGCGAGATTGTAAAATTGTAATATCGAGTTACGTTCGTTTTTGGTACGTCAGTGTAGGGATTGGAGCCATAGGCCGTTCGGTTTCCCCATGGATATCCATTTGGAAGAGGCTGTATCACTCATAAGCGAGATCATGACGAATCGCTAGATTCGAGACGTACATTATTGGTAAGGAACGGACGGTAAGTGGGAGCGTTCAAAAGTCCCAACTGCGAGATACTGTAAGAGAGTCATTAAGGTCCTCAGCAAATATAGGCGTATGGATAAAACCTACTCGTCTAATTGATTTGGGGCCAAGGCCTGGGTGGTAGTCAGATAGCAGATAGCAAACAACCCCCTCATAGACAGCATTTTGAGATGAGCCCACTTTGTGTCTTTGGTTATATCGTCCAGCTACACGCAAACGGCTTCTGTAGAAGGGGACAATATCCTTTATGCTGGGTCTCATAAGTTGTTACCGCAACACGCCCTTGACTGTTACCCATAGTCAAAGTCCAGCCATCCCCTCCGATCCCGCTTATTTGTGTCAGAATACTGATTGCCACATGCATATCGGACATCGCTAAGGCTAGCATGCCAGAATATTTTGGCGGGAATTAAACGATTCAGCTATGGATTGACTCTTGTTACGAACAACACGCTGAGATGTGAGTAGAGCGGTAGACAGTAGTAGCAAGTACGCATTGGGTTGGGAAGCCGAGCAGCCACATATTCCTACCCAACTTGTTAAAGCAAGTAACAGCTGAAGCCATCCGGCAATAGAGCGGACTGTGATTAGGAACGTTTGGAACCCTGGAAGACTCCGGGCGATTGACAGATGAATCAGAAACCAGCAGATTTTAGTATCAAGATCCTATGTTGCACCATTCTAGAGCAAATCCAACGATAATTCTTTCTAATGACAAAGGAGACAGTCTAACAGACTAGCCCAGGCACATACCGTGGAAATTTGACGCAAGGGACTGCCGCAAAGCTATACGAATGCGCGATATGCGAGAGTCTAGACTCACTGCGGCACTGAAATGAAAGTCGTGCTTTACAATCATTCATCATGCCTCGCGTGGAAGAGAGAATCCTCCCGAGCGGATACAAATGTTTCGGACTCGATTTCAAGTCTCTTTTCTACTCCTGGAGTCAGGCGTAGCATGTGTGTCAGCGTGTTCGTGGTGCTATTGTCTTAGCTGGAGGCAGTCTTGTGCGTGGACCCGATCTTCATAAGCGCGGTAGAGCACAGCAAACCTGGACGTTCCGCTCGTCAACCTGGGGCCCTGAACGGCGTCCTCCCTAGTTGCAAGCCAGTAAGGGTCGCCGTCGATGTTTAACAGGCTAGTAACTGTAGGACACGTGCCATTGAGACCCATGTCGCTACGAGAAAGGTGGAGGTCGACCTGAGCCCGATGTCCCCGGGATCGGATACCCTCGTGTACATGCCTTGCCAAGGACAGAGTGCGACGAACTCCACCGCGATGTGAGGATAGCGATATCTGAAATGAAATTCTCTTGCGATCATAAGCGCTTGTGAAACCCTGAAGGGCAACTGCCTAGATCAGGAAATCTTGGGCCAGCCGTTTTGAGCTTTTTTACCATACGAAGACGTGAGTGTATGTCGTAAAAGCCTTCGCTTTGGGATGCTGACACTGTCGATGGGTAAAAGAACATGAATCCATAAGTCGAGCTCAATTTAGACCTTCAACAGCATACTAGTCCAATACTGTATGGCTAATGGCAGCTACAGAGGCAGTTTTCGAAAACTCCTAGTAGAGGTGTGCTTGCGTGCCGATGCGCAGTGCCTTATCTGAGCTGAAGCCCTTTGGCTGTTGCATACCGTCCAGGAGACGGCGGTCTGTCTGCCGTCTGCGCGTCGAAGAATCCCCGCTGGAAGACATAGGTGAATACGGACCAGACAGAAGTTGTCAATTCCCCGGAAAAGGGGAGGTAAAGACTGAACACTGAGCGTTCCAAGGCATTCCAGAGCAATACTGTGAGCGTTAGAGCTTAAGATGTAGGTTGTTAGTTACTGCATGAATCGGCTACCGCTGATCAATTAGCTATAATTTAATATGACGCGCATTTCCCTTTGTTTGTCTTATCTAGAGATAGCAGCATAACAGAAGGTGAGAGTTCGAAAGACATGTGGAGTTTACCATCGGCGGGCGCCGGCACCCTTACGGCCATAGCGCCTATCGTGATAAGGGTGGCGCGCCACACGGCGGCTTCCGGGCGCTCCCAACCCTATAAGATCGGCCAACCCACCACGCCTGTCCATTCCTCAAACTTCTAGATATCAAGCTACGAAACCCTGAGATATCATAGCGACCAAAAAAAGTAAGCTCAAAACCAGCAAACAAGAATGACTGTGGCCTCCACTCCCATGTCTGTGTCCCGTCTTCCAGCGCCACCACACTCAAGTGTGGACTTTGGCGCCATAATCGAGAATGCCAACATCGAGAACATGACCGGTAAGTAGCGTTCTGTAATGTAATGGGCATCGGTATGGCAAGGCAAAGCAATAGGGAGCACTCCGTGGAACGGTAACCTCCTGAGTAAGTACCACTTGGAATAAAAAGAGCTACGAACAACAAGACTAACGTGGTCCCAGACGAAGACTTCGCCCTCATCCGCTCAACACTCTACGAGCACCAAGTCGTCCTCTTCAAAAACCAACAGGGTCTCACCCCAAAAGCCCAATACGAATTAACCCACCGCTTCGACCCCGCCGCCCAAGGCTACGGCCACGGCAAAACCCTCGACGCAAAACGCAGCATCCTCCACCCAGATCTGAAAACTGTCCCGCACCAGCCCGAAGTACAAATCATCGGCAACGGATTCGTGCCTGAATACGAAGGCCTAAAGAACATCAAACTCGTGCATCCGCATCACAGGAAGTTTCACAAACATCCTGTTTCCGAGGAAGATGATTTGGACTACACGCGTTTCTACCGCTGGCATATCGATGCCGCGCTGTACGATCTTAATCCACCAAAGGTGACGACGCTGATGGCTGTATCTGTGCCGAAGGGTAGACGCCAAACATTGCGGTATGACGATGGGACTGGGGAGGAATTGGATGTTCCTCTGGGCACTACCGCGTTTGTTAGTGGGTACAATATGTATGACATTCTCTCTGAGGAGGACAAGGAGTTTGTCCGTACAAGCCGTATTGAGTACGCAGCACACCCGTACATTTGGATGAGCGGTGCGAAATCCCGCTCTGATGGTCTAGGCCTCTTCTCGGACGGGCTTGAACTGTCTAAGACCGAGCTCCCAGCTATTGATGAATCGAAGGTCCAGATCTTGCCAATGGTGTGGAAGAATCCCGTTACTGGGCAGTTGGCTGTGCAGATCCATCCCTCAGCTGTACGCAGGATTCATTTGGCAAACGGACAGGTGATCGACGATTTGGAGGAGGTTCGCGAGATTGTGCATAGGATCCAGCGGCCTGCTATTGCTCCACAGTTCGTGTATGCACATGACTGGGAGGAAGGGGATTTGGTACTTTTCAATAATCAAGGGGTTTTGCACTCTGTTGTTGGGGCGTTCAGGGAGGATGAGGTTAGGCTGTTCAGGCAGTGCAACATGGCTGCTAGCGAGGCGCCGATGGGCCCAGAGGCTGTTGTTGCTTGAAGGCTTGTTATTTTTCGGTGTCTGTCGATAGAAGGTTCTTGTTCCACTGTCAGTAGCCTATCTTATTTCATATTCCTTAACATCATAGAATACCATAGGACTAGAGTATCAATCGTCATATCTCTACCTTCCCTGAATGCCCAAAGACATTTGAATAGGGGCAAAATTCTAAATATTCGCATAAGGCGCTCAAAAGCGCCGCACAATGTGCGCTCATTGCCATTCAGATATTGGTTTCTTGTTGCAAAACACCACAAACTGCAGCGTAGACCTGCCAAGCAAAATCACAACTATAGCAGCATCGTACTGACCCATTACACCCAATCTGCTACTCCCCTGCCCCAGCTCGTAACATAACTCTGCTGCCACAGCAGTTCACATCACAGCCCTTGCTTCCAAATGTAAATATAAGTAGGTCTTACGACGCCTGTATTGCTACGATGATGTAGCAGCACGCTGCGTTACTGAGACCTGGGGCTGGAAGTAGATCTCAAGCTAATCACACCAGTAAATCCGTACCTGTCCAGGGCCCTATTGGTTGAGCAGGGACTGAGGGCGGATGCAGAACTGTAAGGCTGTTCTTTATATCTGTAGCTAATGGTAGTATTCTAGTAGTAGTCTGGAGATGGAATAACGGGATCCGTGTTCAGAGGAATAAGCCTATGTGTGCATGGGATCGGGCGCTTATAGCGATATACACAGCTCATAATTAGACAGGACAAGTGGCGAATGGGGCAGAGTGAAAGCGGAGAGAAGCGGTGATATGGAGCGAAGAGAGTGTGGAGCCGGTCACAAGGTGGTTAATGGGATATAAATCTCGGTAGCTTTTGATCACGAGAGCTTTCTCGATGAATGATGCTCTGTCCTTCGCGAAATGCATCACACCGGTCAAGAGACTCGCAGGAGCTCCTTCAAGATTGCCTCTGCTTTAATAGCTTCCACCTTCCCCTCTCCTTGCCGCATCATCTGCCCCACGAACCACTTGAGTTTGCCCATCTGTCCTTTCTGCTGAATTTGCTTCACTTTATCAGTATTCTCATCAATAAGGCTCTGGGCCATAGCCAAGTACTCGTCGCGCGACAAATGCCGCAATGCCAAATTCTCTTCACGAATAATAGTTTTGATATCTCGTCTGTCTCCGTTGAAGGCCATTGCAAGAAGCCGTTTTGCTGTTGTGCCTGTGATACGGTTTTCAGACAGGTTAGAGAGGATATCCACCATTGAATTGGGGGGAACAAGATCTGCGCTGAAGGGTAGAGCAGCGGCGCTCAGAAGACCTCCCAACTCGTGAAGCACCCTTCACAAATCGAGTTAGCTGAAAGACAATTCTTGGAGAAGGTACATGGCGTACCAATTAGCAACAATCCTATCAAAGACTGGAGAATGATCCGCCACCTGTAACAGACCTGAATGTCGTCGGTCCGCTACGTTATCCGAGATGCTCCTTTGTGTGTACTCTACATCCACCATCGGTTCGTTGGACGCACGTCTGATACTCCACAACAGCTTTACATCATCAAAATAGTCAAGGCGCTCTCCGTCATCGAGAATCATTAGGGTTTTGGCATCCTTAGATGTCAACCCAGAAAACGTGGTAAGATCTTTGAGTATATCATCCGGGAGGTCTGGTATGAAATTCTCAATGTGGGAGATGAGGTCCTGCGGGGAATCAATCAGCAAGCTTTAGTGCACCATAAGGTAAAATCAGACAAACCCGGCCAATGATGAGCGGTGGAATGTCAGGATCAGGCATATACCGATAATCGACTTCGCCTTCTTTCCCTCGCAGCTTCCTGGTCTCGGTACTCCCCAATGTCCATCCGCGAGTCTCACCTACGATCAGTCCACCAAACTCTAGTACCGCAATCTGACGATCCCGCTCGGCAACTATAGCATCTTCGACAGCCTTGAAGCTGCTGAGATTCTTTATCTCGGTTCGCTGACCAAGAACTTCACTGTCTTTGGGACTGACAGAAACATTCACATCTGCTCTTAAGCCACCCAGCTCCATCCCTGTAGTTACAGCATTCACGGCTTGTAAGATAAGCTGTATCTTTCTCACGCAGGCCGAGGCTGTTTGAACATGATGGATCTGAGGATGCGTGATAATTTCAATTAAAGGATGGCCCACACGGTTGAAATCAAGCATTGCCGTTGAGGGGGGCTGAAGCGTTGTTTTGGCCGTATCTTGTTCCATTTGGACTTGCTTGATGCCAATGTCAATTGATTGACCTTCTTCTGGAGCAATCCCATCGTGATCGTAGAGAGTCAGTCGCCCGTCGACTGCAAATGGCTTATAGTACTGAGTGATCTGGTACCCAGCTGGCTGGTCCTGATAGTAATAGTGTTTCCTGTCAAATCTGCTTTCTCGATGGATCTTGCATGATAGCCCTAGGGCCGCGCGTAGAGCTGGTATAAGCGTTGCTTTTTGGAATTCGGGCTGGCTGCCAGGGAGGGCAAGGTCAAAGAGAGCGACATTGGAGTTTGGTACGTCATCATCGGAAGATTTCGCTTTAGAGAATAATTTCCGCTCTGTATTCAGCTGGGCGTGTATTTCAAGTCCGACAGTCAGCTTCCATTTTTGAAGCCTCAATGCATCCTCTTCCTTCCCATGACGGCCAGTATAATGATCGTCTCTCACGTTACGCTCAGCCTGACGCTTTCTCTTGGCTTCGTCTTTCAATTGCTTCCGAAAAGGCGCATTGTTGACTGGGACGGCATCTGTTTGGAAGGCGCGGGCATAATTGATTAGGAGGCTCCGTTGACTGTGCAAAGAAGCGACACGAAGACTCTGCCAACGGTTAACGGCCTTTAGATGTGGTGTAGGAATTATATGGCCTTTGCCATAGGTTGAAACCACCCTGGACATTGACTGCACTTATCCCCCAGTCTGTGTCAAATTGGTCTCGACTCAATGGACATCGCTGACTAATCATTCCTTGGCATTTTGTGGCTGATGAACTAAGTACGCTGCCAAGACTTTGTCGGTCATTGTACCGACCCGGAGACGCGACACGCGGGGAGCTTCTCCACAACCATTGTTCAGGGCTCCCAATTTTTAGAAATAATAATAACAATTGACTATACACTGAAGGGCCATGTCTGACTCTTCATTGTCTGGTGGTGATGCTCCAACGGACGCCACCTTGGAACAAGCTTTGCGCAATGCGGTGCAGAAAGTCTACAAGATGGGAAATATGGACGATCTTACAGTTAGACGAATACGGAAAGCTATAGAAGAAGATCTGGATTTGCAAGATGGTTTTTTCAAAAATGATCCCATTTGGAATACGAAGAGCAAAAGTGTTATACAGTCTGAAGTCGTACGCGTTAAACCAAGCTTCACCTGCTGGCATTAGCTGACGACGACATAGGACGCACATCCAGAGCCCTTCAGCAGTCAACGAGCACCTTCCTCACCACCCATCCAAAAGAAATCACGTCCGCCACCACCTCCCAAGTCACAAGACCAACCAAGCAAAGCCCACGGCACCAAGCGAGCTTCAACGGAGAGAGTAGGGCCCAAAAAGCGCCGGAAAAAGGATACTTCCGACGATCGGGAGTCTGGAAGCGATATAGACGAGGCACAAAGCGAGAAGCAACCCGCTAAAGTCAGGAAACGAAGTCTCTCGTCGAGTGTCTCTCCGCCTCCCAAGGAAGAAGAGGAGGTCCCGAGCGGCCTTAACGGCGCATCTAAAACCAATGGAGCAAGTAGAGAACTCTCGGAGAGCGAGACGTCAGAATTGATTGACGAGGAACCAAAGTCAAAGGGGCGAGGTCGTAAATCTGGCTCTGCGAAACCTAAGACGAAGAAGACCGTAGTTTCGAAATCAAAACGAACTTCAGAGCAGCCCACAGATCCAGATGCGGAGGAGATAAAGAAACTTCAAGGATGGCTTGTCAAATGCGGGATTCGGAAGATCTGGGGCAAAGAACTAGCCCCTTACGACAAGCCTAAAGCAAAGATTCGTCATCTCAGAGAAATGTTGGCCGAGGCTGGAATGGCAGGGAGGTTTTCATCAGAAAAGGCCAATCAGATCAAGGAAGAGCGGGAGTTGCGAGCAGATCTGGAAGCTGTACAGGAGGGTAACAAACACTGGGGTAAACCAGAATCCGAGGATGAGGATGGTGGCGTCGGGAGGCCAAGGAGGAGGCTGGCCAGGGGTCTCGAAGGATTGGATTTTCTAAACGACGATGATGGCGAGGAGACTGATTGACATCTTCCCATATAAGACGAATTCTGATAGCTTCACTGCTGTGCTTGAGGCAGCAATTCAGAGTGCTTCTATGCCGTGAATGGTCCAATTGTTACAGGTTTAAATCTGAGGTCGTCAGATGAGCCACTTCGATCAAATGAGTAGCAAGTCGTGCTGGTAGCCTGTGCCAGAATAAAGCACTTCACGAGCCGAGAGCTTTTCTCGTTCCACTCATTCGCTGCGCTATCAGACTAAAGGCAGCCACGGAGGACATGAATAGAATCAGATTGTAGAACTTGAGGTAATCAGTAGATAAGCAGGTATGCGAATCCATGGTCACATACGGCATTCCTAGAATAGGAGCTTTCCTCTGCTTCAGTTCTGGCGTCGACAAATAAACGTCGAAGATTTGGTAGGCTCGCCTATCATTGCTTGATCAGCCAACGTTATCGGAGAACGAGTTGCGGTGAATGGCATACCATCATGCAATCTTGGCTCTGCTAATATCAGTGTTCAAACTACGATGCGGCGGTTGACGTAGGTAGGTAGCAAAGCGTCAACCCTGGTGGCAGAAAGCTTCGCCTAGACCCTGCCAATTATTTACCGCAACCAAAGCAGCCTGAGACCAACAACAAACAATCAAACAGCAAGGAATCTAACGTCGAGATCATTTTCCAGAGATATAGAAGGAGGGGCTCGTGCCTCTGATACACTCTGCTCAACAGGGGATACATAATTCTAGCGCTTTAGGGACTAGGCGCACCACCACGAAGTCCACTGTTGCACACTCGCTACAATAGCCCGTTGGGCTTAAAAGAACAACAGAGCGCGGCGTTGGCCGTAGGCACAGGAACTCCGCCTCAAGATGGCGGTCAACAGGATCAAAGCCCAATTCGCAGCCCCTAGGAAAGGGGAGACGTTCGAGCTCAGGGCAGGTCTAGTCTCTCAATATGCGTACGAACGGAAAGAAGCTATTCAGAAAACCATAATGTCCATGACATTGGGCAAGGATGTCTCAGCCTTATTTCCAGATGTCCTGAAGAACATAGCTACGGCAGACCTGGACCAGAAGAAGCTTGTCTACCTATACCTTATGAACTACGCAAAATCACATCCAGACCTCTGCATCCTCGCTGTCAACACCTTTGTTCAAGACTCAGAAGATCCAAACCCTTTAGTGCGGGCACTGGCGATAAGGACAATGGGATGTATTAGAGTGGACAAGATGGTTGATTACATGGAGGAACCTTTGCGGAAAACATTACGAGACGAGTCTCCCTATGTACGGAAGACTGCTGCAATATGCGTAGCAAAGCTCTTTGATCTGAATCCCGCTCTATGTCTGGAAAATGGATTCCTCGAGACCTTGCAAGAACTGATGGGTGACCCTAACCCAATGGTAGTCGCAAACGCGGTCACAGCACTAGCAGAGATCAATGAATCAGCCCCCGAGACACGAGCTTTGCAAATATCGTCACATACTCTCAAGAAGATGTTGATGGCGTTGAACGAATGTACGGAGTGGGGCAGAGTGACAATACTTTCGACCTTGGCAGAGCACAAGGCAGTGGATGTGAAAGAAGCGGAACACATCTGTGAAAGAGTGTCACCCCAGTTTCAGCACGTCAACCCAAGCGTGGTTTTGGCTGCTGTGAAAGTGGTATTTTTACATATGAAGTACATCAATGCAGAAACAGCAAAGTCATATCTGAGGAAGATGGCCCCTCCTTTAGGTAAGTGACCTCTGCCGCTTGGGTATGCCGGCTCTGATTTGTTATAGTCACCCTTGTTGCCTCTCCACCAGAGGTTCAATATGTCGCTCTTCGAAATATTGATCTCCTGCTTCAAAAACAGCCCGACATACTCAGTAGAGAGCTTCGCGTCTTCTTTTGCAAGTATAATGACCCATCATATATTAAATTCGAAAAGCTTGAGATCATGGTTCGGATAGCAAATGACAAAAATGTCGATCAGCTGCTGGCAGAGCTCAAGGAATATGCCTTGGAAGTTGATATGGATATCGTAAAGCGAGCCGTAAAGGCGATCGGTCAGGTTGCGATCAAGATTGAGAGCGCTACTGAACGTTGTGTCAATACCTTGCTGGATCTGATTGGCACGAAGGTCAATTATGTGGTCCAAGAAGCAATTGTGGTGATCAAAGACATCTTCAGAAAATACCCAGGTTATGAGGGTATAATACCAACTTTGTGCAAATGCATTGACGAATTGGACGAGCCAAATGCTCGAGGTTCGCTCATATGGATTGTTGGGGAGTATGCTGAGAAGATCAGCAATGCTGGCGACATACTTGCAGGTTTTGTGGATGGCTTCATGGAAGAGTTTACACAAGTATGTGACTCCATTTTCGCATTCATTCGGTGTAAGCTGACGTTTTGCAGACTCAACTTCAGATATTGACAGCAGTCGTCAAATTCTTCCTTAAGAAACCTGATCAGCCCCAAGCCCAATCCCTAGTGCAAAAGATCTTCCAAGCAGCAACCGCAGAAAACGATAATCCTGATGTCCGAGACCGAGCATATGTGTACTGGCGGCTTCTATCCAGCAACCCTCAGATCGCCCGAAGCGTAGTCTTATCCGAAAAGCCCCCTATTACCACCACCATCCAATCTCTCCCACCAGCCCTTCTTGACCGCCTTATCTCCGAACTCTCAACCCTCGCTTCCGTCTACCACAAGCCCCCAGAATCCTTCATCGGCCAAGGCCGGTATGGTGCCGACGCTGTGCAAAAAGCTGCTATCGAAGAGCAAATGCAAAATGCCCGCGAAACCCCCCTCGCGGCCGCCGCCGCTGCTGCTGCAGTCTCTGGTGCACCTCCACCGCAAGCAAACGCCGAGAATCTGCTCGACATTGACTTCGATGGCGCTGCACCTGCATCAGCTCAGAAGTCTCCTCCATCAGGGATGTCTGGTCTTGAAGGCTTGGCTGGTACACCTCAAAGGGTAGCATCGCCGGCTGTGGCTGGCAATAATTTGGATGATCTGATGGGGCTATCTAATGGGAGTGCGCGCGGGATGGGGCAGCAAGCGAATGGCATGACTAATGAGGATATACTAGGTGGATTTGCAGGGCTAGATATGAATGCTACAACTCAGCCTCCGCCGCCGGAGCAGCAGCTTCAAGGGGGGAAGAAAACTAATGAGGATCTATTGGGATTGTTTTGAAGGGCTAATAGGAGCCAGCATCATTATTGTAACTTTTGATATCTTGAGCGAACAGCATGCGAGGCTGCGCATGGCAGCTCTCCACAAGACTAGAGACAGCATGTCTAGCTTTTATTGACAAAATCTTTGATAGGAGGCAAGGAAATAGAAAGCAAAAGCTCAAGGGAGAATCTGCTCTTCGACGCTGAGACGAAAGTAACAGAAATCCTAACTCAACAATACCCTAATCTCCCCACTCGTCCTCGGGAACAAACTCCTCAACGGCACCAACTCCTCCTTCTCCTTCCTTATTTCCCCCCTCTCCTCACCTTCATCACTCTTTTCTTCCTCCCCGCCAACTTCCTCCTTACCCCCTTCTTCCTCCTCAACCTCCTCTTCCCCATCTTCCTCCCTCTGCTCCATCAACTCATCCACCCTGCCCAACCTCCCCTCCACAAATTCAAAATCCTCACAAAATTTCTCCGCCGCCGCAGCCGTAATCTCCTGGGCGAACTTCATACTAACCAAACCCCTCAGATTCTGAATTGCATCCATAAGCGCTGAGGGCAGGAACTCATCGAGCGTTTGGCTTGCATCGGAAAGGGGCTGGTGCTGGAAGGGCGGGAGAGTGGGGATCTTGAGAAGGGATTCCGGAGTGTCGTCTAAGGGGGCGAGGGCTACGAGGAGAGGGTGCAGGCCAGAGGTGTGCAGGAAGTAGGCGTGTTGGTATTCCGTGAGGGTGGAGTTTATGGACGCGAGTTGGGTTTCGAGTTCGGAGACGCGGCCTTGGACGAAGTCATAGGGGGAGATTGTGGTTTTGACGGCTATGATGCAGTTTGCGAGAAAGATGCTGGTGACTGGTTCGTCTGTTTCCTTGGCCATTTTCTCACAGGCGGCGAGGAAGGGGTTGAGTGCCTGGGTCAGGATGGGTTCGAAGTCTGCGGCGCGGGAGGCAGGTGGAGTGAGAGAGGAGTCGTAACTTTTCAGTAGGGCGGCGAATTGGGTCAGAGCTTCGTCCAGGAAGTCAGGGATCCGGAGGTCGGAAGGAGGGGTGGCGAGGTCGGCTTGGATGGAGGAGATGGCGTCCGATGTTATGGTGCGGAATTGGCGGAGGGAGGAATCTTCAAGGGAGGAGAGGGTGGCAAGGAGGGTGGAATCTGGGCTGAGGAGTTTGGCGAATGTTATACGGTAGAAGTTAACTAGGTTGGCGGTTTTATAGAGGAGGACGGGATCTTCGTGGTTCTGGATGACTTGCTCTACTCTTTGGCGCAGTGCTCTGGCTACCCCAGCGACATTCCGGTTGACGAGGTCTCCTAGGGCTTTACGGCCATCGAAGACTTCGCCGTCAGCTGCGGTCCAGGGCTCGGCTTCCCTGCCAGCTAAGAAACCTTTGCTGATTTCATCGCCTTCGGAGATAAAAAGCGTCTCAAGTGATTCACGCTCGGAAACTGTTGCAGAGTGTGTCCACGCAAGCATATCCCCAACATAGCGAAGAGGATCATGGGCGTGAAATTCAATCGGTTTGGTCATTGGATTCTGGTCATTTTCAATTGACGAGCCGGTCAAAGCCGCATAGAATGCGTCAGTAAGGACATGTTCTCGTGCTTCTGCAAAGAAATCGAGACAGCTCTGGAACAAGCTTGGTCGTTCTGCAAGCGCTCGTAAAGCACGACGGATGATAGAGCTGATCTGGGGATTCTCCAAATTTAGATTCTTAAATTCCTTTTGAATCCACCTGTAAAGCTTCTGATATCCCATGTTCAACTTCCTTGAGCTCTGGTCCATCAATTCAAGCCCAAGCCTTTGGTTTTCTGACCCTAGAAGAACTTGACAATCCACATAAATTTGCTTTACTCTTTTTAAGATCGCAAAGAATTCTTCGTCTACCTTTTCAGGTGCACTTGTCAAAACTATCGTATTCTCTTCTGTGATGATGAAATGTTTATTGAAAGCATCGAGCAATTGCTTCTTCGTCTCTAACTCTTGCTTATGACTTGAGAGTGTAGAGGTTTCTTCTAGAACAGGAGCGTTCTCTTGACGTGCCGCTACCACATGTTGACGCATATCCTCACAGCACTGATTCAAGCTGGTAACAATTGTACCAATGCGTTTCAATTGCTAAGATCTCTTCAATTTACGCTCGAGAGATATAGATAGAAAAACCAACCTCAGCAACACGACCAAAATCTTTAATGACATTACCATTTCTCTCTATGACTTCCTTTTGAACATCTAGTCGTAATCTACGCCTAGTCTCTGCTGAGTTTCTGATACTTTTCTCATCCAAAGTACGTAGAGCATCTCTAATTTCGGCGTCCGCGTAGGAAGCCGAGAGGACACTGGATACCTTGTTCGAAAGAGCATTGGACTTCTGCGGTGTAGATGACGCAGTTAATTTGTCGTCAAAGTTTTCAGATAGATCATTCGCAAAGCTTTGAAATTGAGCCATCCCTGACGATGGGGTCTTCCTACTTCGGAAGGAGTCAAAATAGGCGACAAAGACTATCAGGGTTAAGCCCTAGAGAGCATCTTTCGGGCTACGGTGGTCTTGAAAGACAGCCCCGCAATATCCACTGTACGCGCCTTGTAGCGACGCATCATCATGACATACATCCACCTGATCATTGGACGCTTTGTTGACTTTATAGCTCTAGGAAGTAGGCAACACGGTCGCTCCTATTGCTCGCGTGCGTCAACAGATATCAGCCTGAAGCAGATGTCCTAATTATCCTAGGGCATCTGATGACAACATGTTGCGTGACACCACTGCAGTGGTGTGAATCCTAGGCAACCTCCAACCCCCAGACTAATCGTAACTCGGGATCATGATGGCTTCAAATATACTCTCGAGGTTCCTCCCGCCTGCAGTAGGAGAGCCTTCTGTGTACGAGACATTACGACAGCACGACGAGGGTTCAGATCACTCAGACCTCGAAGACAGAGCGGGCATGGCACTGGATGAAGAGAACTTGGGGACCGGCTTCCATGACTATGAGCTTGACGATGCTCTAGCTGACGCTGCCGCAAGTCAAGTTGCACCTTCGACTCGAAGGGCCTCCAGCAGGGGAACATCGGCCAGAGATGTACACAGACAGATACGGGTAGATCAGTCTGCTCATAGAGGCAATGCCGACGAGCTTGATGATGAAGTCCCTCAATCCTTACTGATCGAAGATGACGACGTTGTTTTCCCTGCCTCAAGAACTCGTCAATCACGGGGTATACCTCCCCCCGTCCCAGGGCCTACATCTCGTGATACGCGGGCCAAGTGGCAGGCCACACAAGATCAGCAGCGATTACATCCAGAAGACATGCCTCATTCAAGACAGTCTGGTATACCAAGTCGCCGTGGTAATACCTTGGGTATATTGGATCCTAAAGAAAGAGCGTTGTGGATGTGGGCGAACGTAGAAAACCTAGACAACTTCTTAAAGGATGTATATGATTACTTTTTGGGTAATGGTATTTGGTGTATGTTGTTGAACAGACTTCTTAACCTCCTGTAAGACCCCACTCAGCTTCCACCACCCATCTTCGACTGCTAAAACCCACACGCAGGACACTGGCTTTCGTCGTTGCCTTTAGCACCTTTCTTCTATCATGCATCAACTATACAAAGATCCCAGACAGCAAGACTATGTCCCAGATCCTGATTTCAAAGTGCACGAAAAACATGTCTGGGATGGCCAATTTCTTGATCTGGCTGTTCGCTTTCCTATGGATATGTAAATTGTTCCAATATTGCTGGGACTTCCGTCGCCTAAGGAATATGCAGAACTTCTATCGGTATCTTCTGGAAATCTCTGATACCGATATTCAGACAATCTCGTGGCAGGAGGTTGTCAAGCGCCTAATGATGCTCAGAGATTCAAATCCCGCGACTGCAGCTGGTGTTAAAGAGAGGCATCGTCGATTCATGGGTAGTCAATCGAAGCAACGTATGGACGCGCACGACATCGCAAACCGCTTGATGCGAAGGGATAACTACTTGATCGCATTGATCAACAAGGACATTCTCGATCTCACCCTGCCAATCCCTTTCTTGAATAATAGGCAATTCTTTTCAAGAACTCTTGAATGGAACCTAAACTTGTGTATAATGGATTACGTCTTCAATGAACAAGGCCAAGTCCGGCCGCTATTTCTCAAAGACACGCACCGCCGGGCCCTGAGCGATGGCTTGCGGCGGCGATTCCTTTTTGCCGGATTCATGAACGTCCTGTGTGCTCCATTCATAGTCATCTTTTTCATGTTGTTGTACTTCTTTCGCTACTTCAATGAATACCAACGTAATCCGTCACAAATTGGGTCTCGGCAATATACGCCCTTGGCGGAATGGAAATTCCGTGAATTCAATGAGCTATGGCATCTGTTCGAGCGCCGGATCAACATGTCCTACCCGTTCGCTTCACGATACTTGGATCAGTTCCCTAAGGATAAGACTATTCAAGTTGCCAAATTTGTGGCTTTTGTTGCCGGTGCCTTGGCGTCTGTGCTGGCCCTCGCTTCTGTCATCGACCCCGAGTCGTTCCTAGCGTTTGAGATCACACCAGACCGGACCGTCTTGTTCTACCTAGGTGTTTTTGGGACGGTGTGGGCCGTGGCTAGGGGCAGTGTGCCGGAGGAAAACCTCGTCTTTGACCCTGAATACACCCTCACCAATGTAACAGAGTACACACATTATATGCCAAGTCATTGGCATGGTCGGCTCCACAGTAATGAAGTACGTGCAGAGTTCGCCCAACTTTACCAGATGAAAGTGGTCATTTTCCTGGAAGAGATACTTAGTTTCCTTCTCACTCCCTTTATACTTTGGCTCAGTCTCCCAAAATGCAGTGATCGGCTCGTGGACTTTTTCCGAGAATTTACCATCCACGTTGACGGATTGGGCTATGTCTGCTCCTTCGCGGTGTTCGATTTCAAGAAGGGAGGAAACAATGTGGCTCAGCCAAACGATGTGGTGGAGCCAGACCTGCGCGACGAGTTCTATTCGACTAAGGACAATAAGATGCTTACTTCATATTACAATTTCATCGACAACTATGCTGCCAATCAACGGCCTGGCGCGCCGTTCCTACGCCCCACATCGAGGCAGAGTTTCCATGCACCTCCCAATTTTCCCGGGTTGATGTCGCCAACTCTGGCTGCCGAAATCCAAGGAACTGCTTTAGGCCGCCCAAGCCGGACAGATCGTCAGTCTCGAGGACCGGCGCGATCCATCTTATCTACAGTACCAGCTACACAACATTCGGCTCACCACCGTACACCAAGGTTTGCTCCAGTAGTCGGCCGTTCGTCACCCATGGCTTCTATCTTGCTGGATCCTCAGCATCAACCCTCTTCTACGGGTTTAAGAGCTCAGCGTAGGCTCGGCACTCATTCCAGGCTTCAGACTTCACGAATGCCTTTAGATAATCCTTTGGAAGATGAGGAAGAAACATTGATGGAGAACGAGGGACAGGCGAAAGGTGATGTTAGTGAAGGCGCAGGAGATGAGAGCAATCTGGGCGAGTCGTGGAAAACGACCCGTGCAGGGAACAGCAGAGAAGATGTGGGAGAAGACGCTCAAGCAGCGAATAATGACAGAGGACCTGGTGTTTTAGGCTTAGTTGCGCAGTTTGCGAAGACCCAAACAGAGGGCAGGGGGACAGGTGTAAGCATATAGAGTTGGTCTATTCTGGAGGCGTCATGCATCTGATACCCGGATTGCCTTTCTTCAAAGCGCAGGCGTTCATGTGGTGTGTAACATGCATCTCTTCCAGGCGTTTGGTGTAGTCTGGAGAGTGTCACAATCCTGCCTCACAATCGAGACAATCAGTGCTGTGGGAGAGAGCAATCAATTCATATACTCTTGAGACGATATATAATAACAGCTATTCGGGATACCTTACCGTTAGCCTTTGTGTTTGTTGAAGCTTCTGCAACATCGTGTCCCTTTCTTCTATGCGCTCCTGCCGCCCAGTGCAAGGATGGGACAAAGCGCAAGCTTGTCTCCGCTGTGTTTCTCTCAACGCTTTTACATGACATGCACGGGGCAGATGGTGGAGCTAACATCTAGAACAAACCATTTGAATATTCTCTAGGCGCATCATGGTAAATACTACTAGAACAGGCAGTGTGGAAGGCCTTGTCCGTTTCAGTCGTTAGTGTTTGATAGACGACATCATTTCGACAGAGCCCCAAAGAATTCCAAATCCAAACTGCACTCCATATTTTCGGCACCACCCAGGTCTATAGACTCGAATGAAATCTTTCCACGAGTTGTTCATGAATACGACACAACACCACCATTTAAATACCTCCGCTAATTACACCACGGCGGCATCAAAGTCTCTTGCCACGCCGTTGGAGTTGGGCTCCATGGCTGCTGCCCATGACCCGGTCCCGGTGGAAGATTTTGAGTGAGCTCTGTCGCATTGAACACGCGCTTCGATTGCGGCTTTACTGACCTGGTATGTCAGCTATGAAGCACTACCTCCCAACTTCTCCGTGTGGGAAAATTGTGTCGCTGGTGCATTTGCTGGAGTTGCTGTAAGAACGCCACACCGCTCCGAAAAGATACAGTTCATTAGACGCTCATTTCGCTATAGGAACATTCTGTCATGTATCCGGTGGACATGCTGAAGGTAAAGATTTATTCTGGTGATCCTATTTCGGCTTATGCTCAGTCTCCGCAGACCCGCCTCCAAGTCCTCAAGCCCGCCGAAGGCGGTATTTACACGGGCATGCAGCAGGCATTCTGGAGGATAGGGAAAGTAGAAGGCTACGGATCAATGTGGAAAGGCGTCACAAGCGTTATAATGGGCGCTGGTATGTGGTATATGGTCTGCGCTTGGGATAGAGAGTAATGTCATGGTATAGGGCCTGCGCACGCACTCTACTTTGTTACATATGAGGCTGTCAAACATGCTATGGGAGGGAACAATGCGGGCCATCACCCTTTCGCCGGAGGTACGCTCTACAGGGTGCGCCACGCCGAAGAGAAGT